>JAKSZT010053883.1:60722680-60856958 GCA_026826555.1 Tolypeutes matacus | reverse complement strand
TTCTTTGCGGCCTGTAGCAGTCGAGGGAGACAGACCGCATTAAATAACCAAATAGAAAAATGCAGTCATATTTTGGGGGGATGGGGATGGCAGGGGTCAAAAGAACCACCATGATGTGCCTAGTGGAGATCACTAAAATACTACAACTTTTTTTCAAATGTGTCACCCAGTTTAGGAATTCCACCCTTGGATCCTCACCAACTTGAGCTTGAACCAAAATGACATCTGACATGTTGACATTTTGCCAATAACATTTTAGCAAATGAGTTGGAACTTTTTAATAAATTAACTATCTTTGCCTTATTAAGAGAATGAAGAGTACTGGGTTTCAACCATGGTTCTTGATACCTGCCTAATATTTTGTGGTCATATCTGTAAGTTATTTTCAGAACTGGATCATTTCACATATCCAAATCCTACTCAGATGTCAAGGCCTACCTCAGTTTCCCCATTTCCTACTTATAAGAGTTATCTTTTATAGTCAATTGTATAAACCACATATATTGCCAATTATTATAACTACTATGTTAGGAGCATAATATCAACCCCATTTTATGATGAAAACTTGAGGACTAAAGAGGTTAAATTATGCAGCTCCTAATTGGCAATACGGGTATCTGAACCCAACTTTAAGACATAGATACTTTCTACTCTTCTGCTCAACTATTCCAACCATAGTTATTTCTTTTCTCTGCTGCCTTCCTATAGCAATTCCTTTGTACACCATGTCTTTTTGATCTTCAGCAGCATCCTGTCCTACACCTTAACTCCTTAACAAGACTGACTTTTCTGAGGATGGCAACTCTATCTGTATCTTTTCTCTATTCCCCTCACAACAATTACCACTGCAGGGAAGCCCAGAGTTTAAGCTTATATGATTTGCTTAAGGTCCCACCAATTCAGCAATGAAGCAGGTTCAAACATAAATATGCCAAGAAGTACCAGTTATTTTTCAAGTTTGATACCTTACAAAAGGTATATACTTACCTGTACCTGCTTCCATGAGTCACTGCCTACAAACACAATTCTCTTTCCCAGGAAAGAAAAATATCATGTTTGTAGGCAGAGGCCATAGGATTAATCTATCATTAATAATAATAATAATAATAATAACTAACTGACTGATGACCCAAAGGTAAGTGGTTTTTATTTTAAAAAAAAAACTAAGAAAGGAAGGTGTGACCCAGTCAGGTGAAACTCTAAAACTTCAGATATATTCTGCAATGCTTTGGGGCGAGCAGAACTATGCCCTCTTCTCCAAAGACCTTCTGATGAGGATCCTCAGGGGCCTAAGTCTAGTCCCAGAAAACCTTTGGAAGCTTCTGGTAGCCTTCAATTTATTAGACTTTAGCAATTTTCCTTATTAGTAGCCTTCTAGAACCTCCCATCTAGACCCTGATATTCTAAATAATATGACATTGAAGAAGAACAGAAATATAGGGAAGCATAATTTGAAATTCAGAGAAATCACCCCATGCTCCCCACTCACCATCTCGAATCCCAGCTCTGCAACTTACTGGCTAGAAAATCTCAAGAAGTCATGCTCTCTAAGGCTCAGTTTGCTCTCTAGAAATTGGGAATGTTGAAAGAAGAAATGAGACAAGGTTAATAAAGCAGTTAGGATAGTGCCTGGCACATAGAAAGAGAACAATAATAGGTTAGAGCTTATATATTCAGTAGCAGTAGCATCATTATTTCCATCAGATCCTTTATAAGACAGAACTAGGGAGAAAAACAATGCTCATTTTGGGCTCTGCATAAACTTAAGAGCAATTTCCCCTTTTTCCCAGAAAAAGTCTAATACAAACAAAGTATTTTTGCTCCAGTTTTATAAATTACCTGCATTTGGGGATCTGCCATCAATCAAAGGCACAGGACAGAGAGGAAGGATATATCCTAACAAATAAAAGTTCATCTTGGGGGATAGACAGAGAGATACGTGGTAAAGCAAACAGTAAAATGTAATTGTAGAATACAGGTGGTAAGTGGTTGTCCACTGTACAATTCTTTCAACTTTTTACAATGTTTCAAATTTTCATGATCAAATGTTTGGAGGAAAAAAAATACATTTCTGTACTCATTCTACCAAGAAGTCAACACTAAACGATCCCTGCTAATGCAAGACAGAGCTAATGTGGTAAGAAGCAACTAGAAATAATCTTCCAAGCCTCATTTTAGGCAAACTTCCAAACTCTCTGCCAAAAATAAAGCTCTTTCCCAAGAACCCTATTAGGGTATTGAACAGGATGTGGAAAGAGCAGGGGCCTTTCAAAGAGACAGAACTGGGTTCCAATCCCAGTTCAGATTCTTAATCGCTGCAGATTATTAAATCTCTCTGCATTTAAGTGATCTCATCCTCAAAATAGCAATAATAATGTGTAGCTCACAGTGTAATAGTGAAGATTGGAAATAGCGCATATAAAGTGCCTGACACATAATACAGCCTCAATAAATGCCAGCTATTATAACATTTTAATTATCACAACCAGGCTCTGTGGAGGCACTCTGTATTTCTCCTATGTGCCTTCTGGCGGTAGGTGACTCCCAAGAGGAGTGCTGCCAAAACGGAGGAGTGGGGAAGAAGACAAGGCCTCAGACTACTACATTCCACAAACCAGGCTAGGCCAGCCTCAGCCTCCCAAACTCTCCCAGGGTCTAGCGAAAAATAACCCAAACAAATGAAATTGAGACAAGAAAACAGAGTTCTGCCCTCCTTCTAACCCTTCTCTTGAGTGAGTCCCAGTAACTACACTTTGATTTTGATTAGAAAGCTCTGCTGTGCTTCCCCGTGCCCTTGCAGGCTCCCAAGCCCCATCCTAAACAGGGATGGCCTCTTATTAAAGACAATCGTGCTTTAATCTATACCCCAGAGCATGCTAATGATACTGTACTGGGTTTGGTCCTTTGCCAAAGAGGGAACAGTGCCAACATTTGTAGACTTCCAACAGGAAATTAAATAACTGCCCTGTTGGAAATATGAACCAATTTGCAGTGGTCAAACCTGAATCTTCCAAAACACTGGCATGGTTTATGTGTATCAAGCACTAGGGACATTTGAGGAAGAAGATGGGGAGAAATTCAAGTTAAAACCCAAAAGTCGTCAAGAGGTACTTCATAAATGGTCCTTTCTCCCCCTCTGCCCTGGTCTATCCTTCTAGTAGGTAGAGACCACAGGACGTTTACATCATGCTGCCCTGGGAAATATTAACAGCTGAAACCTCAGGCAGGGCAGCCTTACAGCCACAAATTCAAAAGCACAAGCAGGCAGGAAACACAAAACTCCAGTTTCCTCCCAAAAGACACACTCCACTACATTATGAAACACACATTTAGAAGCCTTCCTAATACATTGAAACTTTTCTCTTCTATACAAGGAGAAGGGGCAATGCTCTGAAAACTTTCTCTTTGGGGCTTTCTCATTAAGATCAATGAGATAAAGCACCATGTCCATCTTTTCCCCCCATTGTATTCCCAGACCCTAAAACCATGCCTGGCACGTAATGAGCACTCACTAGAATTCTAACCATCATTTGCTACACAGCTACCAAGAGTGCAGAGCATTAGACAGAGACTTCCAGGATGAGGGCTGTACAAAACACATCCCTGCCATCCACACAGACCTTAAAAAGCAGCAAGGAAAGTACTAGCCATGGATTGAACCCGCAATGCGCCAGGCATGGTGCAAGGTGTTTTTCTTAACTTCCTTCATGCAGTCCTCACCTTAATCCCATAAGATGGGTACACTTATCCCCATTTAGCAGATGAAGATGGGGATACTCAGGAAGGTTAAGTAAGGTACCTACTTAGTAAAATGGAGGCAGCACTTATGTCCATATCCTTTCTTCAACCCCTCCACTCCTATGAGGTGCCAATCATTAGCCCCATACCACAGACAAAGAAACTGAGGCAAAATAAATCCAGGTTGGTGAAAATCCATGAAATCACTGTCCTCAGATCACACCTTCTGAATCCAGCTTTCAAGTGGCTGCCAACACATTTCTGGTTTAAAGGATTATATGAGATAAGGGGTGCAAAGACCCTCTATCAACAGTGAGCACAGTACAAATGTTCAGTTATTGCTATACTAATTAATAAAGTCCAGCCTACGGCCAGTTTCCAAGTGTGACAGAAATTGTGGGCTCAACACAATCCCCACATAGGTAATCACTCTCTTGGGTTCCAGTCACAAGTGGCACAGCACCCCCTACCCAATTGGATGATTCACAATGCATTTCCCTGACCCCTGGAGCATCCAGTCAAGGGTGTGGACTAAAGCAGGGCCTCTTAATCAGGAGGGCAGGACAGAATCACCCAGGAGGCTTTTCCAAATGGACAAGTGCCCACTCCACCCAAGATTATCTGCATCAGCAGGTCCTGGGCAGGCCCTGGGCATGTGTAAGTCACAACAGCTCCCCAGGTGAATTCTGTTCTCACCCCTGATTAAGAACCACTGGGGCACAGTCTCCCAAATTCATCAGCACAGTTAGACAAGCTCCCACAGATCTATCATCACTGCAGGGGAAAATAACTGAAATCACATTTTGCAAATGATAAATTAAGTTAATAAAAGGAACTCTGCTTTGAAAGTTAAAAGCATTTCACAATGGTATTATTATTAGTAGTATTAGTTTCATCTTTATACACAAGATATATATTATTAGACCCACAAAGCCTCCTGGTTTCCTTTCATGAACATTCAAAAAAAAGAAAAGAAAAATCCAGCCCCATGTTCTAAACAACAATCAACATGTAAGGGGTTTTCTTTAATACAAAATTACAGGCCACCACCCAAGAAATAAAAAGACAACCAAACTTCAAAAATGACAGAATTGCTTACCCCAAAAAAATATAATATCTGAAGATTTAATGCTCTCAGATTAGCATAATGGCTGGTATCACCCTGGCTCTGCTTGTCTCCATATCCAAAAAGTCTTCATCACTCAGAAACTTCACCAATGTCAATAAATGAAACGGGCAAAACTATTTTTCTCCCATAGAGAGACCTGGAGGAACCAGGGCTGCTGTGGTCAGGTGGTCTCAGGCTGGCCGAAAGACTAACCACGAATTATAGTGCATTTGCAAAAACAAACAGAGACCAGTAATAATATTACAGTGCCCTGGTGCTTTTTCCCAAAGAGATCAAAGTTGTAGGCAGAAACAAATTAAGTGAGAGGAAAAGAGCTGGTGGAGAGGGGAATTGGGCAAACGAAGCCCAAAGTCCTGGTTGTGGGGAATAGACATTCCAGCAAAATACAAAAGTACTAAGAGGCTGCAAAAAGGTACTGGCCACTGCCCTGATCCTTTAAGCAGCCTGAATAGCTGCCTTACTGTTTTAAAGGAGTTGCAGGAAATCAAATACAATCTCAGCAAATCAAGAAAAGAGTGTTTGAAAAAGCTGGGGACCAGTTTTTAAGAGGTCACCCTATTCTGAAATTGTGATGCAGGACTTTGCCTGCTTGTCCTATTTGCCCAAGAGCAGGGAAGGTGCCTTCTTCTATCTACAGCTCCAGGCTGACTTCTTGCGGGTACATAAATACAGATGTGCATGTCTGACCCCGGAATGACTCAAACAGAACCCTGGGCTGCTGTCTGACTTCCCCAAACTAAAATGTTCACAGGAACTATTCAGATGTTGCTACTTTGGCAATCCAAATCAGCATACAAAAGAATAGGTCTTGGAGGAATGATGTGGCTCAAATGGTTGGGCGACCATCTCCCATATGGAGGGACCTGGGTTCGATTCCAGGGACCTCGAGTGAAAATTAAAAACAGAAAAATACAGAAGGTGCACGGGCCGCCAGGCCCCGTGCACGGGTGCACCGTCAGGCCCCGCAAGCGGGTGAACCCCCCAGGTGCACAAGTACACCGCTGGGCCCATGAGCGGGTGAGTCCCCTGGGCCCCATGCTCGAGTGCGCTGTCAGGCCCCGCCAAGCCACGCAGCAAGATGATGACGTAACAGGAGAGTGACACAAGGGAAAGCCAAGACGAGAAGGGCCGAAAAACCAGGAACTAAGGTGGCGCATGCGATAGGATGCCTCTCTCCCACAGTGGAGGTTCCGAGGATTGAATCCTGTTGAAGACAGGAGGAGAAGGATGAGAAAGAGGGCAGGAAACAGACACAGAGAATTGCCCAGCAAATGGACACAAAAACAGCAAAAATGGGGGGGGGGGGGGCGGTAAAAATGGATAAAAGTAAATTAATTAATTTTTTAAAAAAGAATAGGTCTTTTGTAAAACACAAAAGAGGTAAATAATTAACTGGCAACAGAAAAGGGTGCTGGGGAAAAATGCTGATTCAGGGCCATAAACAACGAAAGTTTCTCTAAATTAAAAGTATGGACTGGTAACTAAGTAGAAAAAAAAATAGTTTGGTGACCTTTCATGAATATATTTCCTGGGAAAGAAGAAATGAAATATGCTTTCTATCTAATGCAACAAATATGTCTTTTCTTTGTTTTTATTGGATTTTCACCCTCAATATAATTGTGGGTTTAAATCATTCCTCTGATGCAGACAGAAGCGCTTCTGATCGTCCCACTAGTTTGCAATGTGCCATTCACTCAGTCCACAAGCCTTGGGGACCACAGACCATCTAACATTTTAATTCCACAATTTATTAAGCATCTACTTGGTGCCAGGCACTCTACTAACTAGGCATGGTAGGAAGAACAAAGATGTGGACAAGCCACCCATAGCCCTGCACTGCTTACTCTGGACTGGTGAGTGCCCACACATGCACACTGGAAGGCAATAGGTATGAAGTGCTAGATGCATCATTCATTCTTTCTTTCATTCATTCAACCAAACAACAGTGATTGAATGTCTATGTGCTGGGAACAAGGTTCTGAGTGAGCCTTCCAACTGGGGCGGAAGGTTTCTGGAACAAAGCAGCATTTAAATGCATATTAGATTCTATGTAGCACTACTAAACAAATGAAAATTTTCCAGATCCTTAAAACTTAACCAAATTTGTCTTTCCAAGGGAAAATCATAGTCTGATTTAGTTTTTTCTGAAAAGCATAACTAAGCTAAATTTATGAAGGAGAGCTTTTAAAAGTGTTCTTTTAATGATGAGCAACCTCATGGTTTTAAAATTAAATGGTTAAGAAGATTTGAGAACAAACTGTCTTTTTTCATTTTACTGTTTTGTACCTTGAGACCCCCAAAATCAATGTCTGTCTTTCATTTAAAAAAATAAATAA
Source organism: Tolypeutes matacus (assembly GCA_026826555.1). Taxonomy (NCBI): domain Eukaryota; kingdom Metazoa; phylum Chordata; class Mammalia; order Cingulata; family Chlamyphoridae; genus Tolypeutes; species Tolypeutes matacus. The sequence goes on along the minus strand of JAKSZT010053883.1, from coordinate 60,849,755 downwards.
AGGTGAGGGAGAGGAAGATTAGGGATCGCTTAACAGCTCAGAGGCAATGGTGGAAAAGCTTTGGAACTAGACGCACGGAAGTTTAACTCCAAGCTCAGTCCTTTACCAGCTGTGTGACTTGAGGCAAATTACTTAGCCTCTCTGGGCTCAGTTACTTCATCTGTAAAATAAAGACAATAATTCTTCCCTCATAGTGGGTGGCAATGAGGAGTAAATGAGATGTTAAAAATAAAGTCTTTAATAGAGTGCTTGTCACATACAAAGATTAGTAGATGGTACTTATATTTTTAATAGCATTTAAACACTCAAAGCTGTATTATAAGAAATAATCTTTATAAGTACTTCCTATTTCATAAGCACCACTGTTCTCACGTCATTAAAAGGGAAATTGGGTCTTGAAGTGTACTATAACAAGTTGATTGTCGAGTTATGTTTGTTTGTTTTTTCAATAAATACAGATTCCCTGTCCATTCATTTATTCATTCATTCAACCAAAACTTCTCCTCTATGTCCCCAGCCCTCCTGGAGCTTCTGATCTTGAACAAAGATTGGCAAACTGTGTCTGTAAAAGGCCAGATAGTAAGTATTTTAGGTTTTGTGGACTATATGGTCTCTGCAGACTATATGGTCTCTGCTGCAACTACTCAATTCTGGTTTTGTATCACAAAAGCAGCAGTAGACAATACTTACACAAATGTGCATGGATGTGGTCCAATAAAACTTTATTTACAAAAGTCTGGTTTTATTGCCCAAAACGCTTTTTTAGCCCTTAGAACAGGAACTGACCCCAATCTGGACCTAAGGAGGCAGAGCCAAAGGTAAGGCAGCTCTTCTCTCCACCCCAACTGCCTGAGCCACACAGACCCTTCTAAATTATATGTCACTCAGAGAGCACAGAGGGAGAACCCAAGACAAGACAAGAAGGCAGGTGGAACCTTAGCTTGTCGGAGTTGTTAGAAACCTTTGAGTCTCCAAAGCCCTCACCTCACAGATGAGGAGCCTGAGGCCCAGAGAAAAGAAGTGCCACTGTGTGTCCATAGTCACCAAGAACTAGCAGAACTGGAGCTAGAAGCAGTTCCAGTCCCAGAGGCCAGGGTCCTTCCTGCTACACCTCAGTGTCCCTTTCCAGAAGGAAAAGAGAAAGATGTAGAGAGGAGTTCCCCTGTAGAGCCCACCAAGAGCAACCACCCACAGAAGCCTGCAGAGATTTGACCAAAAGGACAGGCCACCAGGCTCTGCTTGGCCATATGGGATTTTGTGATCACTGACTTTCCTGAAGAGACACAAAATCTTGACTTCAAAAATTATCTAAACAGCTAGACCAATTTCTCACAATGAATTGTCCATCTGACAGTTTTAAGGGCATTGATCATTAACTTCTCTCTGTTTAGGGAGTCACCAGCCACAGGCAGCTCAGTTCCTGGAAGCTCCTAATTAAGGCTTTTCAGGCACAGTCCTGACACTGTGAAGGATGTTCCTTTCTTTCCATGCCCAGCTCACTTTAAAGGAAAGAGGTGCTCAGAGCCCAATTACAATGAGATGAACACAGACTTTTTTATTTGCCACTCTCCTCATTTCCCACTTACCCAGGTTAAAACAAATTATATATTAACCCCAATCCCACAGTTTTGTACTGTCAGTTGGTTCTGTAGCCTCATATTTCCTCTCTCCCTCGGGGTCAATTTTCAAATACAGTTCAGCAGCCCAGTGGAACCACGGAGAGACCAGACAGTACTTATGAGTCCCTGGAGTCCATATTTAGAAGTTCAGATCTTTTTGGAAAACATAATGTCTTTTTTCAACCAACATTTACAGTTATTTTCCTACAGAAAGCTATTTACTTCCTAAAAGATAAAGTTCACATTCCTTACTGGCATACCAAGTCCTAGGTGGTCCATCCTTATCTCCAAAAATACCCTCCATTGCCACTGCCACCACCCACCCACCCCATCACCCCACCACCACAGCCCTGGTTCCAGCTGATTGAACTACTAGCATTCCCCTAGAGGCACCATCTGTTTCACACCTCTAAGCCTCTGAGCGTGCTGATCCTTCCACCTGGTCTGCCCTTTCCTGCTTTTCTTCCTGGTAATCACCTTCAAGACCTTCAAGACCCAGCTCAAATACCATTGTTTCTGTGAAGCCTTCTCTGATGTCCTTAAGGGTTAATCAGTCCCTCTTTCACAAAATCACAATGCTTTATACCCTTTATTGTGCTACATTACAATGTTTGGATTGCATGTGTGTGTGCCCCTTCCATCTTTGAGTCTATCAAAGCTCGATCTGTGTCTTTTCATCTTCAGAGCAGTGGGCCTGGACAGATGGTTAAGTATAGAAATGAAGCACACCTTCTACTTCAATGTGATTCCCTAATGCGCAAAAGAGATTTAGGGCTAGACAATTTGGAAGGTATCAACAAAAAGGAAATAAGAGAATGCTTTAGAATGTTCTCAAAATATCTTGATTCCCCTGGCCACTTTCCAGCAAGCAACTTTCTTCCCGAAAATCAATCCTAAGATTTTCTGACCAAATCCATTCACCTGCTGATAATTTCCCAAACCACCTATAAAATGAACATATGCACTAAATTCTCAAAATCAGTTTCTCTTTTCCTAATTGAATACATTTTTCCTGAGCAAAACAGTCTTTTTCCTTTCTCTGCACAAACACTTGGCCTTTACCAAGGTTTTTTTTTTTTTTACGGGGAGGTCCCAGGGATCGAACCCAGGTCCCTCCATATGGGAGACGGATGCCCAACCATTTGAGCCACATCCACCCCCAACACTTGGCCTTTAAATGCCACTAAATGCCTGGGCAAGTTGCCTGCATTCAACCTGCTTGTAGTGCTGTAATCCAAGAGTTGGTGCCTCAAAACACTGATGAGTTTACTTTCTTTTATCAAACTTCCCCTGGTAAGATAAGTTAACAAGAATTAAATTCTGTGTATCTCTTCATCAGAGCACCTTCTTTGATTTTCTTGAGTGCCCTGACTTAAAAAAATCCAAAATCTAAAAAGTTAAATGTCCAAAGCATTCTTGGCTTTGGAAAGGTTTAGAAGATGATTTTAGTTTTCCAAGATTTTCCTACACCAGTATTTTCAGGATCTCATATATCCACTACTGGAGCGAGGTATACTCACAAGCAACTCTCTTTCTTTAGTCAAGAGAAGGAAAACTCAGATGGTAAAACTTGCCCTCCCACAGTTCCTCTACTCAGTGCCATCCCAGAAGTGGACTCAGATTTTCTGAAGTGCCTGCCCTAGACACAGATGAAGACAGTGCCCTCAACTCCAGACTTCTTTGAAACTCTCCATTCCCCACAGAGCAACGAGTACAATGTATATGTGATAGTCAAGATGCTAATTCAAACACAATTTGGAAGCAGTCCAGATCTTCCAGGTCCACTGTTTTAGAATCTCTTCAGCACTGAAATATAGAAGCCTCAGCTCAAGGCACTTCCCATTGCTCTTCTTGAAAGAATTTCTGCCTTGTTCTCCCTTTACTCTCAATACTTATTGTAGACATTCTATATGGCATTTGTGACACTGTAAAGTACTTATTGGTTTACCTCTCCATCTCCCTCAATGACAGAGAGCTCCTTTCTGGATGTCTGTCTAGCATCCAGCTTTGCTGGTACATTTCTGGATTATTAGGTGTTAAGAAGTATCACATGAATGTTTCTGACTGCCATGGCACTACCTTTTCTAGCTCACCTGCAGGCTCCAGTATGACTATGCCTTGCCTGGGATTGGCTATGGCCCCAACAAAAGCATCTAAGACAGTGAAGAGGTGGCTTCAGATTCAGTGTCCCTTTGTAGCCAGTTCCAGGTGGTCATGGATCAAGTTGCATGACAAGATGACTATATCTAACCCCAGGGTCTCTGCTGATAATTATCTATATTCCTTTGAAGGCATCTTGTCTTTCCAAAATCAGCTTATCTGAGTTAAGAACTACAGCTCTTCTTGGCAATACTCAAATTAGGTGGTTTATATTCTTTAAAAAAAAAATTTTTTAATTAAAAAAAAAAAAAAAAAAAAAAGCTCTGTAACCCTGTAATTCTAAACAATATAAGTCAAAGCTAATTTTCCCAAATGTAAGTGACAGACATATTGGGGCTCACTCATTCCTCTTCTTTTCTACTCCTTTTTTCTGCCTCCTTTAACTACAGAGACAGGAAAATGGTTCTCAAATTCAAAAACTCTTCTGCAGTTAAAGGCCAATGAAATATAGGTAGAAGTCACTTGGTAGATTTCCTTTTCCAAAATAATGATGTATACACTGGCTGCTGGTAAAGCTATGAGGTGAAAGAATAAAGCAGAAATTTATTTATTTATTCATTCAACAGGCACTAAACTTCTCCTGAATTAATTAGAATACAGACTAGGCTGCTGTAACAAGAAACCCAAAGTTACAAAGCTTAAAAAAGATGGAACTTGCTCTCTCATGAAATATTATTTTCTGGATAAAAAGTCCATGTGTTCATCCAGGATTAGGACAGCTCAGTGATGATGGAGACCCAGGTTCCTTCCATCACATTGCTCCGCCATCCTGAAAACAATATCTATATTCATGAGGTTGAAAATGGCTCATCTGCATTCCAGCCAAACAGGAGGAAAAAGAGAAGGAGATGGCCCATTCTTTTCCTTTTAAAAGCACAACTCAGAAGTTAACATATCGCCTTTGTTCACATCCCTTTGGCCAGACACTGGTCACATGACCACACTCACCTACAAGGAAGGCTGGGAAATGTGCCCAGCTAAAGCTCCTATTGCCACAGAAGGAAGAAGAGACTGACCAGGAAGAGAAGAAGAAGGTGAGGGGAGAAGGAAAAAGAGGAGGAAGGGGAAGAAGGAACAGGAGCAACAACAAACATTGAGAGGAACACATAGCAGCCTCTGCCACATTTCTATATGCCAGGCACTGTGCTGGACAATGGGGACACAGAGATGAATAAATCTCAGTTCCTCCCCTCAAGGAGATCAGAGTTATTGCTATAAGCTGAAAAGTATCCATGCACCTTTGTAGCACCAGATACCAGAACATAGCCCTCTACTCCATTCATGTTTAGCAAATATTTGTTGATCATGCCAATCAGTAATAACAGCAAATATCCCCACCCTATCCCTGGACCAGTATGTGTTTGTTACTGAACTAAGGCCTGAGAAACAACTGTGGATATGGCATCATCCCTGCCTTCAGGAGTGCCAAGTCAGAGAGACAAGATGGGACAAATGCACGGAAAAATGATGCATTGAAGAATTGCAAAGCTTAGTGCCAAATGGGGGAAAGTTCTCTGAAGCCAGCATAGCCAGAAATGGCTCTGGGTAATGAAGAGTGACATCAGTTGACTCACATCAGCAGAAAAGATCCTAGAGGAGATGTGGGGATAAGTAAAGGCAGGGCAACTAGAAGGCGGATGTTGGCACGAGCTCAGCATGTGGGAGAACCCTGCTTAGACCAGTTGGGTGGAGGAAGGCATTGCTCCCTTCTTTTATCTGGCAGAAACTGTCCTAGATAATCCCAGTACACAGCTGCTGCTCCCCCCTGAGACAGGCATTGAATCTCCATATTCCAAACACAAGATAGCCAGCCCCCACCTTGCCCATCATTAGTGATTTCATGGTCCCAGTTAAAACAGCATTTCTCTAAAGCAATTTTCCCAGAAGTAGCAGAAAGGCAGAGATTAGCTGCAGGTTGCCATGGAGAGCCTCAGAAGACCATCTGTGCTGGCTGGTTTAGACTTTCACCTCCCTCAAGGTTATTTCTCATAGTCAGATGATCTCAAGAGTCTGTCCTGGTTATAAAATTTTGAGACTCTAAACTGGAACTTTAAGATCAGAAACGATTTTTGCAAAGGACCCAATACAGTGCCTGACAAATAACAGATCTTCAGTAAAGACTTGTTATTATTTTTAACATTATTTTTATTTTTATTATTATTATTGGTTTGTTTTTTGTTTCTTTATCTATAGTCATAGCCCACCTCAACCCAGAGAAAATTTGAAGTGGCTCTACCACAAAAAAACAAAGGTTTTTAAGTCAGAGCTACTGAATTTGTATAATTAAGGCAAGAAAAGAAAAATGGGAAAACAAACTACAAATTTATGAAAGTCACAATATTCTAAAATGAAAACTCTGACTTACACATTTTCTCCGAGCTACCTTGAAGCCAAAGGAAAAAAAGGAAAAACAAAATTATTTACAAAATTTATATTGTCTGAAAGTCATAAATGAGCCACAAACAAAACCCCAAGAACTCTGTTCAAAGTTTTGCTGAGAAGCACACTAGTTCCAGAGGACTTAACTAGAGAAAGTAAACAGTTACGAGAAAGGTGAGGGGGCAGGAAAGGGGGGGTCTATGGATAATAAATGTAGGAATTGCTGAACTAAGCAAAGTCAAACGGATTTCTTCATTGCAGGGCTTTTCAGAACCTTTAACACATTCATTACAAACCTCCAAAAGGGCAATATAATGTGCCTTACTTATAGAGACAAGTAGTATTTGTTTTAATGGAGCATCTTACACTTTGAGAAATTCCCCTATAAAGGAAATGACAGTGACCACTCTATATTATCAATATAAGGCATTTTAAGACAGTCAGACTCTTTGCCAAAAAAACATTTTTGTTTTTGTTTTTCTTTTTGTTTTTGTTTTTTAAGAATCAGGGTTCAGGATCTTCCTGTTCTTCCTCTCTCATTTGGTTTGATTGTTTCAATCAAGGTAATGCATTATAAGCAATAATACAAAACTGCTCTGTAGGGCACTTCATACTTTTCAATAGACTCCTCTTTCTGTTATCCACACATTTCTGGAGGTAGGCAGGATCTATACTGTTATCTCTATTCAAAAGGATGAAAATCAAAGTTTATAGAGTCTTAACTTCAAGGTCACACAGAGTCAATAGCCACGCTGGTCTGGAGCACAGGACTCCCCAACTCCAGGCCATCACCACAGCAAAGCCTGTTCCTCTCACTCCTGGGTCCTCCTGCTCCCTGATCAGGTGCTGCTTTTATCTTACTGCGTGTCTACAGGTGGGTGGCAATGCTGCCAATTCCTTTCTGGCTCAATTTGGGCCCGTTTCTTTCATCCACTAATTAAATCATGCACTGCTTTTCATAGGTAAGCAAAATCTTCAAAAGAGGAAAGGGGCATTCAAGGATTAAAGGTCATCTGGCTATGGAATGCTCACCAGGGACTAAACGCATTACTGAGAGGCAACTGCTGAAAGCCGGTGACACATCAAAATGAAAATGTGAAGAGCGAGCTCAGCTAAGACCCACCGGACAAGATTTCAAGACTGTCTCCAGCACTCCCTAAGAGGGGTCGTACAGCCAAAATGGCACATCAGACTCAGGGTGCCTCGGGATGAGCTCTCAGTAGTTATTGGCTACTATGGTGACCTCAGGTGACAGCCAGAATGTGGGTGCCCTTGGGAATATTTACTATAGAAATGCATCCTTATTTTGGGGAAACCATTCTGCCTTGCACTGAGGTGTGCCCAGCCTACAATTAAGCAGAAAAGGCAGTCGTGAACACGTCTATGCCATACATCCACATATATTCAGCCTCACTGTGGAGTTTTGGGCAGGCCGCTTTCCAAATAGTAAAATAACCTTCAAGCATCAAACATTTTTAAATTTCTATTTTGAAATATATAAATATAAATAAATAAATCTTAAAAAAAAAAAAAAAAAAAAAAACAGCATGAAAAGAGGCAATAGAGTAGAGTGGAAAGAGCTCTGGATTGAGATTGAAAATTTTGAATTCTATTCCTAAATTTACCCTCAATTAAATTATTACTCATGTTCACATAATTCTCACCTTTTAAGTCTTTTCTAATGCCTATTCCACGAGAATGATGTGAGAAGTGAATGAGACAATCAATTTGAAAGTGCCTTGAAAACTCTAAAGTGCCATGGAAGTAAATATAGAATAACCAACCTCCACTTAACTAACTCCCTGGATTAATCAATCCTCCCCTTCCCATCAATAAAACATTCTGCCTAGTGTCCATGGCTGCTCCCGTGACTGCTCCAGGACAAGCCATGTGCTCTTGGACCCACCTCTTGCATTCTACACCAACAAGGATCAGCAGGGATTGGCCCCAAATCTCATTATACAGTTATATTTGTTAGTAATTTTGTACTTTAACTATACAGAACGTAAATTGATGAAACAGGAGTATGAAAAGAGAGTTCTTACTTCTAGGAAACTAAGTTGAACTATTTGGAAAGACAAAATAAGAATTCCTCCCCCCCCACCCCCACCCCCAACCTCCAAAATTGCTACTATACTAAGTTTGAGATAGAGCTGGAGAGAGGAGCTATAAATATATAAAACAGTTCTTCACTTGGATTGCTTTACATATGTCCTTAAATTTTTAATCCACTTCTGAAAAACCAAAATTCAATATCATAGAAGATGCACTATAGGTAAGGTTTGGATATGAAGGAAGGAAATGACCTCCAAAGAGCAGACGCAGGCTCAAAGGAAAAGCCTTGGCCCTAAACCACGAGATTAAATGAATGTACACCAAGGCATTTTAAGTTAAATAAAATGTTTAAGGTACACATCTATGTCTTCACTCCCTGCTTTAAATGACCATTTTGATTTACTATCTACGGCTGAATAAGAAGGCTTCTACTGAATCATTATCAGAGTGAAGAGGGAGAAGGAACCCAAAAAGAAAATATAAGTGATTCAGTGATGTTTAAAACTTATATGATGACTAGAAATATAGGGGACACATCATGTTAAGTGCAGAAAACTGTGAAAGTACAGAAACTATTGATTCTTTAATACCACTCATTAAATCATACAAAAAGGAGAAAGTTAATGCAAAATTACACCACTAAAATAATGATACTACAGCAATTCTCCCATCATAACAAGCAGTTAAACCTTCTGCATTTGGGCTCAGGTATAATAACAATATTGGTAACAAGTCATCTAAATAAATTCCTACTATATGCTAAGGGCATTACATGATTTCATTTAATCCTTACCAAAAAATAAAAATAGACACTATCTACATTTTTTTTTTTTAATCTGAGATTGAAAAGGGTGAAGTAACACTCCCACAGTGACAGTTCCGGGATTCAAACCAAGCCCAACTACAACAGGCTATTCTCCACCACTGCTATAAAATTACAAAAATCAAGACATGACAAGCCTCAAGGTTGAGAAAGTCCTTAGCCTTTCCCATCAGAGCAGCAATTCTCAGTCGTGTGCACAGAATCACCTGGGATCTTGATAAACTGCAGCACCTGCTTCAGGAAGTCTGGCGCGGGGTCTGAGAGTCCACGTTTCTCACAAGTTCCCAGGCAGCGCGGACACTGCTGGTCTTGGGATCGCCCTTTGAGCAGCAAGTTCCTGTCCTGGAGCTCGTCCACTCATTGCTCTCCCCGCGCCAGAGGCCATCCAGAGCCTCCCTGCCCCCCTGGCTCCCCAGCTCCTGGTCCTCATCAGCTTCTTACACACAGGTCAGGACTGAGCCTGCGGACACTGTGGGCAAGAGCTCTGGGCATCACATTCATCGAGAATCTGCCCTGCGCCAGGCACAGCAGCACCCAGACAAATAAAAACGAGACCACACATTTTGGAGCTTATAACCTCAAATACAGAGCCTGCTGGTGAAAATAAACCATTATGATAACTTCACAAACAAGTGCTAATTTCATAGGAACAGAGCAAAACATCTTCAAAGGAGCGAACATTGTCGTCAGAGCATCTTAAAGGAGCTAACACTCTTCACATAATAGTCATGATCCTGTCTTTATTACAAGGGGAAATGTTAGTTTCTGCTTTTAATTAAGTATTTTATACTGATTTTCTTCTTTGGCCATAAAAGATATCCAACTGCATATTTTCCAAATGATCCATACAGATCTAATAAACAATGTTTTCCCAGTAAAAAGGCAGCTCCCACTGTCTTTTGTCTGCCATAAAAATCTGAGCTTTCCAATATTCATTGATTTGACAAATATTTAATGAATGCCTCCTTTATTTGTGCCAGGCTCACTGAAGACATTAAGGAAAATTAAACGCCATCCCTCCCCACCCAGAGCTCACAGTCCAGAGGGGGAGGCAAACATGTAAATAAAGAATCTTAATAAAGAGTGACAGTGGCTGTTTAAAAAAAAAAAAAAAAACAGAGGAGAGAAAAGATGGGTGTTTTTTCCCTCCTCCTGATTCAAATGTAAAACCGTCCATCCATTTCCAATTTGAAGCAGCTAAGAGAGTTAAACAGATGGAAAACAAACAAGTTATAATATATTCATGAAATACCTTGTGGTTAGCAATCAACAACCACACAGACCCTGTATGCCAGGCACTCTCCTTGGCACTCGAGGGATAACATAAATTCTACTGCCAAGGAGTTTCCAATGCCCTTGGGAGACAAGATATAGAGGGATAAGAAATAACCACAGCTAGCATTCTAGAAGTTCTTAAAACACTTGTGGGAGAAGTCAGGCAATGCATATTGTGGCTAGATCATGGAGGGCTTTGACCATGCATGGCCATGGGCAATAGGGAGCCAGTGAAGACTTTTTTTTGAAGAGGAAAAATGACATGATGAAAGGTGTTTATAGATCATAAACATATAAATAAAATATATTGGAATATGTATCGATAATTTTATATCAAAAAAAAAGCTACTCTTTATTGACCACCTAGTATGTGCCAGTCACTATTCCCAGGGCTTTACTGTATCATCTCTAATTTTTCTAACAGCCCTTCAAGGTAGACATATATGATTATGCCCTTTCTAGAACTGAGGCAACTGAGACTCGGAAACATTAAGTAAATTTGTCTAAGGTCACGTGGCTAATTAGTGGGGCTGGGAAAGTTAATCTAGCTGGTTGGATTAATAAAAAGATTACTGGCAGGAAAATCAATGTGAAGTCCCTGGATAGTCCAGATGTGAGTATGGTGGTGACGCTGATAATAGAAAAGTTTACATTGCACTTCACACCAAGACCTTCACCTATTTTTTAAAGTTATCTAGTGATGGTTCACTGTAAGGTGGCAATAAAGTAAATACCCGCAATGTTGGAACTATGTGTGATTGGGGCTAACATGCAAAGACCTGCAGAGAGGCAGGTGGCCTGTCTAGAACCACAAGGCAAAGGGACAGGGACAGAGAAAATGGCCCTGCTTCCCTACCCGCAGCTGACTGCCTAATGCCTCACTCAAGTCCATGCAGGATTTCTTGCAGAATGATGCTTCCATTTTTATTTTCTGAGGATCAGGAGACTACGGCAATGAGAGCCAGCATGGTGTGGGCTTGTGAGATGAAGATGAAGCTGCTCCAAGTGCCAGCACTAATTTTCTCCCTTTCCATTACACGGTTTCCAATGACTCTGTGGCACTCTATTCATTGGAAAGGAATTTGGTGGTAGCCCTCTCAAGGGCTAGCCTTAAGAAGAAGAAGCATGGGGAGAAAAAGTCAAGGCTACAATCAGTCCTACTTTTAAAAAAGAGTGTTCCTAAATTGGATATGCAAAGCATAGTAAAATAATAATAATTACAACAAACATATGTTGAGTACTTATAATTACCAATAACTAAGTCTTTTTACGATCCATAACCTATCCTCACAACAATCTGGGAAACCATGTTCATTTACTTTCATAGAAAGGTTTGTTTCACTCAACCACTTCTCTTGTGAAAAAAGTATATCTGTAAAGAGCTGAATTTCAGGTAGGGGAAGACCAAAGCAAACAAGCAAACCCGACTAATTGTTTGACCTTGGGCAAGTCCCTGTCCCTTGCTCACCTGTAAATAGAAGGTTTGCTCGGATGCTCTCGAGGCTCTCCCTATGCTGACAGTCTATGACTCCCGTAGCAGGGACCTGGGAAAATTCCCTCCTTGCCTCTCAGTTCTCCCACGCATATTAGCTCCAGACAAGTAAACCACAAACGTGGACAGCAGCAAGAGGACTGGCCCGACAGTCAGGACACCTGGGTTCTAGTCTGGGATTACCAATCACTCCCTCACAGCGTGACTCTGAGCAAGTCATGTCACCTCTCAGCCTGAGTTTCCTCATCTCGAAGTTGATTAGCAGATGCCTAAAGTCCTTCCATGTAAGGCACAGTGCCTGGCATCTAGAAAGTTCTCAACATTTTTTAATGATCATCACTATCATTATTAATTGTTATCTCTTATCCTAGAGGTTCCCAATATTTCCAGTAAGAGGACCCCTTTTAATGCAAAAATGAAATAGAATCACCCTCCTATCTAGTAGGCTTAACATTTAACATCAATTAATTAGGAAAATATGGAATACCAAAGCGTCACTCTGAATTTTTATTCATCAAAGCATTATTTACATATGCCTGAAAAATAGGAAACCTTATTGTCTTCAATGTCTGACAATGCTTAATTCTCAGAACGCCTGTGATACTTCTGAGGACCATGGGTTAGGACCCACTGCTCTGTACCCCTGCCAGCTCAGAAGGTCCCAACCATTGCCACCTCCACCTTCACTCCTCCTTCCCTTTTTCCACAGCTGTCCTTACCCTACTGCCAGGGCCTAAAATACAAATCAAAAAGGAGAAATATGTATATATAACATTTGAATCTGAATGCATAACTATTTGTGCATATTTCTGCCTGTCTTTTTTCTCACAGAGTACAAACTTTTGGAGGGTGAGAGATGATTGGTAGAATGCTTGGCACAGTCGGATAAATTCTTCATAACCATATATTAATAGATACTATATTTGGAAAAACCACAAAATACTGAAATATCAGAGCAGGAATCATTCCTGAGAGAAAAGCTTCTTCAACTTTAATTTGCACACAAGCCACCCGAGGCTGTTGTTTATTATAACGCAGATTCTGGCTCAGTAGGTCTGGAGTGGAGCCTGACACACTGCATTTCACAATAAACTCCTAGTGATGTTGATGCTGCTGGTCCACTGAGCTTGGTCCAGCTCCAATGTTTTGCAAATGAGAACTTGAGGATCAGAGAAGCAAGTTTCTTATCTGAGGTCACACAGTTAGAAGCAAAGGTAGAAGATAAATTCAATGTTGTTAACCCTCAGTCCAGAGCTCCTTTTGCTAGGTATGCCCTGATGCCACCCACTGTCCCAAGAGGGAAAAAAATGTGTTCTGACCAAAAAAAAAAAAAAAAAAAACCTCATCTTCCTTTCCCATTAAAGACTGCACACACACACACACATACACATGCACATCCCCCATCCGACCCCGTAGGAAAGGAACTAAATCAAGGTAGCTCCCTCAGTTTCCAGCACAGAGTTTGGCAAATAAAAGATACTCAGAGCAATACATGTGGATGAATTTTTCTGATGAGAAAGAGAGGGAGGGAGGAAGATTATAGGACTATCTTTACCTTTTTTCCACTTTTTCATCTCTTTAAAAACTCCCTGATCAGCCACTCCATGTCTCCAAATCTTTCTGTACCTATATACATTCTACATTTCCTGGGAGACATTTTCTAAATTAAAAATTAACTCGGAAGAAAATTCAAAACAAGCTATTATTCTCAGTCAATATTTAGTGATGGGATAAGGAGTTTTTATGCCAGTATCAGCAGGAAAATTTATGTTCCTGAATATTCTTTGCACTTGACCGTTTAGGAACGCAAAGTGTTTGAAGAGTTGCACTTAATGTTTTAAGTGTTCAAACAAGGTGGCTTCAAAGCCTCCCACACTCTTCCACCATCCAGAATCTCCAAACTGATTCTGCAGCTTTCAACTGTATTTTAACAATTGCCAATCTTAAGAGTTCAAAAGCGCCTCCTTCCTGAAAGTGCTTAGCCCAGGCCCAAGTTCATAACATAGTAGGTTCTCCATATACCCGAGGGTCACATTCACCACCGAGAGTCACAAGTTTGCCAGGTTTTCAACGGGACTTTTTTTTTACTTTTTTTTTTTTTTTTTTTTCCACAGGAGGTCCCGGTGATCGAACCCAGGTCCCTCCATATGGGAGACAGACACCCAACCATTTGAGCCACATCCGTCCCCCAGGACTTTTTTTTCCTTTTTAAAGGGCAGAAAACACATCCTCAAAGGGAAGAAAAATTGGGAGCATGCCAGCTATTGAGCCTTCTTATTCTACTCTACCACTTATTCAAATTAACAAGTTCAGTGCAAATAATTGGGGTTTGGATCCTACCATACTAGGAAACCAAGAAGACAGAAAGGTAATGCTTAAAGGCAAAATTAATTTCTCCCCTTGAAAGAGGAAGCTCCAGCAAAGTTCCAGAGCCCCTCTCAGTGGGGTCTCTGATGGTTTCTAAAGGGAGGAATATAATCCATCAGCCCCCGGAGCCCCTGGAGCTGCTAGCTGGGCTGCCAACCCTCCCGCCAGAACCTTCCAAAACCTTCCTGAACACACGAAAGGTGTGGTGCCTCTGCACTCACAACCACAAATGCCATTTGGGGTCAGTCGTGTGGGCTGTCAGCTTTGAACATACGGCGCACAAACAGCCTCGCAACGCCAAAGACAGTCTCGTCTCAGGGCCACAAGTCACCATTCACCCTTAACGAATATATCAAAATGAATTGTAATTCCTCTGACTATCTGTCTCTATCCATCCATACCATAGCAATTAGTCCTGGAGCTCTTAGAAAACAGGGATAACTCCTGGTCCCTCTGTGTTCCTGCCACCCAGCGCGGTCCTTGGCACACAGTCAAGATTTACAAAATGCTAGTTATGTAATATTGATATGTTCACTCTGCTTCTCCTTTCTGGTCTCTGCTTCCTCCAGTGGGCTTCAAACCACATTTTACAGAGGAGGAAATTAAGACCCTCAAGTGACGCTACCAGTGGTTGTCCAGTTAGTAGCCTAGCTGGAAAGAGCCTCTCTGGCCTCTGAGGCTGCTCCTGAGCTATCCCTGTGCCAGCAGCACATGCTGGGCCACCACTAGTGGAAGAGACAAGTTGGTTCATTCATAGCCCAGCACCTGAGGGGATGATGGTTAGTTCTGGTCACAGCCCAAGTGGGCCTCAACTTCCTTACCTGTAAACTGTAATCCAATTAGTATTTATTGATGGCTTACTATGTGCCCTCAGGATGTGCCAACACCCAGTAAGCATTATCTTATTTCACATCATCAGAAGGTAGCTCAGTGGGTGAGCACCTGCTCCCCATGTACAAGGTCCCAGGTTCAATCCCTGGTACTTCCTTAAAAAAAAAGAAAAAGGTAATGGGTAAATATGATTAGTACCCCAGTTTTTATAGATGGGGAACTGAGGCTTAGAGGTTTGCCCAAGGTCACAGTGAGTTAAGTATCTTTACTTCAGTCAGATCAGCTTTTTCAGGGGCCTCTTCAGGCTTAAGATGTGGGGAGAGGGAGGAAGCCCTTCACTGAGAGCAAATGGGAGGCTCCCCGGGCCGGCTTCCTGTATTCAGCACTGCAGGGCCCTGGCCTTTACCTAACTGTGCTCTACCTAATCCGAGGAGCACACAACAGAGACAGGATTCTTTCCCTGGGGGCTTTGTTCCTTCTGAGAATAGCCACAGTCCTCAGGGGGCTGTTATCCCAACCCCAAGGGAGGCTGCAGCAGAGCCAAGCTTACTACAGGAAGTCTCTGTCACGCCGGGAAAACAAAACATAGACTTATGACTCAGGTCTGATCATGGGCACCAGATGTGGTGCCAGCTAGAAAGGTACAGGCCTGCCAGTCATCAGCAAGTGGCCACCGAAGCAATCACCATCTCTGTGCATTTTCTGGAGGTACTGGGGAGAGCATCAGCAAACATTCCAATTAAAAATATATCCTTGCATCTAGGAAGAGCATTTCCAAGGGCAAGCAACTGGATCCTCTGCCTTATTCACCATTCCCAACACCTAGCACTGTGCCTGGCACATAGTGAGTGCTCAATAAATACTGGCTGACAAACCCATTGAACGTACTGACCCATTGCCATGGTGGCAAAAGCAAAGTACACCTCACCAGGTTGGAGAGTGGTTTCCAGATTACCCATGTTATCATCAATTATTCAGTTTGGGAGAAGTCCCTTCACCTGAGTTTTCCCATTCTGTACCCCAAATAATAATGCTCATGCCCACAACCCCCTGGGATTTAACCTTTCATCACGCAGGTCTCTGAAAATGCAAATAATTTAAAAGTTTACCCTTTATTTGGGGCTACTTAATATTTATAGAACACCTACTATCTACACAATGCGAAATTAGAGAAAGCTAGCATAAAATTCTAGGTTTGGGGGTTATAGGTAGCCTGGTATTACGGAAGAGACTGATTTGAGAATTCTAGGACTTCAAGCAATTTCTTTAGAAATGTGACTCTTCAGCACCACCTTTACCTCTCAGTTCTTTAATCTTTCAGAAAAATAATGTTTGTCAAGTCAATTAGATACTGCAGTTAATTTGCCCTCAATGATATTAGCAGAAAACGAACTTTCAGGGAAAGAACAGAGGAAGTTATTTAAATTGCAAACTTCCTTTTCTCACTCATTCTCTCTTTTTCTGCAAAAGGCTAAGAATGAAAATTGGTGGAAGGAGAGAAAACATTTTCATAGTGCTATATACTTTGCAACATGCTTTCATGTGAATTTCTCATTTAATAAGCTTAACAATCCTCTGAGGTTTTATTATCCCATTTTACAAATGGGAAACTGAAGCCCAAAGAGGTTGAGCATCTTGCCCAAGATTACACAGCAAATGTGTGACAGGCCAGGCCTCAAATCCAGATCTTTTCTTCTCTCAAAAATATGCACTCTTTCCAAAGTGCAAGGCTCCCTCACACACAGCTTGATGTAAATGAGAACTGCATCCACTTCCCATTTATCTGGAGGCCTGGTGTATTGCTGGAGGCGCCTCAGTTTCCTAATCCGTGAAATGGGTATGATAATAATAGGGTCTACCTAATGTTACTGTGAGGATTAAGTGATACTTGAATGCTGCCTGGAACACAGTAAGAGCTCTATAAATGTTGCTAGTGGGAGTAGAAGCAATTGTTGTATTGTTAACAGAACATGATCCCCTTCCTGGAAAGCTCCTCCCACAAGGCTCCTCTGTACTCCTGAGGTCTCTGCTCAAGAGTCACCTGATCATGGAGGCCTTCCAGACCTCCCTACCCAATAGCACCTACCCTACTCACTGTTCTTTTACCCTGCTTTATTTTTCTTAACACCTGCTATCACCAGATACAATATATATATTTAATCTCAGATAAAACCTTAAAGTTTACAAGGTGTTTTTACACCCTTCATCTCCTTTAATCTTGCACAATATTCAGGATAAACCGTGGTTAGAATCCCCAAGGTAGAGACAAAGAAACTGAGACTCCTGACCCCAGGGTTCTCTTTCCACCATAGTAAAGAGGCTGTCTGGGGAGACTGAGGCTTGGATTGGGTTGTGACATCACTACCACCACCTACCACCACCACCACCTAGCAACACCACCACAACCACCTACCACTCACAATTACCACCACCACCCACCACCACCCACCACCATCACTACCTACCAGCACCACCAGCACCACCACCACCCACCACTACTACCACCACTACCACTCACAATTACCACCACCATCTACCACCAACAACCACCACCACCCACCACTACCACCACCACCACCCACCACCACCTACCATCACCACCCACTACCACCCACCACCACCCACCACTACCACCCCATCATCACCCCCTGCATTTAGACATGGGGATCTCAGCCTCCTGCTAAGCTGCTTTGGCCTTAGTGGAACAGCTGAGGTTCCCAGAGAAGGTCTGGCTTACAAAGTAGATTCTGGGGAAGGATTTTTTTATCACTCAGATGAGAACCAACCATAAGAGCAGATTTTTGTGAACTCATCTATCTAAATAAACCCTTACATTATTATCAATATTATAGAAAACTGCATTATGGGCTATTGTTTTAGTGCCTTCTAAACACGTTTTCCAGTGAAGCCTCCCCTGAGACAACTTGCCTGATTCCCTCTCTGCCACTCCAACCCTGAGCCTCAATTCACTGCTCCTTCTTCCATACTTCCCAGGGCCTGGGAACTACAACCATCTTTTATACGCTTCCAACAAGGCCAGCCTTTGAGCTCCCAGCAGCTAAGCCTGGAGCCCCAGCATCCAGCCCAGTATCTGGCACCCAGTAGGCCAGGTGTGCATGCTGACCAAATACCACTCCTCCATAGCACCAGTGGGGCAAGAAAGAAAACAGCTCAGTCCTCCCCCCACTGCCTCTGCCCCCAAGAAACCCATCCAAAGCTATGTTATTAAGCTCCCCTTCTTCTCTCCTTCATGAATGAAAGGTGACCCAACCTGAAGCAGGTGGTTATGGGGGTTCTAAAGAAGAGGCCCTGCAGGAAATCCAAGGATGCATGGGCCTTTCTGGCTATATCTGCATCCAGATGGCTTGCAAGTTCAAAACTCCAGAGAACTGTACCCTTGCACTATTAAGAGAAAAAAGAGAGAGTAAGGGCTCCCCAGAGGATAGCTCCCTAGCAATGAGACCTCCTTCAAAATTCCTGAAGAAAGAAAGCAGGGAGGGTGAAGGGGAGGGCAGAGAAGGATGCTCAGGGCCAGGTGAAGCACCACCACCCTATTCTCAGCTGGGCCCCTCACAACCCCAACCATCTGCAGGTTCAGGCACGGTGCCCTCCTCCCCGCCGGCAGGGTGCCTGTATTCACCACACCTTCTCTTAAACATAGTGCACATGAAAGAAGAGAAAGGGAAGGACTATAAGGGCGGATTTTAATTTGTTGCCAATTAAGGGCAGAGTGACTCTAATTTATAGGCAGCAGAGCCCACAGTTATCAGAGAATTTCCATCAAGGGAAATCAGCCCAGCTCTCAAGCTGCCCTCTGCTCCCCTGAAAATGAATTCCACAGCAGGTTTAATTTAATCTGGATTGTTTTTTTACAAGTTTGGATTCCTCAACTTTTGCAAGAGATAGCCTTGAGATGTTCAGTTGTTCAAAGATACATTTCTAAATTACTAGATAGTGATAACAAAGTAAACCGGAGGTATTCCAGGCTCTTGGAAGCAAGAACAAAGCGTAGTAAAAGCACTACAGCACTACACAGACTCTACCCTAAGGAACTTCCAATCCAGTGAGAGAGAAGGTTTTTTAAAGTAATCATTGCACAAATAAATATTTAATTACAAATACCAAAGAACGCTGTAAAAATACAAGGTGCTGCAAAAGAAAGTAAGTGAGAACACAACCTCGTCAGGACAGTCAGGGAAGTGACATTTAAGCCAGAGCAGAAGGATGGGAAGCTGGGGAGGAGGATGTTACCACAGAAGGGAACAGCCCATGCAAGACCCACCATGTACAAAGGTGTCAGCTGAGACCCGGGGGGGGGGGGAGGGCGGGGGGTGCCATAGGCAGACTGGGAAGCTCTGCTTGAAAGTCATGTCAATGGAACCTTGTGAATTTTCTTGGTCTACTCCCATTCCCCAGTTTTCTTTCTTTAGGTTGGTCTCTTCAGGTCTTAATTTCCTGTTGCCCCAATACCTGTGATTTTCCTTCTGGACAGAATAGATCTCTTCCTCTGCTCCTCTTTGCTGTGTCTACATAGACACATTTTCACTTTGATGTTTGCATTTTTGGAAAAGCTCAAAAATTATCCTTTGTCTTGAGCAGTGCACAGCCCCGACAGCAGGAAGCACTAAGGCATCCCAACTTTGACCACTCAGAAGGCTGCATAATGGAAGGAAATAAGTCAATATTAGATCAACACCTTAAGCTGCACCTTCTTCAGGAAGCCCTTCCAGTAACTCCAACCACATAGACTTCTTTCTTTCTTGATCCACAAAATTTACTTATGTACCTTCCTCTTGGCACTTAATTAAATTGAATTTCGCATTCACTGAATACACATTTGATGATTTGCTACTGGGTGGAAGGTGCTAGACCAGAACTGTAGTTAACTAACTTAACAAGTGTGCCCATAAAGAAGTGTGTACAGTATAATGGAAACCGAGGGTTTATACGACCCTGGGGAAGTCACTTCACCTCTCAGAGCCTCAGTTTTCTCAGATGATAAAAATGTGACCTCCTTTTATATGTATGTATATATATAAAATAGAAAATACTATCAGAGTTTATATCTCTGAATGTAGAATTGTGGATATTTTTGTTTTAATTATACACTTCTGAATTTGTTTTTAATGGACTGATATTTTCTCAGCAGAAAAAGCAATAAAACTGCTCCTATTTAGGTTTTTTGTTTTTGTTTTTAATAAAAACATTACCACTTCATTTTGTTGTAAGGATTAATGGGGTTAGGTGTGTACCTCAGTCAGGACACTCAAACTCACAAAAGCAGAGTCTGTTGCTCAGATAAGAAAACTCAGGGAGGTGAAAGATCAGCCTTCTGCCTCACTATGCCACACTCTGGAAATCTAGGCCTTTCTCTATTATACACCACTTTCTTCTCTGGGACAGACATCTCCCAGCTTCCCCACCCCGGAGGAGCTTCTCCCCCCATCCCAGAGAAGGATTAGCTAGTCATAGTAAGGCTGGGAGCAGGGGCTAAGAATGACAACTATCCACAAGAAAGTTGTGGACAAGAGCAGCTCCTCTTCTAAATTGCTAAGGGGGCATTTCCCAGAAGGAGGGAAGTGGGGAATAAAATCGGGGCACTAATTCTGGAGAGGCAAAATAATAAGCTTCTTCCACTACAAAATACAAAGTGCCTAGCCATAGGCACTTTGAGTGGCACTTAGTAGATGATGATGACTATGGTTATGAAGATTAAGATTTAGTTGCTAGGATGAATCAGTATGAGTATGACTTCACTGGCCCATGTGAGAATAACAGCTGAATGTGGTGAGAGCGCATGGGTGGGGTGGGGAGAGGAGGACGGAAGGACAGAAGCCTGAAAAGGGCAGATTCCTGAATGTGGGAGCACTGGAAACAGAAGAACAAGTAAGATTTCAACCAGGAGAGACTGGGGAAAGGGACGGAGGGGCACAAGCAGGGTGCTAGAATACAGAGAGATGAGGCTGCCCATACAGGGGAAGGGCCCTGAGTACTGAGGTTTCATTCAATTCGTCCTTGTGTCATTCTCAACATTTTGGTTGTACCAATCTTGCCTCCCTAACAAAAACAGTAAGCTTCCTGCGGGAGAAAATATGCATCCACTTTTGTTGCATGATAAAGATTTAACCAAATAGAATGACCGGTGGCTTCGTGATAGTTTACGCCAGACGTATTCAGCAGGTAAAGTAGCCATGTTCTCTTGGATCTTTCCTTCCTCCCCTCTTCTACACCAACACTCATGGTCTAAGCAGATGGATCCATCACTTTGTTGAATGGATTCCATGAATCTGTGGGAAGCCACTTTCACCAACATCCAGAATTGGTTAAGAAACTTTCCAAACCTGAGTCTGGAGGCGAAGGTGCAGGAGAGTTATTTGTAAACATTTTGATCATCTATCTCATCTGTATAGTTTTAACCCCAACACAACTATGAAGTCTGGCAATTCTTCCTAAAATGAAAAATCAAGTTGCAGACTGGGGAGAATGGGGTTGTTGAACAGTACTGCCAGTGTAAGCATGGAATGCTTTGTCCCCAAAGTGCAGTGTTTTCTTAATGGGGAAGAAGATCAATTAGTGTTGGGTCCTGGACTTTCTCTGCCCCTTTTCCAATTCACTTCTTGGCAGTGACTTGTTGTTTGGATTGGGGTAGACCAACTGGACATACTCAGCTCAGCTCAGCTCAGTGGAGAAGAGACATACTATTTATCTGGCATTCCCTGCAATGCCCCAATAACAGGCTCTGACCCTTTGAAGACTTTCTGGCAAAGCAGGTTAAGTAGTGATCCTTGAATCACACCAAGATCACGCCAAAGCACTTCACAGCAACTCTACCTGCTGCAGTCCCCAACCACTTAGGATATTCCTAATCTTTGAGTAACTTCTCTCAATCTATTTGCAAGTGAATTTTCTATAGATTTACAGGAATCCTGTCTCCAGGCCCCACCTACAAATGCCTCACAGCTGTTTCTAAAAGCTATAACTGATTTGAGAACTTTGTGGATGATACAAATGAGAATCAGGCAAAGTCGTTTGCTGGAGAAAATGCAGTGAAATAGACATAGAGCAGTATCTCAGAGTCATGAACTTCAAACACAGGTCATCTTTTAGAGCAGAAAGAGCAACAGACCTGAAGTCAAAAGAGTTGGGTTTCAAAGAGGATCTACCAGCTACAGAGTGACCTTGGATGAGTTGCCAATCTCACTTGCCTAATTTAGAGGGAGAGAGAGATTCTACTTCATTGAATTACTCAGAAAATTAAAAGTAATATTGTACATGAGATAACTTTGTAAGCTGCAAAGCCCTACACAAATAGAAGATTTAATTATAATTATTTTGACTTAGCTATTTGGCTGGGATCTCACAGAGACTTTTTTTTTTTTAAAGATTTTATTTATTTATTCATTTATCCCCTCCCTGCTGCTTGCACTCGCCGGGTCAGCCAACCATGCCATGCGGGTGGGCCCGCCCCCACCAGGAGGCCCCGGGAACCGAACCCGGGGCCTCCCATATGGTAAACGGGAGCCCCACTGATCGAGCCACAGCCGCTTCCCCTCACAGAGACTTTTAATCATCAGACAGAGTTAAAGGGGAAAAAATCAGAGATCCAGTGTGGCATAATAATTAAGATCAAAGACCCTGACCTCGGGATACTTAGGTTCAAATCCTGGTTCTCCCACATAACAAGCTATGTGGCCTTGAGCAGGTTACTTACCTTCTTTGTGCCTCAGTTTCCTTATCTGAAAATGAGGGCAATAACAGTGTCTATCTCATAGAGTTGCCCTGAAGACTATGTAAGTTAAAATACCTAAAGAACTTAGACTTGTACTTGCACATGGTATGTTCCATGTACGTGCTAATTATTACTGTACTATTATGATTTTCATTAAGCAAACACAGAGTGGACTGGGATTTAGTAGGCTGCATTATAAAACAAAACTGCAGCAGAGAGGCTAAGACACAATATACCTTTGACAAGCAGCCCAGAGATGTACTGCATTTTTAACTCTCTGGGGCCTCCTTTGGAGAGAAAGTCATCTAGTTCCCAGTAAAACTCTGCTTCTCCCTACCCCCATATCTTTCATATGCAAAAATGCAACAGCCACCACTCAAAGCCTTCTTTCCTCATTTTTATTCTGCCACCCCCTGGAGACCAGCTTCATTCCAGGGAGGAGCTTAGCCTAAAAATCCAGTCCGTGTAAGTCCATGAAGACTAGAAAGACTGCAAGCTTCCACAGTTTCCGCCCTTTTGCAGCACCGTTACTCCGTGGAATGTGCAGCTCCACTGCTCGTTCCCCATCTCAATCTTTCCTATCCTTAGAGGCCCGCATCATGTCCCACTTCCTCCCAATGAACTCTACCCTCTCAGAAGTCTGCACCTATAATTGCCAACCAAGTAATCACTAGTCGTATAATCATTTCACAAGTGCCTATTTATTACCCCTAAAAGGTAAACTCTCTGGGCCAGAGGTCACTCATAGTTCTTCTCAATTTCCCACAATGCTTAGCCCATGCTAGAGACACTGCTCCATAAATAATCTGGGAAGGGGACTTAATTCACTGGAAGGAGCCCAGGCTCCATGTGAAGCGGTCAGCCACAAACTAGGTCTGAGACTCTCGTCCACCTCCCCATGCCCACAGCAGATGCTCCTGTCCTGTCTCAACACTCCTTCCCAAAGTTCCTAAAAGAAACCTCAGAATCCTTCTCCACACTGCACCTCAGGAGCCAACACAAATTGCCTGGAAACAAACTCTATATGCCATTTCTGCTTCCTAGGCACTTCCTTAAGTGAGTTTCCAAAGCACTGGGACTTAACCACTATTGTCACATCTACCACACTCCAATGTATAGAGCTATTGATTTGTCTGTCTCCACTAGACCAATGGCTTTCAAACGTTTGATCATGATACCTAAATACAATATATAACACACAAATAACTGAAGCTAGTTTCCCACAACTATATTCATCCTTATTAGTGTAATACATTCTGATATTTCCTATTACATTCTATTTTTAAATGCTGGTCCTGACCCACTAAATTGATTTCACGGCCCATAATGGGTTACAACCTTATAGTAGTTAAAGTAACACTAGCAGCTAAAACAGATAAGCCCCCAAACTTCAGTACCTTAACACAATAGAAGTTTACTCCTTACTCAGAAAATCTAAACATGGTGGCTCTCCATGTGTGCATTGTGATTAAAAGAGAGTTCCACTCTCATCCCATCTTGTGACATCGTCAACACATGATGTCTAAGGTTGCCATGCTCAACTCTATCAAGAAAAAGTCCTTTCTGAGAAATTCTTTATGGGCCAAGCCTAGAAGGGACACTCGCTACTTCCCCACTCTCATGCCATCGGCTAGTATTCAGTTACATGGCTTGACTTAACTGCAAGGTTGCTGGAAAATGTAGTCTGGTCATGTGCCCAGGCAGAGATGGAAGAATTCTGGTGATCAGCCAGCAATCTATGCCATAGACCTGTCATCTGAAAAAGACTCCAAGGCTAAGACCTAGCCTTATGCATCTTTTTTTTTTTTTTTTAAAGATTTTATTTATTTATTCATTTATCCTCCCCTTGCTGCTTGTGCTCGCTGGGTCAGCTAACCACGCCGTGCGGACGGGCTTGCCTTCACCAGGAGGCCCCGGGAACCGAACCCGGGGCCTCCCATATGGTAAACGGGAGCCCTACTGATTGAGCCACAGCCGCTTCCCCTTACGCATCTTTTATTTCCAGTGACTAGCAAAATATTTGGCTCACAGGAAGTCCATAGAAAAGATATGATGAATGAATAAAGGAGGGAGGGAGGTAGATCCAGTCCAGAGGCCCGTGAGTGTTATAGTTTATGACTAGGCACCAGGATTCTCAAACAACTCCACACAGGGGAGACGGGCAGGGCCACAAAGCAGAGCTGAGTCCAAAAAGCTGGGATTAGTGCAGGTGATGAGGAAAATAAAAAAGGAACTGTCTTGGTATCTGACCTTCTACATGCGGACTGAACAACCACTTACACTCTTCTAACAACCATATGGCTGTTGAAAAGGAGCACAGTGGAACAACTCAGCGCACACAGGCTGTACAGGCAGGTAAACTCCTCTCACTGGCTGCATACCTACAGCAGAACACTCACTGAGCAATCATGATATGTGCAGCAGGGTGCATTGTCTCATTCGATCTCCACTAGCCCTGTTCTTCCTTTGACCCTCCAGTTCCCTCAGTGTGAACCACTCTCTCTCACCTCTGCGTTCCCATAGCACCTTTTTCACAACCTTTTCGTATAATTCACTTGTGGGAGAGCTGATTGGCATGTGGGAGTACATGTCTGTTCATCAGTGTCTCCCTAGTTGCGCTTTAAGGATAGTGGGAATAACATACATTTACGAGTCAAAATTCGTAGGTTCAAATCCCCAATCCCAACTTAATAATTGTGTGAGGATGGCCAAAATACGTACTTCTCAGAGACTCAGTTTTCTTATCTGTACAATGGGGTCAATAAGTGTAACCTCAAAGGGTTGCTAAAACATATAAACCTAATATCAATAAAGTATGATGCCTGGTACATAATAAGTGCTCAAATAAGAGAGAGTTCCTCTCCTCCATCTCTCTTTGAAGGCAGTGTTAAAGTATTATTCCTGGGCACTAGCACTGTTTCTTGCACATAATAAACATATAATAAAAGTTATTTGAAAAGCATGGAATGGCATGCTTTACTGCTTAAATAAAAATAAAAAAACACAAACCCAGCCTGAGTCCTTAGAAGTTCTTTTTTCCTCCCTTCCCCCTTACCACTCACTTCATTACTCTTCTCTCTTTTGGTAACATGAACTTGTGTGTGTGTGTGCGTGTGTACGCGCGCGCGCGAGCGCGTGCGTGCTCAGAAATTTGAAATGGCTAACAGAGCACCTAAGGATTTTTCCCTCTGGTCATTATCCTTCTCTTTCAAGTTGTGCTTAGCAAGATTATTTGGATATCGGAGCTAAAAATGGTCAAATTACAAATGGAGGTCCCTGAAATATAACATTCCCCATTGCAGGATTCTGGAATTACACCAAGCACCAGGAAGAGGTTGCTTTTCTCCAAAGAGCTCATCATTCTGAAAAAAGCCTTTGTTTTAAGGCTTCAAATACAGCACAGTGGAATCTCTCTCCATCCTGGTCCCCCAAATTGGCCTGAGTACTGCTCAGATCTAAAGTGTCTATATATGTCCCCTATAAAACAAAACACTCAAGAGTTTAAAATACTGTAAAACTTGCTGCTCTCTGAGCCTTAGTTCCTATGTCGTGGCATAACGATCACTGATTTGGAGCCAAATTTTCTGGTTTCACAAGTAAGCCCATGATAATAATGGTAGCTAACATGCCATGTGCCTACTAGGTCCACGGTGCTGAGTTAG
The DNA here is from genome assembly GCA_026826555.1 of Tolypeutes matacus. NCBI lineage: Eukaryota > Metazoa > Chordata > Mammalia > Cingulata > Chlamyphoridae > Tolypeutes > Tolypeutes matacus. Next base: position 60,823,363 of record JAKSZT010053883.1, on the reverse strand, counting down.
GTGCTTTATATCCATTATCTCACTTAATTCTAAATAAATCAAAAGTCCTTAAGTCAGGTATTATTGTTATACCCATTTTGCAAATAAGTAAACCTTATCAGATGGTCAAGTAACATTGTCCAAGTTGCCACAGCCAGTATGTAACAACACCATGATTCAAACCCTCGTCTGTCAGGTTCAAGTCCCATTCTATTTCTGTTACTCAGCACCACTTCTTTAAATGGCTATAAAAGAAGATCCATTCTGTATAGAAATGCTTGAGAAAATAAATAGTTTGAACTGGTTGATCCTTCAGGTCCCTTTCCCCTCAAAAAAAAAAATATATATATATATATATATGGTTCTTTGGGAATTTTTTTTAAAGGAAATGTAAGGAGGCCAAACATTATGAGCCTTGGCTTATCAGTATTTAATAACAGTTTTTGGATCAAAACTCTGCAGAACCTTATTTATGGACAGACAGTTACTGTTAAGCAGAGCCTTTTTATACAACCTTTTCATCTGAGGATGTTGTAACCTCCTATGGCCTTTCTATTAGTGAGAGATGGGGTGTGAAATTTGCTGGCCCTGCCAAGATTATCCCATTAAATTATCTGCCCTCTTTCAGTGTAATTCACTTGGGGGCAACAGTTTGAGACTCAAGCCCTGTGCCTTTCCTTGCCTAGGCGTTCTGGGGGGGGGGGGTGTGAAGGAAAAAGCTCAGGTGGTGGTAGCATCCCAGTGACATAACATCAATCCACGTTTCACTGCCTTACCAAAATAAAGTAGATGCCACAATTATACCATTCCTAAACAAACTGAAAACCCAACCGGGCTTACTGCAACAAAGAGAGAGCCTGTTTACTGCTGTTTATTTTTATTTTGTATTCGTTAGCTTTTTAGATATTCCTGGCATGCAAGTCAGACTCCGTGTAACAAGCAGCTGCATTTAGTTAAGGATTTTCGAAGAGTCCCCCATCCCCTCCCTCTTCAACTCCAGAGAACTTTCTCAGACTTGCAGAAGACTATTCCTTTCTCTTCGTGTGTCTACTGAACAGTGTCTCCTATCACACCTCGGGGAAAGGTTGAGTCCAGGCTAAGGCCCTTCTGTTTGAGAAAGGGGCCTCACAGCCTTGAGCACTTCCCAGCTGAGGCTGGATTTGCCAGGGTCTGATCCACAAGGGGACCTTGGGGCTGGCAAGCCGGCTCTCCCACTGGAAAGCACTCTTACGTATCACCTCTCCAGCCTACAACCAGAGTTATATATACCAAGTTGCAAATGCATAGGCACTCCATCAAAACTGCACAGTGGTTGGAAGAAACCACCAGGCCAACTCCCCATACTGCGTCTAAGTTGTAGTTCATTACCATGTAATTCCTCCAGGTTGGTTGCACTGGACATAGAGGAACTTTCACTTCCAGTCTGTCTCAGCAAGACTCACTCAGGGAACTCAAGCAAGGGAGGGGAAATGAATTTGGCTGCCCCCAATCATTTCTTTTAACTCCTAGATTATGACTAAGAAAATGTCCCTTGGCTGCCCTTGGAAATCCCAGGGGAATGCTGCCTTTGGCCCTTAAATCAAGAGAATAAAAATTGTAATGCTTAACCCAGGAGAGACCACCTAGTAGAGCTGTTAATGAACTGCCTGAGTTTTTCAAACCCAGCTGTTAACCTGAAGAGAGTAACTTAATCCTCTAAGTTTACTCATCTGTAAAATGGGAGTAATTATGCCATCTGCTTCATGGGGTTGTTGTGAGGATTCAGTGATTTAATACTTGCAAAATGTTTAGAACAGTGACTGGCCCATTTTATGGATTATGCAAGTGTTTGTTAAGTAAATTGCACAAACAGGGAGATCTTAAAATGCTTGAGTTCAGGGAAATCAATTCTTAGTTGAGGTCACAAGGACTTGGAACCATTCTTCAAGGAACCATTCTTCAATTCCCCATTCCCAATTAACAATCCAACGAGTGGGAAGAAAACCAGAAAGAAAGTAGAGGCACCATGGAGTGTGCTGACCTGGGCCAAGGACCAATACCCACGACCAACACTCAACACCTTTCAAATTACCCTGAAACACAACCAACTCATTGCCCCATGCATCAAAAGCTCCAAGCCAGTAGTTCCTAACATTTGGGCATTGCACTTTTCTTGAAAAATCAGATTATATCTATGAAACATACTCCCATAAAAATGCATGTTAAAAAGTTGTATATTATTCCTGGGAGTTCTCATATCCTTAATTCCTTGATAAAACTCTAGGCTGGGTGCTCTTCTCCAATAAATGACATGTATGGTTTTTGCCTAAACCTCATAACACTCCGATAAGGCTCAGAAAAACAAATCAACAAACCCAATATGTGATGGTGAAAAGATTCAAATCTATGTGTGTTAAACTCCAAAGTCTGTGTTTTCAACCATCATGCTATACCACCAAGTTCATACTAGAAGATGGGGCAAGCAAAGGAAAAATCCTTAAAAAAATACTCCACATTCCATTTTTACTGAGAAGAGGAATTAACAGCACACTTTCACATATGACCACAAAAATTATTCTCCATTTGTTCAACAAAAATCTATAGATCACTCACATATATAGGTTGTATATACCATTTATATGAACATACACATTCAAATCAACATGCATATGGTCTAAAAGCATTCCATTCTCCACAGGATGCTGTGTAAAATTTGAAGTGTAACAGATAATCACTATCAAACCATAGTCAAATTTGATACTAATGGATGCAAGTACACACCATTTAGAAACTTTTTAAAAGTCTAATTTAGGATCTATGCTCACCATGTAGGAGAGAGAGAAGATACTATAGACCAAAATTTAGGTTTTTAAAAGGACTCCTAACTAAATATCATGTAGGTTATCTCAGGCAACAGAGTAACAAAATAGACTACCAGGTATACTAAATCAATATTGGAAATTAAATATTTCCAAATCACTGCCACAGGCTGTTGTTCACATACTTTTACGGGCCTACTATTGTAGCTCCCTCTAGCCTAGCCAGCCAGGGAGATTTTCAGGATCTCCAATAATGCTGGGGCTAGTTGACTTGGGCCCTCAATATTTTCACCTGGAAAGCTGACAGTCTTATTGCCCTCAAGGGACTCGTTCTAATGAGACAGACATCTATTAAAATGGCACAGGAAGGTTTACAAAATGACAGCAAACACAGTAGCTGGCCACTTCCTCTGGTTCCAAACAGCTGAACCACAGAATCTACAAACACAGTATTCTGAGAAAGGCCAAAGTTGGTTCCTAAGGTCCTGAGCTCTGGGTGCAGTTATCATAGCTTCAGCTTCCTAGAGAGGTTTAGCTTTGGATGGGTAGGAGGTAGATGGGGAGGTCAACAATGAACGAACCAGAAAAATAAATATAAAGGTTTGCTCCTTCTGGCTAACAAAATAGAAAGAAAGGTGAGGAGAGAAATGCTGAGCATTTTTAGAAAGTAAATGAAACAACTCTCCCCTTAAGCCGACTTCTGAGTCACCGGCAGCGTTACCTTCGGAACCCCAGCTCAGATGGGGAAAGTAAATCTGATTTCCACTGGAACCCTTGTCCCCAGAGAAAAGATCAAACATTCAAAGGCATGGAAAGGGAATTATAAAGTAACAAATAAAACAATAATAATAGATTCATGCTCATTACTGAGGAGTATGGAATGGGAAATGCTCTTTAAAAAAAAAAACAAACTAAAAAGCCTTTAGAGTTTAAGGAGACAGAATTGGATAGCTGCTGATAACAAGGTTGTCTTACACCAGGCAAAATTATTGTATGGGCATTTATTTAAAGGCAGATGACCAAAGAAAGGTGCACTTCTCCCACGCCACCCCAAACAGTGACCTAAAAGCAACCACTGTTGAAGGTTTATGTACAAAGTGAAGGAGTCAACAGAGGAAATAACAATTAATCAAGGCCTCAAGCCAGGAGTCCTATCTTAGCTAGAAGTGCCTGGCTATCTCCACCTCAGTTTGCCAGGCAACTCGACATCAGAAGGATGTTTTCATTTGTAGGCATTTTTAACTTTTCACCCAGGTGTTGTAGCAGAAGGCCAGATGTTTGGCATCACAAAAGCAAAACAGCCATGTGACCAAACTGTTTACATTTCATTATGATTTTTCTTCAAGAAGGTGCACTCCCTGCTGATGTACTTCTTAATTACAATTAGGAGCTGTATTTACCCAGAGGATCCTCCAGATTTGCAACACAATCACACTATAGGATCAGTTACAGAATCAACGTCAGAAAATTTTTCTCCCTCTTCCCCAAAATCATTTCTAAGAAATCAAAATTCACTCACAATTTCCTTCCAGAGTATTTTCTATCAAGAATATTATTAGCAAACTTTTAGTAAAAACTAACTGCATTCAAATTCTTGGCAGTGAATAGATCCTATACCCTCAGCTGCTAAAGAGCCCGCAGCCTTTTCTTTTCCTAAGCAAAGCACTAACTTAAAAATGAAAGATGCATGAGAAAGGAGCAGAGACCTATTTATCCGCACAGGTTTGGGGTTGTGAGTGGGGGAAGGAACAATCCAAGGGCCCCAGCATCCCCTCAAGGGATGCATGTTAAAAGTGAGGCCCGAGACCCCGGAGACTTTAATCAACTTTCCCCCTCCAACCTCCAAAGAAAGAATCGGTTGTATCCACAGGCGCAGCCGGGCTCTTCCCTCTCATTGTGTACTGGCTCAGGCGCAGCAAGGATCCAAGCTTCCCGCAGCGAACTAAGACGCTCGGGCTTTCGGGGGAGCCTTTCTCTAACTGTTCCAATTGTCTTTGGAGATTACCAAAATCAAGTATGCATTAGATGGCTTTTCCCCCTGTTTGTAACACACACACACACACGTGCATACTCAGGACACTCTGGAGCAGCAGGCCGCCTCTGACAGCATATTTTGCACAAAGTGGCGGCGGCGGCAGCGCACACATTTTGGCCTCCAACGTGACCCTCCGGGGTCCGCGGTGGAGAGGCGAGGCCGCGGGAGCCCCAAGACCGCGGGGCTTTTGTTTGCCTGCATTCGCGGACAGCCTGGACACTCACAGGCACAACTGAAAGTACAAACTCCTTCCTGGACCGCTCTTTCCAAGAGGGTTCGCTGTAAGGGGTGCGATGGGGATCCGCTGAGAGATGGGGGAGAAGAGCAGCATGGAAGTGCCCCAATGGCCCCCACTACCTCCAACCCCCCTCCACGCTTCCTGTCAGTGCTGACAACTGCTGCTGTGCAGGGAGGAAGAAGCCCCCGGGCGCACCCCGGGCCGCAGCGGGGCTCCAGGATTTATCCCGTCCTGCCTCCCCCGCCGGCCAGAGTCGCATTTGATAGACCCCCGGCGGGTCGGCGGTCGCCCTGGAGGAAGGAGCGGCGGCTTCCTGTCCGCGCAGGGCCCCCGGCTGGCGGAGAGGAAAGTTGGCCAGGGCCGGGGGTGCCCGGGGCTGGCTTCCGAACCCGCGGGCGCACGCGAGGAGTCGGGCGCGCCGGGCGTTCTTACCTTGGGCAGCTCCGCGCGCGGCCAGCAGCAGCGCGGCCAGCAGCGCCAGGAGCAGCGGGCGCGCCCCGCGGCGGCGCGGCCGGTGCATTCCTCCTCTCGCGGCGGCGGCGGCGGCGGCGGCGGCTCCCGGCCCGCCCGCAGAACATCCACGGGCTCTCCCTGAGATCCCGGCCACCTCGTCCTGGCCGTTCTCCCTCGCAGGATGCCGGGGACGTTTGCAAAGTTCTTTGTCCCTCTAACCTGTGCTCTCGCCTCCGCCCGGCCGCCTCAGGAGCCAGTAAACTAGGTCCCTCCTCAGCCCTCCGGCTGCAGCCTCGCCGCGGCGGGCGGGCCGGTAGGTCTCAGGCTGCCCGGCTCGCGCTCGCGGAGGACGAGTGTTCCCGACTCGGACTCTAAGAAGAGCTCGCCCTGCGCCCGGGGAGCTGCTGTCCCCCGGCTCCCTCCGTATCGGCTGCGCTGACTCCTCCCGCTCTCCGCTCTCCCTTTCTCGCCCTCAGCCTCCCTCAACTTGTCACTTAGCACCAACTCTCCAGCCCAGCGCCCGAGCCCCGACCAATGGCAGACGCGGGCCCAAGCCGGCGACCCAGCGCCCTCTGCTGCTGCCTCTGGACACCCGCACCCTCTACGACTGCCCAGAAAATTGTCTTGATTCCCGCGCCTCCTTCACACCCACTTCCCCTCCCCCACCACGCCTCAAACCCGCAGCGGGAACTGAGCCCTAAGGACCCTTGATGTTATGTGACAGAAGGGAAACCGAGGCTCAGGGAAGCCTACTACTCGCGAAGCAGTTCATGGCTGAACGGCTTAGGAGACCCAGATTCTAGAAACCCCCGTTTTGCCACTGTTAGCTGTGTGACATTTATTGATAACTTACAATTTCCGTTTTGATTTCCTCTTTGACCCAAGAGTTGTTTAAGAGGGCATATTACTTAACAGATGGTTTGTGTCTGCCGTTTTGTCATTAATCTCTATTTTCACTGCATTGAAATAAATGTCATTTCTTCTGTTTCAGTTTGGAGAATCTATTAAGATTTCTCTGTAGTCAGTTCTGGTCAATATTCTGTGGGTTCTTGGAAGAAGCTGTTTCTCTTTTTTCACAATATGAAGTTAAATGACTACATTAATTTGATCGTCTTGATATTAATTTTATCTTCGCATATTTTTCTGTTCATTTGCTCTGCCATGGACCAAAAGGGGCATTAAAGTCTCCCACTAAGAGTGTGTTTTTGTCCATTTCTCCTGGACTGGCTTTATGGAATTTGTAATGCATAAATAATCGGGACTGTTTGACTTTCCCTGTGGAAAGTGCCCTTGATAATATAAAATGGCCTAACAGGGGCTATTTATTGAGTGCCTGCTGTGTTTCAGGCCCTGCTCTAGGATCTAAGGATGCAAGAGTCATAGAGACACTGGTCAGCCTTGCCCTAGAGGAACACAGAGAAGCCCAGTCTATCAATAATCACCATGACCACTTATTGGAATACCTCCTGAATGCCTAATGATTTACAGGCATACCTTGTTTTATTGCACTTTGCTTTATTGCACTTCACAGATATTACTTTTTTTTTTTTTTTTAACTAATTGAAGATTTGTGGCAACACTGCATCAAGCATGTCTAACAGCATCATTTTTCCAATAGCATGTGCTCACTTGGTGTCTCTGTTAATATTTTAATTAAGGTCTGTACACTTTTTTTAGACATAATGCTATTGCACATTTAGTAGACTACAACATAGTGTAAACATAACTTTTATGTGCGCTGGGAAACCAAAAATTTCATGTGACCTTTTTTATTGCAATATTCACTTGATTGCAGTGGTCTGGAACCGAAGCTACAATATCTCTAAGGTATATACCTGTATGTGCATTTGCTCATAAATCCTCACAGTAACTTTAAAAAGAATGCCTTTTAAAATGTTATACCAGGGAAGCGGCTGTGGTTCAATCAGTGGGGCTCCCGTTTACCATATGGAAGGCCCTGGGTTCGGTTCCCCGGGCCTCCTGGTGAAGGCGGGCCCGCCCGCACGGCGTGGTTGGCTGACCCAGCGAGCGCAAGCAGCAAGGGGGGAATAAATGAATAAATAAATAAAATCTTTAAAAAAAATAAAAAATAAAATGTTATACCAGTTGTAGACTCTCTCGGTTCCTTGTGAGCAAGAGAGTCCCATCCATCTGCCCCATGGGATCAAATCCCCCTCTCAATTAGAGGTGGAGGGGCCAACACCATCCCAGAATCCTCAGGATTGGGGAATGAACTATGGACTAAAGTAGACTTACTGGTATTCTACTATAGACTTATTGTGATTCTAGCAATGGAAGAACTATATTATTCATGTGGAGGCAGTGGCCACTAGAGGTTCTGAGGGCAAGGAGAGGGAAATACAGGTGAGATATGGGGGCATTTTGGTGACTTGGGAATTTTCCTAAATGACATCACAATGACAGATATGGACCATTATATATCTTGCCATAACCTACAAAATCGTGCAGGAGAGAGTGTAAACTAAAATGTAAACTATAATCCATGCTTAGTGGCAATGCTCTAAAATATTTCCATCAATTGTAACAAATGTAGCACACTAATGAAAGATGTTGTTAATGAGGGAAAATGTGAGGTGTAGGAAGCAGGGCATATGGGAATCCCTTATATTTTATGTAACATTTATGCCATCTAAATACCTTTTTAAAAAAAAATAAAAGATAAATTTTTAAAAATGTTATACCACTTTGTACTTTTACATATATTATACCAATTTTATAGTTTTAAAATTGAAATGCAAAGAGAGTAAGTGACTTGCCCACAGTCACACAATGGGTGGCAAAGCCAAAACACAGTCTCTTTCCCATGATAGCGTTAAAAGTTTTTAGCCAGAGCCTGACATATAATAAGCACTCAGTAACTGGTGGTGCTTGTTACTTCTGTGGCTGTTGTTGTTTGTATTTTGTTCTTTTAGAGAAGTTGTAGGTTTACAGAAAAATCATGCAGAAAGTACTGAGTTTACAAACTCCCACCCCAACCCACCCCCACTATTGTCTTCAGATAGCCTCTCAGAACCTAGCTTTAAAAGATTATGTAATGAGCAGTCACCTCTTTGAGGGCAAGGACACTGTCTCAATTATCTGAGTCTTCTGGAACACAACAGGAGCTCAACTGATGAACACAAAAGTTAGGCAACCCTTTGGAGAATATTTTTTCTCTAATTAGAGCTAAACCTGTCTCATCTTATCATACTTGTTCATGGGGTTATGGGGAGGTGTTGGAGGAGAGAAAAAATTCCCCCTATACATCTTGACACCAAAGGAAAAGGATCTCTGAGGGCTGGAACATTTGAAAGGGGGAAAATGGTTGGGAAAAAAAAGCTTAGCCCAAAGTATGATGTCCCAGCAGGGCATAGACTCTAGACCCCCAGCCCTCTGCCTTCAGGCAGGTGAATGACTAACCATGTGTGACAAACAGCCACTTATTCTTCTCCAAGACTGCAGGGCAGGAACCTCTCCAGCTGCCTTGGGAGCTTTCCTCCTTTTTATCACCCTGACCTGAGGTCAAGAAATGATAGACAGAGAGAGGCTTCTCCCAAATAGGTCTGCCTCCAAGTTTCTCTGCCTGAGACCAATTCAATCATGTCTCAATTATCTCGTCATTTGCCTGAGGAATTTACTGCACAAGCTTCTTCTCTTGTTGGGAAACTGTCTTTGATGGTCAGCCTCAGTGATACCATGACCCAGAAATCAGAGGAAATTCAGTTACACTGCACAGTGCTGGAAGGAAACTTTCCCTTCCACCAGCCTCTGACCCCCACCCCATAACTGTTAGGCTCAGGTATCTTAGGTAACAGATGGATGCCAGTGCTGAGTATACAGAACTTAATGGCACTTTTATCAGTATTTAAGCCTTCCAGGAACTTAATCATAGAATCACAGATGCCAGGAATGTGAGAGCTGGAAGGGGCCTTGGAAATTAACTGGAACGCCCCCTCCCCCAACATTTTATAGAGGAGAAATGTGGAACTCCAGGAGGTCACACAGCTGGCCAGAACCAAAACTGGAACCTGGATCAACCAGTTCAGATCTGGTTAAGCACTCCTTCAGTCATCCCAGATCCCTTCAAGTTTAGGTAAAACATAATAGTTCCCAAAGAACAGGTGAGTAGATGCTCTTCCTGTTTAAAAAAAAAAAAAAAAAAAAAAAGAAGGGGGAGGGCAAAGGAAATATTTATACAAGTTCAGTAAATGTCAATGGCTAGGAGCACAGGCTGGGGAGTTAAGCTGCCTGGGCTTCTGCTCCAGCACCTCCGGTTTCTGCTACTTGACCTGGGACAAGTGTATTAGTCCCTTGTGTTTCCGTTTCTTTTCTGTGAAATGGTGATAATAATAATAAGACCTACTCCATTCTATTGTGAGTATTAAATATTGTGAGTTAACTCATAGAAGTGCTTTCATGAGTATCTGGCACAGAGTAGGCACTTAATAAATGTTAGATATTATTATTATTTACATGCATGAGCCTACTTAAACCATCAAAAGCCTATGAGATCAATGATGTCCCCATTTTTCACAGATGAAGAAACTAAAGTGAAGCAAAGTGAAGAAACTTGACAGAAGTCACAAAGCTAAGGGGAAAAGGTAAGAATCAAACTCAAGACAAATCTACACTATATATTACTGTTTCTCCCCAAGTAGTGGGATACAAGAATAGTGCCAAGCAATTGAGATGTTTCTCTTGTAGACTTCCTGTGGCCCTGCCCTCTCCTTTTACCAGACCAGTAGCTGACACAAATGCATTCGAGAATGCAGGTGGAGTCACTGTCTTCAGGGAATCCTCGTGCTGAGGCTCCTTACTGCTTAGGGAGGCAGCCATCCCCATTGGCCTCTCCCAGGACCACATACATGGCTCTGTTTATGATTAACAAGAACATGTAAAAGGCACAGTCACGGGTAAGTCAAGTGGTAAGGTAGAGAAAGAGCAGGATAATGACAAATCAACGGGGTCTGGTGTCAAGGGGAATGCCAGAAACAAAACAAAACAAACAAATAAAAAATCCTGCCTTTTATTTCAAAAATTGTTGGAGGGAGAGACTCATTGGGGGCATCCATATGATTTACCCAACAAATACAGCCATTAGTTATTCTTCTTGAGAAACCATGTGGTTTCATGGCTGAAAGTAAGGTTTCAGTAGCCAGCTCACACAGATTCAAATCCTAGCTCTGCATTTAATAGCTGCGAGGCCTTGGGTCTCTCTTCTTTAGTTTCCTCATCTGTAAAGAGGCATGATAGTGATACCTACTATTTAGCCTTGTTCTGAAGAAAATTAGTTAATATCTGTAAAAGGTTTAGCACAGTGTCTGTCAACAGTAAGCAACCAATACCTATTAGCTATTATTATTAGTGATTAAGAACATGGTCTCTAGCATTAGACAGAACTGGTTGGATGACCCAAACAAGTTATTTCACTTCTTTTTGTGAAAATATTCTCATCTGAGCAAAAGAGATGATAGAACCAACCATAGGTAGAAAAGTCTGTAAAAATACAAATTGGCTCCTCTTTTGTATCCCAGGACTGTGGTCTTCTTGTTGATGTTTGTCTCTGAGCCGCCCTGAGAGTGTTTGTCTATAGCACTTCCTCAAAATTCTTTAACAAGAAATTCCAGAACAGTAAGGGATTGTTAGGAAAACTAACACCAATACTTTATAGACTATAGAACTTCTGAAAGAAAACAGAGAAAGTCTTAGTGACCTTGGGTTTGTCAAAGATATCTTAAGACACAAAAGCCATGAACTATAAAAGAAAAAAAATCGGTAAATTGGACTTCTTCAAAATAAAGCTTCTGCTTTTCAAAAGACATTGTGACAAAAATAAATAGGTAAGCCAAAGACTGAGAAAAAATATATGCAAAGCATACATCTTACTAAGGACCTGTATCTAGAATATATAAATAACTCTTATAGCTGAGTAATAAGACAACCTAATTTTTAAAATGGACAAAATATTTGAGCAAGCACTCCACCAAAGAAGATATATGGATGGCAAACAACATGAAATATGCTCAACATCATTAGCCATCAGAGAAATCAAATTAAAACTACAATGCATTAAAATTGCATACCTGAGAAGCAGATGTGGCTCAAGTGATTGAGTTCCCGCTTACCACATGGGAGGTCTGTGGTTCAGTTCCTGATGCCTCCTAAAGAAAACAGCAAGCTGGCGCAACGGGCAGGTGCAGTAAGCTGACACAACAAGGTGACACAACAAGAGACACAAGAAGGAAAAGATAATGAGAGACACAGCAAAAGCAGGGAGTGGAGGTTTCCGGTAAGACAAGCAAGATGGTGAGCTGACATGACAGGTAGGCGTGGCAAACTGACGCAACAAAAGACAAGAAGAAAAACATAATGAGAGACACAACAAAGCAGGGAACAAAGGTGGCTCAGGTGATTAGGCGCCTCCTTCCCACATCAGAGGTCCTGGGTTCAGTTCCTGGTGCCTCCAAAATAAACAAGGAAGAGGAACAGACACAGTAAGTGCAAACAACAAGGGGATGGGAGAAATAAACAAATAAAATAAATCTTAAAAAAAAAAAACTGCATGCCTGTAGAATGGCTAAAGTTGAAAAGATGAACCATATCAAGTTTCAGTAAGGATCTGTAGCAACTGGAACTTTCATATATTGCTGGCAGGAATGTAAAAGGGTACAACTTTAGAAAACAGTTTTTCAGTTTTAAAAGCTAAACCTAAATCTATCATATGATCCAGTCATTGCACTGCTAAGTATTTACCCAGAAAGAATGAAAGCATGTGCCCAGATAGAAACTTGTACATGAAAATGCATAGCAGCTTTATTTGTAATGGCCCCAAACTGGAAACAACACAAATGTCCATCAACAGATGAATCGATAAACTCTGGTATACCCATACAATGAAATAGTACTCAGCAATAAGAAGGAATAAATTATTAATACACGTAATAACATGGATAAATATCAAAATAATTATACTGATTGAAAGAAACTAGATTTTTAAAAAAAAGAATATATACAACATGATTCCATTTATGTAAAATTCTAGAAAATGCAAACTAATCTATAGGGACAAAAAGCAGATCATTGTTTACCTGGTGACAGGAAAAGGAAAGGAGGGATTAACCACAGGCATGAGGAAACTTGTAGGGAGGAGGACACGTTCATTATCTTGATTGTGGTGATGGTGTCACAGGTGTATTCATATGTCAAAACTCATTGTAGGGAAATGGCTTTGGCTCAATTGGTTGGGCTCCCGTTTACCATATGGGAGGCCCCAGGTTCAATTCCCGGGGCCTCCTGGTGAAGGCAAGCTGGCCTGCGCCGCGCAGCATGGTGAACTGATGGCCTGCGTGGCACGGTGAGCTGGTACAGCAAGATGACCCAACAAAGGGGGACAAGCAGACACAGAAAAATGCAAAGCAAATGGACACAGAGAGCACAAGCAGCAAGGAGGGGATAAATAAATAAATAAAAATAAATCTAAAAAAAAACTCATTGTAATCATTTGGGGACGATTAGGAAATACAAACCATACAAGAAATTAAACAGAAGCTTAGTATTAAGAAATATTAACCATGGCAAAAGAGTGACTGTAAGATATAAAAATGAAAAAAAAACTCTAGATGGTCTCTTAGGGCTGAGGGAGAGTAACCAAGGAAAGACAAAGTGGGAATAGGTTCGGACCTCATTGAAGATGTGGCTCAGCCTGCTGGATAGCAGAGAAGTTCACTGGTTTGGCCATGTTGAAGCTGGACTGGAGTTGCTAGGCAAGCAACAGGCCACCCTCTGGAGTGCAGAGGAGGAGACAGGGTATGCAGTGGGGGTCCAGGTGCCTGCAGGGAAGGAGGCTTTCACAACAAATGGGCAGCACAGGGCATGCAGAGGGAGCAGCAGCTCTGTGTGTACCACCCCTCCCAGGGGTACAGATGGACAGTACGCAGACTGTGGGAGCAAGCAGAAGAAGCAGCTATTTAGTGTGCTACCCTGGGGGCCACAGGTGACTACGTGCAGGTCACATGGGGACTTTGGCTTTCATGTCAAATAAGCTGTGAAAGGTTATAGCCAGGACTTCCGGGAAGATGGCGGACTAGTAACACACGGGAATCTCTTCTCCAGAAAAATAGCTAGAGAACAGGCTGAAACAGCCCTGAAATAGATCTTCTAGGGTTTAGGACAGCAGGTGAAGGCTCACACCACCCAGTGGAGAGAGGAACAAAAGTGGGAAATTGCTACGACAGAACCGTGAGTTGGAACCAGCAGCAGCTGCTATTGCCAGAACCCTGCCCCACACTCTTTAGAATTCTCGGGCCTCTGGGCCTGTGACTACAGACAAAGGGGGCTCGAGGGGTCTACCATTCCCAGAAAGGGGAGAGAGGGGGACATAGCCTTAGGCTGACTCAGATTCTGACCCGCAAATTTGGGCTGCAGAACCCCATGGACGGACGTGGTTTGCCCTGGGAGCCTAGGAAGGACTGGAGAAATCCGACCCTTGCAACCTCCCTCTCTTCTAGCCTGGACTAATTGTTGAGGACTCCACAGGAGAGGGGAGAGAGAACCTGGGGCTGACCCTGCTTTTGACTTGCAGGTTTGGTCTGCCCTGTCCCGAGAGCCCTTCCAGGCTGGGTGGGGCTGCGCCATTGTTTGCCTTGGAGCCTGCAAGGGGCTAAAGATATACAAACCTCCCAATCTCCTCTGCTACTAACAGGGACTGGTTATTGAGGATTCAGAGGGGAGAGGAAATATTTCCTAGCTGGGAAAAGGGAGGGGGCTGCCAGAGAAGACTGGAGAACTGTCTCAGAAAGTTTGAATTACAAGGCTTTTAGCCCCCAGACAGGGAGCTCTACCACATTGATCTGGTCTGTGTCACAACAAATACACTCCAACCAGGCATTGAATTGAGAGCTGCCAACAAGTGCCATCTACTGGCAGATCAAAGAAGTGCACATAAGAAAATTAAATAGAAGAGGCTTTTCCTGGCCTCTATAGCCTCCCTGCCCAAGGCCCTAGGAAACAACTCTACAACCAATTACTGGGTCCAGTGCCCAGTTTTGAGCAACCAGCAGGACAATCCTAACAATCAAGGTTGAGCCAAAAATCAAAGAGCTGTGGTAACTTACAGTCTCCTGCCACTAAAACCCTATAAAAGAGAAAGAGATAGAGCATCTAAGTAAAATACAAACTAACCAGATGCCTAAACACCAGCAAAAAATTATGAGCCATAATAAGAAAATAGAAGACATGGCTCAAGAAAAGGAATACATCAAAGTCCCAGAAGAGATGCAGAGTTTGAGAGAACTAATCAGTGAGATGAGCACAAATTTCAAAAATCAAATTAATGAGATGAAAGACAATATAGTTAAAGAGATAAATGACATCAAGAAGACATTGAGCGAACGCAAAGAAGAATTTGAAATCCTTAACAGAAAAGTAATAGACTTAATGGGAATGAAAGGCACAATAGGTGAAGTCAAAAACACATTTGAGGAATACAATAGCAGACTCAAAGTGATAGAAGAAAGAATAAGTGGTACTGAAGACACAGCAGTTAATTTTTTTTTTTTTTAAGATTTTTTAAAATTTTTTTTTTATTTTCCCCCCCCCCCCCAGCTGCCAGCTGCTTGCCCTCGCCGGGTCAGCCAACCACACCATGCGGGCGGGCCTGCCATCACCAGGAGGCCCCCAGAACCGAACCCAGGGCCCCCCACATGGCAAACAGGAGCCCCAGTGATTGAGCCACAGCCGCCTCCCAGCAGCTAAAATTGAAGAGAGAAAAGAACAGAGAGATAAAAGAAAGGAAAATATTGAGCAGGGGCTCAGAGAGTTGAATGACAACACAAAACACAACAACATACGTGTCGTGGGAGTTCCAGAAGGGGAAGACAAAGGAAAAGGGGCAGAAAGAGTATTTGAGGAAATAATAGCTGAAAATTTCCCAACTCTCATGAAAGAAATGAACTTACATGTCCAAGAAGCACACCGTACCCCAATGAGAATAAATCCAAATAGACCTACACCAAGGCACCTACTATTGAGAATGTCAAATGTAAAAGATAAAGAGAAAATTCTCAGAGCAGCAAGAGAGAAGCAAACGATCATGTACAAAGGACGTCTAGTAAGACTTCGTGCAGATTTCTCTTCAGAAACCATGGAGGCGAGAAGACAGTGGTATGATACAATTAGGAAACTGAAAGAGAAAAACTGCCAGCCGAGAATTCCTTATCCAGCAAAACTTGTCCTTCAAATATGGAGGTGAGTATAAAGTATTCACAAACAAACAGAAACTAAGAGAGTTTGCAAAAAAGAATCCACCTTTGCAGGAAATATTAAAGGAAGCCTTAGAACCTGAAAGAAAAAGACAGGAGAGAGAGGCTTGGAGAAGAGTATAGAAGAAAGAAAAGCAGAAAGGATAACCAAAAGAGTGAAAATAGAGACAAAAACAAGATGACATATGAAAACCAAAGAATACAATGGAGGAAATAAATAGTGCATTTTCAGTAATATCATTGAATGTGAGTGGATTAAATTCCCCAATCAAAAGATACAGGCTGACAGAATAGATAAAAAAGCATGAGCCATCCATATGCTGCTTACAAGAAACTCACCTCAGACCCAGGGATACAAACCAGCTGAAAGAAAAAGGTTGGAAAAAGATACTCCACGTGAACAGTAAACAGAAAAGAGCAGGGTAGCTATACTAATATCAGACAAAATAGACTTCAAATGCAAAAGAGTGATAAGAGATATGGAAGGACATTTTATATTAATAAAAGGGACCATCCTCCAGGAAGATATAATAGTCATAAATATCTACTCACCTAACCAGGGTGCCCCAAAATATATGAGACAAACTCTGGCAAAACTGAAGGGAGAAATAGACATTTCCACAATAATCGTTGGAGACTTCAACACCCCTCTCACATCACTAGACAGAACAACTAGACAGAAGATCAACAAGGAAACAGAGAACTTGAACAATATGATAAACAAGTTAGACCTAAAAGACATATACAGAACCCTGCATCCAAACTCAGCAGGTTATACATTCTTCTCAAGTGCCCATGGATCTTTCTCCAGGATAGACCACGTGTTAGATCACAATCAGCTCTCAATAAATATAAAAAGATTGAAATGATACAAAGCACCTTCTCAGATCATAATGGGATGAAACTAGAAATCAATAACAGACAGGAAAAAAGGAAATTTGCAAATGTGTGGAGACTGAACAACACACTCCTAAATATTCGGTGGGTCAAAGAAGAAATTGCAAGTGAAATCAGTAAATATATTGAGACAAATGAAAATGAGAACACAACGTATCAAAACTTATGGGATACACCAAAGACAGTCTTGAGAGGGAAATTTATGGCCCTAAATGCCTATATTAAAAAACAAGAAAGAGCTAAACTCAAAGATTTAAATGAACAACTAGAGAAACTAGAAAAAGAACAGCAAACCAATCCCAAAGCAAGCAGAAGGAAAGAAATAATAAAGATTAGAGCAGAAATAAACGAGAACAGAAAATCAATAGAGAAAATCAACAAAACCAAAAGCTGGTTCTTTGAGAAGATCAATAAAATTGACAAACCCCTTGCTAGACTAACAAAGAAAAAAAGAGAGAAGATGCAAATAAATACAATCAGAAATGAAAGGGGGGAAATTACAAATGACCTCACAGAAATAAAAAGAATCATAAGAGGATATTATGAGAAACTATATGCCAACAAACTAGAAAACCTAGATGAAATGGACACATTTCTAGAAATGCATGACCAACCTACACTGACGCTACAAGAAATACAAGAACTTAACAAACCAATCACAATTAAGGAGATTGAATCCATCATCAAAAATCTCCCAGCAAAGTCCAGGACCAGATGGCTTCACAGGTGAATTTTCCCAAGCATTTCAAAAAGAATTAACACCAATCCTGTTTAAACTCTTCCAAAAAATTGAAGAGGACGGAAAATTACCCAACACATTTTATGAAGCCAACATCACCCTAATACCAAAGCCAGATAAAGATTCCACAAGAAAAGAAAATTACAGACCAATCTCTCTAATGAACATAGATGCAAAAATTCTCAACAAAATACTTGCAAATAGAATCCAACAGCATATCAAAAGACTTATACATCACGACCAAGTGGGATTTATTCCTGGTATGCAAGGCTGGTTCAACATAAGAAAATCAATCAATGTAATACACCACATTAACAAATTGAGGGGAAAAAAACCACATGATCTCAATAGATGCAGAAAAGGCATTTGACAAAATCCAACATCCTTTTTTGATAAAAACACTTCAAAAGATAGGAATAAAAGGAAAATTCCTCAATATGATAAAAGGCATATATGAAAAACCCACAGCCAACATCATACTCAATGGGGAAAGGTTGAAAGCTTTCCCTCTAAGATCAGGAACAAGACAAGGATGCCCACTGTCACCATTGTTATTCAACATTGTACTAGAAGTTCTAGCAAGGGCAATTAGACAAGATAAAAAAATTAAAGGCGTCCAAATAGGAAAAGAGGAAGTAAAACTCTCACTGTTTGCGGATAACATGATCCTGTACTTAGAAAATCCTGAAGTATCCACGACAAAGCTACTTGAACTAATAAATGAGTTCAGCAAAGTGGCAGGATACAAGAACAACATGCAAAAATCAGCAATGTTTTTGTACACTAGTACTGAACAACTGAGGAGGAAATCAGGAGGAAAATTCCATTTTCAATAGCAACAAAAAGACTCAAATACCTAGGAGTTAATTTAACCAAAGAAGTACAGGACCTATATGCAGAAAACTACAAAACAATGTTAAAAGAAATTTAAAAAGACCTAAACAAATGGAAAGACATTCCGTGTTCATGGACTGGAAGAATAAATATCGTGAAGATGTCAATCTTGCCCATACTGATTTATAGATTCAATGCAATACCAATCAAAATCCCAACAGCTTACTTTACAGAGTTAGAGAAGGCAATTACCAAATTCATCTGGAAGGGCAAGTGCACCCGAATAGCCAAAAGCATTCTAAAAAAGAAGAGCAATGTGGGAGGAATTTCACTGCCTGACCTTGAAACATATTACAAAGCTACAGTGGTCAAAACAGCATGGTACTGGCATAAAGATAGACACATCGATCAGTGGAATAGAATTGAGAATCCAGAATTAAACCCTCACCTATACAGCCTACGCTGTATAGCCTGTTTGACAAACCTACCAAGCCCACGCTAATGGGAAAAAACAGTCTCTTCAACAAATGGTGTTGGGAGAACTGGATATCTATAACCAAAAGAATGAAAGAGGACCCCTATCTCACCCCCTATACAAGAATCAACTCAAAATGGATCACAAATCTAAATATAAAAGCCAGGACCATAAAACTATTAGAAGAAAATGTAGGGAAACATCTTCAAGACCTTGTAGTAGGTGGTGGTTTCTTGGACCTTACACCCAAAGCACGTGCAACAAAAGAAAAAGTAGATAAATGGGACCTCCTCAAAATGAAACACTTTTGCACCTCACAGGACTTTGTCAGAAGGGTGAAAAGGCAGCCAACTCAATGGGAAAAAATATTTGGAAATCACATATATGATAAGGGTTTAATATCCAGGATATATAAAGAGATTTTACAACTCAACAATAAAAAGACAAATGACCCAATTAAAAAATGGGCAAAAGACTTGAATAGACATTTCTCCGAAGAAGAAATACAAATGGCAAAAAAACACATGAAGAAATGCTCAACATCACTCATGATTAGGGAAATGCAAATCAAAACTACAATGAGATATCATTTCACACCTATCAGAATGGCCACTATTAAAAAGACAGAGAACTACAAGTGTTGGAGAGGATGTGGAGAGATAGGAACACTTCTTCATTGTTGGTGGGAATGCAGGATGGTACAACCACTATGGAGGGCTGTTTGGCAGTTCCTAAAGAAGTTGAATATAGACTTGCCACGTGACCCTGCAATACCACTACTGAGTATATACCGAGAAGAACTGAGGGCACTGACACAAACAGACATCTGCACACCGATGTTCATAGCAACATTATTCACCATTGCCAAAAGTTGGAAACAACCCAGGTGTCCATCAACAGATGAATGGATAAACAAACTGTGGTCTATTCACACGATGGAATATTATGCAGCTGTAAGAAGAAATGAAGTCATAAAGCATATGGCAACATGGATGAACCTGGAGGACATTATATTGAGTGAAGCAAGCCAGACACAAAAGGACAAATACTGTATGAATGCGTTACTATGAACCTAATATATTGTGTAACATATTGTTTGATCAAAAAAAAAAAAAAATTTATATGTATCCATTACATTTAACTGAGAAATGTATTTATTTATTCATCTGTGTTTACTTTTTAGTTTTTAATTGTTTATATTTTCAATTATTAAATGTACAAATAAAGTTAAATAAAAAACAAACAAACAAACAAAAAGATTATGGCCAGGCCAAGACTACAAAGTTGCAGAGTCATCAGATTCTGGGCCTGTGACTGGGGCAACCTCAGATAGTCTCACACCCTTACCACCTGGCCCATGCTGGAAATAGCAAGAACCCTCTCCCTCCTGCATTGTCCCTCCAGACCCCTCTACTATGAAAGCTTAACACAATGCTCATTGTAGAGGAGAAATGCTTTTAAAAATTCCATGTTTATCATATAGAACATACATCAAAGGGTGCACACGGAGCTGACAGCAATACATTGATAAATGACACACAGCAAATTGTACATTTCAAATATATTCCATTTATTATATGCTCATTTATACCTCAATAATGCTTTAAAGAGTAATATAGGGAAGCAGGTATGGCTCAAGCAACTGGGCAACTGCCTACCTCATGGGAGGTCCTGGATTTGGTTCCCAGTGTCTCCTAAAGAATACAGCAAAACAGCAAGCTGATGCAATAGGCTGGTGCAGTGAGCTGAGGCAACAAGATGACACAAGAAGATGATGCAATAAGATGATGCCACATGATGACACCACGAGATGACACAATGAGGAAACACAATGAGAGACACAACAAGCAGGGAGCAGGGGTGGCTCAAGTGATTAGGTGCCTCCCTATCACAGGGGAGGTCCTGGGTTTGGTTCCCGGTGCCTCCTAAAAAGAAGACAAGCAGACACAGAGATCACAATGAACAGACATAGAAAGCAGACAGCGAGTGCAAACAACAAGGGGGGTGGTATAAATAAATAAAAATAAATATCTAAAAAAAAAAAACAAATGAAAGGAAGACAATGCTTCAAAAAGAGAATGAGAAATGAATGTTAAAAGGGAACACAACCTAGAATAAGAAAGAATCCTAGGGGTAGGGAAATATTAAATAATAAAAAAAAGAGTAATAGATGCAGATAGCCAAAGAACATCATTTGAGGGAAGGCTCTAAACATAAAAGATAAAGAGAAAAATAAACAGGAAAAAGGCAACTTGGAGGAAACAGAGACTACTTAGAGAGAAGAAAACTTAAACACACACTATCATTACTACACTCAGAGATAAGGGAAGATATTGCTTCTATGAAACAAGACCAGGATGCAACTGGGAGAAAACAGAACATTCAAAAAATGAAAATAGTCCTGGAAATTAAAAATATTGTGGCAGAAAGAAAAAGCTAAATATAAGGATTGGGGGGGGAAGGTATACAAACAAATAAAAATGATGAGGGGAAAAATAAGGAAATTATAGGATCCTTACAGGAGGAAAACATTTAAATAATAAGAGCTCCTGAAAGATATAAGAAAAAACAGATTAGAGGAAATTAACAACAAAATGATTAAAGAAAATTTGCCTGAATTGAAGGACATGAGTTTCCCTATTCCATACTGAAGGCCCAGCACAGTGGAGGAAAATAGACTCTTCTTAAGGAACATCACTGTGAAATTTCAAAATATTGGGGCAAAGAGAATTTTCTAAAAGCTTCCAGAGATTTAAAAAAAAAAAAAAATCAGACTATATACAAAGAATCAAGAATCAGAATGGCATCTGGTTTGCTTAAAGACAGTAGTGAAAATAGAAAAGCCATGGAGACATGCTTTCAAAATTCTGAAGAAAATTATTTTCTACTTAGAATTCTATACTTACTCTGCTAAACTATCATTCAGAGTGAAAAATAGAACATCTATTGGCATGCAAAGTCTCAAAAAAATTATCTACCATGCACTCTGTATTAGATGCATATGGCTACTGCAATAAGCTACACAAACGTGGGGGCGTTAAAACAATACAAATTTATTTGCTGACAGTTCTGGGGATCAGAAGTCCAAAATCAGTTTTCCGGGGCTAAGGTCAAGGTGTCTGCAAGGCTGTTTCCTTCTAGAAACTCTATGGAAGAATCCATTTCCTTGACTTTCCATTTCTAGCACTGCATTCTGTGTATTCCTTATTTCATGGCCCCTTCCTATATCTTCAAAGCTCATGGAATAGCATCTTCAAATCTCTCTTTGCTTCCATTTTTTTTTTTTAAGATTTATTTTATTTATTTATTTCTTCCCACCCCCTTATTGTTTGCATTTGTTGTGTCTGTTTGTTGTGTCCTGGTCTTCTCTTTTTGGGAGGCACCAGGAACCAAACTTGGGACCTCCCTTGCAGGAGGGAGACACCTAATCGCCTGAGCCGCCTCTGCTCCCTGCTTTGTTGCATCTCTCATTGTGTTTCCTCGCTGTGTCTCTTGGTTGTGTCATCTCACTGAATCATCTTGCTGTGTCAGCTTGCCATGCCAGCCTGTTGCATCAGCTCGCTGTCTTGCACGTCTTCTCCAGGAGGCACCAGGAACCCAACCTGGTTCTCCCATGTGGTAGGCAGGAGCCTAGTCACCTGAGCCATACCTGTTTCCATTTGCTTCCATCTTAATATCACCTTCTCTCTTATAAGGACACTTGTGACTACATATGGCGCATTTGGATAATCCAGGATAATCTCCCATCATAGAATCCTTAATTTACTTAAGTATTAAAGGAAAAAAAGGAACTTTTTTTCCTATATAAGATAGCATATGCAAATATTTTTGCTGTCCTGATACTGTGATAATCGGGGTAGACTAAACATTCGTTATATTAGAAACCATGCACGTGTCCCCAGACCTAGTATTTTCCCTAGGTCTGGTTTTTGGAATGTTGGTGATAAACTACACCTGATTTATTATACAACAATCCTGTATGGGAAAAGACTATAACTTTGGGTATCTTTGTTCAACCTTAAGAGATATAGCAGGGGGATGGATGTGGCTCGGGTTGTTGGGCATCCATCTTCCATATGGAAGGACCTGGATTCAATACCTGGGACCTCCTGGTAAAAATTTTAAAAAAAAGAAAAATATAGAAGGTGCGTGGGCCACCAGGCCCCGTGCACGGGTGTGCCGCCAGACCCCGCAAGCCAAGCAGCAAGATGATGACATAACAGGAGTGACACAAGGGAGAGCCAAGATGAGACTCACTGAAAAACCAGGAACTAAGGTAGTGCAGGCGGTAGGATGCTTCTCTCTCACATTAGAGTTTCCAAGGATTAAATCCCAGTGAAGACAGGAGGAGAAGGATGAGAAGAGAGGTCAGGAAACGGACACAGAGTCGCCCAACGAATGGACACAGAAACAGCAAAAATGGGGGATGGAGGTGGGGGGTAAAAATGGATAAAAGTAAATAGATAAATAAATAAATCCTTTAAAAAAATGTATAGGGAAGGAAGATACAGACTAGAGTTAGTAGTAATACTTTGACGATGCTCTTTCATGATTTGTTAACAAATGTTTCACAACAATGCAGGGTGTTTATGTGTGGGGGGTGATGGGTGGGAGTCCTGTATGATGTTATACATGTTTGTTTTGTAAGTTCACGATGTTTACTGAACACTTATAATTCATTAATGTTCATGTATGAATTATATACTTCAATAAATTGCTTAAAAAAAAAAAAAAAAGATGACATAATCATAGGTTCCAGGGATTAGGATGTGGAGATATTCAAAGGGCCATTAAGCAGCCTACCACACACTCTGTCTAAGGAAGCTACTGGAGGATATATTCCAGTTATTCAAGAAAGTAAATCAAGGAAAAGAATATATGGAATCTAGAAAAAGAGGTGAAAAGAATCCTGATATGTAAATAAGCCAGAGATGGTCCCTATGAATTGGTCCCTATGTGGTTTACTCCTTCTCAAGAAGCTTGTACTGTTAACCCAAAGTCTGCCAGTGCCAAACTCAAATTCTTATATATCCAATTGTTTTAAATATAGTCCAAATAAGCCTATTTTTAGCAATTTAGAGCCTGCCTGCTCTACATACCCCATAAAACTGCACCCAACATTTGCTAGTCATAGATAAGACAAGCTCCGGGTCTATAAGAGACATCCCATCATGCTGCTGAGTGACATCTCTTAGACATGTAAGCACCCTCTCCGATTTCCCTCTCCCCCTGGAGTTCTACATTTCTCACCCTCTGGGTGTGGCCTTGCACCACTGCCTTTGGAAGGTCTCCTGCTGGGAGGGATTTCCCCTCTCAGGAAAACTTATCCAAGCACCACCCAATTAAAGCTCACTGTGTACTACTGCAACCTCATGGTCAAATCATATCCTTGATCAGCTCTGAAATCCCCAAACTCACCTCAAATCCCCAGGAGATAATGAGGTTCCAGGAGAGATGATGAGTAACTGCTTAGAGACAGTTAGCCAAGATTGGGACAGTTCTGATGGCTTTCTGAAAGAAGTCACCATCTGATAGACTGCCAGATGGATTTAAGTCTGAGAGCAACTTTCAATTCTGAGGAAGAGTCTGGGGATGAATTGGTGATGGGCATATAGAAGATTGAACAAACACATACATAAGACAAATATTAACTCCAAAATAAGTTGTATGAGAAAGAAAATAATAAATTACGGTGGCAGCATAGAGCAATGGAAAGTGCATGGTGATGGTGGTGGTGAAAAAGAGCTCATATTTCATAGCAGCAAATTAATAGATATTGCCTAAATCTGAAATATCAAGATGTAGCTATATTTATTTAAGGTCATGAAGATAAATACTGAAAGGAACAGCTGAAGAATTGAAATCAATAAGTAGGTGTGGGTAAGGGGAGGGGTTGTTATGGGAGAGCACCAGTATCACTCAATAGTGGCCCTTCCTGTAGGCAATGGCTGATGGTAGGAGATAAAGTTATAAAACTGGGATTGTTGATGGCATTGAGGATGATAGTTTTGCAAAATTAAGGTCAGGTGGAAGTGCTTAACTGGAGAAGCAACATGGACATAGTTATTGTGATGAGCAGCAAGGCTGGAGGGGCAGCCAGGGAAGCCTGGCTCATAGAGTTATAGAGATGGTTGATAGAACACAGTATCCCTAAGGGCAAGTTAGAGGGCATACTGGGTATTGCTCAAACCATGCAGCCAAAGGAAATCAAGAATGGACAACCAGGAAGTAGAGGGCAACTTCCCCAGAAACAAAGTCATGGTCCATTGCCCAGGTTCTAGACTAGGGCCAGTTTTATAGCTCAGAACTCATTGACCAAAGGAGAAGCCAGATCCACAGGAAGGATCTACAACACTGCAGAAAGTATATCAAAGAAAGAGCTCTTCAGCAGAACCAAGCTGTGGTGCAAATGGTCCTGCTGCTTGGGCCTGTATAACCCAGGAGACTCTATGTTATTGGAGGGTGTCTGTGGTGGGAAAAGATGCTATATAGACTTCATGGCAACTTTTATTAGGAGAACCACATGAGAGATATCTAGGGTTCTTTTTGTCCATGCCATGTGTAATAGAGACTTATACATGTTTGAAAAGCAGTTCCTGACATACTACAGGGCCTGAGAGAGATGGAGCACCTGGCCATAGGTCAGACTCCAAGTGACCATATATCTGAAGCTGGATTCTGGCAGACACTCCAAGTTAAAAATTTGAGCAAGACTAGTAGCAATCTACCATAAAATTAAGGTGGTATATTCATGGTCAGTCATGAGTTGGGCTGAAGGGTATATGTAAACTTTACAAGCAGGTCTGGAGAGCACAAGGAAGCTGCACAAGCAGGTACCCCAGACCCCGATGTGATCTACTACTGTTCCACTGGCACCTCTCCTGCAGCTGACATCTATGGGAAAAGCCGAGCTTTACAAGCTCAGGAAATAGGTCTAAGCTGAAAAATAGACTGTATTTGTATTATAGACCCACTTAGGAATGGTCTTCAAAGACATCAGTGAGGGGAAATCCTTCCAATGCAAGGGCTTCAATCAGTGTACTTGGTCTTTCATTTTGTGTGGAAATACACATGGCCTGAGGTTAGAATATATTTTTATCTTTAGACAGTGGCAAGTAGCGGGGACTTTGCCTGGGCCCAAGAGCATGGGTTTGCATTCACCAAGCCTTATCTAGCTATGTCCACCTTGTCAGCAAAAGATCAATGTTGAGTCCCCAATATGAAATCATCCCTTGAAGAGACCAACCAACCACTTGGTATCAAGTTAACAATATTTGATTCCTTCTACCTTAAAATGAGCAGTAATTAATCTTGCCCCAAATCAACACATATTCCAAGTATAGGTTTGCTTTTCCAGACCATAGGACCTCAGCAAGCAACATTATCCAAGGACTTGGAGAGAGTTTAATCAAACCAATCGTAGATCTCAAATAGCAACTGATTGGAACTAGGGACACCCTTTACAGAAAAAGGAAGCGAGGTAGTGGGAATATAACCATGGGATGCGCTTGTCCTGACATGTACCACACTGCCCAATAGCTAACAGTCTAATAGAATAATGGAATATCCTATTAAAGGCATAGCTGAGGTGCCAGTTTGGAGATGAGACCCTGCAAGGATAGGGTATGTGGTAGATTGAATTAAGTATCACAACAAAGATACATTCTTAATCATAATCTGCATTCTTGTGGGTGTGAAATCATTTGTAAATGATTTGAAGATAATATATCAGTTAAGGTGTGGACTCATTTGTGAATAGGATATGCTAAGATGCTACTTAGGCATGGTCAAACAGAATGAGGGTGGGCCTTAATCCATATGAATGGAGACCTTATTAAGAGAGGAAATTCAGACACAGCCAGAAGAGCCGAAATTCAGAAGCCAGCAGAAGCCAGCAGAAACTGGAAGAGCAGATACACGGAAAGAGAGCTAGCATGTGACAGGAGGCAGAGATGCAAGTCAAGGAGCCCCAAGGATTGCAGCAAGCCAGCACCAGAACCCTATGGACTTCAGGGAGAAAGGACAGCATTGCCAACACCTTGACCTTGGAGAGCGAGCCTCCAAAACTATGAGCCAATAAATACCTGTTATATAAGCCAACCCATTTTGTGATGTTTATCCTAGGAGCTCTAGCAAGCTAAGACAGAGTATCATCCTCCATAATACAGTATCATTCTAAATCAATGACCATAACATGATATGATATTCCAGATAAGTAGAATACATGGGTCCAGGAGTCTAGGGGTGGAAACAGGAATGGCCTTGCTTAATATCATTTCCTTAGGAAATTTGTGCTTCTCTTCCCTATAAACTTGGGCTCTGATAACAGAAAAGGAAGTCTTCCACCAGGCTTCACAACAAGAGTACCATTAAATCTTTAAGCTATGGCTGCTGTCCAGTCACTTCTATATCTCATGCTAAGAGAAAAGCAGGCAAGGGAAAGAGCTGCCAACCTAGCAAGAATAATTGACCCTGATCATAAGGAAGAGGTAGAGATGTTACATGATGGGAATAGGGAGGAATAAATTTGGCACCCAAATAATCCACTTGGGAGTCTCTTGGTACTCCCTGCCCAATTTTGGTGGTAAGTCAACAAGTACAGCTACCATAGCCTGAGAAAAGCATGTTGAATCAGAGGCTCAGACTCTTCAAGTATGAGGGTCTGGGTCAAGCCAGCAAGTAAACCACCTACACTAGCATAGGTGTTCCTGAGGGTGAAGGGTTTCTAGAACAAATAGTGGACGAATAACTTGAGCAAAATTTGCAGCTTTGCAGCAAGCTGCAGTCGCAAAGGCTGTACTTTATTGCATTAACCTTCCTCTTATGTTTCCTACAGAAAAAAAGACTTCCTAGAATCCTGAAGGATTTAATCTCAGAGCTTATATGAATAAGTAGAGCCAAGTCATACAATGAGTAGACTATAATGGATTCTATGATGCACTGACTAGATCCCATGTCAGGATTGAAGGAATTATTCTATCTGCTGATGGGAGTGCTTCTAACTGTCAGTATGAGAGGAGCTAGTGGGCATGGTCATCAGTGGCTTCAGTAGCAGTGATGTTTGTGTTAATGGTGGCAGAAATGGCAGCACAGAAATTTAAGGTTTAGTCTAACCATAGCAGAGCCCAACCTGCTTAGAGCTACAATTTAGGCACATATCAGCTCAGAGCTTGCTATAACCTGATTGATCACCTTTTCATCGTAGCTTTCTGTTGTAGGAAAGAGGTTCCACTCTTTGGAAAAAGCAAAACTATGAGACATCCCAAACACCCACGTTTTTTCTACATACAATACCTTTATTTAATATATGAAAAAAGAGAAATATGAATAATAAAGAAATGAGAAACTTATGTAAGAAAAAAAATGACAATTATTAACTGATATATGATGCAGATAATAGAACTTGCAGAAATGGACTTTAAAATAACTATTATAAATGTATTCAAAATTTTTCACCAAAAGATGGAAAGAATGGGGAACAGATAGGGAATCTCAACATAGAAATATAAAGCATAAAAAAGAACCAAATAGAAATCCTAGATCTAAAAAATACAATATCTAAAAATTTTTAAAAAGTTAACAGTGTTTAGGAGCAAAATGTAAAAAGGTCTATGAACTTGTAGACAAGTCAATAGAAATTATCCAAATGAAGTACATAGAGAAAAAAAGGTCAAAAAAAGTAATGAACCGACTATTGGTGTCCTATGAGAAGTGTCAAGTCGTCTAACATAATTGGATTACTAGAAGTAGGAGGAGAGAATAGGACATAAAATTTATTCGACAAAATGTTGACTGAAATTTCCTTAAATTTGTTAAAAAACAAAACCCACAAGAAGCTCAATTAACCCAAACAGGATGAATACACAGAAATCCACATCTAGACACATCATAAACAAACTACTGAAAAATCAAGAGAAACAGATCATCCTCATAGAGGCAAAAAAAAAAAAAAGAGAGAGAAAAAGAAAAGAACATATTGCATAAGAAATACAGTGATTAGAATGACTACTGACTGTGAACCAGAAACCTTTGTAAGCCAGTACATAAAGATTGGTATTTTTAAAGTGCTAAAGGGAAAACTGTCAACTTTTCCAATAAAAATATCCAAAATTGAAGAGGAAATAGATATTTTCACATCTATGGAAAGGATTGAAAAGCACCAGAATGGCAAGTATTTGGATAAGTATACAAAATTAGTTTTTACAGTTTTCCTAAGTTCTTTGAAAGATATTTGACTTTCAAGCAAAAACAACATCAATGTATGTTGAAGTGTATAAACTTATACCTACCATATGTTTCAGCCATACCTCTCCTAGGCTTTTCTCTCAGGGAAATGAAAGCTTACGTCCATACAAAAATTTATACATGAATATTCACAGCAGCTATATTTATAATAGTCCCAGACTAGGACCACCTAAATGTCCATCAACATGTGAATGAGTAAGCAAACTATGGTACATCCACACCATGGAATACTACTCAGCAATCAAGAGGAATGAAGTGGGAGCAGATGTGGCTCAAACAGTTGAGCGCCTGCCTCCCACATGGGAGGTCCTGGGTTCAGTTCCCTGTGCCTTCTAAAGAGGACAAACAACAAGCAGACAACGAGCAAAAACAATGAGCAGGGAGCAGATGTAGCTCAAGAAGTTGAGTGCCTGCCTCCCACATGGGAGGTCCTGGATTTGGTTCCCAGTGTCTCCTAAAGGTAAAAAACCCAAACAAACAGACAGCAAGCAGACAACAAGCACAAACAACAAACACACACACAAAAAGGAATGAAGTACTGACTGATGCATCTACAACATGAATGATGTCACCTGTAAGAGATGTCTAGAAATAGCAAATCCACAGAGACAGAAAGTAGATCAAAGATTACCAGGGGATGGGGGAAGGAGGGGGGAATGGAGGTACATGTTTGGTGTGGATTTGGAGTTTATATAAATAAAATTATTTTTTTAAAAAAGAATGAACTACTGACACATGCCATAAAAGGAATGGTTATCAAAATAATTAAGTTGAGGGAAAGAAGTGAGACAAAAAAAAGTACATGCTATATTTACATTTACATAAAATTCTAGGGAACATAAACAAATGTATAGTGAAAGAATGCTCATCAGCGCTTACCTGGGACAAAGTCTTGAGAAACATAGATGGATTACAAAGGGACATGAAGAAACCTGTAGGGCTGATGGATATGCTCATTACTTTGGTTGTAGTAATGGTTTCATGGGCATATTCATATGCCAAAATTTATCAAATTGCATTATTTAAATATATGCACTTTATTTTATGTCATTTATACTTCTGTAAATCTGTGTTTAAAAAAAAAAAAACCAGAATAGTATTTGTTTAAGCTTAACCAAACACAGCTGTGAGCTAAATTCAGCCCTCAATTTGCCACCTGCTCTAGTTTAACTCCTCCCATTTCAGAGTTAAGAAGACTGAGGCCTAGAGAGATACAGTAACTTGCCCAGGTTAAATTCTACTTGCAAACTCTGTTTCTCGGGGCTAGATAAGAAAAGGCCAAAATGATGATGATGGTGGTAGTGACGATTATATGAATTATGATGATGATTTTAAAAAAATATATATATATATTTTTTTTAATGATGATGATTTGAATGAATTATAACTCTTTAAGAATTGTTTTCACAATTGGGAAGCACTCAGGGCTTAGGAACAGAAGATCTAGTCTGAATTTCTACCCCATCACTAATTACTCTGTGACCTTGTGCAGTTTCCTTTAGATTTGTTGAATATCAGTTCCCTCATTTCTACAAATATGATGAGAATATCTACATCATAAAGCTTTCTTGAGGATTAAATATAATAGGTTATACTCAAGTAAGTTTTCTATAAATGTTAGTTGGGTTAAGTTAATCTGCAAGATAAATAAGTGGGACATGGTTTATGAATTGCTGTATTATAAAGCTGAGGATAAGAGAAGTTAAGAGTTTGTGCTACATCATGCAGTTAGGAAAGATAAAGTTGGGATTTCAACCCAGTCTCCAAGTCCCAGTCCAATGTTCCTTTGGTTAAAAAAAAAAAGGCTCCCACTGAGGTTATGAGAAAAACCGTCTCTATGTGAGGAGGTTCTTAACTTCCCAGAAATTCATTTACTTCAGAGGTTCAAAATGATAGCTTGCTGGCCATATTTGGCCTTCTGAAGTATTTAATTTAGACTCTGAGTGTGTAGTGTTTTGAGAAATTTAAGCCAACATTTAAAATATTAATTTCCTGCTTCTTTTGAAAATAATTAGCAGATCTGACAACACTGGGCCCTCATTGAGGAAGGGCAGGGAGAGCTGGAGCTGAGGAGAAGATGCCTCTTCAGATGAGGTGGGTCGCTCAGGGCCTCACAGTCCCACTCTTCCCTCACACCCTGAAACCAGGCCTGCCTCACTCATATTCATGAGTGAGGTCCCCGTAGGCATTTGTATATGTAACCCACATTTTATGCCAGTCTGCCTCACACAATTAACCGTCTTTTCCAGAAGACCCACCATATTTATGATTTGTCATCCAGAAATGATGATTAGCTGTGTTGACATACAGACAGCCATTCAACAGAGTTGACTCCCTCTGAGCTGCATGTGTAAGCAGTTTCTACATATACCAGTTGAAGCAGAGATCAGGCAACCTTCCAGCATATTGAAGCAAGGTAGATATTAAATCTGGATTTTTCAGACACCAAAGTAGATATGCTTTGGGGGTCCTGATTCTCGAATGATCCAGCTTGGCATTCTACCTTGATCAAATTTTCCTACCAGCTGACCTTTTTTCCATAGACACATACACCCTAGAGCCACAACTTTAAGTAATTTCATTACCACATTAAATTCCCTAAGGAAGCTGATGGGCATGAAAACCAATGTGCTCAGGACATTGGGCTAGCTTTACATTAAACCTCAAATAAGCCTGTGAAATAAACACATAAAACATATTCAGGATGAGAGCAAAACCAACAGTGATGACATATAAAAACATTATTTTTACATGCAAAACCTACCTAACTGCCTACAATTAGTGAATACAAATCACTTTTTGGCTCTAAGATAGTTCATCACAGCACACAAATGTAAGTTAAAATATATGCTT
Source organism: Tolypeutes matacus (assembly GCA_026826555.1). Taxonomy (NCBI): domain Eukaryota; kingdom Metazoa; phylum Chordata; class Mammalia; order Cingulata; family Chlamyphoridae; genus Tolypeutes; species Tolypeutes matacus. The sequence continues at coordinate 60,791,558 of JAKSZT010053883.1, read as the reverse complement.
AAGATCTCAGCGTACATCTGCTCTCGATCTTCTGTCAATACAAAATATTTTTCCTCTTTCAACCTAAACACTGAATCAGGAAGCCTGCAATGAAACATATACTACTAGCCAATCTAAAAACATTTTTGAAAACCAAAATCTGGAAACAGATGCATCTTTTTATTTTTTTCTCCTCATAACTACAAAATACAAAGAATAACTTGAAGTTTTAAGTATTCTGATTTTATGGGATTTTGACACTATAAAACAGAGGTCACTATGGGGAAAGTTGTCCTACACAGTTACATACAACAATGGAAAAGCAACCCACAGGAGGAGAATGAGCTGACTCTCTTCATGTCTATAGTTTATTTTGTTTTTAAACAGTGAAATGCTTGTAGTTAATATCTTTATGGATTTCATTCCCCTAGAAAAAAATGCACTATGCATAACCCATTTTCTCCTATTATTTTAATAATAGAGTTAAAGATCTATTGTCTGATATGATTTGCAAACACTTTCAAACCAAGAAGAGAGCATTCCAATTGCCAGCAAATATTTTAAAGGAATAAACTAAAATATTTAAGTAATAAATGTTTGAAAGATACCACCAGACTCAGGAAGAAGTTGGAATCAGGGTACAAAAAATGTTCCTGTTTTCCTTTTCTTGCCTTACTCAGAATATACCATTTACTCCAGACTTCCTTATCTTTCTAATAAATGCCAGATTTTATTGACACATTTCTTCTGCTTCTTGCCATAGACATCAAAAAGTCTGGATTGTGGCTTCTCTTTTTGCGTCATCATTATCTCCATGCAGTTTCAGGGAGATCACTGCTATAGTTTTCCCAGGCTCTTGACTTTGTTTTTTTTAGACAGTTGCGTTACATACAATGCATCTGTTTCCCTTTCAGAAGAGAAGCTTTCTTGATTACTCTGCCTTTTCCCTTCAGAGAAATGTTCTACACACAGATGACACAAATCTTTTGATCAACCAAAATTCCAAAGAGACACAGATTTGTTCTCCACAATCAGCAAGGAAACTGCATTCAATTTTTTTTTTTCTTTGTTACAGTTAGAAAAAGAAGTGGGAGATGCTATAAAACTACAATAGAGAAGACTTCTTTTGGGGAAGATTGGGAAAGTATTTGCAGTGTCACCCCGGGAAATGACACAGAAACCAATGCCCACAATCTATGCACAAAACACCCCCGTTTGAGCAGTTTGAGCAAAGGGCACTTTGGGCTTTTCCTACAAGATGCTATATCTTTCTTTTTAATCTCTCTGAACTCTGTGCTCTAGACTCAGGACAATGTTAGGCACACATTATCACTACTGGGTTTTTCATCTTCTGTGTAACGTTACAGACTAGCTCAGAGAATCCCTGGGCTAAAGGGAATTGTTTGGATTCCTGTTTTACAGCTGAAGAAACTGAAGAAGAGAAGCAAAGAGTTTCCCACTGAGACACAGAAAGAGCCTGTTTAAGGGACTCACTCTTCAAGGTTTCAGAGTTCAATCGCCCACTCAACACTAAAACAGGGGAACAAGACAGCCTTCTAAATCTAGCCATGGAATATTGGGTTTTGTTATTCTCTCTATATACTGCAATAGGACATTTTTGCAGGGGCAGGGACAGCAGCAACAACGGAAAAAATTGGTAGTTCTATCCAAAATAGTCTTCATTATACATAACTGGATGTGATTTACAAAATGTGGTTATTCTTTCCTTCCAAAAACATTAGTTAAAGCCTTAGTGCCAGATACATATAAATCCTTCTGTCTAATAGTGTACTTTATATCATCTTGGTCTCACAACCTAGAAAGAAATCATTTGGGTACAGTTGAACTATATCCTGAAATTCCTTGAGGAATATGTGACTTTTAGTATAGGAAGCAAAAACTTGTTGTTCCCTAACAAGAACTATGTTTCCTGGACTTTCAAGTTTACAAAAATATTCCAATTATAATATAGGCACTTTATTTCATGTGCAGCAAAACTTCATAATGGTGATTTATAAATCCTGCTGAAGACACCCAAGGGTAATATAAAGAGAGGTACTTAGAAAATCAGGATAACTGTTTCGAGTCCTGATAAATAATAGTAATAGTATTATTACGCTATATGCCTTTTCTGATTTAACCCACACATCATCAGCTCTTCAAATTTGGTGTGATTACTTCCATTTCACAGATGAGAAAACTGAAACTTGCAGAGGCAAAGTAACTCATTCATGATTACATTCCACAGCAGTGTGACTAAGCATGTGGTATTGAGGAATAAGGCAGATTATGGGGATTTGAAAAACATTCACCAGTTGTAGGCTGATCAACTCTCCTATTTGCTCAGAATTGAGGGGTTTCCTGGGATGTGAGAATTTTGCCGCCAACTGAGAGAGTTGATGACCCTACAAGCTGTGTGACCATGGATGGCACCCTAATGATCTCTAGCCATCTCTAAGGTCCAGTGGAGTGCTGAAGTCTGATTTTCCTCTCTGCAGAGTGATAAACGGTCATCTCTCTAATAATAACTCAAGGAATCTATAAGTCATTGTCTTTGTTCTTACCTTTTTTTATGACAGCACAGTTGTAAATTCTGGTTTATTCTGGAAAGCACCTTTTGGCTAAACCTACACAGCTACAACAAGTCATACAACAGCAGCTTTGCACTGCACAGGCTCATGCATGATAACCTTCATTTGCATCTGCCTTAATATTTTAAAGAGCACTTCACACTCATTACATCCACTCTCTCAGCCTCTGTTTCCCCAGCAGTAAAATGGGAATAATAAATAATAGCATCTCACAGGGTTAGTGGAAATCAAGTGAGATCAAAGATATGAAAGTGCTTCTGTAAGCTGTAGAGAAATATTAAAATGCTATTTCTTATAGTCAAATTTTATCTTCCAAACAACTCTGGGAGGCAAGCAGAGCAGGCATACTAGGACCGTTTTATAGATAAAGAGATGCAGATTTGGAATGCCTAAGAGATGGGCCCGAAGCCACATAGCTAATAAAAGGAAAAGTCCATTCACCCTTTTTTGGACTCATTTACTCACTCACCCATTCTTTCATTCATCCTACTAATGTAATAGTAATGGGCACTTCCTATGTGCCAAGAATGCAAAACCACAGTCTTTAATTTGGGGGGAACTTGCAGTCTAGAAGTCAGAAAGGGACCATATGTGGCAGAGACTGCTGGGTATCCTCCAAAATTTGCTCTCCCCTTCTGCCAAGCTAACAGTTATGGCTGGAATGTGGCTGCCCAGCCAGTGACTACATTTTCCAGTCCTCTTTGCATCTAGGTGTGGCCATGTGACTACATTCTCACCAATGGAATATGAGCAGAAGTGATAGTGTGTCCCCTTCATTGCCCCTAAAACCTTGCATGCATGGTCTTCCATGTTTTCCCCCTTCCTGTTGGCTGGATGGCAGCAACCAGGACTGCTGTCTAAATCTAATTAGCAGTCTTGGCAGTCACACATTGAAGATGGTTGAGCCGCTGTCAGCTAGTTCCCTGAATGAGTGTGGGAATAGAGCCACCCTCCACCCTGAAACACTCACTGCAGAAGTGTTACATGAGAAACAGCATCATTATTCTTTAAGTCACTCTATATCAGGTCTCTTTGCAAGAGAAGCTGTTACCAGATCCAACACAAATTACACTGTTGCAGAGACAGAACATAACTGGTGCACTCACTCAAAAGTCACAGTTAGAAAAATTTTTGCTGCCCAACAAGCACTTAAAATTTATAATATCTGTATTTGTTTCCTATTTCTACTGTAGCAAATTAGCACAAATTCAGTGGCTTAAAATAGCACAGATTTATTATCTTACAGTTCTGGAAGTCAGAGTCTAAAATGGGTCCAGCAGGACCGCATTCCTTCTGAAGGCTTAGAGAGAAGTTGTTTCCTTGCCTTTACAGCTGCTAGAGGCTGCCTGCATTCCTTGGCTTGTGGCTCCGCATTACTCTGACCTCTGCTTCTCTTGTCACAGCTCCTTCTTGGAGGCTGACATTCCTGCCTTCCTCCAAAGAGGACCTTGTGACTACATTGCCACATTGATAATCCAGGATAATTTTCCCATCTTTAAGATCCTTAACTTAATATCATCTGCAAAGTCCCTTTTGGCACGTAAGGTAACATATTTACGGGTTCAAGGGCATGGATGCCTTTGGGGGGTCATCATTCTACATACCACACTGCCCCTGAACCTCATGGCACTAGCTTTCTCTAGTACTCATGGTCTGTACTCATTACATACTTCATTGTTCATTTAGGAAAAGGGTGTGGACCTGACAAATAGCTTTAATGGGCAGATTATATAATGCAGTTATCTCTAAATCCTGGTTTATTCATCACTAGCTGAGTCTTCTTTACTTGTTTTATAACAGTAAAAATAACTTTTTTTCCCATTATGTCGAGTGTTTGTTATGTATAAGCACTTTGCTTAGTTCTTTATTTGTATTATCTCATTTCATTCTCACCTCCACCCTATGAATTAAGTAGCATTAACCTCTTTTTGTAAATGAGACAACAGAAGCTCAGAGAAGATAAGTAATTCACTAATATCACACAGCAGAGAAAGAATTTGGCCCCAGTCTGCTTTATCCCAAAGCCCATGCTCTTAAACACTTTATTCTATTGAGTTCTGCACCTGTCCTTCCTTTTCCATTCCCACTTCTACCAGCTTAGTTCAGACCCCTATGACTTCCACCAGGCTCTCTGTAATCACTTCCCCACAATTTTGCCTCCTCTCTCTCATCTCCCTTCCTCCATCTCTTCCCTGCTCTGACACTTGACTAACACTCCTGCCCAGCCGTGGCCATGCCTCTCCCTGACTCAGAACCCTTCAGTAGCTCCCTATAGCCTCCTGAACTCTTTCTCCTGGCCTTGAAGGCCTCCACCGATATCATGTGCGAACATAGGGCATCAGTCACATGAGTCCTTCAGCCACCCTCTTGAACATGCTTTGATAGCATTGTCTCTGCTCATGTGCCCATGTCATCCCCTCCACATGGTATGCCCTCTCTGGTACCTGATATGATCACATATTTCAAGGCCCACCTCAAATAGTATCCATCTCCTCAGGAAAGCTTCTCCTGACCACTCTATCAAGAACATGGCATTTTTTCCAGAACTTCCATGGTGCACTTATCCACAACTGCATGCATGTACCAACACTTACATATTTAGTTTGTCCCTACTATTTGACAGGCACAGATGTAGGAATCAATGATGCAGAGATCAAAAACACACACATTCACACTCACACACAGACCCTTCCCTCAGAGAACCTGAACTTTCTTTTGTGACTCATGAAATGCAGCCCATGCTGCCTCTTATTGGCATGTGTATACATGATCCATAAACCCACCCATTTCTAGCCCAGAGACTGTTCTATCCCACATCCTTGTCCCATACAGCATTTAGCATAGGGCAGCATCATAGTAGGCTGTTGAAGGTGGGATTTTATATTCCAAAGGCTCTAGATGCCTTCTTATTCCAATACCAGTCCCTTCCTGGCCATAACCTCCTTATTCAGAGAATCAACAAACAGGAAAATTATTCTACACATCAGGGTTGGAGCTGGAGATGAGGAAAATAAGGGATGGGAGTCACTCAAATTTGTGGACAACATGAGCAAATTAGTTAAAATGTATAGAGGAAGAAAAAAAAAGGAAATTAATTCTTTATGATGCTCAATGATCTAATCTCTTAAATGGGCATCTGTGAAGTCTCTTAATACAGACTCTGTGAAGAGTCTTCTAAGTGCAAAAAAAAAGACTAAATTTCAAAAGGATCTTTCAAAAGCAGGCAAAAGACTCCACAAATTAAACTGCTAGTTGTGCTTGTGGACATGATATAGATGACACAAGTATATTTCATCTGGTCCAACTCTATGATTTCACAGGCAAGAAAATGAGGTACCAAAGAAGTTCAGTGACTTGCCCAAAAGCACACCACCAAGAGGCAAGATAAAAAATCAAATCCTTTATCATTCAGTCCAGTGCTCATGAATCATAGGGATTGCCTTACTTTGGGATCCCTCAGAAGCAGATCTTGACAAGGTTTCAATTACAGGTGGTTTATTTAGGAGGTGATGCCAGGGACCACTGGTTGGGCAGTGGTAAGTGAGACAGCGAAGAGAAGGAACCAATCAAGCAAGTGTCAACCAGAGACAAATGGAGCATCATCCTGTTGGGTAACTCTGGGAAACAGCATAGCTCACACACCTTAGAATTATCCTGCCTGAGGGACTTGGAGATCAGGTATTTACCCCATCACTCATTAGGTGATGGCTTCTGGGGAGAGTCACTTCCAGCATGTAAGTAGAACGGACTTCAGCTACCAGAGAATACCATTAGCAAAGATTCACAGAATGTGCCAACCGCAGGCTGGGCCAGCATGCACAGCAGTGGTACAAACTTAGAGGATACTGGCAGCACTGACAGCATCTACAATGGGGATCTTGTAGGTCAGCTAACCCAATGAGTCAGAGAATGCTGGAATTCCCTCACTACTATATTCCACTGCAATGTAAATCCCATTAAGGCAAGGAACATTTGGGAAGGAGGATGTCTGTTTTTTGCATTGCTGAATCCTCAAGACCGAAAACAGTGCCTGACACATCACAGTTACTCATTAAATATTGGTTGAATGAATGGATGAATAATAACCCTGACCATTGTCCAACTTTTCTCCCCCTGGTGCCCTTCTAGTGAGGAGGCACTCAGGATGAGTTAAGGCAGCCAGGTTCTTTGCTGAACCACCCTTTAATAGAAGAGACTTCCTGATAACAAGTTCCTATCTGTTTCCCTGTCACACTCATCCTTTGACTCTAGTTTTCTCTGGGGCCAAGGAGGAATAAATCTAATTCTTCTGATAGCCTTTCAAATAGTTATTGTTTATCTAGTTTCCACAGCCATCCTCTCATGACATGTGTCTTTGTTTGCCAGAACTGCTATCACAAACACCACAGACTGGTTTTGGCTGAACAGGACTTTATTGGCTTACAGTTTTGAAGCAAAAGTCCAGAATCAAGATATTGGTAAGGCTTGCTTTTCCCCCCAAATCTGTAGCATTTTGGTGCTGGCTGCTGCTAATTCTTGGGGTTCCTTGGCTTGTATCTCTGCCTCCCATCATATGGCATATCCTCTCCTTTCTGTGTCTGCTATTCTGATTTCCACTGACTTCCAGCTTTTTTTTAAGACTTTGGCTTCTAGTTTCTTCTCTTTATAAAGTCTCTGCCATAATACGGATTAAGTCCCACCCTCATTCAGTTGGTCCACACCTTAACTAAAACTATCATCTTCAAGAGGACCTACTTACAGTGGGTTCACACCCATGGAAATGCAGATTAAGAACATGTCTAAATTGGGGTACATCATTCAATCTACAACATGGTTTTTAGGTCTTTCACTTCCTGATAGTGGGAAGGACATGGGCTTAGGAGGCTGCACTGCCACTTTCAAGGTGAGTGATCTTGGGCAAGTTTCTTCCCTTAAAAAGTATGGGATTGGGAGAGCAGATGTGGCTCAAGCAATTGGGCATCTGCCCTCCACATGGGAGGTCCTGGGTTCGGTTCCTGGTGCCTCCTAAAGACGATGAGCAAGACAGAGAGCCAACAGGAAGGGCTGACACGGAGAGCTGACACAATGAGATGATGCAACAAGATGTCGCAATGAGATGCCACAATGAGATGCTGCAATGAGATGATGCAACAAGGAGATATAATGAGGAGACACACTGAGGAGACACAATGAGAGACACAACAAGCAGGGAGCAGATGTGGCTCAAGTGATTGGGCGCCTCCCTCCTACATGGGAGGTCCCGGGTTCTGTTCCTGGCGCTTCCTAAAAGAAGACAATCAGACACAGAGAGCACACAATGAACAGACACAGAAAGCAGACAGTGAGCACAAACAATGAGGGGAAGGTAGAAATAAATAAATAAAGTAGATCTTTTTTTAAAAAAGTTTGGGATTAATACAAACTACATTTCAGGGTTGGTATGAAGATGACCCAAGACCACATGGTAGGCCCTACCCCAGTGTCTGGTACACAAAAGGCCCCCACACACGTGATATCCTTTCAATGCTCCAGTCAGTAGCCACTGGTTATGCTCCACTGGTCAATGTGTGGTTATAAATGTGGTTCCAGAAATGGTCCTTCTTGTGTAGCTGTACTTATACATGGAATACAGAAAGACTATGACATCCCTCTCTCTGAGAACTTAAAAAGCTTACTCAAGCCCCTCAGCTAATTTGTGGCAGGGTCAGGACTAGGAAGAAACTCTAGTAATGCACTTTAAGAACATTTGCTTTTCAGGCAATCCCATAGCAATAATGTTTCTTACTGAGTTTATACAACTAAAACCCCGAGATCATTCTGGTTTAAACTATTCTTCCATACCCTGCATTGAGTTCAGTGGACTTTTCATACCTAAGTATAAGACTTTTCATTGATCCTTATTGTATTTCTTCTTTCATAATTCCCTCTTCCCACAGCCATTCCTGCCCTTATAGCAGTCAAGACTGAAGCACTCTAATGTGCATTCCTTGTCTCTGTGTTCATATCATTTGGTGGCACTTCCAGCGAAGATAAGCAGGAAACAGAAGAAATGGAAATCTGTCTGCCGATTTTGCTACTTTTCAGATGCTTTTCTAAAACTCTTCCAAAAGGAAGGAATGGGAACTGTCAACCCACTAGATGATCCTAGATAATTGCATTGGCTTTATCAAAACCCTTATCAACCTCTAATTCCACAGACACAAGAGAAGTAGCAGTTTAGCCAATGGATCCAAGCAAAGAGAGGAGAATCCTAAAATGTAAGCTTTAGAAAATGTCAGAAAATCTGTCCATAAAGTAGCAAAAAATGAAAGCCAAAGACTTGCTTTTGAGTTCTGACTATCACAAACTAGTTGTGGACCTGAGCAAGTTTTTTTAACCTCTCTAGGCTTCAGGTTTCTCATTTATAAAATGAAGGGAGTTCGGCTTAAAAAAAAAAAAAAAAAAACACCTCACATGTGTTAAATTAAAAATAGCACCACATATGTTTTATTATTTGGTGGCTCCTAAAGACGATGTTTTATTATTTGGTTCTGACAGACAGGCTTTGTTTTATTTCCATTTTACAAATAAGGAAACTGAGTCTGGGAGATGCATGCCAAAGATAGGACTTGGACATAAATCTTCTGACCATTAGTTCAGAGTTCTTTACTTCCCATATTCCTGCCCATCTCCCAGGTCTAAAATCAAATAACATTTTCTTGGAAATGTATTTGCACTTAATTCATGTCTAGAATACACAGTAGATTCTCTACAAGTGATTTCATTTTTTTCTGTGCTGTTTACAGGTTATGTAGTCACTGAAGGCAGAAAAATAGAATGATTAAGAGCATGGGCTTTAAAGTCATTTCCTAGCTATGTAACCTCAAGCAAGCTACTCAACATCCCTGAGCCTCAGTTCCATCATTAGGAAAAGGGAGAGTTGTTAGGATTGTAGGAGATAGTGCATGTCAAGTGTTTAGCACACTACCTGGAATAAACAGAGCTAAAGAAGGTTCAGTTACTATTACTCTTGGGTGCATTGTGCAGGCAGTGAGAAGCAGTATCGCATCATGATTAAAACTGAGGAGTCTCTGGGTTCAAATCCTAGCTCTGTCCCATACTAGATGTTTATTTTGGGAAAGTTACTTACCCTGACTGTGCTTCAGTATCCTCAACTGTGAAATGGGGATCATTAAAATAGCGCCTTCCATGTAGAACGGTTATGAGAGGTAGGCAAGCTAAGGCCTTTAAGATGCTTGGATGAGTGTCTCGCACATGGAAGCTTTCGTACGAGTAAGCAGTTGAGACCATCCTCCTTGATTCCAACCTTTCTTACAGTCAGCAGACCTCAAATCCATGGTTGCAAACAATTGCAAGACCACTGTTTGTTTCAAACCCACACCAAAGTAGCCAGCTCTCAGGATGGTTTTCCCACCTCTGACTCAAGGTTTAGATTTCATCTGTTCTGACGAGTGTGCTGCAATTGTCCCCACTACTTGTGCACATCGCTGGTGGCCTCTCTGGAGCAAACAGCCTGCTGGCAAGGGCCAAGTCAGCTCTGGGACAGACAGCAAAGTGTCAGCAAGACTAGCCTGAGTCAGCCGAGGCTTACGCTGCAGGGAAGTTCCTATTTAGATTCTTGACCTCCTGGAGGGAGTGGAGAAGAGAATGCTCCCCAGGTGATGGTAAAACTCCTCTTCAAGCCTCATCCAAGAGAGAGCTGCCTGGAGGATGACGCAAGTTACTGTGTGGAGTTACAGCTCGGAGGCCGTAAATCTTAGGTTCAGATCCTTCAGCTGAGCTCCCCACACAGCTAGTCCTTTGACTCCACTTGTTCCCCATTTTTGATTTCTGCTCAGAGTGCATATTTTCCGCTCTGCAATTGCACTCATGCATCTGGGAATGCCCAAAAGCTCATTCCTTTAACCTCTCACACTAAACATATCTTTCAAGCATGCATCTTTTCATTTTCAAAGAACACAGGTGTGGAATATTTGGGGCATATGGCTTCAAGGAAGCTCCAGTCAACAATTCCAATTTAAAAATCAGCTCTTATTGAGGAAGGGGATAAAATAAAGCATTTCTTCAGGTGGTTGCTGCAGTTAAATGCACATGTGTCACACACTCGTCTTCCACATCCAGAACGTGGTGCCACAAACCCCTGAAGTTACCAGGGGCTAAGCAAAGCCTATTTGAGGAAAGCTAAAATAAAACCTTACTTGTATATTAATAACATAACATACTATAGATTTTAATATAAATACGACTTAATTAGTAAGACAGAATGAGCAGTTTGGATGAATCTTTAAGATAAGATGCAGGATCTGGTAGTAATTTTGCATTTCAAGGATGTTCACTTCCCTCCGCCGCAAGGGATGTTTCTGGGCAACATTTTTAAACTGCTGGGTCTAAGTCATGGTCTGAAATGCCAGGGAGAATCTCGACAGCATAATATAGAGGACAGAGCACTGAGTGTGGGGTCCAGAGACCTGAGTGTGGGCCAGAAGCTGTCACCTGTGAGCTGTGTGACCTCACCTGGATGCTTCAACAGGGATGTCAGTCCTTGTCCCGTCTGCTTCCCGGGGCTCCTGTGAGAATCAAATGAGACGTTGCATGTTAAAAGGGCTTTCTAAACTGCAGAGTGATCCACAAATGTAACTTATTATCATTCAGCCTTGTTGTTTTGGGAAAGCTTGTTTCATTTTATAGATCACATGTATTCTCCACTCAGCCCCCGCCTAACAGTGAGATCAAAAGTGTTCCCATTTCTCCTCAGAATGAAGAATCTCCAACCTGCCAAAAAGTAATGAAGTCACCAGGCTTGCTCTCACCCAGTTTTACTTCCAGGCCATCAGACAAGCACGCTCCCTGCAAGGGAGGGCAGCTCAGCCCTCGCCACCCGTTCAGAGGAAGTTAGAGCTCAGCAGTCACCGCTGTCTGAATTTCATTACGCTGGTCTCCAGACAAGCAGAGGGGAAAAGTGCAAAGGAGCAGGTCAGTGTCTGAAATGTGATAGGGGCAGCAGTCTCTGAAGTATATGGGAATGGGAGGAAACTTAATACTGCTCCAAAGAGGAGAGGGAGCATTGCATCATATGAAAACAATCGCAGGCGGTCAGCAGAGCTTAGGGGTTTGGAGAGGCATGCTTGCCCACTGGCCCACTTGCAAAAGGGCTTTGATTCTGCTCTATTTTAAAGTGAACACACAAAGGGCACTCTAATCCATCATTCTGGGTGCCCACAGAGACTAGAGATCAGACCTGGGTCCTAAGAGACCAGATCCCATTCTGCTATGAATTAGAACTCCAGAGGGAAGCGGCTGTGGCTCAATCAGTGGGACTCCCGTTTACCATATGGGAGGCCCCGGGTTCGGTTCCCGGGGCCTCCTGGTGAAGGCAAGCCCGCCTGCACGGCGTGGTTAGCTGACCCAGCAAGCACAAGCAGCAAGGGGGGCATAAATGAATAAATAAATTAAAAAAAAAAAAAAAAAAAAGAACTCCAGAGTTTGCAGTTGAAAAGAATGGGGTCAGATAATCAATTAATTAGTCAAAAGTACTATTTATTGAGCATTTACAAAGCTCTAAATTCACACGTCTCTTAATCCTCACCATAACCCTATAAGGTAGGAATTTTCATTCCTATTTCATCTACAAAGAAACTGAGGTTTTTCCAAGGGCACACAGCTGTAAGGGGCAGAACCAGAGTTTAACCCAGATCCAACTTGAAGTTTCTTGTCTCTAAATGGAAAGTGGAGCTATGGTTCGGGATTGAGTGAGAAGTGGATCAAAGTATAAGCAGGATAGGAAGCAGGGAGGAAGGTCTGGATTTCTGTGGTGTTAATGACTTGTTTTTCCAAGCTGGGGGAGCATGATGAGAGCAGTTTCATCTGTACATTTGTAATGTAAGAGTTGGCCGCCTTTCTCAATGGGGTAACCTATGTCTCTGACTTAATTTTTTTCTGTGGGGCTGGGTAGAGAGAGGGATTGGAAGCAAATATAAAAGAAGCAAGCAGGAACACAGGAAAGAAGGCTGCCACTGACCAAATTTGCCTTTGGTACTTGTGTCAGTTATCTATTGTCCATTATAAGGCTGCATAACCAGCCACTCCAATGTTTAGTGGTTTAAAACAACAAGAGTGGGAAGCGGCTGTGGCTCAAGCAGTAGGGCTCCCATTTACCATATGGGAGGCCCCGGGTTCGGTTCCCGGGGCCTCCTGGTAAAGGCAAGCCCACCTGCATGGCGTGGTTAGCTGACCCAGCGAGCACAAGCAGCAAGGGGGGGATTAATGAATAAATAAATAAATAATCTAAAAAAAAAACAAGAGTCATTTATTATTTCTTACACATCGAGGGGTTGGCTGAGAAACTCTGCTGATCTGAGATGGGTACAGATGATGTCAGCTGGGCTTGCATATGTATCTGCCACCAGTTGGAAGGTCTGCAACGGATGGCCGACATTGGATGACCTCGGCTGAGTGACTCAGGTCCGCTCCCCAGCTCTACTCCATCTGGTCTCCCACCCTCCAGCAGGCTAGTTAAGAGTTGTGCTTGTGGTGCAGGTAGGAGTAAGAGGGTCAAAAGAAAGAGTAGAAGTGTTCAAGGCCTCTTGAGAATTAGTCTTGGAACTGACATACCATCCTTTCTGTCATAATCTATTGGCCAAATTAAGTCACAAGGCAGCCCAGATTCAAGGGAGCGGGTCATAGACTCCAGTTCTTGATAAGAGGAACAGACAAGTCACATTGCAAAGTGACTGAAGCATTGCGGTCTCTTTTTGGCAGTCTTCTATGGGACTCACCCCAGCCCTAAAAGTAGATGAAAGGCAAGTGGCGCTTCCCAATATTTGGGACCAAGCCCACCTCCTTGCTAAAATCCCTTCATCCACTAAATGCAGTTGCCTTGCCCAATATTTCTGTGTCTTGTTGGTACAAGGCTGGGAAGGAAGAGATAAAATGACTCTAGAGTTGGGTAGTCAAAAGAAGGTGTCATCCTCTCTTTTTAGGGACACTGAAAATTCAGACTCTTTACACAGTGACTTCATCTCTATAGTTTTCATAACTAAAAGAGTTTCATTAAAAAGTATACTTAAACTTTCTTAATGAGCCATCCCATCCTAGCCATACTTGTGTGGGAATGCTGTCAAATTCCAGGAAACAGATGTTCATTTAATAAGATGAAATTTTACTAATATTTCCACCTCATTGCTAATACCATGTTTGTGATCTGAATTTAAGACATGAAATTCCTGCAATTTATTTCCTACAATGTGGCTGAGATCATAGGCTTCCCAGAGGTATACCTTTGAAATCCCTGACGTATGAAATTATTGGCATAATATTTGACATTTTTATGCCAAGAATGGACTGTTATAAGGAGCAGTGGGCATTGAATCACAAGACTTGAGCTGGTGCTGAAGACAACATAGCATTGTGGTCAGGCACAAGCCCAGCCTGCCTGGATTCGAATCCTGGATTCATTACCTATGTGCTATGTAACCTTGGGCAGGTTACTTAACCTATCTGTCTCAGTTTCCCCACCTATTCAGCTACCTATCTCACAGGGATGCTGTGAGGATTAAAAAACATAATTCAAATAAAATGCTGAGAATAATACCTACCTGTACAGGGTACATACTACCAGAACATTGCCTATGACTGTTGGCTCTAACCCGGTTGCATGGAGGACTTTGAGCAAGTTACTTGACCTCTCTGGGCCTGAATATCACCTGTGAAAATGGAAGCACTATTACCTGTCAACCCACAGCACTCACCTACTAGATCCTTCAACCCAGACTTCAGTTGGGCATGTTTGCCCCTGAGAGCCCCTTGGAACCAAGACTTGGCTCAGACTGACCCACAAAGACAGGGCACTTGGGAGAGGGAGAGAGTCAGTTCTTCTTCTACAACTTTTGTTTTATTTCCTTATCTGTTTCTTTGACTCAGTGTGGGCAGTACTCTTCCATGTTCATGCTAGATGCTACACTCAGCTAATCTGCTTCAGCAGCTCTAGAGAAGCCAGTGGAAGCATGCAGGAGTGGAAGGAGACTCCTTCCAGCTCCCTGGCCACTCCCTGCTCTACTAGCCAGCATCTGGAAAGACACCCTAACTGACCTGTGGTCACTCTACAGATGAGAGAAAAAGTCAAGTTGTACATGGCTTCCCTACCCTTGAAGTCATTCTCTCCCAATGCCCCCTTTATTTTGACCCGGACCTGGTAAGACTAAGGAGGGCACACTTTCCTCAAAGGCTAAGAAACAATCTCTCTGCTGGCACTCTGATTTGGGGACTGAAAAGCAATGGTGTGCCCAGTTCCCCAAACTAGAAAACTAGTTTCATCTACAACTTATCCCTCCTGGCAACCTTAAGGAGTTGATATTTGTTCAAAGCAGCATGTTATTCTCCATCCCTGCTTCTGCTACCTTAGTTCTGATCTCATCCCTGTTCCATTTTCATCCCAAGTTACCTGGAACATGGCAAACGTTTCCTCCCTGCTGCATCCTCTTTCCTGATGCCAGAGAAGACTTGCTAATCACTTAACCATGTTCCAATGACTCCCCATCCTCTAGAGCAGAGGTTCTTAACCTTTTTTTCTTCCACAGACTCCTTTGCCAGGCAGGTGAAAACCACGGACCCCTTCTCAGAATATAGCAGCAGATAGTTTATGACACTCAACATCAGAGGTCAAAGAAAATAAAGATAATAAGTTGATTTTTTTCAATTCAAGGTCACAGACCCCCTGAAATCCGTGGACCCCTGGCTAAGAACCCCTGCTCTAGAGGATAATCAAAACTCCCTAGTCTCACTACTTGAAAGCACGGGACCCATGAAAGTCCAGTTCCTGAAGGATTCCCCACACCCAAGGAGTTAAGCCAGGTATTGCATTGCTGCCTGGCCTCTTCTGAGACACATTTCTACAAGGAAAATGGTTCCATGAAGCCTTGGAAAGCATACTTCCACCCCAGAGGAACTTAAAAGAGAGAGATGAAAACCTCCTCAATTCTGACTACATTAAAAATGTCCAGCATATTCTGAAAGATGTCAGTGGAGTGGGCGCTCTTGAAAGTGCTGTTCAGCACAAGACCCTAAAGCATGTAGGACTGCTAGGCTGTGTGGCTGAGTATCAGGGCAAGCTGTGTGTGAGCGATTGGAAGACATCAGAAAAACCAACACCTTTTGTCTGAAATACACTTGAAAGCCTGCTGAAAGTTGTGGCATACATTGGTGCTGTAAACCACGATAGCCATCTATGACTTTCAGGTCCTGTGTGGCTTAACCATGGTGACCTACAAAGATGGATTCCCTGCCCACACACATCTCATGGACACTGAGATCTGCTCTCATTACTGGCTCAAGTGGCTTCTTCGTCTAGAAGAATATATGGAGAAGGAAAAGAACCAGAGTATCCAGAAACCAGAGTAAGAGGGAACTTTCTGCACTTTCACACAGTTGGGGAAGATATTTTGCTGTATACTATGATCTAAAAATTGGAGGTGCCATGGGGTCTGAGAGCTACATTAACACAAGCAGAAGTAGTACTTTGTTGAAATGTATTGCAACCCAAATGAATGAAAAGCCAGAAAAGTTTAGATTTAAAGAGCTGGACTTCAAGCACATAAAATACCAACTCTGCTACCTCCAGCAATTATTTGCCTGAAAAGAGAGCAAGCAGGATAGGCACAGCCCTGGTGACTCCCGGACTCCCCTGTCTGTGTCCTGGGCAGGATGCCCAGTCTCGGAATTAGGGATTGAAAGGCAGTGTGCATGGTGTGCCCAGCACGTGGAGGTCCCTGCTCCTCACTTTTCCCTAGGTGTACACTACCATGGAGGGAGAATTCACATCAGCCACTTACTACTTACCCACCACCAATGCAGTTTCCTTAGAACTTTTTTAATATATCAGGGTTTTGTATATATTTCATTTGGGGAAAAAAAAGCTTCCATTTAGATTCTTTGAAAAATAAATAAGTGGTTACTTAGCATCTAGGAAACATGGCTGTTTGGGAAAATGGGACATATTTGCCATGTTGTTGGCAATGCCTCTTAGCAATCCATCAAATGACCCCAGAAGTAGCAAGACCGCTGCTGAAGACTTGTACTTGCAGGTGTTTTAGCAGCTATATGCCAGTGTGAGTCAAATGGTCATGTACATAGAAAAAAAGTCTATTGTTTGTGGAATTTTTCAGCCATGGGGGAACAATAATAAAATCTACTGATTTTTTTTAATGTATCTGAAAAGTAATAATTATTATTGTTATTGGGTTCAGGAAACTTAAATAAATGTCCACTATAGTCCTGGGGGGAGTGAGGGAGGTTCCCTGGAGGGTCTGTTAGCATTTAAGTTGCTGCCTTGAAATAGTAGGCTGCTACCACTGCTTTTTTCCCTTTCATTGGCCATTACTTATAAGAAATAAAATACAAGATAAGAGTAAAGGAATAAAAAAAAAAAAAAAAAAGGAAAAAGAAAACAGCTCCATAGTCTTGCACTTAAAAGTTTAATTATTGCCCTCCTCCAGCCCCATGCCATGCCATGTCATACACAGGCCTTACTGCAATCAAACTGAACCCTTTCCCACACCCCTAACACACGATCTCTCTTCCCACTTCTCTTCCTAGCAAGCTCAGTCTTTGAATATTATCTTAAAAGTCACCTCCTCCACAAAGCCTACCCAGCTCTCCCAAGCAGGGTTAGTAGTTGCACTCCACAGCACTTTTTAACTACTTCTATCAGCACACAAACCATACTACAGTGTAATTGTGTGGTCACATGGACAACCCAGATCTTAGTTCTGTAGAGCTGGGTAAAGTCTGTTGGTTTCTATTCTATACCCTATGGGAGTCCAAAGCCTTCACGTGGTTTCTGTGAATTTCCAGGAGTTTGTATCTTCCTGGTCCCGTCTCAGCTCCTGCATCTAGGCCTGCTGCCTGTCTTCTGTACAATGTTGGCCCAGGTGTGACAAAGGGCCATCATGTAGAGTTGTGCCCTACTCAAGAACACCAAGGCTAAGGGGGGGGGCAAAGAGATCTGAAAAAGTAGCTTAAGCCCTGCTTGCCTTCTGCATCTACCCAGAAAGGGCTCCTTTCACTAAGTTGCACAAACCTACAGCACAGGCTGGCAGTGATCATGGACCCTCCCTAAATTTCTAATATAAAACTCTCCTCAAACCAACCTTTTGTGATTCTGAAAACTCTACTGAAATCCTGGATGTAGGGGGAGATGGAGGCAATGAAATTTCTGTTCTTAAAATATCTTTTAGTCTCCCCTCCTCCAAGGAAATTTTAGTGCCATTTCCTCCTAAAAAAAAAAAAAATCCCCCTCCATCTCTGCTCTCCTCCATTCTCTCTCTCTCTCTCTCTCTGATTTTCCCATGATTAGCTTACCTATTTATTTGTTCTTTATTTTTCTTCCAACATACAGTGTCACCTTCTCCCCAGTAGCTTATCAACTTAGTTTTGCAAACAAAGAATGTTCCTTCCCTAAGAGGATGCCAGTTGATGTCAGCTCTTAAGATAATACACATTTCATCTTATTACGCATATATCTGTTTTCCCCATCCTACACCAGGCCTGTCAATTCCTTAAGGGTAGATGTAATGTGTTCACGGTGCCCATCATAGGTCTTCAGTTAGCATTTAGTAAATGAAGAACTGGAATCACTTGGACCTGATCAAGACCAGGCTCAAGTTCTCACACAGCTACTTACTAGCTGAGTGACCTTACACAAGTTATTTAACCTCTCAGAGTCTCAGCTTATCTATCTGTAAAAAGGTTGGGACTAGGTTGAAGCAAGTGAGGTGCCCAGGGTGCAAAATTTAAAGAGGCACTCACTCTCAGGTTTGGAAAATTTTAAGGAGCCTGAAAAGTGAGCACCTTCACGTATTTTGCACCTTGAGTTCTTTGCTTGCTTCACCTAAGTCCTGACCCCATTCTGTAAAATAGAGATAATATTTGTCCATCTCATGGAGTGATTGTGGGGATTATTTGAAATGATGCATACAAAGTGCTAAGCACAGCATCTAGCATAATTCCACTCAACAAATGTAGCCCATGTTATCTCAAGCTATTCTATATGAAGTTGCTCATGAGAATCGCAGAGATTAATAGAAGCTATTTGAAAATTAATGTTTAGAGTTGTAATAATTCAAGCAGACCTCTAGTAATTTACAAACTGGTAAAAAAAAAAAAAAAAAAAAAAAGCAAATATGTACACATACACATTTGGTGTTCTACTATTTGGGACACATGTAAATAAATCTTCATGTCTTACCCCAAAGATCATTACATCAAGTTGCCATGTGAGAAGCAGCTTCCTTGTTACATCTTGAAGTATCTATCTATCCATAGGAATTTGGAGGTAAGCCTTATATTTGAAACTACTGCTGGTTTTATATGTCCATGGCAGCTTAAACTAGTGGTTTGTCCCTCCCAATTGATATCCCTTGGGCTTCTGTTTGTACCTCAGTGTCATTATTCTGAAAGGTGAACACCTATCGAGCTAGTGTTTCAGCATCCCCAGGCTGGACGTCTGCCCCAGGTGCTTTGGAAGAGTGTGCCTCTCCTCCTCAGCTGCCAGGAGGAGTCTCATTGCCCAGTCCCCCTTTGGACTGCAAACACCTATCCCATTCTGACTGACACTTTAAACTCTTAAAAAGTTCTTTTTAAAAAACTCTTCCTGACATTGAATTAATGCGTTTAGAGGGCATTTGGTCAGGTATAACTTCTCATGGGCACCCACTGCAAAAACAAAAAACAAACAAACAAACAAAAAACGACAGTTGATCACTTTGAAATATAATGAACCCAAGGAGCCCACCCATCCATAAAATTATGGCAAATATTTAAAAATGTCTGAAGTCAATTCAGTGAAATCATCAGAATGAAGTGGTACAGTACTCCTGAGTAGAAAAAAAAAAAAAAAAAAAAAAAAAAAAAAGCTGAGGTTCCCTTCCAACCTAGGCTTCCCATAGTGAAATTTTACATCATGTAGCCTATATTTGAAATAAGAACATCCTCAAATAGGCTTCAAACTTGGTGAAACTCCATCCAGCTCTTTTCACAAAATATGGTGGCAAAGAAACAGACAGAAACTTAATTATGTTTATGTAGCTGATGATGATGATGGATAACAAGCCTGCATCCAAATGAGCATGTCAGTCTGGTTTGAAAATACTGAGTACTGGCAGACAGTACCTGGCACACAGAAAGCCTTCAAAAATGCTATTATCTTTCATGTGAAAGATGCAGAGTGCAAAAGTGTACACACCCTGTCATTATATCCATGAAAAACAAGTGCAGAAACATATGCAAAGTAAAAAGATTTCTGATTAGCACACCAAACACCAATAATAGTTGCATTTAGATGGCCAGTAATTCTTTACCTTTCTTGTTTTCAATATTTTCTCATTTTTCTTTAATTGGAATATGTAATGTTTATCACAAAAACAAAATACAGCGTTATTGAATTTTGAGAGATATTTGTGAGAAATTCTGCTTTGTCTACTCTCAGACATTATGAATCAAATACTTTCCAGACCTCTGAAATGTTCTGAGAGAAGGACATGAGGAAGACTTTATGGCAACTGACAGGAAGCCATCCTCTGGCAATAAGGCTAATCGCCTTTTTTCTTTTTCATTTTTCTTTCCATTTTTTTTTTGCACATGGAGTTGAATCAATGATTTGCAGCTGTGAGAGCTTGGCATATCTTTCTTAATTATTTTTTCCTACCAAAATTCCCATTGTCCAAGCTGCCTGTGTAAAAAGAAAACACATTAACATTTAGAAGTTTGTTGTTATTATTTTTTAAGCAAAACAAAAATGAACTTAGCCTAAAAGCAACCAGACTTGTGTGGGTCAACTTTTTTTTTTTTAAGTTTCTTTTTCACACCAACATATTTAATAGCCAGAAACTGCCGTAGCGTCTTTACAGAATCCAAGCAATGTAACGGCATTAACCTTGGTTCAACTCCTCACCAGCCCAGCTAGAAAATAAAGTAAACAAAAATCCCACAACTAAAGCTTGATTTTATGCCCCAGCTGTGGGACAGGATATGGAAAATTTAAAACAAACAAACCTACAACGAAATGCAATCACCGCCACCAAGCCCCAAACACCAGGGTGTGGCCCCGGTCACTCAGAGCAGCAGACTCCTTCCCAAAGTTCTCTGGCAATAAATCCTCGGTAAAGCACCACTCCGAACTCCTGCCCCGTTAGAGCAGAGGTGGCCCTCACCTGGCATTAATTAAAAGCTCTGACTCAGGTGATGTGTGTGGAGGGACTTAGCACAGTTTGGTGGAGCAGTTGACTGAGGAGAACACTACTGAACACTAGACACTGTCCTGATACTAGTGAAAGAAAGAGAGAAGGAAGCTAAAATGATCAAGCATCCCTCATGGGTCAGACCTTCTCACCTACCTTCACCTATAGTAGCTCATTTCATCTACACAACAACCCTGGGAGGTGAGGATTCTTGTTCCCATTTGACAGGGAACCACTTTTGCTCACTGTGTGGACTTCTATCAGCCTATTGCCATAGCAACCATACCCTTCCCAGTGGAGTTTGTGACCAGGGTTTAGGAGACAAGACAGTGATTCTCTCTGGTCTCTGAATCAGTATTTTGGACTTGATAGCACAGGAGCCAGACTCTTCTGGCCTAATCCTAAAATGGCCACAGCTTTTTGGCAGGCTTTATTTTAGCCTGGAGGGCTATGGGATTTGAAGATAATGGGTAAATATCTCAGGACCAACTCCTCATAAAAGAACAGGGAGGTCTGGGAGAGGATTTTCCCAATCTAATCTGTCCTTGGCATAGTCAATCTTTAGGACTGTGCCAGTTCACAGTAAAAGAGCTATTTGCGGGAAACGGATGTGGCTCAAGAGGTTCGGCGTCCGTCTACCATATGGAGAGACCGGGGTTTGATCCCTGGTACCTCCTGGTTAAAAAAAAAAAAAAAAAAAAAAGAGCTATTTGCTGTAAACTTTATCGAGTTTTCAACCTCATGTTAAAATCAGGGGAAACTGCTTTTTGAAAAAAACATATGCCATGAAGAGATTCTTTTTTCAGAATTAACAGTACATTCTAAGGTAGTCAAATGATTTCTCCTTGTTAAAGTTTCTTATTTTAATCAGCTACTACAAATTGCCTCTCTAGAATCTTGACAGAACTTTAGACTGGGCTCTAATTAATTTGAGAAGGGGTCAGCATGTGTTTACTTGGAGGAGAAGTAGATTTACTTCTTTTTGAAAAGAAAGGTCAAAGGTGAAAATAAATGACCTGAAAGAGATGTAAAAATCTATCTCCCCTCAACAGGCCTTAGTTCCCATAAATGAACTGCTGATTCTGTAGTCAGGCCTCTGCCACATATGAAAATGAGCCCTTAATTTTGTCTCTAATTTTCTTTTGTTCATAATTACCTGTTATTATAATAATCTTATTACCACAATACAAAAATCTAAAGGATAGAGAAAATATAAAACATCATCACTAATCCTATCATCAACTGATAAAAACATTTTAGAGGCTTAGGGTTTTTTTTTTCTTCAATCTTTTTCCATTTATAAGAGCACAAATGAATAATAAATATTAATAAATAAAAATAAATAATAAATATTCAACATGTATTTATTGAACAACTACTATGTGTCAGATGCTATGCTCTTTGTATTCATTGTAAAAAACAAGCTTTTTCCTCGTTTTCACTGTAAAGGATAGACAGCTTATATTTCTAACACTAGAAATGAAAAAGGCAACAGAAAACACAATTAAACTCCATCCTTGAAGCCCGAGCCTGTTGGGATATCCTCAGTGTGGAAAGTAGTTCAGGGTCTGAAGTATGGTGTTTTCTTATTCATTCGTGACCTGGAGAGCAGGCAGCCTCAAATGCTTCAAGAGCACTGCCTGTCACTTATCTCTGGACGGGTCCCTCAGCCCCATCAAACATGGAGCTAACAGGGAAGGAGAACATCCATATCTGAGAGGAGCAGACCTTTCAGCTCTGCACCCCAGGGAGTCTTTTATCTCTGCTGATCTGAGACTTAGGCAACCTAGAGGCCTTAGACATTTTGTAAACGAGGAAGAACACAAACTCTCAAGATAGAGTCTGTTCTGATCCTCGGGCTCTTGGAATAAACAAGACAGCAGCCCCCAGCTTGCCAGTGTCGTCCTCTGTGTCACTCAGCCTGCAGCTTCACTGCCTTCTCCCCAACCCCCTTTACCTCCTACACCGGAATGTAAACTCAGAAGCCACCCATCTTTCTGGGGTCTGACAACAAGCTGGGCTGTCCAGTCTCCACCCTAGGAGGAGGAACCCCAACCCTCTCCTCTTCCCTGCACTTCTCACCCTCTTGCCTTCCCAATTTCAGAGCCCTAACCTGGTACCCTTTGCATGGGACTGCACCTGCCCTGGCCCAGAACTTGAAAAAGCTAAAGTATCAGCCAGCAGGAACTGAAGGAGCTGTGCGCCTTTGGCAGTTCCACGTCAACAAGTTGAACTAGCAGAACAATGTATGTGAGCAGTCAGGTGTGTGCCACAGCATAAAAATGGCTGCTGTGTCACTTCCAACTTCCAAACCTAGCACAGATTTCTCTTATGGCCAGCTCTAAACTGGATTCCTACAGGGACGGGAATTCTGGAAGACATGGTTCCAGCTGAACTGAACCGACATGGTATAAAGCCACCATGCGCACTTTCCAGATGAAGAAAATTATGACCCAGAGAAGTTACGTGATTTTACCCAATGCCTTGCAGGACATTTGTAGAATTGTGATTACAATCCAGTTTTGCTGGCCCTTAGCCCACTGGCTTTAGTTAACAGTTTTTGAATGCTGGCGATGTGCCAGATACTGAATCATCTCATCCCAATGATCATGACGACTCTATAGAGTAGGTGTTATTATCCCATATATTTTATAGATGAAGAAATGGAGACTCAAAAAGGTACAGTCAATAGGCCCAGGTAACATAGCTAGGGAAAGATAAAGCTGAAATTCAACCCAGATTGGTCAGGCTACAAGCCTCATACTCTTAACGTCCAAGTGCACGGTCTTTCTTTCCACTCACCAGGGTGTTGACCAGGGTGGAGTTTTAGAAGATGGTTCACACTAAGAGAGGCTCTGGCACCCACTTTACCTTCTGTAGTCTGTGTGTTGTCTGGGCCAGTTCCCTCCCCCTCCAGGAAATGCACTAACTGGAGGTGGTGAATGCTTTGATTACTGCAATTAGAAGTTGTAGGAAGGGAATGTGAATTCAAACACAATAGGGCAAAAGTGTCAGAGCAGAGGCCCTGACCTAGAAGGGAGCCCACCAGCTCTCTGCCACAGGACCCACAGGAAACTGAGGCACAGATAGGTTAGGTAACTTGCCCGCAGTCCCAGGAGCCCAGAGAGTCCGTCTGCCCCCAGAGCCTAACCTCTCAATCTTTATGCTAATCTGACTCTCGGAAACCTTGCGAGAGGGAGAGGGGAAGAGAAAACTGAGGCTCCAGATGGTTGAGAAAGTTGAGTAAAAGCCTCCCTGCTGAGCCCAGATTTAAAGCCAGATCTGTTGGACTGCAAAGTCGATGCTCTTTCCGCTTTGCCATTTGGCCCTATTAAGTTAGTGGCACCTGCAGGACTTAAAATCAAGTTTTCTAACATCTAACTCAAGCCTAGACATAGTTGCTTATGGTTTGCTTTAATTGCTTTATTATTTTGAATACTCAAGTGGGCATTTTGGAGTAGGCATTTTGGCTACTGAGGTCAGCCCAGAGGACAAAGCCATCTGCCTGGTGACCAAAAGGGTCCTCAGACTGCAGCATTAACCTCCCCACCTTGGAAATGTTGCCCTACACCCTGATTCTTGAATATTCGGCAACCCTGGTTCTGGCCCCCCACCCCCACCCCCATCCCCCGCAGTCTATGGCCATAACTGCACTCACCTCAATGTTCAGCCCCTTGGAGGCCATGATGTAATCACCTGTTCATGATTCAACAAAGCTCCTTTGCCTGGCATTGGTTTACCAGGCATCCCCTCCATATGCACACACTAGGGGGAAGACACATATAACGGGGCTCACGAGCAGTCCCTGCCTTTAGGGACCTTGTTGAGTAGCTGGGTAGACTCCAGTCTCCCCACCTCATCCCCCTTTACCTCCCCTGACCACCACATAGCTAAATAATACAGGAAACACCACCATAGGAGCCAGTGGAAGCAAGTAGGAAAATGACTTACAAAAGTTTCTTGTATTCATTCTCTCAATAATGACTACATATACATTGAGCTTCTCTTATTTGCCAGGCACTGTGCTAGGCACTTTGGATGTAAACCTCATTTAATCTCCACAGCATCCCTGTATGGTAGGAATTATTATACTTATTTTACAGATAAGGAAGCTGAGGCACATGAAAGGAAAATGACTTGCACAAGATTATCCCGTGAGATAGTATTAAAAGCCTAGAATCCAGATCTTCTGACTTCCAGTTCAGTGTTCTTTTAACCACATCACACTAGAAAGGGAATTATAAGGTCCTCCAGTAAAACACATGAGAAAAGCAAAGATACAAAAAGGAGTGAGACAGGCAAAGCAGTGGGGAGGCAATAAAAGTTTTTTTACCTAACAATGGAAGGCAGATGTGACAAAGCGTGCTCGCTATTTAACACAGTTCTGTGTTTCCCTTCTGAGGCAGGCTAGTTTAGGGAATGGGAAAACAAATCTAAACTGGCAAAAAAAAACATGGCCATGAAACACGTGGCCCTGGAATCCCTCCTGGAACCCCCCTGAGGGAAAGACCCCACCAGAAAGCTGCTGGAAGAACCCCGAGAATCCTCCATTTGGAACGAGATTTCATTCAGGGTCAAGGAAAAACCCTGGATACTCTCAAAGGGCCTAATCAATGCCCCCCCTGGAGAATTGGTGGGTGGGCTAATCAATCAGAACAGCAAACAGCTGGGGCCCCTCCCCCAAACATTAGCAAGGGAAGGAATAATTAATGGTTTAAAAAGTAGCCACACAAGCCAAATCTCTCTCTCTGTGCCTGGAGAAGCCCACAACTACACCTGGGGACCCGTAATGTCATTTTCTCCCATTTCTATTCTCTTCTCCCCTTTCCTTAATAAACTACCGGCCTAAGTAACTGGCACGTTCTTAAATTCTTTTATGTAACATAGCAAGAACCTAGAGGAATCCAACTACATTTCCACAGTGACAAGATGTTGCTGGAAAGTGACTGCCCAGCCAGTGTCACCTTCTTCCCTTGCATCGTGATATGGCCATGTAACTACTTCTTATCCATGGAATATGAGCAGAAGTGATGGGGTCAATTCTGGGCTGAAGTCACTAAGAAGAGTTGCCTTCTTTGCTCCCACCTTCTCCACATGCTGGTCAAATGCAGAGGAAACTGCAGAAACTGGGTCCTTGTATCCAAGCTTTGAGAAGAGCAGCCTGGTCATCAGAAACACACATTTGGATAGGATGTGAACAAGATAAGAACTCCTATTCTGTTGAGCCAGTCTACATTTTGTGAGCTTATTGTTGAGGCGGCTATTAAATAGCATTACCTTAACTAATGTGGCAGATGAAGCCAAAGTGCCAGGCTCTGCATTGTTGTGGAATATAATTCCTTTCCATCTCACAAAGAGTCAATAAATCAATAAGGTACATATGTGTTAATCTGACTTTCTGAGGACAGGAAGGGCTCTTGGTCAGAGGTGAGGTCTTTCCTAGATTGTATGTCCAAAGAATAGACAGGTCTCATTGCTTTCTGCATCCCAAAACACCTAGCACCGTGCCTGGCTCATAGTAGACAGTGTGTGCATGATGAATGGGATAACCTGAGACCCTCCCCACCAAAAGAACACAGTGAATGGCCTCAAGATTAAAACTTAGTGGCAAATACCCTGAAACTAGAAACAAAATGTCTAGGAGAGAGTCTGAACTGAGCCTTGAGCATCTCCCAGACAGCCAGACCAGACAAATGCTACAGCAGGTAGCAAGACTAAAATATTTTGGACTTAACATTATACCTATAATAAAACTAAAGAGGAAATCCTTTGGGAAGCAGATGTGGCTCAAGCAGCTGGGCCTACCACATGGGATTGGGGTTGGTTCCCAGTGCCTCCAAAAGAAGACAAGCAAGACAATGAGCTGATACGACAAGCTGGCACAGTGAGCTGACACAAAAAGATGATGCAACCAAGAGACACAGCGAGGAAACACAATGAGAGATGCAACAAACAGGGAGCGGAGGTGGTGCAAGTGATTAGGAGTCTCCCTCCCATATGAGAGGCCCCAGGTTCAGTTCCCAGTGCCTCCTAAGAAGAAGACAAGCAGACAGCGAGTGCAAACAATGGGGGGAGGAGAAATAAATAAATAAAATAAATCTTTAAAAAAAAATAAATGACATTTGTCTTAAAAAAAAAAGAGGAAAGTCTTCAATGAAATACCCTCATGAAGGTTTCCTATGTAATGATTTGAAGTGTTTAAGTCCTTCTCCCATACCATGACCATCCCTTGTATTCCCCAGGGCTTTTTTCTGGTTAGAAAGTTTTATGGGGAAGATGTTGAGGGCCTATGGTGACCATTATAGCAGGGTACAGTAGCCAAAATATGATACTTGATGTAGAAGGAGCCCAGATGGTGGCTGAAATGTCAGGAAATGCAATTTTCTATTAAATCTGAGGAATGGTTTATCCCTAAATTCCAGAACCTTCAGCAGTCTGGCCTCATAGATAGTTTGATTTGAAGCCTCAAAACAAAAGGATCTCTTTCCAGTTACGGAGTGGGTACTGGACCACCAGCCGGGACCTCTCAGCAACTGGACAAACTCACTGTCTGTTGCAGCAGAATTCAAATTCTTTGGCTTAGAAAGGAATGCAATCATTTGAAAGCCCATGGCCAGATAAACACTAATAAAAATGAAGGAAGCCTGGAATGGATGACAAGCGCACTGCAGTTTTCTTCCTTTACTACAGGTACTTTGAATGTATTTATCTTCACAGCAACTCTGAAGAGAAGGCAGCATTATCACTACTTTACAGACTTGTTGACTGAGGCATGCCAAGATCATTCAGCTGGGAAATAGAACCTCACCTCAAATCCAGGTCTGGATAGAGCCGAAACCCACTTTGCCCTACAAAGCGCTGCTCAGGCTAGCACACCACCTGGCTCCAGATCCAACATGCTTCCCCTCATATCACCACTGCCCTGGGGCAAAGGGAAAGACTTCAACATTTCCTCCCAAACCCAATATGTGCGCAGATGGAGTCTAGTGCCCTTCCCTTGGAAGCTGGGTTCACCTTTTGACTGCCTTTAACCAATGGAAGGCAGAGAAAATGATACTCTTTGAATATTAGAGCTTTAGAGTCCTTGCAACCTCCGTTCACCCTTTTGGCATCCAGCTATCTCGCAAAGAAGTTCACGTTGACTAGTTGAGAGACCACATGGTCAGCCTCACATGTTACAGCCCTCCAGTGAGGCAC
Source organism: Tolypeutes matacus (assembly GCA_026826555.1). NCBI lineage: Eukaryota > Metazoa > Chordata > Mammalia > Cingulata > Chlamyphoridae > Tolypeutes > Tolypeutes matacus. The sequence continues at coordinate 60,763,582 of JAKSZT010053883.1, read as the reverse complement.
CAGATTTGGGAAGAAGCTATGGGACATTCTAGCCCCAGCTGCACTCCCAGCCGAGTGCTTCCACATGAGTGACCCCGGTCAATACCTCGTGGGCCAGAAAAACTGCCCAGCAGAGTCAAGCCAATCCACAGAATCATGAGAAATAATGAGATGCTGTGGATTTAAACCACAACTTTGGTTTTTTGTTTGTTTGTTTGTTTGTTTGTTTTAACACAGCAATAGATAATGGACACAATACTTTTATTTTAATAGCTGATTTTCCTGATTTCCATTTTAGACTGTCACCTCTTATGTAATATCATCCTTGACCCTCCTCCACCCAAATGGAAATTGCACTTCTCTCTTTTGTGTCCCCTCTGACCCTTTACATACTTGTTTCTTTGCCTGTCTCCTCTACAGAACTATGTACTGCTGAACACCAGAGACTGAGTTTTACTCGTATGATATCACCAGTTCTGCAAAAGGGTGTCTGGCATAGTGATAAGATCCCGATAAATGTTTGATGAATGAATGAAATAAATGAATGAACTGGCCATTGCACTGAATCTTCCCTCCGTCTCAACATAGAGGCTTGAATGAACTAAGAAAGATATGTCACTATGTTTCTACCTCCAGCCCCCTGGTATTGGCATGTCTCTCTCAATTCATTCAAGTTTCTTCTCAGCAAGGACTTCCTCCACCAAATATCCAAAATAGCAACTCCCTCTACCACTCTCTATCTTTTTATCCTTCTTTATTTTCCTTCAGAGCACATATAACCATTTGAGGGTTTATATACCTATTTATTGTTTGTTTCTCCTCAGTAGAATGTAAGATTTTGATATCAGGGATTCTGAGTCACTGCTGTGCACAGTGCCTAGAACAATGCTTGACACCTAGTAGATGCTCAAAAAATATTCATTGGATGAAAAAATAAATGAATGCATGTATCATAATAAGTCTTTTCAAGTTTTGATAATATTCTTACTTTTAATTTAGGCTGTCTTGCATTTCATCTTGGCCCATATGGTAGGCATAATTTTTGCACACCAATATCCAGTTCTCCTTTGCTTCCTGAGCAAATGGAAAGCTACTCTTCCTATCAATCTTACTGTCACATGACTAGGTCTAGCCAATGGACTCTGAGGGGAAATGGCACATCACTTTTGGGCTGAAGCACAGCCAAGCAGGTGTATGTTCTCCACCAGCTCTTGCCCTGCCTTGTGAGGATGGAGTCACCAAATCAAAGGAGTCTGGGATTGCTGAGTCACTTTATGGAGAACAGTTGCCTGGAGCATCGCCCATGACCACAGGGGATGTTGCATGAGCCAGAAACAAACTTTTGTCAAGCTAAGCCTCTGAGATTTTAGTGTGGTCTGTTAATGCAACCGAGACTAGCTTAACCTGATCAAAAAAGACTTTTGGTTCAAATCCTTTTCTTTATATCTGAGAAATAGGAGGGGCAGATGTGGAGGAGAGAGGGAAAGTATGGGGTGTTTCCATCACCCAAATATTAATTTACAATTTTGAAGTACAAAAGTGTCCACTCTGAGCCAGGCATGATGCCAGGTACTGTGCTGGGCCCTGTGGGAACAAGGCTGAATGTGACTCAGTCCCTACCCTCAGGGAGTTCAGAGACCACTGAGAGAGACAGGCAGGGCATTAAATAGGATGAGATCTTGCACAATCACAGTCATACTGTGTACAAAGTGCTCAGAGCACATGGGCGGGAGGGGGGACATGGACACTGCTCTGCCTGAGTGGACATGGCTTCCATATCAAGGTCACTCTGGGCTCAGACAAACAGAGGCCCTCCTGGCATACTTATAGGAGTGAGACTAGGTTAGACTGGGCAGATGGTGCCAAGGCAGAAATGGAGCTTCTGTGAGGCAAGGTGCAAAGGTGCAAAACTTTCCTTCCTTACCTGCCACGCCTGCTGTTGGCTCCCGGGTGCGGGTTCCTCTTTCCCAATATGGGGGGCCTGCCCTGGTTGTGCAGGTCCTCCCCGATGCTGTCCTCTAACATCAGAGCCCTACACGAGTGACACTTGTCCTACCTGCTCTCCCAGTGATTCACAGCCCACTCACCTTTGGAGACAGAAAGGAAGAGACTCTAATTGACCAATCAATGCACACCATGACAGAAGTAACTTCCATTAATCCCAGTGCCTACTATGAGCCAGGAGTGTTACACATATTCTCTCTAATCTTGATAACAACTCTGCAACATGGGAAGCATTATCCCCATTCTACAAATGAGAAACCTCAAGATCAGAAGTTAAGTACCTGACCTGAAGACACACTGCAAGTAACTCATTGTTTCTGCTGGTGGCTTTTTGAGGTCAGAAAAGCATGGATCTCCTCTTCCAACTCATGCTCTGTGACCAAGTTCCTGACTTGAGTATCTGATCTATTCTGCTCCCATGCTAAGGTTATTGCTTCCTTCCTATGTGTTTGCAATGGCAAAGTATGTTAAAAAGAAAAATCCTGACTTCTTATCATTGAATAAGGAAAGTATTATTTTTAACTATGAGGATGTGATCATAGCAGCAGGAACCATGCAGAGCAGGTAGATCAGCTGATTGCAAGGGCCTCACAAACCCATGTCCCTTGTCTTCCCCCACAAACTTTTCATCCTTAGCTTTCTCCTTCAGCGAAGTCATTATGAGAGCAGCTTCTGGCTCTGAGGCACAGCCAAGAAAGAGAATGCAGAAACTGGTACTCTGATTGCAAGGTGACCTCTGGCCCTATTGCCCTTGAACCCAGAGACCCCAGTCTGCCTGGGTTGGTTTAATAGTTTCTTGAGGACTAGGAGGTTGCTACTTCAGAATGACCCTTTGCCCCTTATCCATTGGTCAGTTCAAAAGCGTGATCCAGTTGATTCTCCAGTCAAGAGCGCTTAAGGAGGAGGTGGTGAAGTCAGTCCACTCCACCGCAGGCTGACCCGGGGCTGCTGGCATTGTTGCTTTGGTGGGTGGGTGTAAGAAAACAAAAAGTAAAGGTGAAAGCATCAGCTGATGAACAAAAGCTCTTTGGGAACAAAGTATCTCCAAGCCTTATCTTTTGCTGACACATTTTTTAGCCCATGAACAAGGACATTTCCTTGGTTACATAGTTCAACTTTATTAGGGTAAAAGGCAAGATAGAGAGCTGCCTTTCTAAGAGTTTCTAAAGACAAATGCCAGGGTGAGGGGAGGGTGTGTGTGTGCTGTAAAAGGGCCTTACCTGCAATTACAGTTGGGCCAGGAGTTAAACCCAGATCTCCTTCATGTCAAATTCCACACAAGAACTGCATTCTCCATTTTACTCAATGTTGCCTGCATTGGTATATATTGAGAAGGAGAAAATGCTCGTTCTATCTATCTGAGATGTGGGTTCCTGGATTTTCACAGGGACCTTTTGAAAACAATGCCTTTACCAGTGGTTTCTGTCTTGTTTTGTTTTGCTCCAAATAAACAAAAAATAAATATGCATGTCCCTACCAGGATCAGTAGTTCAGTACAGCATAGAAACAGTCTCCATGCAGTGCAGGAGGCAGAGGGAAGAGGGCATGTGTGGACTGGACAAGCTCTGCAGGTGGTTTGGTTATATATTGAGGAAATAATTAGTTGGGGCTTCTATACAACACAAATCATAGAAGGTGACCTCCTAATCAAGCTGCAGCCAGGCCTGGTCTTCATGAAACAGATCTCTTGATTTTTATTTTTTCACTCTTTTTTTTCCCCTAAGTTAAATTTAAACAACTTTTCATTAATAAGACAATTCAAAAATAAGCTCTAATCTCCTTAGATGACTCCATGTTCCTCTTCTGTCTTTGTTAGAAAATTAGATACAGCTGGGAGCTGCATGTACAGGAGGGCATGGACTTTGGGATCAGATCTGGGCTTGAATTTCAGTTTCTCTTCAGGTAGGACATTAAATCCTCGGTTTCCTTATCCTTAGAATAGAGATGATCCTATCACCCTATCAGGATTTGGAATGTCTAACATGCAGTAGACAATTAATGGTAAGGTTTCTGGTAAGTGGCATCTCTCACTGAATGTTATTTCACAAGTACATTTACAAGAATTGGACTAGTACATGTATTTATGTATTTGTAATAGCCATAGAACATTCCATTGTGATAATATGTCATAATTTGCTCTGCCTTTTCCCCAACCTTGGGAATGTGGATTGTTTCCAATTTCCCTTATTTATGAATTGGACTTCTGTGAACATCTTTAGACAGATGAGTTTTTATCTCCCTTAAGTTATTTCCTTGGAGTAAGTTCCCCGAAGCGGAATTATTGGGTCAAAGAGTAGGAACAGCTTTGTAGCCTTTGTTATTTATTGCCAGATGAATTCTCATTTTCCAAGAAGGCTGTCAGCTGAGAGAGTCCTGCATACGGGCAAGACATCAGGGGCGGTTTCAGACTGCAGCTGCTGTTCCTGCCACAAGGCCTGCTGGAGAAACTATCTCCAACATGTCTCATGCCACGACTGGCACTGAGTGGTAAGAAATAAAGACTAAATAGAGAAGAAAGATAAAGGGCTGGAATGTGTAGTTCTGACAGACTGGGAGGGTAAAGATTAATAAAGCTCTCTGTATTTAGAGATTAAGGTCTGATATGACTAAGCACTTTAGTCTAGAGTTAAAGGATGCTGGGAGAAAATTCTTCAAATAATTCTGTATTTATTGTTTTTATTCCACATACATTTATGAGTACCTAGCTAGTATTTACATGGTGTCTAAAGTGTCAGTGGAAGGCAAGCACATTCTAATGCTGCCCCTTCTTAGGGGCTCCTCTTGGAATAAAGACTGGAAGAGAGAGATCTTGTTTAGAAAGGTAGGAAAGCAGAAAATAAGAATAACAGCAGACACCCCAACCAGAGGCAGCTACTAAAACTATAGTATAGAATCATGAATCAAAGGCTGCCCCAAGATGAGCAAATGAAAAGGGTTCAGGAACAAAGGTGTATGTGGGGTAAAGGAAAGAACTAGGTGGAAAAGGTGGGGAGATATAGGTTAAAATTTAATGGGAGAGGGAAGCAGTTGTAGCTCACGTGGTTGAGCACCTGCTTCCCATGTATGAGGTCCCAGGTTCGATCCCCAGTATCTCCTAAAAACAAACAAACTGAAAAACCCAACTCTCATCGGGGAGCAGATGTAGCTCAGTGGTTGAGTGCCTGTTTCCCATTTACAAGGTCCTGGGTTCATTCCCCAGTACCTCCTAGGAAAAAAAAAAAAAAAAAGTAATGGCAAAAGTATTCCCCACTTTATGAGCTTAGACCTCAGACATATACAGCCCAGAGTTGCGGGTATGAAGTACAAATTTCCCAAATGGGTAATTAGGAATGATGGTTAGGGGCGTCCTACATAAACCTCTTGGTTTCCAGATCTATTTTCAACTTATCGGGGATACCATACCATCTTCATACCTCTCTGCAGGTCAGGCTTTTTGGGCTGCCATTCTGACCTTGACATTCATTATGATAACTGAATCTACCTTGCTTATGACAGTTAAATGCTGATATATGGCCTCTATTTGGGGGGTCTTATTCCCATTTTTATCAGGATCCCAATTCTCTTACCATTAGCTCTGGCCTACGGAGAACAGCCATCATTGACCTTCTGCTCTCTGCTACTCTTATGATTAAATCCTGGGCCTGATCCTCAGCTCTATCTGTTCTAGACTTGGGAATGAGTGTCCTTTTATATGCTACTAAATATTTAACCTCAGCCTTTCTCTTTCTCCAAAGCATCAATTGTTCTCAGCCATACCCAGCCAATTCCGTTGTCGTCATAATGATCATTTCCACGGTATTTGCCAAACATCTAACACGTTGCACCCACCATTGTATTTCCTTACATGGGTATACCTTCCCAGTTCATTACCAAAGAAAATTCTGACAATTGCACTTCTACCTTGTGCCAGGAGCTATGTGTGCCCCACCTACCATCAGTGATGGGGTTCTTATTGCCATTGCAACAATGATCCAGCTCAACATTTTGTATTAACATTGGTGTATTAGTCAACCAAAAAGGGTGCTGATGCAAAGTACAAGAAATCTGTTATTTGGGGTAAAAACATACAGTTATAGGGCCCTAAATAGTCCAACTCAAGCTTGGTTTCTCACCAAAGTCAGTTGCCACATGTTGAAGCAAGATGGTGGTCTCTAACTGGTCTCTCCTTCCTTCTTCTAATTAAGGCTTCAATCTCAGCTGCAGGCTGGCATAGGGCTCGTCTCTCTTCCTGAGGCCACAGAATAAAAGTTCTCTCCTCTTCCATGTCATGAGAAAGTTCTCTCCTCTGGCATCTAGGGAGCTCTTCCTCTTTTCTCGTGTATCTTCTTCTGTGAGTGTCAGTTTATCTCAGCCCACCAAGGGGGCGGGGACTCAACAATGAGTCACTCCCTACTGACATGGTCGAATCAAAACCCTAATCTTGATTTAATCAAGTAAATATAAAACCTTTGAATTTAATACAACCAAAGGGTATCATTCCCAGAGGAACAGACCAGTTTACAAACATAATCAATATCTTTTTTTGGGAACTCATAAATAATATCAAACTGCTACATTTGGCTTTCTGAGACTTGGGCATTCCTGGCACCAACTAATGCAGGTGAGATTTCCTAGAAAGCAGACACTAGATGTATATAAGAATATAGGAAACTTCTTGGGGACCACTCTCAGAATAAACACCTTGAAAGACATGAAGGAACAGAATTGGGCAGAGTTCAGAGAAGTTGGGGTGCTGAAGCAATAACAACAAAAGTACCAGCTAATCCCATGTGGAGCTTGGATGGCCCTGCGGAGTCATCCTAAATTGGCATAAGAAAGCTGAGATTTTTTGCCTATGCATCAACTAGTCATTGGATACAGGCTGTCCTGAGCTAAGAAGAGTCTCCAGAGAAGACACAAGAAAAAAGCTGTCAGTCACCCATACTTTTAGCAGCTGGGGGATAAGTGCTTCAGTCCTGAAGTACATCTGGGTAGTACATCAGAGCATCCACTACTGTTATTTTCAACAATTCTCAGCTACAATTTCCTTAAATATTGCCTCTTCCCCATTTTTTCTCTTATCTCCTTCTGGAAGAAAGAGTAGGTATATGTTAAATATTTTCATTGTAGCCTTCATGTTTCTTATCCTCTCTTTCATATTTTTAATCTCTTTTACTCTTGGGCAACTTTTTGGATAATTTCTTTCACTCTATCTTCAGTACATTCTCTCTTTAGCCATATATAATCTGCTGGTTAAATCCATCCTCTGAAGATTTGCTTTTACTTGAAGTACATATATTTTTAATTTTAGACATTATTTTGGGTTCTTTAAAAACAATAAGGAAGACCAGTGGTTGTCCGGGCCTGGAGGAGTAGTGGGGGAGGAAAGAGGCATGAGGAATCTTTCAAGAGTGATGCAAATGTTCTTTATCTTGAGAGTGGTGGTGGGTTTATGTATGTACACAGCTGTCAAATTTGATGTAATTGTACATTTTAAATTGATGATGTTTATTATACATTAATTATCCCCCAATCAGTTGATAAGAAAAAGTAATAAGAATAATTGTTAGTCTATTTTTTTATAATGTCAATATCTGAATTATCAGATAAAGTGTGTGAGATTGTTTCTCCTGGTCCTTACTCCCGGTGCCTGGCTTCCTTGGTGTTTTGTGATTTTTGGTTTTTGGTTTCTGTGTTTTTTAATTGAAAGTATGTCTCTTTCCTTGGTATTTCATCTTTAGGAATATTTTCAGGCCTGGATTAAAGCTGTGTTCACCTAGAGAGGTTTTGCATTTGTTGTTGCCAGAATCACCTGGGAGAATTATTACTCTAGCATTTACTTTAAGTTAAAAGTACCAATGAGCATACCCAATGCCCAGTTCTTGGTTTCTAATACCACGTTCCAATAAAAGGAACAAGGGGTCCTTGGGGGTAGGACAGGAAATACACAAGATAAGCCTGGAGCATCTTATAGTTGCAGATAGTAAGGATGTGCTCAAAAACCAAAACAAAGGGGTTATATCAAAGGACCCAGGAGCTTCCTGAAAGAGCACCCAGTGGCCAAAGTTGAGCAACAAAATAAAAAAGTATTGGATTATATCCCAAAGTATGAATGAAATATTCATGAAGCCATACTGATATAAATAAATGATTGAATAAATAAATAAATGAGGGGAATAGGCTTATTTTGCATGCAGAAGAATTCCAATTAATGTCTGCAGATAGTCTGCCCTCAAGTAGGTGGAGTTTAACTCTCCCCGCCTTAAGCCTGCACTATGAATAGTGACTACATTCTGAAGAATACAGTGTGAAAGGTGGGGGTGAGGGAAGAGGACCTTTACGGTGGTGAAACCTGATAAACATCACCTCATCCAAGTGAGCAAGGTTAAAATCATTAGTGATAAGTAAGTTAATAGCATGGTATGACATGATGAAATGACACTTTACCTCTGTGGTCTCCCTCCCCAAAACACCTAACCCCGGTCTAACCATGAGGAAAACATCAGATTAATCCCAAATGAAGGGCATTCTACAATATATCTGACTAATACTCCTCCAAACTGCCAGGGTCATCAAAATCAAGGAAATTCGGTCTGAGAAACCATTACAGTCTAAAAGAGCCGAAATGTAATGTGGTATCCTAGATGTGAACCTAAAGAAGAAAAAGGACATTAGGTAAAAATGAAGGAAATCCAAATGAAGTATGGACTTTTGTTAATGTATCGATATGGATTAGTGGATACAACTAACTAAAAATCAGTTGTGGGAAATGTACCATAGTAATGTTAACAATAACAGAAACTATGTGCGGGCAATACAGAACCCTAATAGTCTTGCAACATTTCTGTAAATGTAAAAGCATTCTTAAATCAAATTTTATTTTTAAAAATTTCCCTTAAGATTTTTTTTTGAAACTCACAGACAACTTCATTTTGAATCAAAAACTCAAAAGAGGGTTAGTTTGTAGCTTCAAATGCTGAGATTTTCTCCCCTGGCAAATGTCAAGACAGGCAAATCTCCTTGCTGCTTTCTTCTGCAGCATGAGGCCTGTTTCTTAGTCACTGAGGTTGTAGCCATTCAGGATCCCAGCTTTAAGCAGGAATTTCCAATTAGATGCTCATTTGTTAACATGAGAGTTCAAGGTTGCCAGTGCTCAGCAAAAACTCTTGGTAAAAGCCAGCTCTAGCACTTACTTAGATTTCAGGGTTTCTGCTTTTATTTCACATTAGGAGACCTGTAGATTCCTTAATTTTATGTCAGCTCATGTGTGCACTGAAAAAGAAAATAGTGTCATCTCACCAGCATTTTAAATTAGGAGTCATTCAGGGTATCTAATCCATCAAACCACTGAAAGCAGAAGTTTCCCTAAATTATTTATTTTCTAATAAACACATTTAAAGTGATACATTTCATTGCTTTAGAACAAATTTTGGCATTTGACGTTTTGATTGGCTTTCCAGTTCTAAGTATTTCACATTTTTTGTGATGATGCCCTGCTTAGCCCAGTGGTTTAACTTACCTACTTTCTTGTCTCCCATAAGAAGGTAGTCCCTAAAATGATTAGCCAGCATGTATAAAGCTAACTAAAAGCAAGTGACAAGCTAACTAAAGTTTATGATTGCTAGAGGGCATGGTCATTGTGCCCTAGAAAGCTCAAGTTAAGATTTCCATATCTTATCCTTTTTTATTCATCTGGCTGGGTGGGAAAGGGGTTTCTGGACCATTTTTGTGGTTCAGCCATCTCTCTTTCTTCACAGACATGCCTCATAATGCTAGACTTTCAAGAGATAGACTAAGCTATGTCCCAAGACTTCCCCTTTACCAGAAGGCTTTTAATTGATGAATTATACACTTGGGCAGCTACCCATAGAGCAGTAGTTTTATTCCCTTTCTGCTATTCCCCCCCTAAGATGGCTCCCTCATCTGTCTGTTTGTTGTTTCCACTAGTTGTCTGCTCACTGTGTCCGCTTGTTGTCTGCTCATTGTCTGCTTTCTGTGTCTGCTCGTTGCGTCAGCTCGTTGTGTCAGCTCATTGAGTCTGCTGTTGCATCTGCTTGTCTTCTTTAGGAGGTACTGTGAACCAAATGTGGGACCTCCCATGTGGGAGGCAAGTGCCGAACTGTTTGAGCCACATCTGCTCCCCTCTGCTATTCTTTTTGAGTGCTTATGCCCTTGGAAAATGTTTCAGAACATCCGGATCTCTGGTTATAATATAATCATAATAGCCCCAGAATCACAACCTTAGCATCTAAAAATGTGTTACTATGGCCTATTTAATATCTCCACTTGGACGTCTAATAGGTATGTCAAACCTATAGCATCTAAAATTGAATTCCTGATCTTTCCCCACCAAAATCTGCTCTTCTTTTGCTGTCCCATCATAGGAGATGGTAACACTGTCCTAATTGTTCTAAAACATCTTGGAGCCATCCTTGACCCTTCTCTTTTTCTCATACTTTATAGCAGGAATCCAGCTGGCTCTAAACTTCAAAATATATCTAGAATCCACTCACCAGCTCCCCTGCTACCAACCTGGTCTGAGCCACATCATTTTATCTGAATTATTGCAATAATTTCCTAATAGGCTTCCCTGCTTCTATCTTTGCCCCTACAGTCTATTCTCAACAAAGAGCTAGAATGATCCAATTAAAATATGTCAGGTCGGGTCATGTCACTCTTCTCTTCAGAACTCTACAATGGCTCCACATTTCATTCGGAGTAAAGCCAACATCCTTACAATGACCTATAAGATCCTCCATGATCTGCCGCTATTACTGCTCTGACTCTGACTCATGCTACATTCCTCACTGCTCATTCCACTCCAGCCTTGCTGTTCCTCAGATTTGCCAGGCATATGCCTGCCCCAGGGACTTTGCACTGGCTGTTCTCTCTTCTTCTAGGTCTATGCACAGCTAACTTCCTCGTCTTCTTGCCTTCTCCAAGTCTTTGCTCAAATATCACCTTCTCAATGAAGTTAGCCACCGTGTTTACAATTGCAAACCACCCGCATTTGACAGTCTCCCCCAACCCCCTGCTGTCTGTGCCCATTCGCTGCGTGATCTTCCATGTCTATTTCTTGCCTTCTCGCCTCATTTTTCTCCTCCAGGCTTCACCAGGATTCGATCCTAGGGATCTTTGATGTGGGAGAGAGGTACCCTGTCACTTGCGCCACCTCAGTTCCTGGTTTCTGGCACATCTTGCCTTGACTGTCCCCTGCACCTCTCTTTTGATGCGTCATCATTTTGCTGTGTGGTTCACTGCACAGGCCTGGCTCGCGACTGCACGCTTTTACCAGGAGGCCCCGGGGATCGAACCTGGGTCCTCCCATATGGTAGACAGAAGCCCAATCACTTGAGCCACATCTGCTTCCCCATTTGACACTTTTGATCCCCCCCTTCCTTTGCTCTAGATTTTCCCATAGCATTTATCATCTTCTAACATACTATATAAATGACTTGTTTAAGTTTATTACTTATTGACTATCTCCCCACCAGAATATAGACTCTATGTGGGCAGAGATTTTTGTCTGTTTATCCCCCAGTGGCTGGCTCATAGTAGACAATCAATAATTGTTTATTGAATGTAGGAATTCACTCAATTGACCCTTACAACAGCCATATAAGTGAGGATAATTATCATCATTCCCTTGTTACAGGTAAGGGAGCTGAGGCTCAGAAAGGTAATGGGTGAGAGTCTGATCTTTCATTTGGGATATATCTGACTCCAAATCTCTGCAAAAGTAGATTTGTGAAAGACCAAGAAAGGTCTAGGGAACAAGAAGAAGTTTCATTTAAATCGAGCCGAAGGAAAGTGGCAGGAGAGGCCAGATAGGGAAACTGAGGCCAGATTATTAAAGGCTTTGGATGTTATCTGAAGAGCTTAAAATTTTCTTTTTTTGTCAAAAAGAGGTAAGCACATGTCTTTGAGAAGGGAAGTGAGCTGACCAGATTTTTTAAAGGCACTTGACTCTGTTGGCAGTTAGAGAACGACCTAGGGTGAGGAGACTAGAACAGGAGGGTGACCAGGTAGGAGGAGGTCTTTGGCCCAAGGGGAGGTGTAGTAATAGTGATCAACTCCGTGTGGCGGTATTAAAGTGGATTTTTACAAAACTAATATGTATTTTCTCATTTTTTGCAATGAACTTGTACAGCAAACAATAAAAATGTATTTGATTAATGAGTATACTATAAAGCAAAAATTTGAATATGATCCCAGTACAGTGATAATCATATGGATTAAGAGACAACAGGGAATGGAGAGGCAGGGGCAAATGTGAAGCTACTGTCACCTTAGAAATGACAGAAATTAATAACTGATTGGACTGAAGGATGAGGGAGAGGAAACAAAAGAGATGGACTCCTAAATTTCTAGCTTAGGAAACTGTGTGGATAGTGACTTCTGCAAGAGAAGTGGGAAGGCAGAAACAGGACTAAGTAGAAGTTATTTGCAGGGGTGGCTAGGGGCCGGACACTAATTACAGAGGGTCAAGAATCAAGAGGCTGAAGAAACATGCTTAGTTTGTGTGTTAGAAAATGAAGCTGCCAGAATCAAAAAAAATTATTTAACTTTAAAAGTCTATAAGGAGAAAATTAAGACCAAGTGTCTTCATGCTTTCTAACTGGCAAGTAGAGTCAAGCCTTTTATAGAGAGATGATATTATAGAATAAATATAATGAGATCATAGATAAATAATTAATCAGCAGAGTACTGGTATAAACACAATTTTCTAGACCAAACATATTCTAACAAATACAATTTCCCATAATAAACCTACAGTAAAGAAGTAAAAAATCCCACCTCTAACATGGAAAGCCAGTGTTGCAGAAATCATAGCCTCCAATTTTCGTTAGCTTCCAAAGGAGATAAACAACAAATTTATCAATTTATCCTGTTTAAAGCAGGATAGCACTGTAGGAATTGTTGCCTTTCTTCTTGCCAGGAACACAACTTTAGGATGGCCAGATACAGATTATGCATAAACCTACAGGCACAAAAACTCTGCCTCACAGCATTAATACTCTTTATGCTTTGTTTCTCTCTAGAGGTTGACTTGTATGTATTCTTCAACCTTCTCCTTCATCTTTACAACAAAGATGAATGACTAGCCAAGGGCTTTGTAGGTTCAAAAGCATTGGGGTTCACAGTTTCCTCTTCCTCTCAAGGTTTCTCATTGAAAATTTGCATGTTATGGTTTGATATTTCTACTACAATCTTGACCTGAGATAATTCAAGGAATTTGGTGGGTATTATGGGTTGAATTGTGCCCCACCCCAATTATATGTTTAAGTCCTAACCCTTAGTCCCATGAATGTGATCCTATTTGGAAATAGGGTCTTTGAAGATGTAATTAGTTAAGATGAAGCTAAACTGGATTACTGGCATCCTTATAAAAAGGGAAATTTGGACACAGAGATACTTAGACCCACAGGCGAGAACAACATGTGACCCCGGAGGCCTAGATCAAAGTTATGCAGCTGCAAGCCATGCCCAGGATTGCCAGCAAACACCCAGAAGCTAGGAATCGGCAAGGAGGGATTTTCCCCTCAGGTTTCAGAGGAAGCATGGCCCTGCCAACCCCTTGATTTTGGCCTTCTAGCCTCCAGCACTGTGAGACAGTACATTTCTACTGTTTTAAGCCACTAGTTTGTTGTACTTTGTTATAGCAGCCCAGGAAAACTAAGACAGTGGGCCTGTTCCATGTCAAAGAGAAGAAGAGAAATGGAGCAGCAGCTTGAGGAAGAGAAAATTTTCTTTAGCACTCTTTAGGCTAAAGGGACGGATGCAGAGGAAAGGGAGTTTTCTAGCCATTAGGAAGTAGGATGTAGGGAAGGTGATGGAGAGCAAAAGACGCTCTCTCTGTGTTATCAGAAAACTGACAAAACTATAAAAGAAGCAGCCCTGAAAACTATGTACATCCAAGAAACTAGTCATGCAGACGAGTGCATATGTATGTGTTTAGAAGTTATTCATTAAACAATTGTGAGAATGGAGAGGTATGCCTGAAACTCACACAGATGGGGAAATCTTGAAGGGAACCAGATCTGGAGAATCTGTGCTTTGAGAAACTTTGCAATTAAAAAAAAAAATCTGTTGGACATATTTAATCTGTATTTCCCAAATTTACCTGACCATGGAATTTTTTTTTTTCTGGAATGTCAATTGATATGTCTTAGAACATGCCTCAAAACACAGTTTGGGAAATGATGAGCCAAGTAATAACCTCAAAACTATAATCAATCTTCTAATAGCTAAATTATAATCAGGACAGAAATGAAATGATATAAGAGGATGATAGAAACTTTCTTATTCCATGATATTTCAATTTGGAAACATTTACAGAGAGTCTACTATGTATTAGTCACTAGACTGGTCCCCAAGGATACAAAGATGAGAAATACAAACGCCCTGTCTCTGAGGAGTTGGCAACCAGTAAGGGGACTCAGATGTGCCTGTAAATAAAATTACACTGAGTTATAGGTTCCTTGACAGGGTGACCAGCTTGGAGACTGTATTTGTTCAGACGTGGCCAGGGCACTTCCCCTTTCTGAGAAGAGCCCTGAGGAAGGAGAAAGGCAGGAGCTGGATTTGGCTGAGGCCACTCAAGGAAAGACCAGTGAGCACAGGGGAGGCTGGGATTTGGGGTAAAGACTACCTAGACTGACTCTGCCATTTCCAGGTCATGTAATTTCAGTCCAGGCCAGTCTTTTAATCTCTCTGAGCTTCTGTCTCATTTACAAAATGAAGATAATAATAATCCATTCCTCACAGAGTCTCTGTGAGATCAAACAGGAGACAAGGGATGTGAAAAACTTACACAAACGGTGAAGCACTCCACAAAGAAGGATCTTGTGACTTATTCCTTCACAAAGTGCATTTCAAAGAAAGCTAAACAAACTCCCCCAAACTTTCCACTCTCAGGGCTATTTTTATTTTGTGATTTTCCAAGCCTCAAAATGAAATTGGAAAAAACCTTCGGCGGCTGCTTTTTATATGGTAGTTTATAAGAGTCAGGATGAAATAGAAATCATGATAGCACAAGGCCCCAAGTTTACATTCTCAGAGGGAGGCCAAGAGCTGGGAGCGCTGATGACTTTAGGGAGGGCAGCTGAAATCACTAACGCCAGCCTGGCTCTAACCAGCCTGTATAGTTTTAAGTGGTCTAATCAGCCCTGCTTTTCACAAACACAAATAAATAAAAATTGACATTACATCAGGCAACAATATGGCATGCCCCGTGCAATTAGAACCATCTGAATTTACGCACCCCACGGTTTACAGAGAAGGCAGCCATGCACTGCACTCTGGGGACAGATGTCTATGTGGCTTCTTAACACACATGTTGCAGCACAGTGGTTCCCAGCCCCTCAGGGGATGCAGCCTTCTTTCAGATGGCTCCAGGATCCATATGTTACAGCAGTCATGTCAACAGACTGCTAAATACTAGGCTCCCACATATATGTAGGAGTCATTGTCAAGTGTGCCTACATCTACTTGATGCTTCTCTCTTTTGACTTTTTCTCAATTAACAGATACTAAAAGCACAACCAGGATGACGTGGGCTTGAAGCCCTTTATGTTAACAAAGGGCTCTCGTGCCCAAAAGGATTGGATCCCTTGGTTCTGATGTGACAAGAGCCCCAGGATTTATTGAAGTCGGGTTGAGAATACTGTGACTTCATGAGAAAAGGAACAACCTGGGTCTCAGAAAGGGCAGGAGCCAGAATCTATTTGAGAAGTTCCAAAGGCTGGATGGGTTCTTGGAGTCAAAAGACCTTACTCAGTCCTGACTCTTATTTCTCTTACCCATACTCCCAGCCTCCAGCTTTGCCTCCCCGCCAGAGAGGGCTCCATGCTGCAGCCAGCAAAGCCATCTTTCTAAAATGCACATCTGAATGTGATACCCCCCAGCTCCAGCACTCCCCACTGCCCTCAGCATAAAATCCGACTCCTTCAGGTGGCTCAGCTTCCTCTCACACCTCATCACCTGTCCCTCCCTCCTGCACTCTCTACACTCCAGCCACTGGGCTCTTTGCCTGCTTTGACTACAGCCCCTCCCCTCCTCACCATACCCCCACCTCCTTGTACCCCAGCCTGGAACATTTCCTGCCCCCTCACCTTTGTGAGAATAACTTCTGGTCTTGGTTTAGGTGCCAGTTACTTTGGAAAGGTTTGCCAAACCTTTCCACCCCCTATGGATGTAGCTTCTTGTATTTGTCTCATGAGAACGAAAAGGTGCCTGATGATTTAACCATCTCTCCATCATGAGACCTTAAGCTTCATGAGGGCAGACCTGAGCTTTGTTGGCTGGTGTAGACCTGTGGAAGAAGGCCAATAAATAGTTGCTGAATGACTGTGTTCAACGTAGGTCTTTCCCGTTGTGTGGTTTGATGAATGATTTTTTAGACAGGGGAGCTGTTCAGCCCCCATCACATCTCCCCACATAGGCAACCACTTATTACACAAGCCCATCTCCTCTTGGACACAGTTGTTAGCCCTTGTTTAAGAACAGAACAGGGAAACGGATGTGGCTCAAGAGGTTCGGCATCCGTCTACCATATGGAGAGACCGGAGTTCGATCCCCGGTACCTCCTGGTAAAAAAAAAAAAAAAAAGAGAACAGAACAAAAGCCCTCAGAGGGTTCTGGCATTGGTTATGAGCTCTTGGTAATGCTTGAGTTGGGGGGTGGGTGGATAAAATGAAGGAAAAAAAGAATGACTCAGCAGAAAAGACAAAAGAGGAACGAAATAGGTAAAGTACCCACTAGCCTCTCTGTCTCCCTCTTGCTCACTCACACTTGCTCGCTCTCTCCCTCACCTGAACCAGATCAGAAAACTATTGACATTCTCTCTCAGGCCTGTCTTGAAGTCATAGGATGCTGAGGGCAAAAGGGTCCAGAGAAGGCAGTACATTGCCCACATTTGCTCAACAAGAGAGTGGCAGAGCTCAAATGAGACCCAGGTCTCCTGATGCCAAGTTTCCTCCTCTTGTTAGAGTGCATGGTGCTCAGGCCTGTGTGTACACTTCCCTGGAGCAAGTGTTCCAAATTCTAGGAGTAGCATGTGTGCTGGAGACTGCCTCTGTAAATATGTATTGCTTCTTGGCTTGCAAAGCAAATATTTACTCAAAACCCACATAGCATGGCGTATAAGTTCCTGACAGCCTTGGGCAGTTTCTAACTCACTTATCGTTTATTTTTAATTTGTTTTTTAGTGTGTATATTTTCTGCATTAGACCTGCAATAAACAGAGTTCAGAGTAGGGGTTGGGTGAACTGAAAAGTGGTTTGTACTAAAAACCCTAGTCTCTGCCTGTTACCTCTAAATTCCAATTTCTGACAAATCCATGAGCAAAATCAGACAAGCTTAAATGGAATCAGAGTTCCATTTAAGGGTGGTCTTTAAGGCAGCACAACATGCTCTCCTTTGGCAGTGGACTGATGAAGTAAGGAGACGTGGGTGGCTCACAGGACCTGCATCAGACTGGGACTCAGGATATCTGGTCTCTGGTTCTCACCTTGTCTCTAACTAGATGGTAATCCTGGGAAGTCACTTAACCTCTCTGAACTTCAGCTTCCTCATCTGTATAATGGGACTAAGGGTAACTCTCTACCTAATTCAATATATTAATGTAAGATCAAATTAAAGGTCAAGTCCATTATCTATCCACCAAGTAGTTATTAAAGGGCTACTATGGACTTGGCTGGTCCAGGAACCAAGGCAGCTGTAGTAGGTTGAATTATGTACCCAACAAACACATGTTCTTAATCTTATTTCACATCCTTGTGGGTGTGAAACCATTGTAAATAGGACTTTTTTTAGTAAGATGTGGCAAACTGAACCAGGGTGGGCCTTAATCTGGATTACTGGAGGTTTTATAAAGAACCTGGAAGTCACAGAAGCCAGAATGGAGAGGATATTGCCATGTGATGGGAGGTAGATATAAAAGGCAAGGAACCCGGGAAGCAGATGTGACTCAAGTGATTGGGCTCCCATCTACCATACAGGAGACCCTGGGTTCGGTTCCCAGGGCCTCCTAGTGAGGGCAAGCCCATGCCCACAGAGAGCTGACGGCCCACATCCACGAAGAGCTGGCAAAGCAAGATGATGCAACAAAGGGAGATGAGCAGACACAGAGGAAATGCACAGTGAATGGACACAGAGAGCAGACAGCAAGCACAAGCGGCAGGGGGCAGGGAATAAATAAATAAACAAATCTAAAACAAAAAACAGTGATAATTTTCTAAAAATGAAAAAAAGCCAAGGAATCCCAAGATTGCCAGCAGCCAGCACCAGAATGCATTCAGGGAGAAAGCAAGCCTTGCCAATATGATTTGGGGCTTCTCCTAGCCTCAAAACTGTCAACAAACAAATTCCCCTTGTTTAAGCCAACCCATTTTGTAATATTTGTGAAAGCAGATCAGGCAAACTAAAGATAACAGCAGTGAACAAAACAAAATCCTATCTTTGAGAATTTCAGCAGGGGGGTAGAGTAAAGGGTAGGCATACAGATGATAAAGAAAAACATAAATGATTTTATACTAAGTTCTAAGAAGAAAAATCATGATAAGGGAATAGAGGGTGATGAGGAGGTGGTGACATTTTATAAAGGGGTATCCGTGAGAAAGTCAGTGATAAAGTGAGTCCTGAGGGAGCTAAAGGAACAAAGCATTGGGCATCTGGGAGAGGAGGGTCCCAGGAAGGTGGGAGAACAGGAATAAAAGATCCAAGGTGCTAATGCTTGGAGTGTGGCTAGAGCAGAGTAAGTGAGGAAGAAGGATAAGAGATGAGGTCAAGGAGGAAGGAGGCGGCTTCTCGAAATTTAATGTGCAGAAGCATCTCTGGAGATGCTAAGAAAGGTGATCTAGAAATCCACCTCTATAATTGACACTGGACTGGAGCCTTCCATGTGCAAAGGGCTCCCTAGACACAATAAACACCCAATCTGACCCAAAAATGCAGAATGCTCCCCAGTTGCCCATGAACACATTCCCATACACATCAGCTCAGCTCATGTTAATAACACAGTATAAATGTGCCTGACCTTTAGCCCTTCTCTAGGTCAAGCCGCTGTGTTTCAGGGCATTTAATCTGCAGAACTGGTGGTTAGTTTGGACATTGTTAGATACAGACATGTGGTACCGAGCAGCCCAGCCACTGTGCCTTTATTCACAAGTGGAGCTCCTGTTCTGGGCCCTTGGCTCTTTATGTGAAGTCTTGCAGATGTTCCCAGCCTTGACCCTTTGCCTGCCAGCATCTTGCCTGTCTATACTTTCTAAGAATCAGGGAAGAATAAATATGTTGGACTTGGCTCTTGACCATAGCCAAGGGGTGGTTGGTAACCTTGCCAGGCAGGCTGGAGCCATCAGCAGGTTCACAGGGGTTAAGGCAGAGGGCAGGGGCCCATGTCTGGGTGGGCAGGCTGGTCAGGGAGGGCACTGTAGAAGTGATGGGATAAGATATGGTCCAGAGCTCCACTGTGAGGAGGGAAGGCTTCAGCCTGGCCCAAGAGCAATGATAAGGGCTTGGAAGGAAGGGAAGGGAACATTTAAATTAAGCACCTACCACTTTCTAGGCATTGGGTTGGGCTCTTTTCATGTACAATTTCATTAGATCCTCACTAACCTGCAAAGTAGAAATTCCAATTTAGAGATGAGAAAACTGAGGCCCAGAGACTGAATGACTTGCCTATGGCCACATAGTCATTAAGTGTTAATTGGGGGATTGGAACTCTCTCCATAACACCAAGAATGCTGCTTCGAAATGAGTTGCTTTGAAATGAGTTGCTTTATCATGAGCAGCTCAACACAGTCCTGTCTAGGTGTGGGGTAGTTGAAGCAGGTCATCCTTCCTGTCAACCCAGGAGTCTGGAGAGTGGGCTAGATTCTTCAGATAGATTTGAAGTCCATCCAGGAGCGGTGGATGTTCCTAAGGGCTCCAATGATCTGACCTTTTGAAGGGGATGCCCATCTCTTGGCCATCAGAGCCTTCATTCTTGGGGTCCAGCTGCTTCTGGCCCTGGGCAGGGCTCCTGGCCCTAAGACACCCCAGCCCCCTTCACATCCACCCAGCACGCTCCTACCCTGCCCCACATCTGCTGCCCCATACAGGCTGATTGAGTAAGAGGTGTCAGCTTTGGGCCCTGTGCCTCCCCAAGCCTGAAAGACTGTTTTGTTTTATTACTGTCTGCCTCTGTTTCTTTCTTCCTTCTTGGGCTTATTGGCACTCACTCTCATTCCTGGGCATCCTTGTTCATGAAATATCATCTGCAAATATGGGAATCTCTGCATCAGCCCCACATTGTTGATATCTCTGGAGCTGTTTATAAAAATAACCCTGGCATTCCCTGCCCAACATGGTTCCGCGTCATGCTCTGTATGCAGGCAAGCTTTGCCAACCTGATATGGAGCCCTTAATTTGTCCCTCAGGGAAGTTATGATTCACCACAACAGCTTCCCTTCCCTTTCTAGAATCCATGTTATCCATAAAAATGGCCATTTTAAAGGTCATGGAGGAAAATAATCTCAGTCTTGGGTTTTAAACATCCTCTGCAGGACGTAGTTGGATCAGTAGTACCTTGTGGTCAATTAGTTTGATTAGGAACTAGTTAGCTAAGCTGGGGGATGGTTAGCTCAGTCAGTGACTGGTCAGTCAGTGACTCTAGGAACTTGCTCATTTAGCAAGGGGCTGGATCACTCAGGAGGGATTAGGTTAACAGAATCCTGGCCTGGTTAGCTCATTTTGGATTAGAAAGTATATATTGGTGCTGGGCTAATGTATTTGCTGGCTGATTAGCTCAATGATTATTTCACTGGGCTTTGGAAGAAAGACCCCGTCCTTTATCTCCCTGAGAGCAAATCAGAATCACTCAGCCAAGTTCAATAACCACAGACTTCCAGCCTAAAACCAGACAGCAAACATTCAGGTTGAGAGACCATGAATGGATCCCTGAAACACACCACATTGCAGGAAGAGCAGCTCTAAGCATAAGCCCAGTCTTTATCTTCTGTCAAGGACATTAGGTATATGTTATCTTCAAACCTCAAGCAGGTTATTGGTAGAGAGAATAATGGAGAGGGGCAAACAAGATAATGTTTGTCTATGTATTTATTCAATGATATTTACTGAGTATCCACTCTACTTCAGACACTGTGCTAGGCATTGAGCATGCAGATGTGACAGTATTTGCCTATTTTTTTTCCTCTTGTGCACACTGATGATATTTCCCAGGCTCCTTTGCAGTTAAGAGTGGCCATGTGACTGAAGATCTGGCCAAAGGAATTTGGGCAAGAGGTGATATGCAATAATTTCAGAAGTGGACTATAAAATCTACATATTCCTTTGCACTCTCTTTTCCTGTGTTTGCCAGCCAGATGCAGAAGGCCCATAAAAGACTCTGAGGTCTTAGAGGATGGAGGAGTCATAAAATGGATGGAACCTGGGTCCCTAAATGACTGCACAGAGCAGAGGCCTCTCTCAACCCCATGTTGACTGGACTTTATGTGAGGAGAAATAAATTCTCATTGTGTTAGGCCACTAGAGTTTGGGGATTATTTATTGCAGGATTTGTTCTATCCTGACTAGTAGACTGCCCTTCACATTTTGCTCATCACACTCTCAACAGACTTTGCCTCTTTCTGTTCTAAGAAGGAGAGGCCATCCAGAGAGAATTTTAACTTCTTTCTGCCACATCTTTGACATTTCTGTGTGCCCTCACCTCTCCTTTCTCCATCCCAATACCCACCAGGACAAAGTCATCCACCTGGTTCCTTGATCCCATCTTCATATCTGTTTTATGCTTGCATTCTGTTGACTGTCCTCTGCCTAAAAAAAAAAGTACATTCAACTCTCCTCTCTCCTAAATCCAGGGATATGGGGGCAGGGTAGAGGGAAGGTGGAAGAGGCATTGATCAATCCTGCATTCCCCGTAAGGGGAATGACCTATTTGCCTCTGATCCTTTACTGCCTAATTTCTGATGAATAGGCCATAGTTACTGTTTATTTCATTCATTGACTCCTTAGCCCACAGCAATCTGGTTTCCTTTCCCACTGCTTTTCTGACACTTTTGATTCAAAGGTCACTAATGCTCTTCCACTTGTCAAGGGGTAGGACTTTTCTCATACTTCTTCCAGCTTAATCTCTCAGAAGCACCTGACATTCAACCAACTTCCCCTCTAACTCCCTCTTGCTCAACCTTTTCAGCCCTTCTCTCTGCTGGTTTCTTCTGTTGCCCCTAAATGGAGTGTACACCCAAGTTCTACTTGAAACTACCTCCTCACATGGCTGCAAGAGCTTGCTGAGTCCTTGAGTTTAAACTTAAGGTCCCAGCTTCTCTTTCTGGGACCTCCCCTTGGCCCTGGATATTCCAAACAGGCCTCACCATTGGCCCCCACCATAGGTGGGATAACCAATAACAGCTGGGGCCCCTCCTCTTAGCATTAACAAGGTAGAGGAATAACAGTTTAAAAGGTAACCACACAAGGCAAGAGCTCGCTCTCTCTGCCTAAAAGAGCCCTCACCAAATCCTGGTGTGTATTTCCATCTTTCTCTCTCATTTCTCAGCAAGCTCTGCTCTTTCTCCCACTTCCCAATAAATTCTTTTTACTGGTGAAAAAGAGAAAGAGAGAGAGAGAGAGAGAAGAAAGGGAGGGAGGGAGGGAGGGAGGGAGGGAGGGAGGGAGGGAGGGAGGAAGGAAGGAAGGAAGGAAGGGAGGGAGGGAGGGAGGGAGAGAGGAAGGAAGGAAGAGACTTCTCTAAGTTTTCTTCTTTGGCAGATAGGACTACTACTACTATTGGCAAACATTAATCAAGCACATATGTCAGACTGGTGCCAAGCAAATCACATGCACTTTTATCAACCCTAACAAGAACCTTAGGAGGTTGGTACTGTTGTAACCTCATTCTACAGTCAAGGAAGTCAAGGCAAAAAGCAGGGTTAAGTAACTTGCGTGAGGCCACAGAGCTGGTTGGGCGTGGAACAAGATCAGGCTGGTGCTGGCCCATAGGGTGCTTTTGTGCTCATTTGGAAAAGTGCCTCTTCCTTTTCCCAGAATGCCCAGCAAGCAAAGGATAGGCAGCCTTAACTCCCAATTGCCCCCTTAGCCAAGCTCCCTCATGCAGGACACATACCACATGTCTTTACCAGGTGCTCACAGAGCCAGAATCCAAACCTTAGTCTCTCTAACTCCAGAGATGCTATGCCTTGCCAATCTGCTGTACTCCTACCTCATAAGGGTATTGTGAGGATTGAAATGAAACAGATCATAGATGTAAAGCCCTTAGCTCAAAGTTTGGCATATAAGAAGACCACAATAAAAGTAGCTACTGTTATTGTCATTATTATTCATATCATCATTCATTCTTATCTATTTCCAAAGCTTCAACAAACAAATTCATCAAATATTTCATTATCTCTCATATGCCAAGAGATATGCTAGGTGCTGAGGTTACACAGATGAACAAAACAGTGTTCCTGTCTCATTGAATTAAAAACCTAGTGGGAGAGAAAGTCACACAAACAATGGGTTGAAATAAAAAGTGAAATGTGCAGTGACAGAGGTATATACAAAGTGCTATGTGAGCACAGAGGAAAAAATGTTGTGCCAGTGTGGGGTTGGGATGGGAACCAAGGCAGTTTTGGTAACAGCTGCAGAGAGGAAGGGACATTTTAAAAGAATCTGTATCACTAGATGTTGGCCATTCTGGATCACTAGGAGGGACAATCCAGCCAAAGGAAAAATGCATGAACAAAAGCATGGAGATAGAGAAGTACGAAGTGTATGTGGCCCAGAGTTTGCACTTGGCAGTAGGAAGTCATTGAATGTACCTAAGTAGGGATATGACAGGGTCAGATTCTGGTTTTAGAAAGAAAGCCCTAGCATCTAGAGCAGGGTTTTGCACATAGCAGGTGCTCAGTAAATGTTTAATGGATAAATGGATGGAGGAACCAAAGAATGAATGATTGAATGTATGACTTAGACGGAAACCTTGCTCCTGGTATAAGTACTGAGACACTCGCGTGTGAATTTCAAAGTCCTCTGGGGTTGTGTAAATATGTATGCTTTTAAGTATTTATTTTAATCCACTGTGGAATGAACTTGGACTGAGAGAGAGAACATTAGCCCTGGAAGAGTTCCTGAAGACAAATCACCGCAATCCAACCCCACCAACCAAAAGCTGAGTTGAAGATTCTCATGAACCAGTCACAATTTTGGCTGCTGCAGTGTGGCTGCCCTTGGATCTAATGGCCTTTCTAAGTTTTTTATTCAATCAGATGCCCCATTCAGAGACTCTAGCTTCTCTTAAGCTTACCTTTCACATTTCTTCTCCATGTCTTGCTTAATCATCTGTGCCCCTGCCTAGAGTGCCCCTTCTATGTTCTTCCAAAAGACTATCAGTCCTTCAAGGCTCTATTCCTCCAGGAAATCTTCCCTGACTACCCTGGGACAAAGTGATCTTCGCTTCCACTGGCAAGAGTAGAAGTTGTAATGTTCTTAGACATTTATTATGCCTTAGTAACTGTGCTTAGCAGATTGCATCCTTTATCACACTTAATCTTTACAACAACCCTTTAACATATGGGCCATTGTTATTCCCAGTTTACAGAAAGAGAAACTGAGACACCATCAATATAATAAGAGCTAATAGTGCACTAGACATGAGGCTAGATGCTTTTCATGGATTACCTGGATTATTCTCGCAACAGCCCTCTTAGGTTGGTAGTTATTACAAGTTCCACTTTACTGATAAGACCACTGAGGTTCAGAAAGGTGAGCATGTCCAAGTTTCCCCCAGAGATTAGGTGATTGTGCCAGTATCAAAGAAACATTCTATCTCTAGAGCCCATGTTCTTAACGCCATTGCCTTTCCAGGTGGTGGCAATGACCTGCCCAAGGTCACACAGTCATCACATGTAGAGCCACGTGCTAGCTAACCTGATGGTCCATGCTTTAAACCCCTCTGTCAGACAGTCTTCCATTGGCCAACTGTCCAAACCATCCTTGTGGCTCTTTGCATTGTTATTAAATACCATGTTTTGTTCCCATGTCTTACTGTTCTAGCTGGATTGCAGTTTCCTTTGGGAAAGAGAGCGTACCTTTGAGACCTCAGTATCCCTTAGGATCCCAAAAAAATACCACCAACACATGGTGCTTAATCAATATTTATTAATTGATTGGTTCATAAAATACCTTATCTCAAAATAATATTTCATTTTCTTGAGTATGGAGATTTGTGTAGTTCAGCAACTCAAATTTACATTGCAGAAACAGTGATTTCAGATTCCATTTTCTTTTTATACCTTATAAAGCAGATCACAGAATAAAAATGTTGGGTTTATTATGTCATGTATGTCATAATAATAAAGCTTGAAATTTAAATTTCCGTTGAAAGAGGAATTGTGTTCTTTGAACATCGCCAAGTAGTTCCTCTGTGAAAGTTGCTGGTCTATTGTATTTTTATACCTTATAGTAACTTATAATAACTTTCATCATTATAGCCTAATCCCATAATATTTAGAGAAATTTCACACTGGACCTGACTTGTTTATGTGAATTTCCTCCCTCACTAACATAAGGACCTACTCCCTGAGAATAGACTGTAAACTTTAGAAACTCAGCTTTCTGCAAGTAAAAAAAGTTTCTACTGGCAGACTATTTTTCCAGTTCCTATATAGGGAGGTTAGAAATTTCCTGTAGGTTTCCTTGTCCAAGGGCCAGCTCTAATCCATCATGTTGTTGCCACCTACTGGTGAGAAATGGAGGGTGACCTGCTCTATTAGCTAAAGGCTGGGGGCTTTTTGCCTTGAAAACATCCGGATGCATTGGAAACTAACAACATTTGTTTTCAATAGTAAATCTTCCAGCCAGAAGAATGTTTTACTCCCCTAGATAAAAAGCTTTCCCCAATTTTCATGGCCCTCTAGGACTAACTGTACCTTAACTTTTACTTCCATTTTGCCATAATTATATCATACAATTTCATTTTATCATAGTAAAGTAACTCCCAGAGCAAGGCTCCTCCTGAGGAATTCTATTTCCTTCATCTTTATTTTCTCTGCACCTAGTATATATGTCTCAAAACATCATAGGTACTTAATAATGGATTGTTGAATATGTGTATGTATAAATGAAAGAAGAAAGAGAAAAAAAGGGGGAGGGAGGAAGGAAGGAAAGCTTTTCAGTCACGGTGAACTAAACAGCCATATTTGATTTACAATATCATTTTGTCATCAACAAGTGCTTCTGAACTTTCATCCTCACCAGATTCTAAAATCAAGGTAAAACCCTTTTCCCTTTCTCCAGGAACTTAGCAGAATTAAAAACCTCCTGTTGTTTAAATTGGGGTCATTAATCTCTCAGACTCATAGGCTGTACCTTTCACTTTTTTTCTTTGAGGTTCTTAGTAATTGCAGGGCAGCTAGGGTATTTTCTTTTTTCATAAAGGCAGAATAGAGGGGATTTGCCCCACATACTGTGAACTTTTGTGGGTTGGACGGTTGGTATCAATCCCCCTTTCTATTTGGGGGGATGCCCACTTTGGGAATCCTGGGAGGGATAGTGCCCTGTTTCCTTCTCCTGGTCCCCTGGCAGCCTTGGCCCTGGCATGTCACCCCAAATCAGCCAATTGAACACTCTGCCCTAGAATTGACCTCTGAGGTGATGGTGAAAAAGTGAAAGGTCATTAAAATTCTTTTGTGGTAGTAGCTGTTGTGGCAGGGGAGAAAAGAGAGGGAGTGTCCTTGGCTGGAATGGCTACGTCTGCTTCAGAAGGCAGTGTCCTAGTCATGCTTCCTCTAGATCAGGGGGTCCATGAGCTTGAATTGAACATTCAAAAAAACATTCTCATGGGATGTGCTGGTGCGGGTGTGATCTATTTATTAAATAATACACAGTATAGTGTGGACCTAGTAAGGGGTCTGTGGTTCTCACCTGACTGGCAAAGTGATCTGTGGAGCAAAAAAGGTTAAGATGCCCTGCTGTAGATGATGCTGGTTGGTGTTAAGGGTTTCTTGGTACTCTGGAGCTATCTGGGCTCCGGCCTCTGCTCCAAGTGTGATTCTCTGGACTTTTTGGCAATTCTGTGAACCCCCTAGTCTTCCATTCAATTCCTGCTGTCACTCAAGAAAACTAAAGTCAGTTTCTGTTACTTGCTTATGAAAAAAAATTAATACAGTAGCACTGAAAAAAATCACAAAGGGAAAAGAAGTCAAAAAAGAAGAAAGAGGGAGTGAAAGAAATGAAGTAAAGAAAAAAGGAAGGAAGGGAGGGAGGGAGGGAGGGAGGAAGGGGGAAAGAAAGAAGAAAAGAAAGAAAGAAGGAAAGGGAAGAAAATTTCAAAAGAAAAGAAAAATTCCTAGAGTTCTCTTCTGATTGGAAAATGGGTACCTATCAAGGTGCTCAATGCATAGTAGGTGCTAAATAAAGTTGCATGCTGATTCTATTCCCAAATCATATATGCTGCTCCCTTAATTAATTACAGATTAATATGGAGATAGAGAGTGCTAACACAAAGGAGATTAGTTGGCCTTATTGCCGTTCTGCATGGATGCGTATCATATGATACTCTGATGACCTTCAGAAATTCTTCTGATTAAATGCTGTTGTACTTCAATAAATAAATAAATAAATAAATAAATAAATAAATAAATAAATAAAGTTGCATGAAAGGAAAGCCCCTTAATAAAAAATTAGGGAAGCAGATATGGCTCAAGCAATTGAGCTCCCGCCTACCATATGGGAGGTCCCAGGTTCAGTTCCCGGTGCCTCCTGGAGAAGACAAACAAGACAGCAAGCTGGTGCAATGGGCAGGAGTGGCAAACTGATGCAACAAGATGATGCAATAAGGAGACACAAAGAGGGAAGACAATGAGAGACACAACAAACCAGGGAGCTGAGGTGGCTCAAGTGATTGAGCACCTCTCTCCAACATGGGAGGTCTCAGGTTCGGTTCTCTGTGCCTCCTAAAGAGAAGCTGAACAGACACAGAGGGCACACAGCAAATGGACACAGAGAGCAGACAGTGAGTGCAAACAATGGGGGCGGGGGCAGTAAATAAAATAAATCTTTAAAAAAAAATTAATATAGCACAGCATACTTGTTTTGCCATGCAATCTCCTTGCCTGATCCCCATCTCAGCTCTGGCACCTTCTTCCTAGAGGACCCTACTGGGGCCAGGTAAACCCAATCAGCTACTAACCATATCCTTGTTATTCTAAGTGCTTGGTCCATTGACCAGCAGGAACCACCTGAGAACTTGTAGCAATGCAGTCTTGGCCCCACCCCAGACCTACTCAATCAGAATTTGCACTTTAACAAGATCCCTGGGTGATTTGTATGCATAGTGCAGCTTGAGAAGCACAGTTCTATGAAACCATGGTTAAGTTATTTACCCTCTCAAGCCTCGGATTTTTCATCGATACAATGAGAATAATGATAGGACCTAAACCATAGAGCAGATAGAACCATATGAAATTTCTGATGTTTAGTCATTTTTACCTATAGAAATGGCAATTCCATATGGTTCAGCATAATACTTGTTCTTAAAATTAAATAAAGTAATTCATAGAAAGTCCTTACCACAGGGCCTAGCACAAGGTAAGTATTCAGTATGTCTGTCCCCAGCCTAGGTTCTAACAGAATTTTTCAGTTTGAGTTTCCCATGCTCAGGACATTGGAAGTAAATTCCAATAATCCTGGGATGGGGGTCGGGGAGACGATGAGTTAATTGACATAGGGAGAATATAAATGATTGTAATCAATTCAACATTGTTTCTCACGCACTGCTCTCTGTGCCAGTCACTGTGCTGGGTGTTGGGGACACAGAGGAGGCCTTTATTCAGCACGTTACATGTACACACAGTGGAAAGTCATTTACATACATGCTTTCATTTCATTCTCACAAAACCATGAAGTGGGAATTTACTCCATGTATAATTGAGAGAACGAAGGCTGAGAATTTAACAAACGTCCAAGATCAACAGCTAGTGGATGAGGAAATGAGGTTTAGAATCCAGACAGGTTAGCTAACCCATGTGCTCAAATGCCACAATATGTCAGCATGTGACATATTGGAAGCTTTCCTTGAGGCCACAAGAACTTGGAATTCTTCTCTTTCTCAACCACCTTGCCTCTTCTGGGCCCAGCAGCACCTCTCCTCTTCTGACATACTATTCTAATTTGATAAAACATTAACTCCCACACCAAAGTTTCAGCTCGTAAATGAGGGGCCACTTTTAATTCTAGTCCAGGACACAGCGTCCATCTGGCAGCACTGCCTGGAGATCTGTGGAAAGCTTCTTGGACCCTGGTGAGAGTAGCTTGCTGCCTCTCCAGCTACAGATGGCTTTAGAATTTTCAAGTTTTTCTTCAGCTCTATCACAACAGTGTCCCTGAACCCCAAATCAAAGTTTTGTTCTAATTGTACCCAAAAGCCTGTGGCATGGAGAAGTTACTGCAACCGGATTCCCTGCCATTGCATATTGCACCCATGGGTCGCCTCTTTGGCCTTTCCTATGGTCATTTGAAAATGGATGCAGTTGTGGATTCATTCATTTAGTGGAAAAGTACTGAATGCCTACTGTGGCCAGGCACTGTGCTAGGGGCTGGCCATACAGCTGTGCAGCAGATGCTGTGGGTGCCTGGCCTATATCCCCTCGACCTTCCCAGTGGGGAGTGAGCTGGGCCAACAGGTTCTCAGCAGCTGTATTAGTCAGCCAAAGGGGTGCTAATGTGAAATACCAAAAATTGGTTGGTCTTTATAAAGGGTATTTATTTGGGGTAGACATCCACAGATACCAGGCCATAAAGCATTAAGTTTCTTCTCTCACCACAGTCCATTGCCACGTGTTGGAGCAAGACAGTTGCCGGCGTTTGCCAGGGTTCAGGCTTCTGGGGTTCCTCTCTTCCCGGGGCTGCGTTTCTCTCCAGGCTTAGCTCCTGTTTCCTCCACAAGGTCAGCTGTAGATGATCAGGTGAACAGCTTGCTTCTCTTCTCTTCTTTCCAACATCAAAAGTGCTTCTCAACAGACTGCTTCAACTTTCCTTTGCCTTGCCTTTTATATTCAATTCCCCACCCACCAAGGGGTGGGGCTCAACGCCCTAATCCTAACCTAATCATGCCCAGATTAACAGATCAGTTTACAAGCATGATTCAATTACATTTTTGGAATTCATAATTACATCAAACTGCCACAGCAGCAGCACCTCTTTGTCTTAAAGCTTTTTTGGTTGCAGGGAACCTGTGCCTGTGTACAAGGCAGGACAGACAAGTTCTAGAATTAACATCTCCTGGAGCTGCTCCCTACCAATGATTTGTGGGAAATTGGTGTATAAATACCCCAACTCCCCCACTCCCTAGGCAGCTTCCTTCTAAGGAGGTCCTCAGTGGGGTCAAGCTCTAGTTAGCTAAGATGGTAAGGAAATTAAAAATTCATTCCCTATTGGTTGCCCTTCCCTCCCTGTCTCACTGACCCACCACTCTGTCTGAGATCACCACCTAAATAAAACATTTGCCATTGAATCCTAGTTTTGGAGTTTGCTTCTAGGGGAACCACAATCAAGGCAAATAATGTCCAAAGCCATGTCCCTGCCCTCAGGGACAGACCCCAGCAGCAATCACTTGCCTGAACCTTCAAATCATTATTCTCTAAATATTTATTCAACATTTATTACATGGGGGTTGGGATTTCCTATGAATGAATAATATGGATAAATACTGATTTCCTATGAATAAATACTAATTACAGAAACAGCAACAATTACTAATTCTTGTCTATTGTCCAAAACAGAGTCAATGCTCAGGAAAATTTGACAAATTTCCTCCCCTCTTCTGAAAATCTGGTTCTCTCTTCAGTTTTCTTTGGTAACTTCCTAAAATGGACTTCTCTTAAGGAAGCATTTTAAAGGGTTTTTAAATTTAGATAATATATTAAGTCAGGCGTTCTCAGTAAACAGTATTGGCCATGCATTTATGGTTTTCTGAACTTTAGCAGATTATGATCAACAAGGTTTTTTTCTCAAAAACTCAACAAAGATTGGTCTGGACTAGAAAGGAATGTTTTTCATTCTTACTGATAGATACCATCTCCCTTGGTGGGAGCAGAGCAATCTATATTTTGACAATTTAGTTTAATGATGTCTTAGTCCCCTACTTACCAGGGTTAATTAACAAGCCAAGACAATTGTAGTATAGACCATTGGTCCAATTTGTGGAGAAGGAAGGAGCAATCAGGAAAGTGGAGGGAAAAACTTTTACTAAGCATTTACTACCTGCCATAGACTTTTTTCAAAATTCATTTTTTAATATACTTTTTAATTTTTTAAAAAGATACTTAGATTACATAAATGTTACATAAAAAATATAGGTGATTCCCATATGCCCTGCTCGCTACACCTCACATATTTTCCCACATTAACAACATCCTTCATTAGTGTGGTACATTTGTTACAATTGATGAACACATTTTGGAGCATTGCCACTAAGCATTGATTATAGTTTACATTGTAGTTTACACTCTCTCCCACTCAATTTCGTAAGTTATGACAAGATATGTAATGGCCTATATCTGTCATTGCAGGACAATTCTCAAGTCCCCAAAATGCCCCATATTGTAATTTTCCCTCTCCCTCCCCTCAGAACTTCCAGTGGCCACTGCCTCCTTATCAATGATAAAAATTCTTCCATTGCTAGAATCACAATAGGTCTATAGTAGAATACCAGTAAGTCTACTCTAGTCCATCGTTCACTCCCCAATCCTGAGGATTCTGGGATGGTGATGCCCTCTCTACCTCTAATTGAGAGGGGCCTTAGATCCCATGGCTGCCATAGACTTTACATTCGGTTTCTCATTTAATCTTCCAACCACCTTATGAGGAAGATATTCTCATTATTATGTTTCTCATTATTATTCCATTTTACAGATGAGGACAGCAGCAGCTCAAGAAGAACAATTTTGCTACATAGCTAACGAGGAGACAGAGCTAGGATTTGAACCCATCTGCCAAATTCCAAGACTTGTAATATTGGAATCCAGAGCTTGACTAAGCTTATTTAGATTAATACCTTAATGTAGTGACATAAGACTTCAAGAATGAGGAGGAGTTTAAACTGGGACGTGAGAACTGGGTAGGATTTTGGTGAGTATTGAGGAGGAGGGAAGTTGTGCTAAGTGTGGGAAACTACACGAAAGGTACAAAGCTGTAGAAATGGATGTGTGGTATCCAGAAGCTAGAAAAGGGTCTGGCGCGTAGAGGACCATAAGGTGAATGGATGGGTGGATGAGTGGGTGGGTGGATGAATGGATAGGTGGATGGAGATGGATGTCACTGCATATATGGTATGATAGCCACTTACAAAACCTGAATACAAAAAAAATAGGGATTCTTAATAAACATTGAGATTTTGACTTGAAAGTTAGTGTTCTTCAAGTGTGTCAGCGGTGAGAATTTGTGGACATTATGCCAGAATGGTTTCACCTGCCTCTAGAGATGATATAATATAGTACAATAGTTAAGAGCAAAGGCTTTTCGATTTGAATTTGTACATCACTATTCCTAGCTGAGTGACTTTGGGCAAGCTGCTGAACCTGGGTCTTGGTTTCTTCATCTATTCAGTGGAGAAAATACTGTAAAGCATTCTCTAGAGGGATAAATGAACCAATATATGTAAAGCTCTTAGAACAGTGCCTGGTACACAGAGAACACTCAAATAATGGTGGGTTTGTAAACACGAAAAAGAAATAAATACTGTGGGCCTGATTAATCTGGGGCCTTTTTGTCGCCATGTGCTTACCTAATAAGCATGACCTATCACTTGTTAAAACCAATTTTCAAAGAGACAGAAATAGTCTAGATTAAAGTGTGCTAATTAAGGCTTTCAAACAAATACAGAATAAGCTGGAAAACAGAATTTCGAGCCCCCTGTCTTCAAAAATCCAAAACATAGGTTAGCAGCACAAGGACTTCAAACTCAAGGACTTGAAAGATAGAGCCGTTCTGAAATTCAGATGAACCCGTTGTTTATTTACAAGGCAAACCACTGGACTATGAGTGGGAAAGAATCACATCTCTCCACCAGGACTCAGAGGGTTGCTCTCACAGCGGCTTGTGTGTGGAACCACACGGCAGAATTTCCCTCAGGCACAGCATGAGGGCAGGGGCAGATCCAGGCTTGTATGGCCTGAAGCTTATAAAACTCTAGGACCTTCTTTAAGAAAAACAATATAAAATGATAATACTATTGCACATTTTCCAAAATCATATTACCACGAGGGCACATTGCTAGGCCTTCCCAGGGCTTTGGGTTGGTCCAATGCAAGTGAGGGTCCCTGAAACCAAGCTTCATTAGCCTCATGGTTACCCGCCCATGGCCAAAGAAGGTTCTGCTCCTGCCTTCTGAGCAAGACTGTGCTTGCCCTCAGTAAATACTACCCGGTCTTGCATACAGACCCACAGAACCTCAGCACTGCAATACACCTCAGAAAGTATCTATCTAGCTCACTCATTTTACATGCAGGGAGACCAAGAAGTGAAGTGTTTCGGTCAAGGTCACACAGGCTGGAATAATTAGAGGCCAACAGTCATATGCGTTCCATGAGAAAGAAAACAGCTTGGAACTTTATGTAAACCTAAGTTATCATTTTAATACACTGATAATATCCTCATAAACAATAACCTATTTTTATAAAAAGGGGACAACATAAAAGTATATAAGACTATAGGCTATGCAAGCAGTTGAGAATAGCTTTTAGCAATATTTCTAAGCACATGACAGGGAATCCTTCTTAAATTGCTTTGAAACTTTACCACAATTGAGTCATTCATGCATTTAAAAACTATTAAGGGAAAGCGGCTGTGGCTCAATCAGTGGGGCTCCCGTTTACCATATGGGAGGCCCCGGGTTCGGTTCCAGGGGCCTCCTGGTGAGGGCAGGCCCGCCCGCACGGCGTAGTTGGCTGACCCGGCGAGCACAAGCAGCAAGGGGGGGATAAATGAATAAATAAATAAAATCTTTAAAAAAAAATAAAAATAAAAAAAATAAATAAATAAAAACTATTAAGCACCATCTTAGTTTGGGTACCCCTGAAAGGAGAGCCCAGGACAAGGATTTAGATACAGGTAGCTTATTTGGGAGACAAGCCAGAAATCAGGAGTGAAAGGACAGGGAGAGTAAGACCGAGAAGGAAAAGCGATTATTGGGTGTGAGTGAGTTACTATGATGGGCAACAGTGGTTCAGGTCTGCTGGAGACTCCCTGAGGAATTGTGTAGACTACACCTTGGAAGAGTCCTGCTGGAGGACTGACTGGAAGTTTGAACATTTATCCATCAATTCCTACTTCCTATCTGTTGAAGGATGCCACAGGCGCATGAACTCCTCAGCTTTTCTGGGCTGGGCTGGGCCTTTTTCTTGTCCTGTCTTGTCTCATCTTATCATGCCTTCCCTTGCCTTACCTTGCCTTTTCTTTTTGAAAGCCCTAATACAGAAAAACTTAACTGCAAACACAGGCCATCAAAACTACAACTGAAATCAGAGGTGGGCTAACAGGACATGGCATGGGGCACCAAAAGTGACTGTTACAAATATCATCAGTGTACCAGGAGCCAATGTCTGTCTAACTCTATATCTTTAAACCAGGCTGGTTCATCTACACAGTTCAAAGAGTTGTGTAGATATGCCTCAAAGCCATGTGTCAGTCATTCAACAAATGATTGTTGCTTGCCCTCTATGGTCCTTGTTTTTTTAAAAAACAAACCTGGAGATAGAGTGGTGAACAAGACAGACCTTGCTTCTCTCTCTCATGAAGTTTATGTGCTGGTAGGATGAAACAATAAATAAACAAAATCACAGTAAAATTGCCAGCTTGTGATCATTGCTCTCATGCTGACAATTGAAATATGGTAACATGATAATAACTAGGTAACTACTTAAGAATGATTTGTCAGCAAAAGCTTCTCTGGGGAGGTGGCATCTAAGTAGGTCTGAATGTGAAGAAAGAAAAGAAAAATGTCAAGAAGACAGGCATGAGAAAATTGGAGGGGCATGGAGGGGATTCTGGAAAGAAGAAAGAGTTAGTTCAAAGATATGCAGTCGAAGAGGAGCTTGGAGTAGTTGGAGCATGGTGGGTAAGAGGGAGGGTGGTGGCTTGGGATGAGGTTAAAGAGGTAGTAGGGTCCAGATCATGGGGGATTTACGAGGCAGGGCTAGGATTTGGGTTTTACTCTAAATGTGTTAGGAAGCCATTAGAGGGGGTTTAACAGTGAGTAACGTGTTATGATTTTGTTTTTAAGAGTTCACTTTGGCTTGTGTGCAAACAATGAGTTGAGGTAGAAGTGGAAGCAGCAGAACAATTAAACAGAAGCCATTGTAATCTGGGTGGGAAACGATGGTGCCTTGGATTTTGTTGACACCAGTGAAGAAGAGAAAAATGGAGAGTTTCAGGATATGTTTCTGAAGTAGAGCTGATAGCACTCTCAGATGAGTGGAAGGAGGTGGGATGGCAGAAAGAACTGAAGAATAACTTCAAATAGATTTTTGACTTGAGCATCTGGATGCCCTGGGATTATTTTTGAGATGGAGAAAACCAGGGAAGGAGTAAGATGACCATGATAGTGCAGGGAGTCAAAATTTCAGTTTAAACCACATTTGAGACATCTAAAAGACATCCATGGAAATGACAAATGGATAGTGGGCTATAGAAGCTTGGAGTTCTGGGGAGAAGCCAGGGATAGAGGCATTCATTTGGAAATCACTGATTTATGGATGGCTTTGAAGTCACTGAATTTCAAATATCATGCCACCTAGTTAGAGAAGAGTAAGGATCCATGACAGAATCCTGGGCAATCCAACCTACTTTCCCAACTGTCCCATTCCATCAATTCTCCCTAGCCCCACCTGCTCCTGTTCAAGACATCCCTTGAGGTGGTTTTGGCAGTTTGATCCTTGGATAATTCCAAGGATTTTAGCTCAGTCCTTCTTCTGGAAGTTTGATCTTTGGATAAGTCCAAGAATTTTAGCTCAGCCATTCTTCTGGCAGTTTGATCCTTAGATAATTCTAAAGACTTTGGCTCAGCCTTTCTTCTGGTCATTGTGGTTAGAATCCTGTGTCTTGCTCTGACCTCTGGGACCCAAAACTTCACATCTGTTTATCCAGGCTTTCCAAGTTCCCATGAGAAGGGTATGACCCTCAATCACCACACATACAAAATTTACCCTCAAAGAGTTAATAACACACTCAGAGTGAGAAAACACAATCATCAATAGTTAATTAGACAAGGTTTGGATAGATGGTCCTATTGTCTGAGGTAACAAGTAAATGACAAAGATTTGAACAGAGGTGGCAAAGCAGGACTTTAGGAAAAGTGTTAAAGGGATGCAAGAGAAAGAACCCTGGAAGGAGAGTCACAGACATGGGCTCTCTTGCTTGCTTTGCCATGAACTCACTGGGTATATAACCCACTTCCTCTTCTTGAGTTGCTCTTCCCTCATCTTTAAAACACAAACATGAATTCAAGGTGCAGCCACTCCTTGCCTGGATGATTCTAAGATGACGCCGGAAATGTCAGTGTATGAGACAGGAAATGGATGCAGGAGTAGAGGTTGAAAGCAGAATGTCTTTTGGGAGATGTGAGATGGGGAGGGCTTGAAGGAAGGTGAGGGCCGTGGAAATGGGAAGGCTCCTTATGCACTTGGGTATCCTCTCAGAGACTCTAGGAAGACACAAAAAGAGGCAAGATCCGAGGCTATCAGGTTCTTCTGTGTTGGACTGGGAAACAACACTGAACATCTTGTAGTTCCCTTTGTATACTGTACTCTTCTTACTTCCTGGTAGCTAACAAGCTCCTCCCTCTGTCTGAACTCCTTTTCCACTTCTTTTAATGGTTCTAGGGTTCCTAGATAAAATACAGAACTCCCAGTTACATTCAATTTCAGATAAACAATGAATAGTTTGGGTACAAGTGTGTCCCAGGCAATATCTGGAACAAATTTATACTAAAAGAAAAAAAATGTTATTATCTGAAATGTTAATTTAATTGGGCATCCTGTATTCTTATTTGCTTAATCTGGCTATCTTAACCTTGCTACCTCTTGCTCTTGCCTTAGGCCCTGCCTGGTATCTCTTCTTCCATGCACTTAATTTTACTTATTTTTTTTTTATTAGAACAATTGTAGTTTTAAAGAAAAATTATGCAGAAAGTATACGCTCTCAATATACTGTCCACCTTGGACACATAGTTTTCCCTCTTATAAAATTTTGCATTGGTGTGGTGGCTTTGTTACAATTGAAGAAACAATACTATAATTGTATTATTAACTATAGTCTATAGTTTACATTAAATTTCACTCTTTGTGTTGTACAATTTTATGTGTTTTTAAAAAATTCTTTATTGTGGTAACATATATACAACCTAGAATTAATAATTTTAGCCACTTTCAAGTACACACTTCAGTGGTGTTAAATACATTCATAATATTATGCTACCATCATCACCATCTATTACCAAAACTTTTCCATCACCCAAAACGGAAACTCTCTGCCAATTAAACATTAACTCTCCACTCCCCACCCACAGCCCTGCCTCTGGTAATCTGTATCCTAGTTTCTGACTCTATGAATTGCATATTCTAATTATTTTATACAAGTGAGACCAAACAATGGTTGGCCTTTTGTGTCTGGCTTATTTCACTCAACATGATGTCTTCAAGGTTCATCCATGTTGTTGCATGTACCAACACTTCTTTCCTTTTTGTGACTGAATAATATTTCATCATATATACCACATTTTGTTCATTCATTCATTTGTTGATGGCCACGTGGGTTGCCTCCACCTTTTGGCAATGGTTAATAATGCTGCTATGAACAATGGAGTGCAAATATCTGTTCCAGGTCCTCCTTTCAATTCTTTCCCCCTTTGCCTTTCCTGAGAGTTCCATCCTTCTTCCCACAGGCTAGCTTTGGTGCCCCATCTCTTTGCTTTCATATCCTCCATGCCCTCCTTGTCATTGAGCTATAATTATACTTCTTTCTTTCTCACCAAACTGAGATTCCTTACAGACAGAGACTCTGTCCTGCCCTGCTCACCATCACATCCCCAGATGATATATACTAGATGATTAATATGTAAATATTTGATGAAAAGTGGGAGGAAAGAAGGAATGAAGGTAGGAAGAAAGGCAGGCAGGCAGTTAAGTTCTCGGTGGCCTTCAGGAAGGAATTACCTAGAAAAAAAGGGACAGAGATGAGGTAAACGCCACAAAGGCAATTTCCGTGTCCAGTGACCTGAACACATTCCACATGATCCTAAATACAGTGGTGAGCATCCGTTCAGGAATTGCTTTTTAGTTCATCCTGACAGTTAAGCCAATTAGAATCCCTAGGTCTCCACATAAGACTAAGACTTAAAACCCATCCACTCTCCCTGCCTCTGCCAAAAAAAAAAAAAGAGAGAGAGTTTTGAAGATCAGCGATTCTGATCCCTCTTTTGGCAGCAACTCTGTATCAGCCTTTGAGGAAATGAGTAATGAAAGTCTTTGCAGCCAGGTCCAAGAGAGGGCCTGAGGCCAAAACCAAAAAGGAGTGTCCTAAACTCCTTAACAAGAGCGGCCTGAAGTGACTGTTAGGAACTAGAGTCCCTGGAGAGGTCAGAAATCCAGGAGGATGAGAACAAAAATGGGGAGGGGGTATGTTTGTGGTCTGGGTGGATACTGGAGACTGCCCACAGCCGAGCTTACCTGTGCTGCTGGCAAGACAAGAGCTGGATATGCTGAAAGCCAGTGAAGAGTCAG
This sequence comes from Tolypeutes matacus, assembly GCA_026826555.1. NCBI lineage: Eukaryota > Metazoa > Chordata > Mammalia > Cingulata > Chlamyphoridae > Tolypeutes > Tolypeutes matacus. The sequence continues at coordinate 60,724,844 of JAKSZT010053883.1, read as the reverse complement.
AGGCAACGGAGTCAGGCTTGACTCCAGGAAGGACTGGGCAGTAGGCACTCCCATTCTTCACCTGTAGATCCTTTCTACTCCATTAGTGTTTTCATTCTCTCCCCACCGACCTCCCTCTGTGCTCTGCTGCAGCCCCAATCTCCAGGAAGGAAAATCATCTGGCATGCTCATTTACGTGTGTCTAAGGCTTTGTGCCAGTCATTTGCCTGTTTGCTCCCAGACCCATTCTCCATGCTTCTCCTGCTCTGCTCTGTAGCCCGTGGGCCATCTCTGCAAAGCATTTCTCAGGCTCCCTTGTTCAGGCCTCTGACCTGTGTTCAACCAATGGGAGGCACTAGAGGAAAATGGAGGACAGGAGTTAGGGAGAAGCCAGGGTATTTCTCCCTTTCTCTATGCTTCAGGCACATCTCAGATAGTGGTTATGTCTCCTCTGTGATTCCACTTACTCTCGGACAGTCCTCTCAGTGGCCCCAGCTCCCGTCAGGCAGTCCTTCCTCCGAGGCGCCAGCTCTGGTCCAAGGCTCTTGTTATTTTCCCTAATGGTATGGTCGTTTTAAAAAAGGGAGACAGAGACTGAGAGTAATACTGAGGAATGGATTATTAGGATTTTACTTTAGAGGAGGGAGGAAATTTAGGGGATGCTGGTCACTCATAACACATCATGAGAATAAGTGTTTGAGTCTTTTGTGTCAGTTGGGCTCTTGGATTGCAAAAAACACAGACTCCCTCCAAGGAATTCCAATGTGGTGGGGGTGGGAGGCCTCATTTTAAGAACATGAGAAGAAGCCAGGAAGAACTGGTCCCAGGCTCCAGCATAAAGGGACACTGGAAAGCTTGGCCCATTGGCTTGAGGGATACAGACCCAAGGCTGACTATTGGCCCCCCAAGATATCTTGCCCTAATCCCTGGAACCTATAAATGCTACCTTATTTGTAAAAGGACTTTGCAAGTGTGATTAAGTATTTTGAAATGAGGAGATTATCCTGGATTGTCTGGGTAAGCTCTTCATGCAACTCCAAACGTCCTTGTAAGAGAGAGGCAAGGGGAGATCTGTCACAGAGAAGAGAAGAAGGCAATGTGAACAAGGAGGCAGAGCTTGGACCAGGGGAGCCACAAGCCAAGGGAATGCCGGCAGCCACCAGAAGCTGGAGGAGGCAAGGAACAAGTTCTCCCCTAGAGCCTCTGGAGGAGCAGCAGCTCCACCCACACCCTGATTTTGACACAGTGATACTGATTTTGGACTCTGGCCTCCAGAATTGTGAGAGAATAAGTTTCTGTTGCTTTAAGCCAGTAACTTTGGGGTGATTTGCTATAGTAGACCTTGGAAACTAGGACAAGGGTGGTTCTTTGCCCCATTCTCTGCCACAAACATGCCACAGCTCTGCACACATCTGCTCTATTCTCTTGCCCTTGTTCTCATCCTCCACTCTATTTTCCCTCCACCTCACAGCCTCTGCTTCCTCACATTTTCTCCTGTTTCATAATTTTGACTTATACTGTCCAAGTCCTCTCCAACTCCTATCTGCGTCAGGACATTTTAGCTTCAGCAGCCACTACCTTTTATAGTTCATATATTGCCCCCAGGTTAGCACAAAAGCCTATGGGTTGGCTGCCCTTTAAGTGAAGTGCCCATCTGTGCTCCAGTTGTCCTTGGCCAGTCAGGGACCTAGAAGGAATGAGGAGGGGGTCCTTTGGAGCACATGGGACTGCCTCTTCCTTGGGGCTCTCAGTGGAGCCCTTTCACTTGGGTAGGGTGTGGCAGATGATAGGATTGTCACATCTGATTCAGCTCATATGTCTGAATGTTTTTAACAAAAATTATAGGAAATCAGTTCTGAGGCAGCACGTCTGAAATGAAGAAAAAATAGTTTAAGGAAGCTAACTCTTCTTAATAAGGAATTACCCCAAATCATAGGCAGACCAGTGCCCTAATAAAATGTAGCATTCTGGGGAAGCAGATGTGGCTCAATCAGTAGGGCTCCCGTTTACCATATGGGAGGCCCCGGGTTCGGTTCCCAAGGCCTCCTGGTGAAGGCAAGCCGGCCCATAGGGCGCGGTGAGCTGACGCAGCAGGACGACCCAGCAAGGGGAGACAAGCAGACACAGAAAAACACACAGCAAATGGACACAGCGAGCACAAGCAACAAGGGCGGGGGGGGGGGGG
>JAKSZT010053883.1:60648508-60722580 GCA_026826555.1 Tolypeutes matacus | reverse complement strand
TTAAAAAAAAAAAAAAAAATGTAGCATTCTTTTCTCCATGTCATGTTTTACATTGTTGTTGTGGAGCCAGGGCTGACTGGGCAAGGGAGCAACTAGTCCTTTGTTTCTAATTTAGTTTTCCCAATAAACCACACTTATGTTGACTTCATTCAAAAATTGGGTTGTAGAATGGTGATTATCTGCTTAGTGAGCTGCCTTGGCTACCAAGCTTAGTTTAGTTGTGCTGTAGTCTAGAGCAGGGCTTCCCAAACCTCAGTGCCTTCACATCACCTGAGGGTGCAGAAGGTCCTGAGTTCTGCATTCCTGGCAAGCTCACCCGTGATGTAGCTGCTGCAGGCCCATGCACAGCACTTTTATGTTGCAAGATTCTAGAATAGACTGGTTTCGGATGGCTCAGTTCCATGGATGTTTCTAATGTGCCTTAAAAACATAACTGAGTCAAATAATTTGGGGGAACACTGGGTAAAACAAAGTACACTGTGTTTCTTTATTTTGGGGGCTTCTTAGAACTTCTTGCCTGCTAAATCCCCAAACTTATTTAACCACAAGTCCTTTGTTCCCACAATCTTACTGATTAGGGATTTGGAAAGTACACCTTGGGAAATGGTTCTCTGGAAATCCCATTCCTAACCCCTTACTCTCAGTCCAGGGGGATTTTTTTTTTTTTAACAATGGGAGGAAGTAGGAAAACTTGCTCTTGGTTTCAGAGCTGGTTCTCCCTGGAAGTAAAGACCTAAATCAGAGAGATTAACAGCTCCAAAGACTAAAGGTTGTGTATAGGGTAGTGGTCGGAGTAACATACACCTGTGTTTGAATCCTAGCTCCACAACTTACAAACTGTATGACTCTGAGTAGGTCATCCCCTCTGAACCTGTTCCCTAATCTGTAAAATAGGGATACCAGTATTTACCTACCTTGTAAGATTATTGTGAGAAATAAATGAGTTGAACAGGTGTAGAGGACTCATTATGTTGCCTAGTATGTAATAAATGCCCAGTGGAAACTCTTATTATTATAATGATGCAAAAATACCACAACATTTCACATGCACCCTATTTTTTTCTCCAGTTTTTCAGGAGAGAGGGAGAAAGAGATGGAGAGAGAGAAAGGGAAAGCGCAAACATTCTGGCTGGAAGGGAACTTATGCTTTGAAGCTGACAAGTATAATTTGTCTTGAGACTGCCAAGCTCTCGGGCTGAGACTTCATATTGGAAAAAAAGAGACAAGCAAGATTAATCTGGGGCCTTCGTTACTTATTCCATCTGGCCTGGCTTGGCACAGCCTCTTAGCTCTACTCCTTCAAAAGCCTCAGAAGAGTGGTCTCTAATGGTTTCTGACATGGCAAGAAAGGGGCTCACACAGCATGGAGATAAGGGCCCCAGCACCAGGGCCAAAACGCTTCCAGCGCTATGGCCCAGATGCTCCACCACAAAAGAAACAAATGAACTGAAAGGGAGCCAAGGCCTCTGGGCCATGGTAATCTTCAGGATTCCCAGGACACCTGGTTCCCCACAATGGGGTGCGGCGGAGCAGGGCTCACGTGGATGGTACCAGTGATGCGGATGGTCTGACTGGGGCGTGTTCCAATGACCACCAGCACTTTTTAATCTGGCTTTACTGTCCCGCAGGAAATAGGTAGGTGTTAGGGGGAGAAGTGGAGAGCATTGCTTGTTCTAGACATTTGCCAGGAAAAACCTGCTGGGGAGGCTTTCTCATTCGTGTTTTTGTTTCCCTGCTCACATGGGAGAGGGAGAGGGGGAGGGGGTGGGGGAGGGAAGGGACCTGATACTTACTAAGCATCTACTATGTTCCAGGCACAGCGCCGGGTGGTCTCTCCACTGTTGGACTTGATCACTCATCACAAGCCTGAGAAGTGGAGTTTACTATCTTCCTTTGATTGGGAGAAGGGCCAGGGTCATACAGTAAGTAAGAGAGCCAGGATTTGAACAGATGTCTACCTGTCATGTTGGTTAGTTGTGGTATTTCGTATTCACAGTAACAGCCTTGGCCTGACAGGATTTGAGAGGAGAGAAATTATGAGCAGAGAGAATTTTCCACAGCCCCAGGAGTCACCAGCAATGTGGTCTGAGCCTTCTCTCCTAGGAGATTGTAGAGCATGAAGGCTGAGTGGGTGCCTTTAAACTACCTTTGGAAAGATGGAGTTCTTGAACTGGAGACGAAGCCAGATTGGTCAGGGGACTGTTTCTCTTGAATTAGGGGGCTGCCAAGTGTCTGGAGCAAAGGTACGCATAGCTTTCCAAAAGCCATGGATTTTGATCTCCATGACTTGAGAAGTCGAAATCCAGCCAGATAGCTCCCAGAGCCTCAGGGTAGTGCTTGTGGAAGCCTCTCTACTTCACCAGGGGACTTCTGGGAACCTTCTGTGTTCAATCACAAATCAGGACTGTCAGTATTTGCTTACTGGTTAACAAAGACCATGGAGAACAAAAGCATGGGTTTCCAAGTCAAACATCCCCAGCATTCTTTTTCTTTTTCTTTGGCAAATATTTACTGAGCACCTATTTTGTACCGAGCACTGTGCTAGGCCATGGGTCCACAATGATGATAGAGAAAAATGGCCCCTTTCCTCATGGAGCTTATAGTCCAGTGGAGAAGATGGACTGTAAAAACAGGAATTGTAGAGGTGATTCATTGTAACTATGATGAGTGCTTTGAAGGAAAAGCATAGAGTGCCTAAGGAGTATATGACAGGGAAGGAGATGCAGGGCCCTGGCCCAGTGAGATAGTCAGAGAAGGTATCACTAAGGGTATGACCCATATGCAGAACATAAAGGATGTGTAAGAATTAGCCAGGCAAAGTGATTTAGAGAACAACATGCATGAAGGCCCTGAGACAGGAAGGAGCCTGGCCCGTTTGAGGAAATGAAAGAAGTTCTGTATTGATGGATCTTATAGGGAGAGCAAAAGAGGGCTGTGAGATGGAAGTAGAGAAATGGGCACACACAGGGCCTTTGAATGCCATGTTAAGGATTTGGTCCCACATGGGACATGTCTCTTATTGTCACATATGACAAAAACCTAATACAAATCAGCTTAAACACAAAGGCAATATTTGATTCATAGAAATGGGAAGTGCGGGGTTAGAGCTTCAGGTATGACTAGATCCAGGAGCTTAAACAGCATTATGAAGACCTTCTCTTCGCTTAATTGTTTCTTTTTTTTTAAAACAACTTATTGAAGTATATCATTTATACGTGAACATACATAAACTATAAGTGTTCAGTAAACATCATGAACTTAGAAAACAAACATGCATAACATCATACAGGCCTCCCACACATCATCCCCCCACAAACACCCTGCATTGTTGTGAAACATTTGTTAACAAATCATGAGAGTATCGTCAAAGTATTACTACCAACTATATTCTGTATATTCCTCCCCTATACGTTTTTTTAAGGATTTATTTATTTATTTACTTTTATCCATTTTTGCCTCCCCCTCCTCCCATTTTTGCTGTTTCTGTGTCCATTCACTGGGCAACTTTCCTTGTCCATTTCCTGCCCTCTCTTCTCATCCTTCTCCTCCTGTTTCACTGGCATTCGATGCTTGGAACCTCCGATGTGGGAGAGAGGTGTCCTACGGCCTGCGCCACCTTAGTTCCTGGTTCTTCAGCGTGTCTCGTCTTGGCTTTCCCTTGTGTCACTCTCCTGTTACATCATCATCTTGCTGCGTGGCTCGTGGGGCCTGGCGGCGCACCCACGCATGGGGCCTGGCAGCGCATGTGCCTTCTATATTTTTCTTTTTTAAATATTTATCTGGAAGTCCAGGGGATTGAACGGAGGTCCCTCCATATGGGAGACGGTTATCCAACCACCCAAGCCACATCTGTCCCCCTGCTATGTCTCTTAAGGTTGACCAAAGATACCCAAAGTTACAGTCATTTCCCATACAGGATGGTCATGTAATAAATCAGGCTTAGTTTATCACCAGCATTCCAAAAACCAGACCTAGGGAGAAAAACTAGGTCTGGGGACACATGCATGGGTTCTAACATAACGAATGTTTAGCCTACCCTGATTATCACAAAATCAGGACAGCAAGAATATTTGCATGTTTAATTGTTTTTGTTTGTCTATGCCTCTCTTCTGTGTTGGCCTTTCAACTTATGATCCAAAAGGAAGAGACAGCTCCCTTCTACCTTCAATTTGGAAAAAATAAAGAAGTAAGGGCAAGACTGATTTCCATGACCTGGGTTACATGCCTACCCACGGGACCAGTGATGATGTCCAGAAGGCAGTAAAGTGACCAGCCTAACCTGGGACCTGTTCCTGCCCCTGTAGCTGGGGTGGGGATAGAGGGTGAAGGAAGGGGAAGAAAGTCACCGTGACTAGCAACCTCAGGACCACGGAAGGAGTTTCCCCAAGGAAAAGGAGTTCTGGTTATAGAGGAAGAGAAGTGGGAAAGACGTGGGGTAGACAAAGACATTAACAAAACAACCTCATTCTCTTCCTAGCCAGAGAAAAGCATATTCTTGTTTATTGGCAAACCTGTTACCATTTAATCGATATCAGATTCTGATTTGCACAAGTACCATTCTTCAGTGTTAAAAACTGGGAATGCTCTGAGTTATTGGGCAAACTTTTCTGACTATTTTTCAAATGTTTCTAGGAAGCTGGACAAATGCTTCCGATTGATGATGGAAAATATGACAAGATTTCAAGAAATCCAAAGTGATAGAGGCGAAGTCTTATTCAGCAACTTGCAGCGGATCGTCAAACTCGAATTTGTCTTGTGTAGGGAATAATGTTCTGAGAACTATCAGGGCTATATTTTTAATTGGCCTAAGTACTGATTGTTGTTAAATAGAGCATAGTATTTAAGCAGTGAATAAAATCGGTGTTTTGTTGTTAGATTTGGGAAAAAAACAATATTATAATCAACAGAGAGCAATGGGAAGCCACTGAAGAGTGGTATGTGAGTGAAAAGCAAGATCAGATTAATTTATTTCAGAAATCACATTGGCTATTGTAAGGCTGGAATGGAGCAGGCAAGAGAAGAGGCAGAAAGGACTTAGATTCTAGGTAAACTTAAACACTTCCCAATAACCTAGAAATTATCTAGAAATAGTTAATAAACTATAGAAGAATTTTTTTGCATTATCATTGTGTGATTCAACTTTTTTTAGAGAGTTGTAGGTTTACAGAAAAAGCACACAGAAAATAGAGTTCCCATATTATTAATACCTTGCATTAGTGTGGTATATTTGTTAAAATTGATAAAAGATTATTATAATTGTACTATTAACTATAGTTCATGGTTTATACTAGGGACTATAGTTGTTTTTTTTTTAATTCATTTTAGTAACATTTATACAACCTAAAATTTCCCCTTTTAGTCACATTCAAATATATAGTTCAGTGCTGTTAATTACATTCACAATGTTGTGCTACCATCACCACCATCTTTTACCAAAACTTTCCATCTCCCCAAACAGAAACTCTGTACAATTGAAGCATTAACTCCCCCTTCCCTACCCATAGCAGAATCTTTTTAAATGCACAGCAGATCTTGCAAGAAAGTATGAGAGATCCCCAAAGGTGAAAGACAAAGAAGAAATGGAAAAAATAGGGCTAAATTACTAGCTGAAATTGCAGTTCCTTTGAAAAGTTCTTCCAATCTAGATAATCAAAAGATTTAGATTTTAACAGTCACCTGGGGAAGGGAAACAAGGTCTTGGACTTGAATGAGTTGGGTATTAGAGCAGAGACACTTCTTCTCCTATACACATTCTTGATCCCCAACCCTCCTATAAAGCTGGGCCCCCAGTGGTGGTGAAACAATGAACTAGGAAAAAAAAAAAAAAAACTACCGATGGCCGTGGAGAGATAATAAAGAAATGTTTGTGTCTTGGTTTGTGCTCTGAGTGGAAAAAATTCATCCCCTCTGAGATTTTATAAACATGAGTCTTCACATGAGTTTGGAGTTAAAAATTCCTATCACTTGTATGGTTCTAAAATCGTCAAGCTGAGAAATTAACTTTGAATAGGGCTCAAGACTAGTGATACCCCTAGATGCCTGGGAGAAGCACAAACTTCTCTGGAAAGAGCCTTCAGCCTGGGATGCAGAGAATTTTCTTAGAAAATCCCACTGAATATATGCCCATAATCTGAAATTACAAACCAAATGAAGATATAATCCACACCCTGGGCAAGAGACAGCAGATATGACAAACTACAGCTTTAAATCTCCAAGAATATCAGTTGATTAAATTATTAGGTATGAACTACAACATAAGTGTGTTAAAATGATTAGAGATCTAAAAGAAGGAATTAAAAAACTAAATGAGGAATACAATATTATCAAAAAAGACCAGACAAATTTGAAAAAGAAAAAATATATTTTCCAGAAATGAAAATTATAGTCATTGAAATTAAGATTTTAAAGCAAGGGTTAAACTGCAGCACAGACACAGCTGGAGAAAGAATTTGTGAACTACTTCAGGGGTTGGCAAGAATTTGTGAACTACTCTGGGTCAAATCTGGCCCACCACCTATCGTTGTAGAGCCCATGAACTAAGAACGGTTTTTACATTTTAAAATGGTTTCACAATTTATATATATATTTTTAATTAAAAGAAGAATAATACTTCATGATATGTAAAAACTATGTGAAATTCAAAATTTGGCATCCACAAATAAAGTTTTATTGGAACACAGCCATGACCATTCATTTACACATTGTCAATGGCTGCTTTTGTGCTACAAATGGCCCACTGTGGACCTTTAAAGCCACATCTGCATGCACACGCACACACACGTACATACCTGCCCTAGTGGATTTCCTTGAAGATTCCTTGGAGACCCCAAGTTCTTTTTCATCCCTTAGTATAAGATCTTCCCACTTGGTATTTAGAGCAATATTCCAATCTTTGAAAGGTTTTTCAAATCTTCATTAACCCTGCCTCTTTCTAGAAACAGCAAGGTGTAGAGGAAGCACATTATTTAACAACCATCTACTGAGTAATTTGTAGGTGCCAGCCACTGTGCTTGGCACAACGGTATTCAGTGGTCAACAGAGAATAGATTCAGAAACTCTTCGGTTCCAAGACTGACAATGCCACAGCCATCAGCCACGGGCACTTCTGTTTCATTGTGTGTAATACAGGGATAATTATAGTCTTTTACCTAGTAGGGCTTGTGCTAATTAAGAGAATAAAGCATCTCAACACAATCCCTAGTACATTGCAAGGGTTCAATAAATGTTACCTCACCGCTTCTGATTGCCTATCAGTGCCCAGAATTTTCTCTCTTGCAGTGTCCCATGCAGATGAGGACAGAGAATTCTCGTTCCCAATAAAGTGATTCTCTACCCACCACCTGGGTTTTTCTCTTTTTACCCTAGTGTGCCCTCTTGGCAATATCAAAAGCTAATATAGAGGAGAAAAAATCTGAGAGCAGAGAGTGACTAAGACTCCACCATATCACCTGAATTCACCTGTGCTGGTACGGCCCCTGGAGTATACAGTTCTGTGAACTAATGAATCCATTCCCACTTTGTGTATGTGTTTGTGTGTACATTTGTGTGTATGTTTGCATGTGTGCCATTTTTACTTGCAACCGCAAGAATTCTGACCAAAACATTTATCTTTTAAATGTTCTATTTCCCCACCTAAGATATAATTCCTTTGAGGCTACAGAGCATCCCAAGGTGTGCAGAAGAAGGTCTTTGTCTTAAAAGAACTTACAGTCTACCAGAGGAAGCACTAGTTCACAATAACCACAGAGTAGCTAGAAGCTCCTAGAGGCAGACAAATATCAGGTGCCAAGTGAGGGAGCAGGGGGCACTCATTTCTCACTGCAGTGTTTGGGGAATGCTTCCTGGGGCAGGTGACAGAACTGGACACATGAGGACACAGAAGGGGGGGGAGCATTCAATGGGAAGGGATCCAGACCTGCTTGACCCCTCTACCCTGTCAACTTGCCTTAGGCCACACCATAAAAATAGCCTCACTCCCACTTCTATTGGCATTATTCTCTTACTCTATGCCAAAGGATCGCTCTGTCCCATGCGGGCATTTTCAGCATTTCTTGTCCTCTATAACCATCCAAGCACTCCAGACCTCTTCCCACCTGTTTCTAAGCCTCTTGGTTTCTGTCTTCATGATTCCTCTTTCTGTCTGAAGCCTGTCCTGAGCTGTCTATAGCCGTATTTGCATCACTTATTCCGCTTACGACTTCTGCTTCCTTCTCAGCATAGTCTGGGGTCTCCAGTTACTTAGGCCCTCTGTCCCTTAGGCCCAGTCTAGCATTGAGGTTCTCCATCCTGGCTGCCCTCACATGGATGAAGCCTGCTTCATTTGCCCGGGCCCTGTATGCTGGACCTAGACAGGGAACAGGGGAAAATGAAAAAGGAAGAGGGAGCAGGCAGGGTTGGTCTTCTTTCCAGAGTCCATAGCGTCTCATGGAGGTGGTGTGGCTTGTAGAAACTGGGCTCCTATGGACACCAGAGCTCCTTCACCCTCTCACTGACCAGGCCCTAGGAGGTGCCTCCTGACCTCCACCCACCTGAGTCCAGAGAGCAGTCTCTGAACTATGTGCTCCAGGAGCCTGAATTCCTTCTCATGCCACAGCCTGAGGCAGTGAGGCTGGCAGCACGGAATGCTGGCTCTGAGATCTGAGGTGGAAATGAAATAACTATCTGACTTAGAAAAACAGATCAACACAGCAGTCTTTGTGAGAAGAGAAAATCCCCGAGAAGGCCAGAAACACAAAGGGAGGCTGATTGGCAGCGCCACCCTGCCCTGCAGCGATGAAGAAGGGCCAGTTCACTTTCCTGAGAGAGGCAGAGGCAGGACCCTGGGAGCCACCGCCAAGGCAGGATTTTCTTCGTGGGCTCCCACAGGCCAAGGAAAATAACTAGGTAGAGGCACCGTTCCCAGGTAGCCCTTGAGGGCGTTGAGGGCGGCAGAATGAGCCCCCTAAGCTCTAACGTGGGGATGAACTTTGTTAAGAGCAGTACATGGAAGCTAACTCAGGGCTGTGCATCCTGCACAGAAGGTGCCTTCCCCGCCCATCCCCACAGCTCTCCAGCTGGGTTTAACTCTCAATTGTGGGTCTATCTTTACTCTTGACTATTTGTGGCCTCCAGTGTACTGCAGTGGCTGGCACATAGCAGGGGCTCAATAAATAGCTGAGATTCATATACCTCCATTTTCTCACTGTAAACATAAAAGGTCAGACTCTATCTCTAAAGGATCTTACTTTGCACAACAATTTAAAAGTACAGACTCTGAGACCAGGTCACAGGACTTCAAAGTCTGGCTTCACAATCCCCTAGCTGGGACTCTCAGCAAGTCATTTAACCTCCCCGTGTTTCCCATCTGTAAAGTGGCGATATCGCAGTGCTCATCTCATGAGGGTCTATAAAGAGAGGCTACCTTGCAAAGCACTCAGCACCATGCCACGCCCATAGGAAACACTCAGCAAACATGAGATTCTGAGTCTATCTACCATCTACATTCATTCGCTTCACGTGTCATTTGCTCATCCCATCATTCATTTAATAAAATAGCACAGTGGATTCAAAGCACTGTGGAGACAAAGATAAACAGAACACAGTCTTCACCCAGGATGAGCTCATGGTCTACAGTTAATTAGACTAATATTAGAATAAGATTTCTAGGCCCTAACTGCCTGCCACTTACAACCATCTGACCTGGAACAAGTTATATAAACTCTCTGTGCCTTGGTTTCCCCATCAGCAAAATGAGAATAATAATAATCTCACAGAACATGGAGGAAAATAACCCAACCATGCTGACCTTTAACTGTGGTGGTGTTTTTTTTTTTTTTTTTTTTAATAGACTTTTTTTAAAAACAGTTTCTAATTTACAGGAAAACTGAGTAGATAGATGAGAGAGTTCCCATATACTCCTGCACACAGTTCCCTATTATTAACATCTTACATTAATATGGTATGTTTGTTATAATTCATGAACTAATAATGGTAAATTATTATTAACTAAGGTCCATAACTTCTTCAGCTTTCCTTAGCTTTTCACCTAAGGTCCTTTTTCTGTTCCAGGATGCCATCCATAACATTTAGATGTCATGTAAATGTGACTTTAATCTGCAGTATCACAAGACGATTCCAAATCGCCAGGCAAGCCCTGACAGGAGTAAGTAAGATCTATTTAAAAAACAAAAACAAAACACCCCGTAAAGTCCTGCTTAGGTTTGTCACATCACACATCACATGATCTATAGATTATTTGGAACCTAAGCACCCTGACTCAAGCTCCAGCTTCCAAAGGAAAGCAAACAAGAGCTTGACTCAACTATCTGAAATATTTGACCCAGAAGTTAAATTTTTCAAAAAGAGGAAAGCATCTGGGCTTTAAAAAAAAGTCCCCTTTCAACTAAAAGCAACTTGAATTAATATTTCAAAATATGTAATTTTCAGCTACATTTAATTAATTTGTCTCCACATTCCCTAGAACAGTTCCTGGCAAGCACGTGATATTAACTCTAATTACTACACTTCTGGACGTTCTCTGTCAAAAGTCTGGATAAATTAAATAATTGAATGAAAAAGTGCTGAAGAAACATGAAAATGGGAGGGACCAACTGATGAGGGAGAGGAGTTGTAGGTCAGAAAATGATCTCACTCACTCATTCATTCATTCAGTAAACATCTGTGGCAGGTTAATTTTTCACTGTCTCTCCTTTCCCCATATCCCAAACAGGTTGCCAGGTCCACAGAATTTCTTTACCTTAGGGATGCTTGCAAGACATAAAGCAAAAGCTGCTTTAAGTGCAGAATTTTTCTGGTCTTGTCAAAGTCCAAGTATGTTAGGTGTCCTGGAGGTATAGGGGAGCGAATGGGTGACTGTTGAAACAAGAGAGAAGAAGTTCCAGAAACTTGGAAAAGTTTGAGCTAGGACCCAGGCCTGCACCCCACCAGCGCTCCAGGAGGTGGCCAAAGCTTGGAGAGACTAGCTCTGTGGTGTGGTCAGCCTGGGAACCACCACACTCCATGCACGGCACAGTAACAGAGCAGGGGCAGATTCCAAGGAGCCTCAGGGCTGGGAGGTGGGGATCTCAGTGGGATCCATGTGGACCAATGAGTGGAGAGGCCTACTGGATACCACAGTGCTGAGGCGAGACATGGACATGGCCCCAGGGGTGGGTCGTGGTAATAACCAAGATTCATTCTCAGAGGCAGTAGTTAAGGGCAGAGGACTTGATTGCCTATCTTTTTTTTTTTTTTCCCCACATGAGTAAAATAGTTTTCTTATTACTTAAATTTCCTTAAAATACAAATATAATTGACTAAAGCAAAACTGATAACAATGTATTGTGGGGTTGCAACAAATGCAGAAGTGAAACATTTAACCAATAAAACAAAGGTGAAGAGGTAAATAATGGAAGAACTCTTGTAAGTTTCTTTTTTTTAAATTTCAATGTTAAACATTGCTCCATTGATGCAAGTTAGTAATTACAATAACAATAAATCTGCTTTGGCCCATGGTGACATTCTCCCCTTATTTTTTTTCATTCCTCAATTTTGAGGGATTTGGGGTGATGTCTGCTCTGACTGCTTCAGGCTGAGAGGGGATTTAGATATTATGGGGCAGAGGAAAGGAATTGTTTTGCTTGCAGTTAAGATACTCCTTGTTTTGAGGAAGGGACTTGTCCATCATCGTTTTGTTAGTTTTCCAGGGCAAGCCTGAAGAACTGGAGAACAGGAATTGGCTGCAATTCAGGTTTCAGGGCTGAACCAGCATATGAACCATCTGAAGATTTAAGTCTTTGAGAAATTTTTTAGCAAATACATTGAAAATTATAGGTTCAGATAAAAGGAGTAGAAGAATCATGGTTAGGGGAATTATAAATAACTATGTTATACTGGAGAAATAGCTTTTCGTATATTCCCAAATAGGGCCCACTGAGGGGGTGTTGGTTTCATGAGGCTGTGTGGCTTGTCTATGGTGTCCAGACATCTCTAGAGCCCTTGGGAGCACTTTTGTTTGAGGCTTTGTTTACTGTGGCATTTTGGGAAATCTGCCTGAGACCTGCATAAGTGTAACCTCCCGAATGACCTACCAGCTCACTTTGAAATCTCTTAGCCATAAAAACTCTGTTTTATTTAATATTTCCCCCTTTTAGTCAAGGTCTTTTTCCAAATGCATCACAGGTCAGCCCTTGGTAATAATCTCTCAGAGCCAGGGAGTGACCTCCTGTCTTTTATCTCTGAGCCTTGTCACTTGCTACCTGTGTGATCTTGAGCAGGTTAACCTAAACTTTCCACCTCTGTTTTTTTCTTCTGGAAAATGGGAAAATAGCTCTACTATTGTTGTGAGCATTAAATGAGTAATGAGAAGTGTTCAATTAAAGAAAATATCCTGACAGCCTAGTGGAATAGGAGTCAGAACTAGATTTAAATAACCTTAATAATGAAATGAGAATTTTTCTTGCCCATTTGAGTTTGGGACTCACTAGATATCTACTGAGTCCCTACTCTAGTCGGGCATTGAACTAGACCCTGGGGACACAATGCAAGGCACCGTTTTTCTTCTCCAGGGACCACTGTAAGGACGTCTGAATTCCATGGCCATCCAGAGGACAGAGACCTTACTCCCGGCTAAGTAGATCGAGCATATTTGTTTTTGTCTTACTTCAAATTCCTAAGAGTGAGAACCTGATTATTCCAGTTCATCACTTTTAACCAAGTCATAGGCCAGAGGTTATAGGTTGCTGACTAGCCCGTGGATTGGCTGCCCTTGAGTCAAGTGCTCACCCCTGGTCCAATCAGCTGTGGCCAGGAAGTCTCCTGGTGGCTCATGGCCCAAAGCATGGCTGCCGTCCCCAAAGCAGAAGCTAGTTTACCTTAGAAGGGGAAGTGGGTGGAGCAGATGCCTCGACATTAGTACAGCAGGGAAAGATTTTCCAAGAGAAGGAAAAACATGCAAAGTGTGGGAAAGTATGGGATATTTGAGTAACTGTGGGAAGTTTTGAGTTGCAGGATTTTAAGAAGGGGAGAGCTACTTTGCAAGGAGCTATCTACTGATGACACTTGAGACCCCTGAGTTTGGCTTCTATTTAAATCTCCCCAAGTATCAGTCATGTAAATATGTCTCCCCACCACCACCACCTATCAGTCAAAAACATGGGCACCACATTACATGATCATTTCATCTTGCTAAAACCATCATTTTAAAAAATTTGATGTGAATAAAATTTTTTTTCACAAAGGAAGTAGTGGTAGTTACTACTTCTAGAACAGAGAAGCAAAGGGTATCAGGCCTTGGTGCTAGTTCTAGATTTTACTTGGACTTTAGAATCTGACCCATTGATTCAAACCCTGGTTTCACCACTTGCTAACTGCAACCTTAGACAAATTATTTAATTTCTTGGAGCCTCCATTTCCTCATCTGTGAGATGGGGCAAACTGTACCCACCTTTAGGTTGGTGGTTAGGATTAAAAGATATTGTGTATGTTAAGTAATTAAATGGTTTCTTGTACCTAAAAGATGATCAAGATATAGTTTCATTATTATTGACATATAATTTGAGGCAAATAATCTGATTGCTAAATGTCACGTTTACTACAAAACTACTGATTTCACCACACAGTTTTGAAGATCGAATGAAAGAATGTATATTGATGTGCTTTGAAAAGTATTCTGCAAGCTTCAGGAACCATCAGATATGTGAGACTGATGTCAGATATATGGAACTGTTAAACCTGAGGTTGGGGAACCACCCTGTCTGCAAAATGGCAGGTGCAAAGTATTTAAGTATAGAAAAAAGCTGGAGCCAAGACCTTAAAATAGTGAAATTAACCTTTAATTCACTTCTCCATTTTTTTTTTTAATTAGTAAAATTATCTTTAGGGAAGCAAATGTGGCTCAAACGATTGAGCTCCTGCCTACCACATGGGAGGTCCCCGGTTTGGTTCCCGGTGCCTCCTAAAGACGAGCAAGACAGCAAGCTGACATGGTAAGCTGACGCAACAAGATGATGCAACAAGAGACACAAGGAGGAAAAGATAATGAGAGACACCACAAAGCAGGGAGTAGAGGTAGCTCAAGCAATTAGGTGCCTCCCTCCCACATTCCCGGCCAGAGAGCGAGTGCAAACAATGAGGAGGTGGGGAGAAATAAATAAAATAAGTCTTTTTAAAAAATTGTCTTTAATATGTGTTGGACTATTTCTGGAATCAGCTATGATTTATTTCACTTAACAATCCACTAATATTCTTCATAGCAGGCATATAGTTTCCATTAATTCTCAAGTTGTCTGGCCTATATCTAAATAGATTTTAGTATCAACCAGTGTTTAGTGAAGCATTTTTTAAAGTAAGGAAGTAGAAATATTCCTCAGAAATGGCAAATCGGTTTTCATTCACATCAATTGATTTGTATTTCTTGTCCAGGAAATTGTACTAAGGTTTCTGGACCCCTCTCTGGGCTTGGTAGAAAGAGTGCTGCAATTTATTACTTATGCTTGTCTTGTTTATGAAAGAGATCTTGGTTAGCCAGTTACCAGCTGTGAAAGTTAGTCAAGTCACTTGTCATCTGTGAAATTAAGAAAACTGTACCTCACAGTTTGGGTAGGTCACAGCATAATGAAACACTCTGCCAGGCAACTAGATTTCATTCACTCATTCCAGAAATAGTTTCGAGATTATACTATGTGCCAGGCACCAAACTAGATGCTAGGTATGCATTGGCGTAAAGGTAGTCCCTGCTTTCTAGAAGTTTCCAGGGCAGTAGGAAAAATGGAAAGTAAATAGGTTATTAATATATAGTGTGATAAGTGCCAGTATGAGGGAAACAGGGTGTTATGGGAACACCAGAAAAAGCTCCCAAACCAGACATACAGGCTCAGAAAAAACTTCTTGAAGGAAATCCTGTTGAGACCCTGAATAAAAAGTAGGAGATGGATTAATATGGTGGAGGGTAGGGCAGAGAGAAAAGGTGCCTACAGGCAGAGAGAATAGCATGTATGAAGGCTTGGCTGCAAAAGGGCATTTCCATGGTATTTCCAGGAGAATGCAGATGGTTCCATGTGGCTGAAGCACAGAATGTAAGACAGAAAGCAGAAGACAAACGAGCTGGTGGGGTAAGTGGCGTACGGTCATGGGGGCCTTGCAGGCGACATGTAGATACTTACACTTCAACATTTCAGGCTGTGAAGTGGAGAATGGATCCAAGGGAGCAAGAACGAAGGCCAGAAGGCCATGAGGAGGCTGCTGTAATGAAGGGGAAATGCGGTGACTCTGCACACTATGGCTATTATTACCCCTTCTGCCAGGCGCTCAAAATTTAAAAACACATGGCCTGTTTCTCTTACACATGGTAATGTCTTCTGGAGGGGTCTTTTTTTTTTTACCGGGAGGTCCCGGGGATCGAACCCGGGTCCCTCCATATGGGAGACGGATGCCCAACCAGTTGAGCCACATCTGACCCCCAAGGGGTCTTATGAAACAAAGCCAGCTCCTATCTAATGAATCCACAAGAAATACAGCAGAAAGTGCCATGGATGAGCTCTGGGGCAGAAGAGGCAAATCCCCAAAGCCTGGCCTTGAAGAGCAGAGGAAATGAGTCTCCCCAGCACTGCAGCGAGCTCAGACATTGCTTTCTTTCTCCATGAGGCAGGCTTCACCTTCCCTTCCCCCCACCCCGCTCCCCCAAGCCTGACGATTTTCTTTTCTGGGCATTTGGGAGCATCCCTGAACAGGAAACTTTCTCTGAAATGAGAACTGAATGTCAAGAGGAAGGGAAAAAGTAAAGTTGTGGAGTTGGGCCCCAAAGAGTTCCAACCCAATTTTCTCACTGTAATCCTCACCACGCCCCAAAGAAAATAAGCCTGAGTCACAGACCACATCAGTCCTGGGAAGTGGGAAGCTTGGCTGTGTGGGGCTGGCCAGCCTCTCAGGGTTCTGTCTCCTGGTCTCCTGGGAGCCGTCTCTCTGGACACCACACAGGGAGGAAGGTTGACCCTGACTCAACCCCCACTCTAGCTGCTCCATGTCCCCAGCCTCCTCCCTCGTCCCCTGAGCTTTTAGCTGTCAGAGCTGTAGTCGAGTAGAGCTGAACTGTGGTCAGGCTGAACTGTGATCAGGGTGAGGAGGAAATTTTTGGAGCCACTCCAGTGGCCACAGACCTGGGTGTGTCTACAGCTGATTCAACAGATGGAGAGGCAGAAAAGGGTCATGGAAAGCGAAGGCGTTTCAGGGTCAGAATTCCAATTCCGCCACGTGGTAGCTGAGCATCAGTTGCCTCGACTCTAAAATGGGAATGATAATGTCTGGTTTGGAGGGTTATTGGAAAGCCTCTAGTCCAATATCTGAAACAGAATAGATGCTTAGAAAATATAAATTCTTAGAGCAGGAATTGTCTACACAACTTGTCAGACATTCATCCAATACAATTTTCTATTTGTGCTAGACTTGATTCTCCCTAACTAGTCTTATGAACATGTTGAGAGCAATAACTATGTTACACATCCTTTCCTTCCCACAGAATCTCACATTTAATGTGGGTTAATACATATTTCTCGGCCAACTGATAACACCCATATATCAAAATCCCAAATGTAACAACAATGCCAAAGCCAAAAGAGTCTCTGGCATCAAAAGGCAAACAGTATTATAAAATATATAATATATAAATTATTTATATAAAATATAAAGGATGCTTTAATTACGTAAAATATAGAAGCATTTGCACACCTTTCTTCCACCTGTAAAAGGAGCTTAGATGTTGCCAGCCAGCAGGAGAGGCAATATGAAACAGTGGCAAAGCAAGCAGCGCTGGAGCCGGGCTGCCTGGGGGGATGCCCCTACTCTTCAGTGGCATGAACTTGGCCAGGTAACTGGACTTCATCTGTAAAATGTGAATAATCAGAGCACCTATCTCACAGAGTTGTTGGGAGCATTTAAACAGTATATGGAAAGCACTTGAAACAGAGTCTGGCATAGGTTAACATTCAATAAGTGCTCTTCATTATTACCATCATCATCAAGGCTTAGTTCTATTTGCTGGACAGGACTCCCTGGTTAAATGGCAGCACTGGAAATCTCACCCCAAATAAAGATCCTGCCACCTGTACTGGGGATTCCACCCTGGATGGGGCAGGTGTGCAGTGCAAGGCTGCCCCTTTGGAGTAGCCTGGATAACAAGGCAACTTTGTGGGTGAGCCTTGCAAACTATAAACTGTATTACATACATTAGTGTTATAGTTTTTTAATTTTCCTAAAGTGATTTTAGGAGCAATGCTTAAAATCTAGACACAATATTGTAAACATAATTCTAATTCCCACTTATTTGATATCCTATTATGAATTAGGTACCGTGCCTAATGCTTTTCACTGGTCAACTCAATTAATGTTCTCAACAACACTTTAAAGTTGGAAATATTGTTATCCCCATTTTATAAATGAGGGAAATGATATGCAAAGGCCACCCAAGGTGTCAAGTGGGATTCAAGTGGGTCTGTTGGTTCCTAAGCCTATGCTTTAATATGCTACATTTTACTTGTAGACCGAATATAAATTTTCAAAGATGAATTAAGATGCCACTGGGTTCAAGATTTCCAGCCAAATTCCAGTGAGAATCCTGCCTCTGTCCCCTCAATAGGTATCATGACATCTCAGCCTTGTAAGGCACATGGTACAGTGCTCTGATATTTAAAATCACCTGGAAATCATCTTCCTTTCCCCCATTCCAAGGTAACCACGTCAAGCTTAATGTTTCTACCCTGAAAGGATCCAGGGCTCATTTGACACTGCTAACATTTGAAAATATATTTCTTGAGTCTAAGGATTTTTCTAGCACAGAGACCATTTTCTTTTCTGGCTAGGATATCAAAAGAAAATCCAAGGGAAGTGGGTGTAGCTCAGTGGTTGAGTACCTGCTTCCTATGTATGAGGTCCCAGGTTCAATCCCTGGTACCTCCTAAAAAAATAGAAGCTTTTGGGGAGTAGGTGTAGCTCAGTGATTGAGTGTCTACTTCCCATGTATGAGGTCCAGGGTTCAATCTCCAGTACCTCCTGAAAAAAAATCTAGGATCCTCCACCCCACTACCCCTCAAAAAAATCTGTTTTCTTTTTTTAAATCAAAAGAGCATTTTGTAGAGACTTCTGGGAAGACAGAGGATTAGAGAGAGGAGGGATCACTTCTCTCCCAGAAAAATTAACTAGAGGATAAGCAGAGACTCTTTGGAGGGCTGCTCTGAGGCTTAGGACATGAAGGGAAGGTGAGACACCACCCAGAAGATAGAGGGGCAAAGGAAAGGAGTCTCAATTGGCTGGAAAAATCCTGTGAGTAAAGCTGCAGCAGCAGCAGCAGCAGCAGCTGGCACTTATCCCCCCACCCTTGAGGAAAACAGCAATCTTCGGACTGCAGCTGCTGTGGACTGCAGCAGGTCCAGACTGAGAGGGTTGCAGGGGTCCTGTTCCCCAAGAGAGGGGAGAGGTAGGGACACAGCCTACAGCAAATTCAGATTTTGGCCAGTGAACTTGGTCTGCTGCATTGGAGGGATCCACACTTCCAGGCTGGTTAGGGCCGTGAGATTACCCTGAGAACCTGCAGGAAGCTAAAGATAATTTGCCTTCTCAAACACCCTCCCTACTTCCCTGGGCTGGTTGCTGAGGAAGCAGAGGGAGGGAGGTTGCGCTGACTGCCAAGTGAGGAGAACGGTGCGTGAGAAAGTTGTTTTGGTGAGGATTTGCCCACCCTGAGGATACTGCTTCTGTACTGCCCGCCCATGGAGTTACACTGAAGGCATCCACCCTAGCAACTGGGGTCTAAGCGGAGAGCTCTGCCAAAGACTTCCATCTGCTGGCAGACTAGAAAATTACACAAAAAGGAAGGAAACATAATAAATAAATAAAAGAGGCAACCAGGTGCCTTTACTGCCCCCTCTCCAAAGCCCTTGGAAACTGGCCTGCACCCCATTACTGCACTGGTTTGAGCAGTTAAACAGGGGCAATACTAAATATCTAGAACAAGTTGAACCAAGAGTCAAAGAACAGTGGTAGCACACAGCTACTTAAAGTAAATCCCTAAGGAAGAGAGAGAAACTGAACATCAGAGTAAACTCAGCATCCTAATTAGATGCCTAGACATCAGAAAAAATTACAAGCCATACAAAGAAAAAGGAAGATATGACTCAAGTAAAGGAACAAATCAAAGCTCCAGACAAGACACAGGACTTGAAACAACTAATCAATGAGGTTCCTACAAATCTCCTAAATCAAATCATGGAGTTGAAGGACAACATAGCTAAAGAAATAAAAGACATTAAGAAGACACTGGGTAAGCATAAAGAAATATTTGAAACTTTGGATAGAAAAATAAAGGAGCTTATGGGAATGAAAGACACAATAAATGAAATTAAATCTACAACAGAGGAATACAACAGCAGATTTGAAATCATGGAAGAACCAGCAACATAGAACAGAGCAATTGAAAAGAGAGAAGAACACAGAGAGAAAAGAATGAAAAATAAATGAACAGGGGCACAGGGAGTTGAATGATAGCATGAAGCACACCAACATAAATTTTATGGGAGTTCCTGAAGGAGAAGAGAAGGGAAAAGAAGCAGAAAGTGTATGAGGAAATAATGGCAGAAAATTTCCCAACTCTCATGAGAGACATGAATATACATGTTCAGGAAGCACAGTGAACTCTAATTAGAATAAATCCAAATAGACTTACCCCAAGACACATAATGTTCAGAATGCCAAAGATAAAGACAAAATTCTGAAAGCAACAAGGGAGAAGTGAAACATCACATACAAGGGATGTCCAATAAGACTTACTGCAGATTTCTCTTCAGAAACCATGAAGGTGAGAAGGCCATGGCATGATATAATTAAGATACTGAAAGAGAAAAACTGCCAGCCAAGAATTCTTTACCTGGCAAAACTGCCCTTCAAATATGACAGTGAGTTTAAAATATTCACAGATAAACAGAAACTAAGAGAGTTCATAAACAAGAATCCAACTCTGCAGGAAACACTAAAGGGAGTTCTGCAGACAGAAAAAAAAAAGAAAGAAAGGCTTAGAGGAGAGTGAAGACTATCAGAAAGGGTAACCAAAAGGGTAAAAAGACATACAAAAATAAGATATAATATATGAAAGCCAAAGGATAAAATGGTTGAAGTAAGTAATGCCTTTACAGTAATAACATTGAATGTTAGTAGATTAAACTCCCCAATCAAAAGACATAGACTGAGAGAATGGACAAGGAAACATGAACTGTTCATATGCTGTCTGCAGAAGACTCACCTCATTTATACCCAAGGATGCAAATGGACTAAAAGTGAAAGGTTGGAAAAAATATTTCACACAAATAGTAACCCAAAGAGGGCAGAAGCAGCTATACTGGTGTTGGGTAAAACAGACTTCAAATGCAAAAAAGTGATGAGATGAGGCCATTACATATTAACAAAAGGGGCATTCCACCAGGAAGTAATAAGTCATAAATATCTATGCACATAAAAAGGAAGCAACAAAAAATATGAGGCAACCTCTGGCAAAAACTGAAGGGAAAAATAGACATCTCTACGTAATAGTTGGAGACTTCAACACATAACTCACACCATTAGAACAACTAGATAGATGATCAACAAGGAAACAGAGAACTTGAACAATATGATAAACAAGGTGGATCTGACAAGACATATATAAAAACACTGTACTCCAAACTAGTGGGTTATACATTCTTCACAAGTGCTCTTGGATCCTTCTCCAGGATGGTCCACATGTTGGGCCACAAAACAGCTCTCAATAAATTTAAGAAGATTGAAATTATACAAAGCACCTTCTCAGATCATAATGGAATGAAGCTGGAAATCAATAATAGGAGAGAAAGTAGAAAATTGGCAAATATATGAAAGCTAAACAACAGAGTCCTAAACAATCAGAGGGCCAAAGAAGAAATTGCGAAAGAAATTAGGAGATACCTCAAGACAAATGAAAATGAGAACACAACTTATTGAAACTCATGGGACACAGCAAAAGCAGTGCCAGAAGGGAAATGTATAGTCCTAAATGCCTATATTAAAAAATAAGAAAGAACTAAAATCAAAGACCTAACTGAACACCTGGAGGAACTAGAAAAAGAACAGCAAACCAATCCCAAATCAAGCAGAAAGAAAGAAATAACAAAGATTAGGGCAAAAATAAATGAAATTGAGAATTAAAAAACTAGAGAAAATAAACAAAATCAAAAGCTGGTTCTTTGAGAAGATCAATAAAATTGATAAGCCCTTAGCTAGAAAAAAAGAGAGAAGATGCAAATGAATAAAATCAAGAATGAAAGGGGGGCCATTATGAGTGACCCCACAGTAATAAAAAGGATCATAAAAGGATATTATGAGAAACTGTATGCCAACAAATTAGACAACCTAGATGAAATGTACAAATTCCTAGAAATGCACAACTTCCATTGACTCTACAAGAAATACAGGAATTCAACAAACCAACCACAAGAGATTGAATCAGTCATCAAAAATCTTCCAACAAAGAAAAGTCCAAGACCAGATGGCTTCACAAGTGAATTCTACCAAACATTTCAAGAAGAATTAACACCAATCTAGTTTAAACTCTTCCAAAAAATTGAAGAAGAGGAAAAATTACCCAACACTTTTTATGAAACCAACATCACCCTAATACCAAAGCCAGACAAAGATACTTTGGAAAGAAAATTATAGACCAACCTCTCTAATGAACATAGATGCAAAAATTCTCAACAAAATACTTGCAAATAGAATCCAGCAGCACATTAAAAGAATTATATACCACAATCAAGTGGGTTTTATTCCTGGTATGCAAGGGTGGTTCAACATAAGAAAATCAATTAACATAATACACCACATTAACAAATCAAAGGAAAAAAAAAACACATGATAATATTGATTGATGCAGAAAAAGTTTTTGACGAAATCCAGTATCCTTTCTTGATAAATATTTCAAAAGACAGGTGTAGAAGGAAAATTCCTCAACTTAATAAAAGGTATATATAAAAATCCCACAGCCAAAATCATACTCAATAGGGAGAGGCTGAAAGGTTTTCTTCTAAGATCAGGAACAAGACAGGGATGCCCACTGTCACCGCTGTTATTCAACATTGTACTAGAAGTTCTACCTAGAGCAATTAGGCAAGAAAAAGAAATAAAAGGCATCCAAACTGGAAAAGAGGAAGGAAAACTCTTACTATTTGCAGATGACAGGATCCTATATTTAGAAAATCCAGAAATATCTACAACAAAGCTATTAGAGCTAATAAATGATTTCAGCAAAGTGGCAGGATACAAGACCAACATGCAAAAATCAGTAGTGTTTCTATATACTAGTAATGTACAAGCTGAGGAGGAAATCAAGAAAATTAATTCCATTTACAATAGCAACAGAAAGACTCAAATATCTAGGAATTAATTTAATCAGAATATAAAGGATCTATACTCAGAAAACTGCAAAACACTGCTAAAAGAAATCAAAGAAGACCTAAACAAATGGATGTATATTCCATATTCATGGAATGGAACACTAAGCATCATGAAGACATCAATTCTACACTAATTGATATATAGATTCAATGCAATATCAATCAAAATCCAACAGCCCACTTTACAGAAATAGAAAAATCAATTACCAAATTTATTTGGAAGGGAAAGGGGTTTTGAATAGCCAAAAACATCCTAAAAAAGAACGAAGTCGGAGGTCTCACACTTCCTGAACTTGAAGTGTTTCATAAAGCTACAGTGGTCAAAACAGCATAGTATTGGCAAAAATATAGATACATTGATCAATGGAACAAATTGAGAGTTCAAAAATATACCCTCAATTCTATGGCCAAATGATTTTTGATAAGCCTACCAAATCCATTTTTCTGGGACAGAACGGTCTCTTCAACAAATGGTGCTGGGAGAACTGGATATCCATAACCAAAAGAATGAAAGAGGATCCCTATCTCACTCCCTACACAAGAATTAACTCAAAATATATCAAAGACCTTAACATAAAAGGAAGGATCATAAAACTCCTAGATGATAACATAGGGAAACATCTACAAGAACTTGCAGTAAGTCAGGGTCTCTTAACCTTACACCCAAAGCACAAGTAACAAAAGAAAAAAAATAGATAAATGGGGCCTCCTCAAAATTAAATACTTCTGCACCTCAAAGGACTTTGTGAAGAAGGTAAAAAGGCAGCCTACACATTGGGAGAAAATATTTGGAAAGCACACATCCAAAAAGGGTCTAATATCCACGATATATAAAAAGATCCTAAAACTCAACAATTAAAAGACAAATGACCCAATTAAAAATAGGCAAAAGACTTGAATAGACATTTTTCTAAAGAAGAAATACAAATAGGGAAGAAACACATGAAAAAATGTTCACCATCACTGGCTAGGGAAATGCAAATCAAAGCTACAATGAGATATCTTTTCATACCTACTAGAATAGCCACTATTTAAAAAACAGAAAACTACAAGTGTTAGAGAGAATGTGGTGAGATAAGAACGTTTATTTACTATTGGTGGGAATGTAGAATGGGGCAGCCACTGTGGAAATCTGCTTGGCGATTCCTAAAGAAATTAGATATAGATCTTCCATGTGACCTGGCAATACCACTACTAGGTATATATCCAGAAGAACTGAGAGCAGTGACATGAACAGACATCTACACACTATATTCATAGCAACATTATTCATAATTGCCAAAAGATGGAAACAACCCAGGTGTCCATCAACTGGCAAATGGATAAACAAACTGGTATATATATATACGCGATGGAATATTATGCAGCTGTAAGAAGAAATGAAGTCGTGAATCATATGACAACACGGATGAACCTGGAGCACATTATGTTGTGTGAAGAAAGCCAGGCACAACAGAACAAATATTGTATGATTTTGCTATTATGAACTAAAAAAAATAAGCAAACTCATGGAGTTAATAGCTAGGATATAAGTCACCAGAGAATAAAATGTGGTTAGAGAATGGAAAACTGAGGTTTAATCTGTGCAGAATTGGTAAAATATTGTTTGTAAATGTTTGGAAATGAATAGAAATGGTGAAAGCACATCATAGGATTTGTAATTAGTAGGGTTAACGTATAGGTATGATAGTGGTTTGTTTTTGTTTTTTTTTACTTTTCTGGAGTAATGAAAATGCTCTAATATTGATTAAAGTGATGAATGTACAA
Organism: Tolypeutes matacus; assembly: GCA_026826555.1. Classification (NCBI taxonomy): domain Eukaryota; kingdom Metazoa; phylum Chordata; class Mammalia; order Cingulata; family Chlamyphoridae; genus Tolypeutes; species Tolypeutes matacus. Next base: position 60,698,389 of record JAKSZT010053883.1, on the reverse strand, counting down.
CTCTGTGATTACACAAAATGCCATTGATTGTACACTTTAGATAAATTATATGGTTTATGAACAAAAAAAATACACCAAATGTAAGGTATGGACTATAGTTAATAGTAATGCTTTGACAATGATCTTTCATAATTTGCCATAAACACTACACAACAATGTAAGGTATTGGTGGTGGGGAGATGTATGGGAGCCCTGTATGATTTTATACATGTTTGTTTTATAAATTCACAACTTTAACTATACACTTATTGTTTATGTATGTTCATGTATGAATGATATAATTCAATAAATTTTTAATGAAAAAAAGTATATTTTGTAGTTAGGAAAAAAAGACATCAAGAAATAGTAGCTTATTTTGCTTTAATATCCCAAAATATCTGAGAGAATGGGACAATGTTGCAAAACAAGGAAGAGATGTGTACGTCTCACTCTGAGGAAGGAACTGATTGGAGAGAAGGCACCAGAAATTGAATTGCTGGATTACATGTAAACAGTAAATGGGGACAGGTGGGGGATGGGAGTGGGGTGGTGGGCAGAGGAGTGAGATTCACCAAGGAGAGAGGGACTTACACTGTCATTTCATTGGCACATCCTACGAATGAAAAATAGCCTTGCTCTATGATGTTCAGCCTCCATCTCACACTGCAGTTTAAACAGTACCTGGTGCTAAAGAAACAAACTCACACAGCAGCAGTGCATAAGGGCATGAAAAGGAACTGACAGTAGGAAAAGCTCTGGATCCTCATTCCCCGTTGGCTCCCAAGGGCATCTCCACAGTCAGTGTCTTGCAAATGCACCATTCATCAATAACTGGTTGGTGGAAAATCATAATCCAAAAGGCCAGGGTGAATACACTTTGTTTCTGTCCATGCTCTTCAATCAGACGACTTGGATAGATCCTGGGGTGGAGGGACGTATCGCATCCAGCCTGTCTACTTAGGTGATAACAGTGGGTGCATTGCGTCCCGTCCTTTCCTGGAGCTGGGACACCTTCAGGGCAATGGAAATAAGGGGGGCCAACATGACCTGAGGGAGACACAAAAAGATGAAGCTTTCCCGTCACTTTCTCTAAACACAGATCCATACATAGTTCCAGCCCGACCCCACCTCTGAGCTCCAGACCTCTATGTTTACTGCCCACTCTAGTGTCTCAAAGGCTCCTCAAACTCTCTAAGTCCAGAACCAAACACAGGTTCTTTCCCCCAAAACTTAGTTCCAATATTCCCTGTTTCAGTGAACCAACAGTCTATCCTATAAAGCAAGTGAACTAAATAGGAATCATTATTGCAAGCTTCCTCTCCCATAACCCCACTATCCAATACATCAGCAAGCTTCTGTGACATTTACCTTCCAAATATCTCTCAGCATCATCCACTTCTCTCCACCCCACTGCTATAACTCTTGCTAGAGCAATGCTGTCTCTCCTGTGTGGTGCCCTCACATGCACTTTTTCAATCTCCAATTTGTTTCCCACACTGTACCCAAGCAGATCTTTTCAAAATGCAATATTCCCAGCTATTTTTCACTTTAAAAGGGGTGGGGGGGCGTTCTGCTGCTTAAATAAATATTTTTTAATATTAAAAAAATGAAAATCACTTACCTAACTGCTCATTTTACAAATGAGAAAACTGAGACCCCAAAAAGTGAAGTGATTTGACCAAGTGACTCAGGGCAGAGCCAGTAGTGGCACATTTTCCACTGCCCACTGCTGCTTCCCTCATCTAAATCTCTACCAATTTCTGCCTGGATGAAAGGGAGAGCCAGATCGTCATGCTGACCACACACACACAATTCCCCTTGCCAATAAAGTGCTGAGGCTGTGTGTGGCCCCACAGCTCTGGGCTAAGAGAAGGTGTCTCCTCAGCTGGAATGATGGCACACCTGGACATTGTAGGCATCCTGCACCCTTCAATGCCATCCATCCCCCACTCCCTGAGGACTGTGCTTGGGAAGAAACTTACCTTTCATTCTTTCTTTGTATCTACTGTGTGCCAGGATTTTACCTTGAGGATAAAAAGTCAAACTCAGAGCTTTCTTCCTCCCTTCCTCTTGCTCAGTTATTGTGCAGGTCTATGGTACAGACCCCACTGCATTTGGTTTAAGTTTTAGGAATGCCTATAACACAACAGGGACCTAGCAACGATTGAAGCTGGAGACTGGTCACGGGAAAAACTGTACAGATAAAGCATTCTCTTACTTCCCCCTTTCTGTAATAAAACAACCATTATAAGAGCCACCATTTCTCAAAGGCTAATTGTATGTTTAGCATTTTAAAACAACTGTCTCCTTAAATCTCTACCATGACTCTATGAGGTAGGGATCATTCTTCCCATTTTACAGGCAAAGAAACCAAGGCTCAGAAAAGTGAAATAACTTACCCAGGGACACAGAGTTTGAGTGGCAAGAAAAGAACCTGAACCAAGATCTCTAACTCCAAAAGCTATGTTCAAAACCTCCATGACAGGGATTTCCAAATGAGTTTCACAGGATTTTAATTAGATTTAAGGGATTAGATGGAAAAAAAGGCTTTGTAGAAAAATAAGCTTGGCAAGTTCTGTTTAAACAGGTGTCTTCAGTGCAAACCTTCTCAGAGCCTTTAAGGTGCAGTGTGTATTGTAAATTGCCAAGAAGGGGTTAATTTTTTTTTTTTTTTTTTTTTTTCTTTTTTCTGTGTAACTCTGGTTGGGGATTATCTACCAAGATAATGTTGTGAGGCAAACACTTTGGGAAACTCCCCTGTGTGTCCCTCCTTCCTTAGACTCCTCCATTTTGGTGGCCTCTTCCACCAAAAAGTTCTTGGTCCCTCCCCTGGCTCCCAGGGTCCCTCCTCATTTGACACACTGCTGGAGACTCTTTGGGTGGGGCAGGGGAACCCAAACCACCAGGCTATATGTTTTTAGACTTTTCAGTGAAGACATTTCTTGCTTGGCCATGTAACTGTCCTTCCCGACCACCAAATCTAGAATCAGTGTGTGTTCTGCCAGGGCAGGTGATCAGACTGAACAAAGCAGCAAATGGTGGGTGACCGACCAGAACACCAGGTAAGAGGCTGGTTTAGACACTAGTTATCCTGAATATGCCACCTACTAGGTATTCAAACCTATTAACTGTTGCATAACCTTTCTGTGCCTCAGTTTCCTTATCTGTAGTGGGGATAATAAAAGAGTCTACCTCATTTGAAAATTACCTGAGTATATCCATGCAATGGATTTAAAACAGAGCTTGGTAAAGAGTAAACGCACAGATAATGGCTAGCTATTTTTGTTGATATAAGGTATTGAACGCAACATGGAGAAAAATGAGCACAGCTGGTACTCTGGGTACCGGCTTGAGTAGTGTTCTCCCAAAACCTATGTCCACCCAGAACCCTGGAATGTAACTTTATTTGGAAATAGGGTCTTTGCAGATGTAATTAGTTAAGATGGGGTCATAGTTGATTAGTGTGGTCCCTAAATCCTATCCAATGGCGGCTGCCCTTACAAGAAGAGGGAGATTTGGACACAGAGACACGGCCATGTGAAGAGGGAGGCAGAGACTGCGATACGCTGCCCCAAGCCAGGAAACACCAGGGCCTACCAGAAGCTGGAAGAGTCAAGGAAGGATCCTTCCCTAGAGGTTTCAGAAGGAGCATGGCCCTGCTGACACCTTGATTTGGGCTTGTAGCCTCCAGACTTGCCAGGAAATTGATATCTATTGTTTTAAGACACCTAGTGTGTGGTACTTTGTTATGGCAGTCCTAGGAAATTAATACTCTCTGATCATTTGAGAAAAGGTTTGTGATAACACAGGTTCAGTGAAACCACGATCATTCCCTCAAACAGAAAGAACCAATCAGAGCACAGGGCTTGGGCATTACCTGGGGGTCCTGGTAAATCTTGGCGACATCATTCTCATAGCTGTCAATGTACAGTCGAATGGTGGCCCCCGCACTCCCAGTGCCACTCAGTCGGAAGATTACACGAGAACCATCTGCGAAAATGAGCCGCAAGCCCTGGAAAAGATAAGCAGAGACTTTTTTCCCTTACATGCTGGATAGGAGATTGAAGGTTGGCAAATCATGAGGGGTCCATTTGGAGAACAAATTTCATCCCAACTTGATCAATTGGAGGATTAGATACTTGATAAATGGCAGCAATCGAGCCTCATGAATCTGCCTTCTGTCAACCTCTCACTGCATCCAGATAACGCAGGCTTAACTAATGTGGAAGAAGCATTCCTGGGGTCAGGTGGGAGACCTGATCCTGCTGATGTTGGATGACATGAGGCTCTCCCTCCCCTCCTGCTTCCCTGTGATTTATGGACTAACCATTTCAGTTTGAAGCTTAATAAATAAATAAGTAAAGCTGCAAGATGCAGAAATTTGATCCCCAGATCAGGAGGGTAAGTAATGTGGTACATGCAGAGGATGCCAATCTGCTCCTTCCTGCTAAGGAGGGCCAAGAGATAGAGTGGGGAAGACCACGGTAGAAGCAGTTTCAGGCAGACAAGAGAAAAAACACCTTGTTAAAACACTGACAAACTTGTTAAAATTCCTTGTTAAAACCTACAGAATGGGAGAAAATATTTGGAAACCACATATCCAGTAAGGGTTTAATACCAGATCGCATAGAGAAATCCTTCAACTCAACAACAAAAAGATAAACAACCCAATAGAAAAATGGGCAAAAGACTTGAATAGACATTTCTCCAAAGAAGATATACAAATGGTCAAAAAGCACATGAAAAGATGCTCAACATCATTATCACTAGGGAAAGGCAAGTCAAAATCACAATAAGATACCATTTTACAACCAGGAGAATGACTACTATTAAAAAATAGAAAATTACAATGTTGAAGAAGATGCAGAGAAGAAGGAACACTCATTCTTGGCTGGTGGCAATATAAAATGGTACAGCCACTGTGGAAGACAGTTTGGCAGTTCCTCAGAAAGAACAGAATTACCACATCACCCAGCAATCCCACTTTAAGTATATACCCAAAAGAACTGAAAGTAGGGACTCAAACATATATTTGCACACCAATATTCATAGCAGCATTATTCAAAATTGCCAAAAGATGGAAGCAGCGCAAGTGTCCATCAACAGATAAATGGATAAACAAAATGTGGTAGATACATACAATGGATTATTTTTCAGCCATAAAAAGGAATGAAGCTCTGATTCATGAGACAACATGAATGCACCTTGACGATATCACTTTAAGTGAAATAAGCCAGGCACAAAAGGACAAATGTATGATCTCACTGATATGAGATTTTTAGAATATGCAAATTCATAGAGTCAGAAACTAGAGGTTACCAGGGGATGACATAGGGGTAGGGAATGGGGAGTTAATGCTTAATTAGTACACAGTTTCTGTTTGGAATGATGAAAAGTTTCGGTAATGGATGGTGGTAATGGTAGCACAACATAGTGAGTATTATTAAAATCACTGAATTACATATTTGAATATAGTTAAAAGGGGAAATTTTAGGTTGTATATATTACCAAAATAAAAATTTGGACAAAAAAAACTGTAGGACTATACAACACAAATAATGAAGCTTAATGTAAACTATAGATTATAGTTAATATAATTATAATATTATTGTTTTATTAATTGTAAAAAGGTACCACACTAATGAAAAATGTAAATAATAGAAAAATCTCTGTGTGTGAGGGGATGGGGTGTTTGGAAACTCTCTGTTTTTTGCATGATTTTTTGTAAATCTACCACTTCTCTAAAAATAAAAATAATAACACTGATAGCCTCAAAAACAGAACAGACAGTCATATGTCCCAAATGGCAAAGACTGGCTATTCCTGACAGTGATCCAGTGGGTAATCTCCCACTGAAACCTGACAACTTAGAGAGGGGACAATCTACTGCAGTGCCAAGCCCTTCTTTCTGATCTTCTCACTTCAGAGGAAATGGTTGAGAATTCTTGGGTGACATTCTCTGGCCTGAGGTAAGGAGACGGCAAGACAGTTGCCTGAGAACCCTTCTGCCATAGAAATAAGAATTACACATAACGCCAAAACTGATCAGCAGAAGAGACAGCACTGCTCGTCTGCTGTTTTCCACCAAAGCCTATCCAGTGTTTAATCACAACCTGAATTAGCCGGGTGCATCAGTTAATCTCATCCGTAAATCCTTATGAGAAGTGTGGACTAGACCACAGAGCCAGGCGATCTCAAAGTCTATAATTCTGTGCCTCTTGATGATTAAAAAACAAATAAATAAAAAGGTGCTTTATTGTGAAGACCTTTCAGTTAAGAAAAGTCTCTGCTTCTAGGTCTCCACCATCAGGGTCCTCCAGATGATCTGCCCTTGTACCTTCCTTCCTCCAACAAATACTTAAGAGTGTCTTCAATGTGCTAGATACCATGCTGGGACTCTACTGATGAACTAGACACCCTATCCTTGAGTGGCTCACAGTTCAGTAAGAGACTGACAAAAAACAGGCTATAACCTGTTCAGCATGAGAAGTGCTTTGCTAGGGGTCAGCCCAGAGCACTATGCAAACACAAAGAAGGAAAACTGCCCAGGCTTGGAGGTCAGGGATAGTTTCCTGGTGGAAGAGGTTTCTGAGCTAAGATGTCAAAGATATGGACAAACCTTGAAAGAAAGTGAAAGAAGCCAGACACAAAAGGCTATATATTGTATGATTCCATTTATATGAAATGTTCAGCATAGGTAAATGTATAGAGACAGAAAATAGATTAGTGGTTGCCTAGGGCTGGGGGCAGGGCAGGCAGTACTAATGGGAAGTGACTGTTTAATGGGATGCAGTTTCTTTTTTGGGATGATGAAAATGTTCTGGAATTAGATAGTGGTGATAGTGACACAACATTGTAGATGTATTAAAAACCACTGCCTTGTATACTTTAAAATGGTTAACATGGTACATTTTATGTTATATGAATTTCACCTCAATTTTTTAAAAAAGTCAGTATTAAAAAAGTGTTATGATAGAGAACTTAGTCAAACATGGACAGAAGAAGGGTGTTCCATGTAGAGGGAGGAGCTGTTTAAATATCAGGAAGTGAGAGAGTGCAAAACTAGTTCAAGGACACTTAATGCCCAAACTGGGAGAAGTTCAGAGTCAGAGTGGGGTACATGGAGAGAAAGGAGGCTGGAAGGCTAAGTCAGGGCCAGGTCAGGATGGTAATCACTATGTGTACAATATTTGAGGGCAGGACTTATTTAGCACACACTAGTGCTCAAAATAGAGGTATTTTTTTAATTGAACTCTAGCTCTGGAAGGCTCAAGACATTTGTAAGACATTCAAATGTCTTAATGTTTTGCAGATCCCACAGAATTTTTATATTCAGTTTTGCCTCATTGGAATCTCACAATGTGTGATGCAGAAAGGACAAGTGTTGTGATGTGCACTTTGCCAATGAGGAAGCTTAGTGACAAAAGATCTGCCCAAAGTCACACAGCTGGTACTCGGGGAATCCAGAAAAATCCAGGTTATCTGACATTTGTTACAGGACTCTTTCCTCTACTCTAATTTCATTAAACCCAGTTTCTATCATCCCACGAAGACTCCCTAAATTGCACCGTTGGAAGTTGTCAAAGATGAGCAGTATTGTTCTAGAAATGCAGAATCGTGTGCAAAAAAAAATTTCAGGTTAAAGAGCTCAAGACAATAATTGACAAAAGAATAGGGGGCTGCAAAAATAGCACCTTATAATTGACGTTTATACCCTCACTAAAAATAAAACAGCGCAGACAGCAGGTGAACTACAGGGTGCATACCCGAGTTAGTTATCATGGACTGAATATAGTTAATTCTCACTTGCCATTTCTTGCTTTCTAGAAACATACCAGGGTTGGTCTTCTTGCCCCACAGCTTCAATCTGAAGCTTCTGAATTCTTTTCACTTTTTTGCAGATGTTCTATCTACTTAGGAACATTTTTTTCTCCTGCCTGGTCTTCCATCTAAATGCTCAGGTGTTCTGACTATGGAAGATGGAACTGTGGATTCCTCCTCACAGAGAGCAGGGAGTAGCCCCTTGCTCAGGCCCATGTTCCCCTCCCACCACGCACACCTCAGATCCTCTCCTCCCTCCCAGCAGACGCTCAGTGGAGTGCAGAGTTTGGGTTTACTTTCCCTGAACTTCCTTCCTCTCTGTGAAGGCATAAGGAAGAGAAACCATTTGTGCTAGAAATTTGGGGAAGCGGAACTCTCCGGCATTGAAGGTTGCCATGCTCCATCCACACTAACTGCCCTCTAGAGAGAGATTTTAAATAAATCCTGCAGCCCCCAACTCCAAAGAACCGTTGGATGCTTGGAGAAAGGCCAGAAATCTGGATCTATCAGAAAGAAAAAAAAACCAAAAACATTAAGCTGCAATGAAATTTTTAGCCCCACCTCTTTATTGTCACTGCTTCTGAATTACCAAAAATGCACCCATTCTGTGACAAAAGCAGATGACAGAACCAGAGGTGAGAGGACCCTGGTCCCTGAGTATTCATGAGAAGCTGAGAGAAAGAGCTGAACCAGACTGCAGTCTTGTGTACGTGGCACACACGGTGGGAAACCCTAAGAAAACTGTCCGTATCCAGAGCTAGCCCGGGTTCTCAACTGGTATTGCTACACACCTTTCTTAGATTCTGGGGCTTTTCTTTTTTTTTTTTTTCTTTTCTTCACATATACTCAACACAGGTATCTTGCATATAATTCCAGAGGGTGTACAAATCCCTCTGGAGACTAGGCTAAGAATCTCAGAATAAGAGCATGGGGAATTGCATAGCACCAGAGCAAAATCCAACTTCCCTATCGGTACAATGAGGGTCATGTGTGCCTCAACAGAAAACCAGCTGAGAACAGCTACCCCAGGAAGACAGGGCAGCAAAGGAAAAGTGACCAAGGGGACTTTTCTTTTTTCCCTTGAGACTTCAGAAATGAACCTCCAAAGTTGTCTCTCCCACATACCCATAAATCTGTTCCTACCTGCTTTCTTGAAATACTTCCGTCCACTGGGTCACTGTATTCAAAGTTATCTGCTTTCTCCACAGTGTAAACTTTATCACCCACTGAAAACTGTTTTCCCACAAAGGAGCGATCGGATATCAGGGCCTCCAGGTCCTTCATCATTTTGTTTGCGCCCTCGGCTTCCACCTCCTCATAATCATACCTGGAAGAAGTCATGAAGTTGAGGTCCAGGGGCTGACTTCAGATCCTACAAAGGGATTTCAGCACTTTCTTCATTGTTTGGCCCTCCCCCAAAACCACCTAACTTCAGAAGAAGCTGGCAGATAAATGAGCATGTCATCACTGGGGATAGAGAAGGTTAGGTAGGAATGAAAGGCAGAGGTGAAAAATTGCCAGCTTAGAGGATTTCAGGGAAGGATTAGGAGCTTCTGAATAAGAAAAACAAAAAAACCCATTCTGGCTTTTCCACAGAATAAAGCTTTGAGAAGTTTCAAAGGCTTTTGAGAGATACTATGTAATATTTTATCACCTCATCCTAAGAAGGTAGAATTAGAGCAATGTTATCGCTAGAGAACTATGCATAAACAAGCATATCACTCAGGAACTTTTCTTCCCAACCCATTTGAGCTTCTCTGGGGTGAATGCTGGGAAAGCTCCCAATTTGTGACCTGACTGAAGCTGCTGAGCATTTAGCTAAGGGGAGGTCCATTCTCCACAGAAGCTTCCTAAAATGAGGGCAAGTCTTTCACTGACCAGAAGAAGGAACCAAACCCTAACTCTTTATATCTGAAATATTACCATCATTTCAGTGACAGGGGATTCTGGTCCAAAGGGTTTTGGACTCACCCTGACAGAGCAAGCCTAATGTAAATGCAAAAGGGCGGGGGGCAGGAGTGCATTACAAATGAAATTCTATTTTTTTTCTTCAAGAATTGTTTTTGACTTCTTTCTTATGAGGTAAAGCCTCTTACAGGTGGCTTTCCTTGACCTAGTGGCACACACCCTCTTGAGGGAGTTATTTTTTAGAGGCTTAAGATAGCAGAGACTATATTTATTTACAATAGTGAAACAAATATGATATGTGCAAGATGACACCTCTGAGACACGGGAAATACTGGGAATTAAGGCTAACCTATTCTGCCCCAGGATTCAATGAATCAAGGACAAAATAGTCCCCTTAATCTTGAAGTCAGTTCTTTTTCCCCAGTTAAGATGATAAAGAGCAAGAAATTACAACCAGGTGTTTGTGTTTTACATCTGTGACCTTTGGGTGTTCCAAGGAAATGTTCTATAAATCCTAGGCACAGAGGGGTGTAATGGAAAGAATCTGGGCTTTGGAATCAGAACTAGCTATGAATCCAGCCTCCACTGGTTACTAACTGTGAGACTGCATTTCTTAGAAACTCAGTTGCCGTATCATTAACTGTTTTGAGGTTAACAGGAAACAATGCACACATACAAAAGTGCCTAGCACTTTTGTTAAATAAATGGAGGGTAGATGGAGTCTTAACCAATCATAAATGCAGATTCTAAGAACTTTATTTGCAATATTTGGTTAGTAGTTATATTGAAATGGATAAAAATGTTAAAATCGTTTTTAGAAGGGCACTTTTAATGAATTCAAGATTGACCCTTCTCGGAATAATCATTCCTAGTCATATTCAACTTTACCTACTGTTCATTCATGAACTCATTTATTGATCTATTCAAAAAATATTTACCCAATGTCTCCTATGAGTTAGGCATTTGGTGATACCATAGAGCACAAAAACAGTTGTGGTCTGCTTCATGACACTCTAAACTCTGGAGAGTTCATGACTGTTGTTCTGAATTACCAGGTTTTTCCAGCACTTGGAGAGTAGAGACTCTTGCCTTGGTTCCCAGTCCACTGAAGATAGCAGGTGACAGTTATAACTTAAGCTTTCCACAAAAGAATAACTATAGGAGGAACCCAAAGTTGATAAAAGGATTTTGATTAAGGAGCTCAGGTTGCTTAAGATTGAGTTCCTTCTTGACTATCTAGAGATCATAGACTCTTAACACTGCAATATAATTTTAAAATTCTCCAGTTTAACTCACCCATTTTATAGAAAAGGCAACTGAGGTCCAGAGAAATTACACCTGTACAATTCTTATAGATAAACAATTTATCTAATATTCTCTTTCTCATCTATCTTTCCTAGAATTAGAATTGTGAGGTCCAGGAAAAATTTTGTTAGATTATTATACATATTGGGGGAAAGGCAAACTGGAATTAGTGAAAAGCAGAACTGGTAAGAAATATATATATAATGTTTTTAAAAAGAGAAGTATGCATGGTAAAGAAGAATTACTAAGTATTCTAAGTATTTTGTTTGCTCCTGAATCCCCAGGAGCTGGTAGAAAGTAGAGTTCGGTAAATATTTGGTAAATCAATGAATGCAGTATAATGTGGTGAATCACCAAAGTTTATTTGTACTAAGCATAATTGTGTCCATAATTTAAGGAAAAAAATCTTCATACGTTTAGTGCCCCAGAGTTTACAAAACACTTTCAGACTCATATTTCATTCAATCCTCACGATAGATAACTATTATTTCCCCTTTCTACAGATGAGAAAACTGAGATACAGGGAAACGTTAAATGACTTCCCAATCTGGTAAGGAGCAGAAATACTTTTCTGAATTGAAACCCTGTGCATGTTTTAAATCCTAACCAAGTATTTATTCTTTTGAATATGTTAACTAATTTTTTAAAGGCTCTTTTTTTTTTTTTTTTTTTTTTTGCTGATATATAAGTTAACTTCATCATTTATTGGTAGAGGCTAGATGAATTAGGATTTTATTATCACTTATGATAGGAAAGAATTGGTATGCATAAGAACTCTCCCTGCTGCTTCTCCTACCTCACACCCCAGCCAGGCTGCTGCCTACCTGGTGAAGAAATTCCGGCCATACTTTTGCCAGTGTTCTTTCAGAATATCCTCCACACTCTGTTTGCGGGTTGCTAGGATAGAGAGCCAGGCGAGGACAGCCCAGAGTCCATCTTTCTCACGGATGTGATCAGAACCTGGCAGGGAGAGAGCAAGCAGCTATGATAAACGCGATGTCTCCAAAAGTACTTGGAAATAAACTCCAACTTAAAAAGACATTTTTTCCCGCTTTTATCCTTACAGAACACCACACCAGATGGATAAAAATTGAAATATAAAAACTGAAAACATTTAAATACCAGAAGATATAAATAAATATATTTTTTAAAATCTTGGGGGTGGTAAATTACATGTATATGCAGAATTCATAAAGGAAAAAAATTTGATACATTTACCTATTTTTTTAAATCTATTTTTTAAATTAGCATTTCTATATAGCAAAACTATTATAGATAAAATTAAAAGGCTATTGACAAACTGTAAAAAAAAAATCTTTGCAATGTAGATGTTTAATACAGTCAAGATAGAAAATATTCTTATATATTAAAAAGGAAAAAGCAAAACCTCAGTAGAAAAATAGGCCAAGCATATAAATAGGCAATTCACCAATGAATAAATACAGATAATTAATACCTAATAAAAAGCTGGCATTATTTTTAAGAAGAAAAGTTAAAACCACAACAAGACACTGCTGCCTGTTTGACAAATGGTCAAAGATGTGAAGGTAAGAAAACCCAGTATCAAGACAAGTATAAGGGAAATGGGATTCCAGCATGCTGCTGGTGAGAGTGTACATTGGTACAATCCTGCTGGAAAGCAGTTTGGTAAAAAGTATCAGAGCCTTAAGAGTGGACCCATGAGTGGATCTAGCAGCTCCAATTCTAGGATGTTTCTTTAATCAACATGAATTTGTTTAATAACCTGTGACATCTGTCTCCTTCTAAAGTCCTTGCCAGTATCAAAATTAACAAACTGCCTCCTCAGGATGTGCTTAAATACCTGGTCTTTGGCAAAGAAAGATGGAGACACTTTACCAAGGGCCTGATGTAGAGCAGAACTCTCATTTTCTGCCTTTAAACTCCTTATTCTGGAAAAAAAAAAAAAAAAGTACACTATATTGAGTTCTATTTTCTGATTTCTGAATAGGACCCTATACAACTCCTCTATAATCCCAATATGCTTGAGATATTGGCATTGCATGAATTTTTTTTTTTTTTTTTTTTTTTTTTTTTTTTTGAGGTACAAGGGGCAGGGGAACGATCCTGGGACCTCATATATGGGAAGCCAGCACTCAACCACTGAGCCACATAGGCTTCCCTGAGTTGATTTTTTAGTTAGGTTTTCTTTTTTCCAGGAGGCAGGTGCTCAACCACTTGAGCCACATTCGCTCCCTGCACGAATTCTTTATGTGCCTATCAGCTATTCTTGACTTCTTACTGGATCTAGTTCTTTTCAGAGCTATCAGAGTATCTAGCACAATTGTTGGATACATAGTAAGCATGTGGTAAATTAGTTCCCTTCTGCTCTTCATACTTTTAGATCCAGTTTAAATGTGCTTTCATCTCTGTGAGACTAGCTCTCTGCTTCCCTAGGCAGCTATCAGTTTTTTCTCTTTCTTTTCCTATAGGGATATGCTAAAAACATCTGCACGACACCATCCTCCTTGAGCTTCAATATCTGAGCCTGTCTCCCCACTACCAATGAGCTTCTTAAAGGCAGAGAGAATCTCTTATTTATCCTTTTAACTAAGACCTGTGACTAGCACAGAACATGGAATTGGATAAATAACTGTGAAAAAGCACATGAATGAATTAATCAATTAATTAATCTACTTAACATCTTCTCTTTCTCTTTTTGGTTGATAAAAACACTTTTTCTGTCAAAAGAGTTTCTCTTCAATGGATAAAAACTTTTAGAAGCAAAGTCCTCAAAACCTGAATGCCGGCAAAATTAGAGATATTAGGCAACATTTTTAGCTTTCTACATAACAAATTGGAAATGCTTACCTAGCTTATTTATCTATGGGTTTTTACTTGCTTTTACTGCTATTTTAAGGAACAGAACATTAGTTCTCTACTAACTTTTTATGGATTTTGCAAATGATATCTTTTGGCAACAGTTAGTCTTGAGAAGCAAGATTCTGGCAGCTTCCCCATATACTGGGAATTCATGACAGTTGTATACAGCTTGGAATTATTTGTTTGTGTTCCTCTGAGGGTTTTTCTTCCTTTTTAAATTTTTCTTTTCTCTTCTCTTCCTCCTTCAATCCCTTCTTCTCCCCATACCCCTTTATCTATTTTTTTTTTTTCTTGGACTGAATGAGACAAAGCATAGGGAGCAGTTTTCCTTTGTGCTTTTCCTGCTCTTAGCAAGGAATTTGACTTCTTCTTTTCTGTGGAAATGGAAATAAAACTAAAAATCTCATCAAACTCTGAGTTATTTGGAGATAATAAATTATATAACTAATATTATAAATTAAATACCCTCCCTGGGTAACATAAACAAATATTCTGTTTGCATGATCACAGTCTCTTTAGAAATTGATTTATCTCACTAGCCATCTTGGACATATCAAAATTCTAGGTACTTCTGATTAATACTCATGAAGGTTGGGTAGATTTCATTTCCTTCAGTGTTCTGATGAATGATGATACGTTTCTAGCAAAAAAGGGCAATGGTATATACTTGTGCATGAGTGTGTATGTGTGCACATGTAAATGTGTGTGTATGTTTTTATGTTTCCAGGGCTATTGTTTTTGCAGTTGTGGAAGTTGTGGTTCAGTAGAAAGAGTCTTATACTGAAGAGACAGAAAACCTAAATTTGAGGCTCTGTTACTTATGAACTGTTTGAATTTGCACAAGCCACTTAACTTTTCTGAGCCTCAGTTTCTTCAACTATAAAATGGGGTTTATGCTACCCTTCTCACAGTTGTGAGAATTTACTATGAGAAAATAGATATATTTTATAAACTGTTAAGTACTATATAAATGTAAGATGCCATTATGAACAAAGGAGAAAATAAAAAACTTTTAGGGAAAATTGTCATGTTTTCCACTGACCTTTTTAAGCTTTCAAAAATAATGCTCCCTAATGGTACATACTGGGAAGGAAAATGGAAGACTATATGCCAATATGCTCTTTTTCTCTGGGCAACGGGAGTGCAGTGGTTTCTTCCTTCTTCCTTATCTAATTTTCCCATAATGAACACGAATTACTTGTATCTCTTTTTTTTTTTTCATTATAAAAAGGAGAGGAAGCCAAACTTACTTAACTGTGAGAAAAGGGAAAACACTGTCAACAAGGATTGCTAGGCCCAGCCGACACCAAGGCAGTGGTGGGTTTTGCACTGGATCTCCTCATATTCAATCGAGCTCAGGAATGCCCTTTCAGCATCTTCAAACACCTGTCACTTCACTTCAGTCTAATCAGCACCTCGTAAAAAGTACAAACTCAGCTCAGTCTTCATTCACTCTGGGTCTCAACCAAGAAAAATGTCAGCCCTTGCTGACATTTAGGGATTGGGTTACATCTACCAGTATGTGGTAAATGTGTCTCAGGTGCTGCCTGCGTTCTTGTCCCTGTCAGGCGACGGGCCTGAGTATGGGGACATGGCAGCTCAAAAACAGCTACATGGGGCTCTCTGAAAGCACCAGCATCTGTCTGTCTGTTTCTCTCTTTCTCTTTCTGAATCTCTAGCTTTTCCTCTAACCCCTGAACATGCTGTTCTCTCTGCCTAGAAATGTCCAGCCCACATGCACTAACATCTCCAGCAATTACATTCAACTTGACCCTCATCCAGCATGCCTTCTTGGTTCTCTTACAGAGCTCTGTGCTTACCCCTATTCTACCATTATTTGTCTGTTCTTACCCTATACTCAGAGAGGTATCCCTAGCTGGTGCCTAGCACACAGTCAGTTCTCAATGAAGATATTACCAAAGAATTGTTAAAACTCAGTTTGCTTGGCTAAAAGACTCAGAAGCTCACTCTGTCCACAGTCCTGTTCACTCTGCCTTTGTCTGCACAAATGGCTTTCCTCAGAGAAGGGTGAGCTCCTCAGGAACCCTTTTCCAGATCCCTTCCAGATGCCAGAGGACTCTCCTCTAAAGACCCTTAGACTTTCCATTTAGCAATTAATTCTTCATTGCCTTGTGATTGCCCCTGGACATCTGTTTCCTTTCCATGATGTTCCTTTGGAGGAGAAGTAAATGCTTAACGGGCAGGAACTGGATGTTAAGACAAACTTCATTTTACACCCGACAAATATGAATCAGTGTCTACCATGTTTCAAGCACATGGGAAAATACCAAGATGAATAAGACATGTCCCCTTCCCTTACAGGTGAGCACAGACATAGAGGAGAGGGAGAAAGAAATGCAGGTAACAGTTTAACTGAGTTAGTTGTAAGTAGGGTATAAGCCTACTCTATTGGGATATTCTTTTTGGGAAATCTCCACAGTTGGGACCCACCTTGCCCTAGAGGCTTTAGCCTATAGAGAAATATGCCCAAGAGCTAGGCAAATTAGAATGGACAGAGAATCAGACAGGAAATCTGATCCTCTACATCCACAGAATCAGGTTGGGTGCCCTGTATAAATCTCTGAGTACCCTGTACTTTATCTTCTACCACTTAGCGCCCTTGTAATTACCTTGCAAGTGTCTGACTTCCCCAAACGTACACTCCGCAGAGCCCTCCTCAAGGAAGGCTCACCATGTGTCCCCGCAGCTTAACACAGTCTCTGGGCACTTCAATAAACATTTATGGAGTGGATGGATGAAATGATGTGCAAAAATGAAAGACTTTTAGTAAGAAATTAAAATTAAAAATAATTTGCAAAGCAGCATATGGTACTTCTTCAAGATTTCACTCCTATATGATGTAATATCACTAGAACCTTTTAAAGATGGGATAGAAAAAACAATGCTAAGCACTAGACCTGACCAGATCAGAACTTACTGGTACATCTTCAAGTGATACCAAGTTGATCTTCAATCCAGTTTCCTAACCCTCTTTCTCAAGTATCCCATTTCCATTCACTGACTTCACTTTCAACTTTCCGCTCAATTTCCCACCAGGTTCAAGGTGGGACAGAACTGATGTTTTGCCCTGCCACCGTTGTATATAAATGTGCACATCATGTTTCACAGTTAGGAGGAAGAACAAATTTGCACTCTGAAATCAACCAAAAATAATAAGTTCACTCTGTCTAGTTCTGGTCCCCCCAAAATTATACAACCTTGAGCAATTCTTATTCTTAACAAAAACATCTTTATCCCTGGCTTTTGTAATGCTGATGTCTGAGGAAGTGTCCTTGCCTCTATGGTTATGATCTGTTCTTCACTATGAACAGATTTATGTATACTTGGTAACCTTAGTAAGATTATGTGTTTTTTTCTTTTAAACACCAGAGGTTTGTGTTATTTGATAAGCTAGTTCTGAAATCTGACTCCTTTGTACCTCTTTGAAAGTGAACTCTTTTTCTTTTCTAAAAGCTTGGCTCTTCTCACAAAGACCTTGGGCCCCAGACCCTGGACTATGGAATGGGAGTGACATTGAGTCCTCACAGGAGTCCCAGACCGCAAGAGGTAGGCTCTCCACTGAGGTGGGCATTTAGCAGAAAAGTACTGACTGGTCACTTGTGATTCCAGCATCCCACAGGAATTGATACCAGATGGCTTTCAAAGTCCTTTCCTTTCCATTATCAAGATTCCGTTTGTCTAAACAGAAGTTTCCAAGCAAAGAGTGTGTTCACTCATTTATTCAACAAGTGTTTACTGAGTACCTATTACATGCTGGGCACTATGGAAGGCTCTAGGAATACAATGGAGAATAAGACAGATGTGGCCTCTGTCCTCACGGAACATATAGTCCAGTAGAGCCAACAGACACAAATCAAATAATCATTAATCATTGTAAAATTACAGCTGCAACAAGTGCAATAAAGGACAGGCAAGGACACTATAATTAGGGTATGTGACCCACTCTGGAAGGTCAGAGGGGCTTTTCTGAGGAACTGCCTCTGCTCTAGACTGGAAAAATACAGAAATAAATTGCCCAGTACTCAATTAAGCCAAAGAATTCAAATCTTTCAAAGCTTATAGAATCTCTAACATTTTACATTCACCAACAAGGAAATTGTTAGGTGGAAATGAACTCAATAAATTAAAAGACTAGAAATTCAGTTAAATATATTCAGCTACACTCATTCACAGACATTGAGACTCATGGCCATGTAGCATGATTTTCAGAATGTTGATCTTAGAAATACTACAGAATAGTTATCTTTTTTTCAAAGAGAGAGAACTTTGGATTATTCTTATGATGCATTCACTCTAGGATATAAAAAGAAAGAAAAAAAAAAACACAGTTGGCACTTAGTATTTGCCGAATGGGTAAATAAATAAATAAATAAATAAATAAATAAATGAGAATGAACTTTAGCAAGGACAGTCTAAAGTCTAATACTTGGTTCAAAGAAATCAATTCCACAAATATAACAAATGCTCATGGGTGAAATCTTTAAGGGGCTTAGTTATCTACAAACTTACATGAGCTAAACAGTATTACGAATAACCCCAGAAGGTAACATAAATGCAAGTTATGTCAAATCACTAGAAATAATCATCCTACCATACTCTTCACTTGTCAGATCAGCCCTGGAGGATCTGGGCTTGGTCTGGGGCATGACCTTCTAAAGAGGCATTTGGTGAACTAGGAAGCATCTAGAAACATGATCTATAAACCATGGGAAGTGAAGAATGATTGGAGGAATAAAGCAGCCTGGATTAGAAAAGACAGGACCTGATCGCTGCCTTCAAGTATCTGAAGTGCTGCCATGCGAGAGAGGAGCACCTTGTACTCCTACTGGACTCCATTCAATAAGTAACAAAAGAATGATATCTTAATGCACCCATTTTGCCCAATGCTTCATATAAAGCTCTGTGAGGCCAGCTGTTAGAGGATATATCACCAAAAAAGAAAAAGAAAAAATACTGAGGCTAACTATGTTCGAGTAAAACTGTACTAATAGGATTCCTTATAGGACAATTTTTTGGAACCTTCAAATACTAATATTATTGTGAATATCCAAGACAGAAAGGTATATCCCAAGTTTCCCAATCTTCAATGACCCCTCTCATGGAACTAGTATTCTTCCAAATATCTTGGGAAATCTGTTTCTAGACTTCTTTGTTTCACTTGTTTTCACTAGGCTCAGCACTGATATAGGCTGACAGAGATAGGCAACCAAAGGTTTAGATGTGGTACCTGTGTTTAAAGATATGTTCATCCATAAAGAAGAATAAATGATATCAAGCTTGGATTGGAGAGCAATGAGGGGAATCTCATGGAAGAAAACCACCTCACAGATTCATTAGACATTTATTGAGTATAATGTGAAATAATGTGGCACTTCCATATTTTAAGAAGAGTTAAAGACTAAGCAGTGGCCTTGTAATCTATGACCAACAACCTGGAATATTGGGAGATTGTCTAGCTTTTTTCGTGGACACTGGTCAACCCCAAGACTTATCCATCTTTCTTAATACCCTCCAATTCTATGGAGCCAATGCATTGCCAGGGAGCACTGCTACCTCCTCAAGGATATTAAATTGTTTAGAACTATGTAAATATATGCCTCAAATTTGCCAGTTCATTCTATCCACCCCACCCAGGACTTGTAGAAAATAAATGAAATCAGCGTTCTTTTCTGTTTAATCTAGTATGGACTGCGACTCAATTGCAAGGTTAAATAATGTTTGGTTTTGAACTTTGATTTCTATTTTTTTGCTAAAGGGTAGCAGTAGAGTACTGAAGGACCAAGAAGATCAATCCTTTTACTCCAAAATACTGGGCAAGGAGGGAATAGGAGGAGAAAAGCTGTGACCACTTAAGTACCTTACAACCCACCACATAGGAAAGGTCTCCATGCCCAACTGGATATTTAAAAAGAGACTGATATAGGTAGGGTGGGGTAGTAGGAAAGATCACAAAGACGGTGGGGCTTAAGGCCAATTTTTGGGCAGGCATAGAGGGGGAGGGGAGCACACAGAAAGTGGGGTATAAAGGTCTTGGGTCACTTCCAACTCACACCATGTTCCACTCTTTCACTATACTACAGTTTACACATATACCCTCACGGACAAGGATATATTTTAATTTCTTGATCACCTAGCAACTTAGTTTCACCCTAATAGTCTAGTCTCCCTTCATTTAGGGTTGATAAATTATAACTTGCTGCTACAGAAAACTTAAGCCTATTAAAGAGAAAGATTTAATGCTGTGCTGAAACCTCCCCCTAAATAAAAACGAAAAACTGACTTGCTTCACTATATTTCTTCCCAGAAATAAAAACATTTAAAAGGTTTCCTTGACCACTGAGGGAAGAAAAATATGTTTATCACTCTGTTTAATCCCTAGAGACTCAATGACCATGCCACTGAGAAGGCCCCCAAACTTCCTGCCTCAGTAGATGTGATCCTCTGAAAGTAAAATTAGCCTTCCTGGCTGAATGAGCTCATGGCTTTTCAAATGTGTGTACTTCATCAGGGTTGTTATAAATAAGTTGTATCTTGATTTAGGACACATCAGCTACCACTGCTATTTCAGTGCTGCCTTAGCAGTCTAAGCTTTCACTGCAAGCAGTATTTACAGGCAAGAAAATGTTAGCATAGGAGTGTACACTTACCAGTCCCGAAGCTTTCCTCCCCACAAAGGGACAATTTGCTTGCATCCATCAAATTGCCAAAAAACTTCCAGCCAGTTGGGGTCTCATACAAAGCAATCTTTGTAGCATTAGCCACCCTTCAAAGGCATGAAATCAAAGTTACATCACAGCAGGACTGTTAGCATAGCTATGTGAGGGATGGAAAACAGCAACCATTATTGTAATCTAGGGTCCTATTTAGCACTGCTTAAAGGTATATATAATTCTAAGAGTTGTGGATAACCATAAGAGAAAACTAGTGCACAATGGGCTATTATAGGTGGATTCAGGGGAGGAGGTAAAAGAGGAAGAAGAAAGCATTAATTCAGATCTCTGAATTTAATATTTTAGGAGAAGCAACAGTAGCAAAATGTGCACATCTGTTTTTTTAGCCTATTTAAATCTGTGTTGTAGATACAGACTGCCTCTAGAACCATTCAATAAGTAACAAAAGAATGATATCTTAATGCACTTATAATATTACAGAGTCATGGAATATTGGTCTGAGAGGTCAGTATTTCACAGAGAAGGAAACAGGGCCCAAAATGCTATATAATCAGCCCAAGGTCACACAGCCAAGTTGACCAACTGTCCAGTCAATGCTCCTTTCATTTCTCCAGGAGGATCCACAGGGCAATTCCCCAGGGGGTCCCCCATTTGCACGGGCTTCACCTACACTGATCAATGGTCCCCTTTCCCCTCCAACAATAAATCTTTTACTTCTCCCTATATATCATGAGACTATTTAAAACCTTCTTTGAGGGACTTTTTTATTTCTTAAGATTATTTTCTCTTTGAATGAGAAAAGTTACCTGATAAGTTTTATTCAAGTTTTAGTAAGATTTGCTTTCCAAAATGCTTGTCTTATCCCTAGCAAAGCAATGTCATGTTTGGATTCTAACATCTTAGGAAAATTAAATCTTGGATTTTGCAAATTGTTAAAGTACAATAAACCTTTATCTGACAAATGGGTATTTCAGATGAGAATCTATATGAGGACTATCAAGTTTTCCAAAAATTGGAATTAAATTGTTCTTGGATGACACAGAAGGTATCTCAAGAACTCATAGGTTTCATGTGCAATACCATGGCCACAAACCAGCTCACGATTTTAGATGCAGGATTGAGAGGCAGAAGACTGCCTGTGGGATTTGACTGGACAAGACTGTTAATCTCTCTGACTTTTGGTAGCTTCTGCTATAAAATAAGGACTACTGTGAGGAACAATTGAGATGGTGAAGTAAAAGCACTGGATAAACTACAAACCATTATATGGATACTAGTCATTATTTTAATCGCTGAAACAAAGTCAGCATTAATTCTGTAGCACCCCATAGAAAACTACCATGTAGCTGGAGATACAGAGCAGACTTGGGTTCAAATACCGAAACAGTCCTTTACTAGTTAGGTGAACTTGAACAAGTTACTTCTTTGTCCTTTTGTTAACACACCTGTAAAATGGACTTATTAATAGCATTTATCTCATGGAGTTGGTCTGAAAGTTAAATATCTCAAAACATGTAAAAAACTTAGTGTCTGAAATAAGGTGATGCTCAATAAATATTAGTTTTTATTATAGAAACCCAGATACATACATTCTGCCTTTCTCCCTGGCTTTTACGTTTTATTCACTCATTTTTTCCTTTTTCCATTCATTCAGCAAATGTTTTCTGGGCTTTTGACATGTTCTGATTAATATTATCCTTGTTCTTCATTTGTTATTTATTACTTACATTTTTCAATCGTTTTAGAGGTGATTTCATAAGGCATCTTAAAGCCTTTGTGCAATGAGTAATACATAATAAATAGACAAACAAATAAGCAAATCTGATATGTCTTCCATTTATTGTCACTGGTTCCATTCTTTCTCATAAAAACTGAAGGTAATTTTTTTTTTACCTATTAGAGCTTTCTGTGTATTTAGATTTTCAACAAATGAATATTTACTTTGTTTGTGTATGCATGGGCATCCGATGGAGGTAGGTGGGGAAATTTTCTGTGAAATTTCTCTTGAAACACTGAAATTACTTAAAACTGCTCTTTCACCCAAACTCTATGCATACTGCTAAAGGAAAGTGATCCTCTAGAATGATGCCTCAGGTACAATGGAAGTGCCATTCATCCATCCATCTATTCATTTAAGAAAAAACGATGTGTGTGTGCATATGCGAGTGTATGTGTGTGTATGCATGTGTGCCATAATATGTGCACACATATTAGGTGTTCAGGCAGAGCTTAGGATAGTGAGTAATACCGTCTTTTCCCTGAATTATCTCTGTAGACATTTATAGGCTAACAAAGGAGATAGTCAATTAAATAGGTTATAAGAACACAGTGCATTAAGCACTGGGATGGAGGAAGTGCAGGGTGCTATGGGAGCAAAGAGGACAGCTAATCCAGAAAATGCTTCATCTACTTCCCCAAAATAACTATTTCTTTAGCACGTACTTTGCATGAGATGCCTAAACTGAAGGGGGAGGAGTTTTAAGAGTATCCCAGGCACAGTTAGAGCACGGTGAAGACCAGAATGGTCAGAGACAAGGAAGGCCAAGGGAATGGAGAGACCTACCGGTCCAGAGCACCACTCGTGGGCATGCTGCGTGCAAAGCCGCGGACCCCAGTTTGCTGGAAGTATGGAATGCTAAAGATGTTGGCAGCAATGACAGCCACAGAATCTGAAGGGTTCACAAAGAAACCATGCTTGCCCAGAATCATGTTTCGATCCTTTGGGAGAAAGGGCATTAAAGGGAAGTCTTTTAAATCAAACTGCTGAAAAAAAACAAACTACTTTACGTGGGGGTTCTATAAAATTTAAAACTATAAAATTTAAAAGCTGATACATTTATTCATACTGGGTTTGAAAGACTGGATCTCATTTTTAATGGATTTGTACAGTACTACCAGTCTAAAGTCACCTCCATGCCAGAGTTAAAACTGTTTTCAATTAAACCTGCAAGCTCAGGCTCCTTTTTAGCCGAATACTTTCTTTTCCCACCAGAAGCCAGCTAACTTTAACCTGCTAGGCCTTTTCGAACTCTGGAACCAATCACTTCTCTCCCAGAGGAGAAGAGAGAAGGCACTGAGAGAGGAAATGTTCACACAGTTTGGTAGATCCACCAAGCATCATTTGAAGAACAAAAGCAGATTTCTTCAAGGAAGAGCATCTAAATCATGGCACCTCTATTTCATGGTGTTCCCAACAAAATATACTGCCACCTTCACTGCTTTCTTGGTGCCTGATGCATGGGAGGTACTCAATGAATTGAGAGTATTTTGATATAAGAAAAATTATTTTTCAGGAAATAGTGGATTCTAGCTGATGTTAAAGAGTAATAGCAACAACAACAACAAAAAACTGTTTTCAACTAAGTAAACATACAAAGTGCCTACTATCTGTCAGATACCAAAGCTATAACCTGAATAAGACATTGTCTTTTCCTTGTCTGTTACATACTCACCAATGTAAATAAGAGAGCTTGTAAATTTAAAAAAAATACTTAACTATAGACAAGGGCTAAAATGTTAACCCTCTCATTACACTCTTCAGACTATAAAATTATAGTTCAATCATTCAACTAATGGGGGTATTGTAAGACCAAAACTCTTTCTAGAAAATTGAAATTGAATAAGTGGTCAGCCAGGTTGAGAGTAGACTCTTAGCTTAAGACAGCTACCTAGAACCCAACAGTTTGTGAAGAACCAGTCATTACATCATACCTGGGACCTAATCACCCTGCCACTCTAGCAAGCATGAATGTCCAAAATTAAACACATGGGCTACTTTCCAAGAACTCTTATTTCTGTTCCAGAGGGTCTTCTGATAATTTAATCCTGTCCTCAGTTGCAAGGAGGGATCCTGGGCCTGGTGTTGACCTGGGGCCTGGCAGAAACAACCGTTTTTTCCCCAACCGCGGGATCTGCCTGGCGTGTATCAGAGTTCACTTAAATGCAATTGTACCCACCCCATCTCCATCAAAAGCAGCCCCAAAATCATGCTCTCCTGTCTTCATGGTTTCCACCAGGTCAGCTGCATAGGTGAGGTTGGGGTCAGGATGGTGGCCTCCAAAGTCCTCCAAGGGGATACAATTAACTGCCGAGTTTGCAGGGGCACCGAGCTCTTCACAGAGGATCTTCTTGACATACGGTCCCACAACTATGTAAAGCACAAAGTGAAAGTATGAAGAATTAGAAAATAAACCTTATTAAAGAATGTGAGGATCAGGAGGCAAAGCAGGGGTGCTCAAGGGAGGAGAATGGCATGAGCAACAATGAGAACGTGCAGACTGCATTCGGTGGAGAGATAGATGGTTTTGACTGGAGTAGACGGCCCACAGAGGGAATAATGAAAGATTAGTTTGAGAAGGTTGGGCCAGTTCATGGGGAAAAGAATGGAGAAAGGGAAGGGAGTTTAACCATTACTGAGGCCCTACTACACACCTGTGCTAGGTGCTTCTCAAATGTTTCCTCATTCATTCCTTCAAACAACACCTTCAAACAAAGTTTAGTGCATGAGAGCCTGGAGTCTGGAAT
The DNA here is from genome assembly GCA_026826555.1 of Tolypeutes matacus. Taxonomy (NCBI): domain Eukaryota; kingdom Metazoa; phylum Chordata; class Mammalia; order Cingulata; family Chlamyphoridae; genus Tolypeutes; species Tolypeutes matacus. Next base: position 60,673,319 of record JAKSZT010053883.1, on the reverse strand, counting down.
CAGAGGGCCACATATTAAAGAGGTCATTGACACACCACAGAATGTGGTCCAGGCATCTGGGACCGTGAGGGATACAGACACAGGCATTAGAGGAACAACCAAAAAGCCTGGAGAAAAGAAGTCTACTTCATGATCAGCTTCTCCTACCCCATCACAAGCTCCACGCTCAAGCCAGCCCAGGCTTCTCCTCATTCCCCAGCCTAATGCAACATCAACTTTTTAAGCTTTCAAGTCTTTGCTCTAGCTGTTGCCTCAGTATGAATGAACTTTGCCTGATTTTCCACCACCCAAGATCATTCTTTCATAAAACTGAGTTTGATCCCACTTCTTCCAGAGAGCCTTTCTTGATATCCCCAGTCAAATCATGCCTTCTTTCACACTCTCAAAGAGTATACTTGAAATTTTATATAATCCTCATTTTCTTGGCCTTGCAGTGGCTGGTTGTTTATCCACCTCATCTCCCCACAGCTTTGTAGGCTCTTTGAAGGAGTCATCTACCCAGTTCCTGCCTATCACCCCAGCAAATGTTAGTAGATACTCAATACATGTCTGCTGAAGGGTTTGAAATGACAGGATGGTTTTTGTATGAATAAGGAAGAAGACCCATTCTATGTGAGTCCAGAAGGAAAACAAGGACCCAAGAGAAGTTCCAACGATGAAAGATTACAGCCCACTAGAAGAAGGTTTTCTAGCAGTGGTTTTGTAGTATAACAGGAAGCCCCAAATAGCATCATCAAATGGGTCCAGCCACAGGCAGAAAGTATTCCCCAGCCAGTCAGGAGGTTAGAGTCCAACCCCAGGGAGAATCCTTGCCCCTTAAAGATTCTAAAATCATTTAAAAACAAAACCAAAACACCAATCTAAGTGCTCAGGAATTCCCATGTGCTAAAACCCAATGGTCCAGGTTCAGTGACCACTGCCGTACTGACCTGGCCACACAACCCACAGAGAAAGAAGAGGGGGAGATACATATCCTGTTGTTCATCAGCTTGCTCTAGCTGCCTTCTAAGAAAAGAAGCATGTGGGGGCAGGGGAGTGGAGGTGTGGGGCTCGGGAGAGTGTTTACCACATTGACCACCCCCTCGGAAATAGATGGAGTGTTCAGGAAGAATGGAAGGAATCTTTTGAGGGGGAAGGAGAGTCCATAATAGTTGCACGTTATCCAAAACCTAGTTCCTGATGCTTAATGTGGAAACATGGGCCTCCAGAATACCATGACTCAAATATTTTTGCTACATACAATTAGATTTTTACTTGCGTAAATAAAACTCTGAAATGATTGCAAAGATAACTCTGTTTAAAAACTGTAAAGAAGGGAGACTTGAGAAAAGACTTTTTTAAAGTGTCATGATAAACATATTAGAGAGTAGCTTCATGTCTTTGAGAGAAGGGAATTGAGAAATGGCCCCATACCTCCATGCATGGCGTCTATACGGATCTTTAGTCTGTTTGGGCCAGAAAGCAGTTCTTTCAGTGCATTGAAATCAAAGATGTTTCTCAGCATCGTTGCATAAGCTTCCACTGAATCCACAATTTCCACTGTGAGAAAAAGTAATGTTGAAAGGCAGAAGGAATGAACACATATAGAAACATTACACTCTGAAATGATTATGTTGCTGTAAACCTGCAATAGCCATTTTATAAGGACAATTACTGAGCAGCTCCAACATGCCAGAGCTGTTACATGATATCTTCTTTGATACTAACAGTTGTCCTGAGAGGTAAATGCTATTAGTCCTCTTTAATAGATGAGAAAACTCAAGATCTGAGAAGTTATGTAGCTTACCCACATAGCTGGGGGGGGTGGTATACTTTTGACTGAGGTTTGTCCAACTATAATCTTTGCTATGCTGCAACATTACTTTCCTATCCATCTCCACAAGAAGTGTATTTTGGGGTCATAGATAAAAGAAAATATAATGCCTATTTTCCTTCCCTTTCCTTTTCCCAGCTCTATTGCCATTAAGACTTAATGGCAAAAAGCTGGAATAATAAATTTAATGAATCAGTCTTCACATGCACTGCTAAAGGAATAAAACAAATATAGGAAATTATTATTGCTGTTGTTATTGTCGGATTTTCAGGGGTCTGAATATTTGTAAAACATGAAAAATTTAAGAAAACCCCTACTGATGTTTTTTGAACCTCAAGAACGTCTTTGAGATGTACCAAAGTGCCACTATATTCTTTGTCATGATATAATCACCAGCTCTCGATGGGTATGTTCAAACAAAACAGCAAAACCCACATTCCATATAGTTGCAGTTCAGAGGAAAGAATGCATGTTAGGGCAAAGTCAAAATGCGAATCATAAGATGAGATCGCCAAACATCTCATCTTGATTTTATTAATATGAATAATTGTATAAACATTTATTTCTTCAATTATTGTAATACTTGAATTCAACAACAAAAAAGTTAACCACAACTGTCTATGTGGCATTTCACTTGGGTCAGAAAAAAATGATCTAGTTTAATTTTACTAAATATTAGGGCAGAAAAAAGAAAAAAACCAAAGCCCAGGCTTCAGAATCATTCATACCTTAGTTTGAATCCAGATTTTACCACTTTCCGACTGTGTGACCTTGATCTTGTTACTTAACCTCTCTGAGCCTTTGTTTCCTTATCTGTAAAACGTGGAATACTGATACTGTTGCCCTCACAGGGCTATTCTGAGAATAAAATGGGATAATGCATGTAAAGAGCTTAGCACAGAATGAGAGTTCAATAAATGTTAGCTATGAATGTAATCTTAGAGGCCTTCTAAGGAAGGTTGTTTGCTTCACAGGTAGGGAAACTGAGGCCCGGAGAGTTGGAAAGATTTACCCAACATCATACAGCTGATCACTGGCAGGATCCAGAGAGCCCGGTCTCTAGCCTCCCAGCCCCAATTCCAGACCTGCTAATTAATATATGCAAAGCTTAGTGACCACAATCTTTCCAAAGCTGCAGATCCACTTTATTAGTACCTTGAAAGGCAAATTGCTCAAGTTAGAAATAGCAGTGGGCAAGAGGGAGAAAGAAAGTAAACATGCCTGTGAAGGGTTTGAACTTGTTTTCCAGGTCAAACTGCTGTTTTCCCAGAACTCCAAGGTCTACTTTCAGGTCAGGGCAAATTGCATATTCTCCAATTGTCTTGCTGATTTGGAAAATTTTATCAGTTATCCCTTCTGGAGCAGGACCTGGGAATGAACAGCAAACAGTGGTTCATTTTCTGCTGCTGACAAGAATATCAAAGAATACAAAACTCATCCATTCCTTTTCACTGGCCCATCCGCCATTCCATCATTCAAGTAGTGAAGGATGATTTTTTTAAAAAAGAAAACACCATGTTTAATGATCGTATGCGCATGGCTCTTCACATGCAGGTACAAGAGAAGGAGAAGCATCTCACCTTCACCCAAAGGAAATGAAAAATCCCCTTGCGAGGGATCAGAACCAGAACCCTGGCCTCCCAAGGCCTCAGCTATCAGTTTATCCTACTGAACATAAAACTAACCATCTTCAAAATGGTAAGCAGACTCACCTCCATTAGAAATATTGAATTTGATTCCAAAATCTCCATTGGGCCCCCCTGGGTTGTGGCTGGCTGTCAGAATGATCCCACCAATGGCCTTGATCTTTCTAATGATGCAGGAAACAGCAGGAGTGGAGAGGATTCCGTTCTGCCCAATAACCAGGCGACCAATCTAGGAGAAGGAATCCAGAACTCAATTCCACATCAATAAACACACAGAGCCACCAGCACAGCAGGCAGATGGACAAAGAAAAATTCTATTGAGCCAGGAAGGATCTTCTTTTATGATCATCTATAGCTTGGGTAGTCTCCACTAAATTATTGAAGTAGAATCAAACTGATGATTTGACAAATCCATTCCTTCAGATAGTTTTTTGAAGTTTTAGAACCATGTGTTCTGGTAGTGGTATAAGACCCAGGAAAGAAAATATATGATATTCAAACCAGAGCTTTTCCAGACCAGGCTCATAATTTTGATACAATTGAAAAATTGTGTGCAAATCTACATTTTTATCCAACAGTTATACTTTCAACCTACTTTGGGAGGGAAGATATAGGTTAGCTAGTTAAAGAGATTCCACTTAAATGGAAGGGTTTTGTAAAATAAAATTTTTTCAAGGCAGAAAATGTGAAATTTATATGAAGGATACTATAAAATATATGTCATAAATTTGTCTTTCTAACCTTGGATTTTTATATAGTAGGTTTCTTCAAAGCAGAACGTACCTGCCCCTGTTAGGGTATACCTGGATTATCTCCTAGGCCTAAGTCAGGGAACGCTGCGAGTCATCCCTGAGGGAACCAGCTAGAACCACCTACATGAAAGTGCCACAGGTGGTACTTATGTTGCGTTCTTAACTCACCTTCCCATATCTCTCAAATGGTATCAGCACAGTTCTTACCTCTTCCTTTGCTAAAAATGACAGTAATTTATATCTGTTGGACATAACTCATGTTAGAAAAGAAGGAAGAATTTCTGTCAGTTCCTCTGACATACTCAAAGATGTGACTGCTATAAAAGGCTTTATGAATGAGGTTGTGCCCTCCCTCCCTTCTCCTTCTGAGAGAAGAAAGGGACAGGAATGTTTTCAAATTTTCTATTTGCTATTTTTTTCCCCACCCAAGATAAATATGGTTAAAGAAGTGAGTTGATGGTGGAAGATGGGTTTTTAATGCTGAAAACGCCAGTAAGATACCTGGATTCTCTGGGAAAGTTTTTCTGGGACTATTACCTTTGACATCCTCCTATAGGTCACTGAAAACATGACTGCCTTATAATTTAAACTCTCACTACCAGCCACCTGCCAGGAAGCAGTTGGTTCACTTCAGTCATCTCCTCGCTCTTACATATCTAATTCTGAACAATTTTTGTTGTAGCTGCACTAATGTATTTTTTTCTGTCCTGCTTCCCCCATGAAATGGTAATGGCCAGGGTAAGTGCTGTAGTTAGCTTCTTGTACAGAGTACAGGAAATCTATACTAATGATTGTTACTGAGCTGTAGAGTGATTTCTACATCCCCGTAGCACTTTTGATCCATTCTTGCATTTGCACTTCCAAGTTCCATTGTATGGAAGAGGAAGCTGATGTCCAGAGTTGTTGTGATCCTTCCCATTTATTCATTCTTTCATTCATCCCATAGCTATAATAACAAGTGTTTGTGGAAGAGTGCTATGCCAGGCATTGGGATAGATGACATGCATAGTGGGGGAAAGCACCGAAACCTCCTCACTCAATGCAGTTGGAATGGTGACATCTCACCCTTCCAGTCGTTTCCAGGTATTGTTCTGAACAAAATAAAAGCCTATAGTTGGGCAGTTCCAGAATTTCTAAAGGAGAGGTTTGGGGGAGGCCATTTAATCAGCCAGAATAGCTGGTAGAATTATCTGGAAATCGTATTTGCATATCAAGCACACTGGCTTTTATTTAGATTTTCTATATATATAGTGTGGAAGGGGAGGCTAATGAATATTAAGCTATGCTTCCCCCAAGTCACCCCTTAATTCTACCACTACTTCTGGTGAGATCTGAAGTCAGTAATGGTCCCAGACCCAAGGAGTTTATAACAGGGAATAAGAGAAGGAAGGAAAGTCAAGTAATAGAAGTAAGGGAAATCCATGGTAGCTTCTCTCTCTTGAGCCCAAAAGAGGTATATTTGGCTAAAGTTCTTCCCCTCCAGAGTATACTATTTCCTTTGAATCACCCTCAGGAATATTAATCTTCAACCTGATATTGGGGAGATATTACTATATTACCCTGATTCTCTTAAAGATGCCTGAGCCATTGTGACAGCTGTTGACTCAACCTCCCCCACTCTTCCACTTGTACCTCCTTTGTTCCAACATGGCTGAATCCGTCCCACCTACTCAGACCCACCTGGTTCATACCTTTCTAACCATAGTTCTATGTACCTTCTCTATGCAAAAACTGTCCTGGCTCCAATATTTTAAACTCAAACAAGGCAAGGAACAAACCTTTAAATTTCCCTTTTAATTGGAAGTAGGGTCTGATGTTTTTTGATGTTCCATGAAAACCAAATTCTATTTTCTTTGTCCTGCCGGTCATACCCCTGGGTTCTACTCTCATTTCTAAACTTAGTTCTAACAGCTCTAGGGGCTGAATGCAATCTCAATATTCTAAATGGGGCCCCACCAATGCCTTATTTTTTTTCCCCTGTAAATGCAGGCAGAGCTACACAAATGAGAACAAAAAAGAAACTCCTAATGAAGGCAGATTATATTCTATATTCCAAAAATGTATCAGATAAAGATGTACTAAAGAAAGAGAAACAAAACAAACAAACAAAAAACAATCTCTACTTAGTTCACTAGGCTGAAAAGTCCTCCAAGAATCTGCTCCTGGGTGGAATGGGTACTGGCAAAAGTGAGGAAAGAACACTGATTTCTACCAAAAGCTATGGCAATTATTATCCTTCCTTTACATTTCCTCCCTGATGTCCTGTCTTCAAGTTGTGATAGGCAAACAACCCACCAGGGATGTTAAAAAAAAAAGTCAGAATTTAGGATATGTTAGAAAAAGTACTCAAACCACATGGGATTTGTTAGGTTTTATCAGATTAAAGTACTTTATCGGTCTACTAAATATTTTAAGTAAGTCAGTTGGGTAGCATGAGAGCTTTAAATGCAATAAGCGATGCCCTTGAAAAGACTTGAAAATATTGCTTGGGCTGCCACAACTCTGACAAATAGGCAGTTACCATATTTAGTCAATTATTATTACTTAAATGTATTATTTAGCAAACCTTCAGATTGTAAATCTGAGAAAGTCTATAGGATCTACCCGAATTACACATTCTCACCACCTCTTCCACATCCTTCAGTTTCACATGAAAATGAAATGAAGCCAAATATATCAAAGCAAAGGGGACAGTGTACCAGATCCATTCACCAGTCTAGATATATGCAGAGAAATAATGTTCCATTCGTTCCTTTTCAAAAGATTAAAAGCATCTTAATTCCATTCCCTTTGCAGCCCTCCTCAAAGATGAAAATTATGGCATGTCACATTTTACCTTTAAAATGTGTATGCTTCATAATAATTCCACATTTGAGTGCTTTATCAGCAATTTTTACATGAGAGGCATTCAGAATCTGAAACTGATTATCAAAAGAAAGCTCGCCTTATAAACAATAGGATCTACAAAAATAAACTTGGTTTGGTACAGCATTTTTGTTTTTTGTTTCTAATTTGGCTTTTGCAATCACACCTGCTTGTAACATTATTAAAATAGATTGAAAATGAATGCCCAACACATTTAGCTGTAATGTTAAATTTTATATTCTCAGAACCAGAATCTCCTCCAGAAAGGATACCCTTTTTTTTTTTTTTCAATTTATAGGTATCAAAGGACTATGTGCACCAAATTATGGCTAAGCATTATCTAAAACACTAAAACATATTTTTGGTCCCACAGAGGAATTTACAAAGGAAAACCAGCAATGCCCTGGTACCTGCCTTCCTGTAAATCACCGGGGCTATGCAAATTGTTGGATTATCAAGATCACTGCTTCCTGGTGCAATATTCCTTCTGATTTGGTTAATCCAGCCAACCCGTTTTTTCATGATGCAGAGCATTAGCAGAGTCTCCTTATATTATAGTCTTACAGGAGTTATTATCTCTACCCTGCTGCACAAATTCACCACACACAGGGCTTCTTTGTGTCCAAGGTCATTATAAGGAGGTTGCCCCGTAACAGGTCCTCTTGGAAGGCTCACACCTAACATTTTCTAATCCCCTCCTAGCATTTCTGCCTGACTACCAGGATCCATAAACAACAGCATGCCCTTGGTTTTGTTTCCCTGTTTGACAAGTGAGTGAACTTCAACAAGGAAGCCATTGAAAGAAAACAAAATCCTTCTCTCTCCACCACTCATTAGAGCCCTCTTACATAGGACACGGTGCCCCTTGAAGCTAGTTAGAATGTAGATAATACAGCTTAAGCCTAGGGTTGTGTTTTAAATGTCTAAAAAGTAACAGGTACTTTTTCAAGCAACAGGGACAGAGCACAACACAGAAGAAATTGAACTTAACATTCCTATATCTGCTAATGTAACCAATGTAATTTCAGGATATATTCACAATGTACAAATTTTTTTAAGCTGCAATGAAACTTAACTGGACATTAGTAGAATTGAGATGTACATAAGTACACCACATACAGATCTTTGTACTTTGGTATATTTCTGCAAAATTAAGAGATTATTTGGAGAGCCAGACAAGTAACAATACTTATCATATACCAACCCCATTGGCAGCGGCCATCTGCACTATTGTTTCTATTGCTGATTTATTAAAATACCGCCCATCTCCACCAACTACCAGTGATGATCCCTGGCGATCTTTTAAGTCTATGGAAAAGAACAGGCTCTGGATGAAATTCTCCAGATAGCATGGCTTTGCCTCAAAATAATAGGTTTTCTTCCGTAATCCACTAGTTCCAGGTTTCTGGTCATGGTAGGGAGCTGTAGCAAAGGTCAACAATGGGAGAGGACCTTCTTCCATTTTTCTGTATTTCCCCAAAATCCAGTCATCAAAATCACTCATCTTTCGTTTCCACCACTCAGCTCAGGGAGGATGTCCAGAAAGCAGTCAAGGGTCCCCAAGCCTGAAGCTGCAATGGTGTCGCTTGAGTTACTAAAATAGAGATTTTCCCTAGATGATCACTGTCAAGAAGAAAGCATGGCTAATTCCGTGTTGTTGTTGCCCCATGTGAAAAAAAATGAAAGGCTACACACCTACCCACACCCACACACAAAGCAGATCTTCCAAGTGGTTTTGATGAGGGCACTGCTGCCCACACAACCAAGCCAAATACCTTCAATTATTTTTGCCTCATTTCACTGTTAGGGTGGAGATAGCTCCAAAGGGTGATGCATGCAAGCAGATTTCAGTTACAAACACCAGGCGTCTGCCAGACTCCACTCTCAGAGCCCAGGCAAAGACAGAGCAATTGCAGTCCTGAACAAGAATAAGACACCCTGGTATGGCTTTCACTGCTCCTGCCACCCCTTAAACCAGAGCCTCTCTGGGCATTCATCACTGAGAAGGCCATCTGCAGCTAAAGCTGTTCCATGCCATCTAGAACTGAAAAGGTCAATCTTAAAATGGAAGTGAAGGTGCTCAGTTACTTCTTGTTTCTTTACATCACCGGCATTTTCATACCCAGAGGATTTTTGCTTCCTACATGTAATACCAGTTAGAAGAAAACATTAACCTAAAAGAACAGATTTATTTAACAAAATAGTACTGTAGAATGGATATCTACAAATATATTCTGAATGACCAACAGTCCTTTGCTCCTTAAACTTATAGGAAAAAAGAGATAAGGATGAATCAAATCGTTGAAACTGTAAGTGGAACAGTGAAAAAAATCTATCAATTTTCTGATTGATGAGTTTTGATCAATCCATTATTTAGAAAAATATATGAACATAAGATTAAATCTTGTTTTTTCTAATTTCTCAGGCTTAAATAGACCTGACTTTTAAGAAAATTTTTAGTGAAGGAGTTTAAGTCCTTTGCATTTGAAGAACGTAAGATGTTTAAAAATATTTTACCTGAATGAATTTAATATCCATCCCATTTGATCCATGAGGGTTTTTTTTTAAAGATTCATTTTATTTATTTATTTCTCTCCCCACCACCTCATTGTTTTTGCACTCACTGTCTGCTCGTCTTCATTTTATTAGGAAGCACCGGGAACCAAACCCAGGACCTCCCATGTGGGAAGGTGGCACCCAATCATTTGAGCTACCTCTGTTCCCTGCTTGTTGTGTCTCTCATTGTATTTCCTTGTTGCATCGTCATCTTGTTATGTCAGTTTGCCGCGCCAGCCCCTTGCGTCAGCTCACTGTCTTGCCTGTCTTCTTTAGGAGGCACCAGGAACTGAGCCCAGTACCTCCCATGTGGTAGGCAGGCACCCAAGGGCATGAGCCACATCCACTTCCCTGATCCATGAAGTTTTATTAATAATCTGCTTAAATACATACTTGTGTGTTCTTTATCTATTTCAGCAGAAATTGTCAATTAAGGCGCTCTATTGTCAAGGTCTTGATGAACTCGCACAGGATGCTTCAAAAATAAATCAGGGGAAGCAGATGTAGCTCAAGCAATAGAGCTCCCACCTACTACATGGGAGGTCCCAAGTTCGGTTCCTGGGGCCTCCTGGAGAAGGCAAACTGACGTGACAGGCAGGCACGGTGAGCTGATGCAACAAGATGACATAACAAAGAGACACAAAGAGGAAATACAATGAGAGACACAACAAACAAGGGAGCTGAGGTGGCTCAAGTGATTGAGCACCTCTCTCCCACATGGGACGTTCCAGGTTCGTTTCCCGGTGCCTCAAGAAGACAAGCAGACACAGAGAATAGACAGAGAGTGCAAAAAACCGGGGGCGGGGGGGGGGAATAAATAAAATAAATCTTAAAGATAAAAGGTTAATCAGGGAAGTGGATGTGGCTCAGCCAGTTGGGCACCCACCTACCACATGAGAGGCTCCTGAGTTCAGTCCTGGTGCCTCCTAAAGAAGATGAGTAGATGCTGCACCCGCTGTGAGCTAGATGCTCACACTGGCCACAATGAGCTAAACACCACACCCCGCCACAACAAGCAGATGCCTAAACGAGCAGGTACCATAAGCCAGCAGACTCCACAGCCCGCGGGGAGCAGGTGTGACTCAGGTCGTTGGGCACTCGCCTCTCATGTGGAGGTTCCAGGTCTGGTTCCCATTGCCTCCTGCAGAAGGCGAGCAAACAATGAGCAGACAGATGAGAGAATCAAGTGGGGTAGGGGGGATAAATAAAAATAAATAAAGTAAATAAATAAATCTTTTTAAAAAGTTAATCAAAACTAGTTACACCGCGTTTTGGGAGTTTGGCATGCACTGAGTCAAGATTTTCATGGGAAAAGTGAATAACCACTTGAGAAACAAAATGTGACCATTTTCTACCAACTTGTCAAGCAAGGTTCCAAAGTAAAGAGGCACTGTAAGCAGGCACAGGACCAGCAGAACAAAAGGTCTCATGAACGAAAAACAAGCCACCGGCCAGCCCATGTGCAGGGAATACCTTAAGACATAACACTGAAGCAATTCACAAGACAGGTCTACCAAGTTGAAAATCAATAAGCTAAAAAGCAACTCATTTCTATAGCTTAATTTTGGCTCTTATTTGGTATTTAAAATAAAATTCTTTAAAAATTAAATGAAAAAGAGAGCTTGCTTTAACAGTAGTTTACATATCCACTGTTTTTCAACTGACTACCATTGCTTTTTAATTCACATTTTTTATATTCTATGCCAAATTTTCTCTGTTTTTAGATAGGCTTGCAAATTAAGCCAGCAATATGTCTTCACATATTCAATAAGAGATCCAGATTTATGTATATCAACCTAATAATCTCTTCATTGGGAATGACAGAGCAACCAACCACATAATTGGTAGTTTTCCTAATGAGATTCTGAAATCCTAGGGTAGATTTAGGGGCACTTGCACATGAGGGTTCTCCCACAACTTCAACCAAAACTTCTCTGCCCACCCAACATAACACATTCCAGCACTCTGCTGGTGGCCTGCCATTCCCTCAGAAGCTTTATCTGAAGTTGGAACTATGAGAATAGCATTTTCAGCAACTACATATGCCTGGCATGTTGTTTGTCAATTTACAAAATTAAACCAAAAAGACAAAATCCTTACCCTAGAGAAGCTTCTATTCTAAAAATGGGTCTGAGAGTCATAACTTTATGGACACTATAGAGCTCAACCCCATATAAAAATATTACCAGAAGTAGCAATGTTAGATGGACAGTGAAGTGTGGTAAAAAAAAAAAAAAAAAAAAAAAGAAGAGGCATTAAAAACATTAAGCTTCCTAAAACGCACAGACTAAGTGGGGCAGCTATTAAGAAACTCATTTGTTTTAGCTCTCCAGCAAAGGTTGAACTTCATCTTCAGAAACGTTACTGTTGAGCATAGCGAATCCAATTTGGCCTAATGAATTCGGCTGCGTTGCCAGTACTCCTTCACAATGACGCAAATTGCATTTAAACCATATGGGGAATTTAAGGATTACTCCCTTCAGACAAGTAACTTTCATATTGGTCTTGGGTCTAATCACTTTCACAATGGCAGAGTTATGAACCCCTTCACTCCTGGCCTCTCAAAGATTCCAGCTCCCATTCTGATAAAAGAAACCTTCCTAATAGAACACAGCAGGAACCACAGACTTGACAATCCTTCATTCATTCTACCTTTCTTTCTTTAAACCAACAGACTTTTACTGGGCAGCTAACTACTATGTCCCAGACACCAGGTGAGGGCTGGGCCCAGGGCCTCAGCAGGTTCAACCTCTTTACACAAAAGTTCTTCTTTAGCAAATACCACAGGATTGGGAATAAGGGATGGAGCTGCTAACTGTCTCCAGGCACAAGCACTAGAAGGAAAGCTACTAATTCTGTTAAGAACATAGGGGATCACAAGACATCTAGCTCCAGGCTAGATGTGATGGCTACGGGTACTTGCCCCAGAGTGCCTGGGATGTTTGTCTCCAATGGTGGGAAGCACAAGCTAGGAAACAGTCATTTGTCTCTCCAACTGACAGTAACTGAGCATGTAGTAAATGCCAGCACAGGGCTAGGCACTGAGGGAAGGCGGAAAGACCACAGGCTTAGGAGTCAGACACACCTGAGCTCAAATCTTTGACTCTAAAATGTATGAGAGAGAATCTCTTGAGCAAGTTAATTTACCAAGCTGAGCCTGTAACATGGGGCTAGCTCTCAAGGTGAAGACAGATTTATAAAAACATCTAGTATTGGTACACAGTAGATCCTCAACTTCCTCATCTCTAAAGTGTATGAAAGTCATTGTAAACTTTATATCAAGTCATTTTGATATACAGATGCAAAAAAAAAAAAAATTTTTTTTTAACTTTCTGGTTGGGGTCAGGAATAGAAATAAAGGTGAGTGGGACTTTATACTCAAGAAGCTCACCATCAGAAAGGAACTATCACAAGAGAAGGGCCATGGTGCTGTCCTGGAGGTGCATTCACAGAGCTATTGCTCTGGGGAGGTTGGAGGAAAGGGATGAGCCTGGAGGAATACCTGGGGCAAGGTTTATAGAGTCTCATGAACCATGCTAAAGTATGTTTTGTAGGCAGTTGGGAGCTATGGAAAATTTTAAGCAAGAGAACATAAACCAATGTACTTTGGGAAAGTTAACTGGCTGGGGGTGGTGTATCAAACAGCTAGAGAAGGAGAGACTAGAAAAAGATTAACCAAGGATGGCAAAAAGAATTCTTTCCTCAGCCGGGATGGCTCTGAGAATCCTGGTCCATGTGATCTTGTCCTGTGTGGAGCCTCTGCCAGCCTTTTACACATAACCTCAATTTTGACTCCTTGGGACAGTTTGAACTCTGTTGTTGGGTTTTGTTAAACTCCAACATTGAAGTCACTCCCGAACAACCTCTCTTTCCTCTGATTCCTTATCCACATAGTGTCTTCCCACTCATTCCTCCTCTTCTCACCCTACCCCACAAGAGTGGACTCCTGGGGCAATGTTTCTACTATACAACCCTAAATCCAGGCCATGATCACCAGGAGTGGATGCCTGACCAAAGCTGGGCCAATCATATTTTCTGTCCTAGGAATCTGGGGTTAAGACCTAAAAGTATACAAGTCAGGTTCAGTTAGCCCTGGGACCAGGAAGACAGGTCATCTTGGGAGCTATGGGCAGAAGACTGTTGATCATAGAATTGTGACTGACAACCAGATGGATGGTACATGAGAATTCACCAGAGCCAAGTCGGACCCAGCCCTGCATCATTTGTACATCTCTGAGTCGTGGCCCTGTTGGATAGGAAAAATCTGAAAGAATTCAGAATAAAATCAAGCAAAAAATAGGCTAGAAGAATCTTCTCAAGTGGGTGGAGGTTGCAGATTCATCAGACATGAGAATTAGGGAGCACTGGCTCTCAGAGAAAGTCACTTATGTCTCCCTATGGGCACAGGCGTTCTGGACTGGGGTCACTTCACACCCAGATCTCAGGCTGACATGCACCTCAGCCAGCTGACAATGTCACTCCCAATTCAATTGGAAAGGTAACTCCTAATTATGTAGGGTGAAAGAATGTTTTATAAGAGGGCGTTTTTAAACCTAGGAAGATTTAGAAGAGATGGAGTTCAGATCCTGTTAGCCTGATCTGAGAGTCCTGTCCCTTAATCACTATGATACAGTTTGGATCTAATAAGTTAAACTTATAAATATGGTACATTCCAAGTTTTCTTAAATGTTCTAATAATGTTTATAATTTTGATAAAATTATCTTACCCTCTTTAATTTAAAATCACAAGGCTAAATAAGTTACTCAACTGTATTTTTTAAATAGGAATCACAGAGCTAATCGGTTAGATAAGCTAATATCTCAAATCTTTTTAAAGTACTTAAAATACCAAATATTCATGGCTTTTCCCAAACTATGGCAAAAGTATTAATACTCTCAGTTTGATTCATTTAATATCTCTATACTATGAGATTGATTTACATCATCATCTCTACTTACTTCTAAATCTTCCTAGGTTTAAAAATGCCCACTCAGGGGAAGTGGATGTGGTTCAAGTGGTTGGGCTCCTGTTTACCATATGGGAAGCCCCAGGTTCGATTCCCGGGCCTCCTGGTGAAAGCAAGCTGGCCTGCACAGAGTGGTGAGCTGACGGCCCCATGGATGACGCAACAAAGGGAAACAAGCAGACACAGAACCTCACAGTAAATGGACACAGCGAGCACATGCAGCAAGGGTGGGGTGTGTGTGTAAATAAATAAATAAAATTAATCTTAAAAAAAAAAAAAAAAAAAAAAAAAAGCCCACTCATAAAACATTCTCTCTGCCCCTGAGGCAGATTTTGAAGTAAAAACAAATAAAACAGCTGCCTCAGAACATGTACGTTTTTCAGCATCTGTGGGTCTGTTGTTCATTCCTTTACCCATCCATCAATCTATCTTCCCAACATTTACTTTATATAAATTTATGGACTCATTGCATTCATTTCATTAGGCACTATGTACCACAGAAAGATAAAAAGAATTCAAGCTGTCAAGAAGCTTTTGGTCTAGAAGGAGAGACAGATAAGTCAACAAATCATTACAAAATGAACTAAAAGATCCTAAGCTGGGAGCTCACAAAGGGGCTCTGGGAGCCCAGAGGGGAGAGAGAAGCTGGGAAAGGTGTTTCCCACCACCACAAATGCCTTTAATCATATGGTTAAATCTAAAAAAGCAATCTCATCAATCTGAAGATGCAAGGGCTTAGGAACCCCTTCCGTACATAATGCACATGTGAAGAGGACTCCTATTTTATTAAAAATTACCAGTATGCAACCATCCTGACCTACAAAAATGGTAATTTTATATGATTCAATCTAATATGCACTTTTATCATGTTCCCTTTTTGGAGCATTCTCAAGCAATTTTCCACTTAAATCCTTTAGAAGTACTCACTTGGAGCTAAACTAATAATTTCTCATATTCTGGCTGTTTTTTTTTTGTTTTTTTTTTTTTTTTTTTTTGTAAAAAAAAAATTTTTTTAAGAATTGCTTTGTTTTCAAATCATTCATGGTTATATGTTTCCCTCTTGTGGCTGAAAACAGAAAAACAAGTGAGATTTACCGCAGTCTCACAAGGGGGCGCCCTACCTGGCTCACGCCTCATTGACCCCCTCCCAGAGCTGCTGTATTGAAGAATTCCAGGTGACCCTGGTCACCAGGAATACAGTGGGAATGGGTACACTTTGGAGTTTTGTGGCAGGCAGTATCTGCCACTCCATTCAATGATTAAAAGTGGAAGGGATAGGAAAGCGGCTGTGGCTCAATCAGTAGGGCTCCCGTTTACCATATGGGAGGCCCCGGGTTCGGTTCCTGGGGCCTCCTGGTGAAGGCAAGCCCGCCCTCGCGGCGTGGTTAGCTTGCCCAGCGAGCACAAGCAGCAAGGGGGGGGGGGATAAATGAATAAATAAATAAAATCTTTAAAAAATAAAATTAAAAAAAAAAAGTGGAAGGGATTGTGGGCTTTTAAGAAGAGGAGCGGAATGGTAAGGTTGTTCTCTGTTCCTTTCATCATTCAGGGCTTTTCCAGTTATGTGATCTGGACCACCCAGGATGCCCAGCTGTAAAGGAAGCAATTGAAAGAGGCCACAAAGAGGAGACATTCTTTTCTTTGAGGTCTTTTAAAAAAAATATGTATTTTTTACTTTTTTAAAGATACTTAGATTACATAAATGTTACACAAAAAATATAGGGATTCCCATATGCCCCTCTCCCCACACCTCCCACACAAACAACATCCTTCATTAGTGTAGCGCATTCATTGCAAGTGATAAATGCATCCTGGGGTATTGCCACTGAGCATGGACCACAGTTCACATTGTAGTCTACACTCTATCCCACACTATTCTGCAAGTTATGGGAAGATAGCTAATGGCCTATATCTGTCATTGCAATGTCATTCAGGATGATTCCCAAGTCCCAAGAAAGCCCCCGTATGACACCTCTTTTTCCCTCTCCCTGACTTCAGCATCTCCAGTGGCCACTGTCTCCACAATAAGTCTATAGTAGTATATCAATAAGTCCACTCTAGTCCCTAGTTTATTCTCTTTGGGGTCTTTGTGAGCTTGAATTTCTGTTAAATGGGGATAGTAAAACCTACCTTGAAAGGTTCTGAAAGTAAAATGAAGAAAGGCATGTAAAGTGCCTATCACACTGCCTGGCCAAGTAGTAGCCACTCAGTTAATGTAATCCAAACTATCAACCTCCGAAAATAGAAAGAACTATTGATAAGGACTGACCACATCCTCTAACAGATCCCCTAATCTCTAAAGCATGTGAGCCCAGGCTGGAAAGAATGGATTCTATGGCTTGGTCTGTGTGATAAATATTTATTCAACATCGACCACAGGCTAGGCACGTGGGAAGTGGAGGGAAGCGGCAAGGGGATCTAAAGATGTATCAAGCACAGTCCCTGCTTTAAGCAGAGGGTTTTGGAATCAGACAGACCTGGATCTGACTCCTGGCTTTGCCACTCACTAGCTTTGTGTGGCCTTTCTGGCCTCAGTTTCCTTACTTGTAAAATAGAGACAAGGACACCTGATTAAAAGCTTACCGTATAAAATAAGAAAAACAAACAAAAACAAAACAAAACAAAACAAAAGCTTACCGTATGGTAGGAGATAAACACAGTAGGTCACTATGTGCCAGACAGTGTTTCAAGGTTTTATAAGCATTAATTCACTTAATCCTCACAATAACCCTGTGAGGTCAATACTAGCATTCTCAACCCCCATCTTATGGATGAGGCAACTGAGGATGCAGAGGTTATATCATATGCCCAATACCAAAAAGATGGCCAATTGAGAGGTGGGTTTTGAACCCAGGTGACCTGACAGCAGAGCCCACACTCTTAACCACCACGCTGTATGGCCCTTTGTATACTATGTAGCAAGGCAATGGCAAATACTCCATAAACAAGAGCTTTTAAAAGAAAAATCTAAAAAAAAAAAAAAAGCGGGCATTTCTTCCACTCCCTCCAAACCATTTGTGGGAATACCTTGGATGAATGGGGGCTCAAGGGGGTGCAGGCAGCAGCAAAGCACTCTCTCTTTACCTTAAGCCTCAAGGGATAACAAAGCTTGAGGGGGAAAAAATGGGCCTTAACATATACACACAGGTCAACCTAAGACCCAGGCAAGAATTATTATATGACCCCCAGGGAAAGGGAGAATCTCAGAGACCTAGATTAGCAAGCCTAAAAGGCTATTTATAAGGGGTACTGATAGCATACATTTGAAAGGGGGTCACAGTAATTGTTCAATAACACATTAAGGAGCTATCAGTTTGCTGAAGCTGTATCTTACTTCCTTTAACCAGCAGGTTACAGGGCATATAACACTGTACATGGCCTAATTTCTTCATCAGGGTAAGCCTTTTAATTTGGGTTGATTGATCTAAATCCACACTGTACAGTGAATGTTCAGTAAGTTAAACAACTCATTTATAGATTCAAAAAATTATTTTAAAAAGAGAGAGACATGCAATGTGGCAGTTATTTCCTACAGATTCACTCCAGTGTCTCTGCCATGACTTCTTATTCTCTTGTTTTCTTTGGTCTCCATCTCCCTCTAATTCATCACTTTTCTATCCTACACTGAAGTTCAATTTCTGATATGAGTGCTATGAAGAGCTCTTTTCCTAAAAGTATACAGTATACCCTTTGAAAGTACAAGCTTTTGGCCTGAACCTCTACTTCTTTTGCTATTGCAATTTCTAGTTCTGTTCCTAATTGTTGTTCACAAATTTGGATATAAAAGAAAACCTCAGTAGTTAAGGACCTGTGTGGTCATAACCCAGTCGTTGGCTGCCTTGCCTTTCCACCTCCCTTCTAGCAATGAAGGAGTTAATAAAAAGTTTGAGGATCCCTGGGCTATTGCTCTAAATAATTCCATTAAAAATGTCCATCATGAGGAATTCAGCAAAGTTTGAATCCCAACTCTTGATACTTTTTAGTATCTTGGTTATCTTGCACAAGTTACTTAACTTCATGTGGTGTTTTAGAGCTGTATGTACTACAGAATAACAGGTTCTTTTTTTTTTTTAAGATTTTATTTATTCATTCATTTATCCCCCCCTTGCTGCTTGTGCTCGCTGGGTCAGCTAACCACGCCGTGCGGGCGGGCTTGCCTTCACCAGGAGGCCCCGGGAACCGAACCCGGGGCCTCCCATATGGTAAACGGGAGCCCTACTGATTGAGCCACAGCCGCTTCCCGACAGGTTCTTAAATTTAATTCATCCTGTGGGTGTGAACGCATTGTATGTAGGACCTTTTGATGAGGTCTTAATCCTACGACTGGAGTCCTTCCTCAGAGGAATAAAATTCAGACAGAGGGAGAGAACACCACAGGAAGTAAGAAGCTGAATATCAGTGGAAAAACTGGAAGAGAAGGGAGAGACCAGGAGACACCGCCATGTGTCTTGCCAAGTAACAAACTAAGGACTAAGGATCGCCGGCAGCCAGCCCAGAACATCACAGTCTTCAGGGAGAAAGCATTGGCTTCATGATGCTTGATTTGGACATTCTTTTAGGCCTCCAAACCATAAGCTAATAAATTCTCACTGTTCAAGCTGAGCCATTGCATGGTATTTGCTTCAGCAGCCAAGGAAACAGAAATACTTCCTAGGTCCTACTTTAAAGTCTAAGGCTGGAGTGTTATTTCTCTGAAGGGCACCCTATTTTGCATGTGCAGCTCCCTCAGCAGAGACTGCCTTTACATCCCTCTGTCTTCACTTTTTCCTGGCTTCCTTTTAATCATCCTTCAAGGCTTGGCTCAAATACCATCTTCCCTGGGAATCCTTCTCTGACCATCCCTCCATGCTCGTGGTCCTCGTGCTCCCAGTGACACACTTCCCACATGCTAATGTAATGGCTGCTCCACAGGGCAGGGACTGTCATGAATCTCTATATGCTTCAAATGCATAGCACATAATTAAGCAATGAGAAAAGGCTCAGTGAATGTTTGCGGGATGGACAGCGCCCCTCATATGAAGAAGAGGTTCCTGGAGCAAGCAGATCCATCCAATCATTTACTAGAACCACCACCCTAAAGCCCTGATGAGTGAACCTGGTGGCATGCAAAGAGCAAATGCTGTGACCTGTACTCTACTGGACACTTAGGTTACTTTTAGGCTGGCTGCTGTGTTCTTTTTGAGATAAGATAGCTGATTATCGGGCTATTGACACATTATTGAAAACAAAAAATTCTGTATAAAACAGGTTTTTTGTTTTGTTTTGTTTTGTTTTGTTGTTTTTTGCTTAGGCCCTACGCATGAAAGACTTACTCTCTAAAAGAAAAACATTTCTGATGTAAAACTCATAGGCAAACTGGTGTGGAGCATCTTGACAGGTCATTGGGAAAGCTGAGAAGAGAAATGAAAACTGAGAAGGCAGGAGCTGGCTGCAGAACTTTAGCAAGAAGTTTAAAGTGCCCATCAAAACCCCCATCTGTGCCATGTAGCAACCTGTTTGTAATGACTATGTGTAAGGCATTATGTTAGGTAACTTCCTATGCATTATCTTATTATTTCCTAAACACCCCTCTGTGCCACATTATTTTAATTTCACAAATGAGTAAAGAAAAAAAGAGTTCAAGCAATTTGCCTAAGATTAAACAGCTTATAAATAGCATATCCAGGAATCAAACTCTGGTCAGACACCAAAGTTTATACTGCAACAAATTTCTAACATAAAAAAGTAATTTTGATATTCCACTAAGCACCTCAAAATGGCATCATGCCTGTACTTCTGTAGTTCTTCTTTGGCACATCTGAGTTGTGGACTTTGAGAGATGCTAGATAAAATCACATGTAGAGATTTGTTTTGGCAGAAGGCTTAAATTAGTCTAGTGGGGTGACTTTCCCAAAGCATTAGTGGAATTTCAAAAACAACATAACAACTCACATTTGTATTGCACCTTAGAGTTCCCAAAATCTTTGCATGCATATTATTTCATTTAATTCTCCTAATAACTCTCTGATACAGCAGATGTTAGAATCAATCCTGTTTACAACTGAGCTTCAAATAAGTTAAGCAGAATACATATTATAAAACTGAGATTTGAACCAAAGTCTTCAATTCCTACCCACCACTGCAATCTAAAATAATTCCGTAAATTTCAGAGAGTCATCAAGTGACCTGTCTTCCATTTTGGCATTGTGTCAGAGGGAATCTACAGAAGCACTGAGGACTATGGAGTGCTGAAGCCTTATTGTCAATTATTATCATTATTATACTTTTAAATAGGGCAGCAGAGATATTAGCCATATGCATTAAACTAGCAGCTGCCCTCTGACCCTCACTTTACCCTCAGCTAACGTCTCCCTGACTCTTTATCTTTCTGCACTTGCCTCAAAAATCACCCCATCCTAGAGACATCTTTGTTCTCCCTTTTCCCCTCAAGTGGGGCTGAGTGGCTCTCCTCTATGTTCCCATAATTCCCTTAACTTCTCCTCTTATTCTAGTTGAGTGGGTTGAATGGTGCCTGTCCCCCTCCCCAACCAAAGATAAGTCCACCCAGAACTATTTCTGAATGTAATCTTATTTGGAAAAAGAGTTTTTGTGGATTGTAATTAGGTTAAGGATCATGAGATCAGGTCACCTTGGATTACCCAGTGAGCTCTAAATCTAGTGACAAGTGTCCTTGTAAGAGACAGATGAGAAGACACAGAAGAGAAGGCCATATGACAACGCAGACAAAGATTGGACTGATATAGCCACAAGTCAAGGAATGGCTGCAAGCAATAGAAGCTGGAAGAAGCAAGGAAGGATTCTCCCCTGGAGCCTTCAGAAGGAGCATGGTCCCACCAATACCTTGATATCAGACTTTTGGCCCCTAGAACTGTGAGAGAGTAAGTTTTTTCTGTTGTGTTAAGCCACTCAGTTTTTGTGATAATTTGTCACAGCAGCCATAGGAAACTAATACACTAGTATTCACACCATATTTTTATAACTATCCATGGATGCACCTATCTCCTCTGCAAGCATGAGCATCTTAAGAAAAGGACCTTGTCTTATTCATCTTTTTATCCCCAATCACCTTGGACAATGCCTGGAACACAGGCAGTGCTCAGTAACACTTTTGAGTGAGCAAATCCATGCATCCCAGGAGATTTATTGCAATGCCAGCATAAATTTCTTGCAGCTTCCCTTCTGTGGCATCACATTGGCTTGGGTCAGGTAACCATTCCACAGATCCATCCTGGAATATCCACTCCCACTGCTGGTGCATGACTCACACCAAGTGAAGGTCCCAAATCAATGAGTCTGCAAGTGAAATTTATAGCAACTGTGATCAGATCCAAGGGATAATATTGTAGACAAAGATGGGATAGGACATCCAGGGGGTGAGGGTGGTGGCAGACTCAGAAGAACCTCTCCTGGGCCCATCTCCTTGTCCCCTCCCTCTGCACTCCTATGTTCTCAGTATTTGGAATCATTATAATAATTGTTAGAACCACAGAACTATAAGCTTCGGTTTACTACGTACTTACAATGTCAGACACTATGGTAAGTACTTCACACTCTCTTCCTAGGACAGGGCCAGACAGTTGGCCAATTTGCTTGCTTGTTTCTTTCTTTCTTTTCGTTTTTTTTTTTTTGTTTTTGCCTGCTTGTTTCTTAACAACCTTCTCACTGTGTACAACTCCTAAATGCCTTAAGCAAAGCAGGTTTAGATGTTCACCAGAATGGGAGAGAACTGCTCCCCCGGCCACCACAGTAGACTGCAGAAGGGAAGCAGAATGCCAGAATCTCCCACAGCCAAACTGCCCCCCAAGACCCTCTCTTCAGGGCAGTATGCTCAAACAGTAAAAAATATTGTGACTAATTTTAAATGATTATGCCAGAGTATATTCAGCTCAGTTACTGCTATCACCTT
The DNA here is from genome assembly GCA_026826555.1 of Tolypeutes matacus. NCBI lineage: Eukaryota > Metazoa > Chordata > Mammalia > Cingulata > Chlamyphoridae > Tolypeutes > Tolypeutes matacus. The sequence continues at coordinate 60,650,814 of JAKSZT010053883.1, read as the reverse complement.
CAAAACAAGCACCTTGGGAAGCAATATATTTATTCAAACAATGCTGACATCACATTAACATTTCTGGAACTCTATTTTGGAGGGAACTCTCTTTACAGTCTATGGCACTTTCTTTGAAAGTTCTCAGTCATAACAAATTTCATCCTCTGAGAATAGACGTGAACTTTGGAGAGAGACAAGAATTGGTTGGAGCCATGTCTAATGAATAAAGTGGGTGATCAAACCTTGTTACATCGCTTTAGGTGAAAGATGAGGCATGACTATAAAATAATGTGACCGGTTTTCCTAGGTGACCTATAAACTAACTCGCTGAAAAGTAATTCCCATAGAGGAGTTTCAAAATGCTTTGAGCACTAGACACATCACTGGAATAAGTGTACAGTTCCCAGAGTGGCAATTTGGCAGGGTACAATACTAATTTGGATATATAAGATCAAATATGCTTGTGAAAAAAAGAAATCTGATTGCTTACATGCATGAAGATGAAGAAGCTATGAAGCTATTCTCTTGAAGAAATTTCTCTTTTCTTTTTCTCCTTTTGATAGCCTGATCTGTTTTGGACAGAGTCTGCTGAGAAAAATAGGCTTATCTCCGGCAGAAAGTCTTTGCTGGCCACACTCCCTCCCACCTTAACCCCAGGCTGGGCAGGTGCCTCTGCTGAGCTCCCACAACCATCTCTTGCAAAAACTGTGTAGCCCCCAAAAGGCCTATCAGGGGCTTCTCCCTGTTGCACCCCTGTGAGGACAGAGGATAGAGAATAAGAGAGCTCCTCCCAGAGGGCAGAATCAGGGCACCCAGGACCAACTCCTCTCCCGAGGACTCTGCCTTCCCGGTCAGGAGAAGGTGAACACTACTATGGCTGGCGACCACTGTGTGTTCCCAGCCTTTCCTTTTCTTAGGGGGAGTTTTTATTGTAAACATTTTGTTCTAATCAGCTAATATATATAGTGCATGTGTGCCAGGTGGGAGAGGCGGGAAGGAAACTAAGTTGTCTTTAAATTTATTGGATACTGAACCACAAGAAGCCACACGTGGACCTGATGGAGAAAACTGTGCCTCACCCAGAGTTCATGGACTCTGAAATGACTCGGTAACTGGAAGGAATTTGGGGTGTCTCCCCTGGAGAGGAGTGAATATGTTTTAGGGATTGGGAGAAGAATGGGCATGTTATCTACATGACGAAAGGGACAAGTTATGGCAGAGATTTCTAGTAGTTCTTCTCTTTCTTAAAGAAATAGAACCACTCGTTTTTTAGGTGATCATGTGACCTACTAATACAAAGTTTACATTCTCAGCCCCTCTTGCAGGTATGTGTAGCCAAGTGACTAAGATCTAGTCGTTGGGTTGTGAGCAGGAATGAGGTGTGCAATTTCCAGATCGCATAAAGGGAAAAAAGCACTGCTCCTTCGTTTTCCCCAGATGCTGGGATGTGGCTGTGGCGGTGGGGAGTAATCTACAACCAGGCAGGCAAATGCAACACCTGCAAGATGTCAGAGCAACAAAACCAAAGGAGGCAGGGTCCCCAAACCATGAATCCATCATATTAGTCCTGGCCTGCTAACACCCAGACTATTCCACTAGAGAAACTTCTATCTTGTTTAATCCAGTGTTGTTTGGGTCTCTGTTACAACAGTGGGACCTTATGTAATTGTATAAATGATTTGACTTAAAATATAGGCTACAAGGTGTACCTGGAATTCACTTTGGGGATACTAGGGAGGCACCTCCAGAAATCATCTTCCAGAGCAGCTAAAACTGAACTACAATGGGAAGACCAAGCCTTGTCAGGGAAAACTACCAGAGTGTTCAAATATAAGTCAAGTAGAAAGCCACAAGGAGAGAATGCTCCAAATTGCATTAGCATGACGGAGATGCTTCTCGTGTGTACAACACTGAGTAGCAGCAGGCATTTGCTGTGGAGTCACATCATACAAGCACTTACCTTTCACAAATTTAAATATATATAACTGACACGGAAAGGAGTTGAAAGAATGAGATTTAAATAGCATGGGCAATTCTGCCACCATTTCACTCAATGAGCACATGCCTCCCAGAGTATGAGTATCTTGCTGTGCTGAGTATTCTAGTATTTAAAGATACATATTGTGTTGCACATGTTAATTTCCAATGTACTTGCTGAAGAGATTTTAAAGATGTTTTTGACTATAATCAAGTTTCATCTTCCACTTTAACTCTAGAAATGATCCCACATTAAGATGTGACTTTCCTGTGTTAACTGCATGGTAATGACTTGTCCCATTGACCCCAGGGAGGCAAGCTCGTCCTAGAATTATATATATATATAT
>JAKSZT010053883.1:60493122-60648108 GCA_026826555.1 Tolypeutes matacus | reverse complement strand
AGATTTCATGCACACCTGGCACATAGGTAGGCGGGAGGCTCCAGTCTCTGGAAGTATACCTAAAAACTCCAGCATCACATATAGGTTTGAATAGAAGGGACTGGTGAACCATGTGCAGGGAGGACTTATTTGAGTCTAATTCTGTCACTCTCAGGAGCACAGATTCCAAAATAGAACCCAATGATAAGGCATCAGTCTCTGGGGCTATTCCCCCTTATATAGGACCAGGGTGTCTCCGGAGCTCTCAGGAACCCCACTGAGTGGGGTGATAGGCACTTAGATGTTCCATGAGCTCCTACTGAGGTGTGCGTAAGAGTTACCTCTGGGATGACCTCCCGACTCTCTTTGAAGTCTCTTAGCCACTTGAACTCATTTGTCTTTACCATTTCCCCCTTTTATTCAAGGTCTTTTTCCAGTTGTATTGCCAGTTGGCACTTGGGAAAGTTTTCAATTAGCAATAATCGTGCCTCGGATAAACCTCATTGGCTAATAGAATTATATTTTATTGGCTCAGTTTCCATCATTTTATGTGGATCATCAAAGGAAGAAAAGCAATCATGCCTTGCCATGGATTTTGCCATAAACTGGTTTCAATTCAGTACAATATGAGAAAAGTGGCCTCAAACCAAGTTGCAAGGTCTGCCCACTTCCCAATCCCACATGCTCACTTACTCCTTAAAACTTCACCCAAGACTGACAGTGTTATCATCCAGTTCCAGAGGGAATCTGGTATTTGGAACATAGTCCTAGAGATCTATGTTTTCTACTCTAACATAGCTCACATTCTAGGAACAGTGGAGGCAGTCCCCAGTCTCTTTTCCTGACTCTGTGATAGTGTTCCTTGGACATCTGAAAGGTGGTTTTTTTTTTTCAAGGAGGTGCCGGGGATTGAACCCCAGAACTCATACACGAGAGGCAGGCACTCAACCACTGAGCTACATCTCCTCCCCATTTAAAAGGTTTTTGTAGAGAAGAAATGAAGCAATCAATGTGGAAGTATCTTGTAAAGTGTAAAACATAAGGTGTGTTTTTAGTGTAGTTTCTTCTTGTAGTGTAGACTATGATAAAAGAATATGGTTTTGTGGGGTCTCCAACCTACCTCAACATGCCATGCTCTCTCACTCTGGTTCTGCTTGGAATACCCTTCTCTCCTCTTCACCTTCAGGTCTCGGGTTAGTTGTCACTTTCCTGTTGAATCACTTCCCTGCCTGAATCAGGTGCACCTCTTTTCTGCTCTCATAGTTGGCCTTGCTCACCCAGATAATGTGCTTACTGTACCTTGCAGCAGTTGTTGGTTTGCTTGTCTGTACCCCACTTGGACTCCAATGCAAACCTACTCAACTGTAAGTCCCAAGCAGGTGAGGAATGGGCCTGCCTTGTTCTGTACCATACTGTACAGGAGACAACACAGTAACTGACCAGCTGACCTTGAGCTCACTGCCAGTGTTTATGGTCCTCAAACTGGTTGGTTTGGTCCCCAAAGGGCTACTACATCACACTGATTAAGCACTCTGGACTCACACATTGTAGCAGTCACTTCATGTAAGTCATGTTTTGGTTGCCAAAATAAGCCATGCTATAGGAAAATACGATCTCATCTTCCCTGCACATCATTAAAAACAATTTAAGGGACACAGATGTGGCTCAGGTGATTTGGCTCCCGACTACTACATGGGAGGTCGCTGGTTCAGATCCCGGTGCCTCCTAAAGAACGACAGTGAGATGACATGATAGGCAGGCGCAGCGAGCTGACACAACAAGATGATGCAACAAGAGATGTGGGGAGGAAAAACAGAATGAGAGACACAACAAAGCAGGGAGAGGAGGTGGCTCAAGCGATTAAGCACCTCCCTCCCACATCAGAGGTTCCAGTTTTGGCTCCCGGTGCTTCCTAAAGAAACAAGGAGGGACAGATGTGGCTCAAATGGTTGAGCATCCATCTCCCATATGGAGGGACCCGGGTTCAATCCCTGGGACCTCCCGGTGGAAAAAAAAGAAACAAGGAAGACAGACACAGCAAGTGAAAAACAACAAGGGGGTGGGGAGAACTAAATAAAATAAATCTTTAAAAAAAAACACTTTAAAAAGAAGAAACTAAATTTAAAGCTGGGAAGGCTCCTTTAAGTTGTGGATGGTCACTTCAAGCCAATGTGGTAGAGATGGGTATTTCCCAAAATCATTCTGTGGAAGAGGACCCTGGGATCCTCTTGCAAACTCACAGTACTCATTTGTATATTAAGTTTGAAAAGTCCACTTGACATTGTCTGATCCAGTTTTCCCAAATTTTAAATAAGGGCACTATAACATTCCCAGAAGTACTTATTCCGGGATATACTAACTTATGGAAAAGAACAACTAAATGAAATATCAGAAGACTTGAGTCCCAGTTCCAGCTTCACCACTTACTAGCAAGTTGAACAAGTCAACCAAATCTTTTTGTACTACCCAACTGTCTATCATCACATTTGATCCTCTCAGATACCCTTTGGGGCCCTCGTGGAGAGGAAAAGGCAAGAAAATGTTTCCAATGTGAAAAAATAATGCTCAAGCTGTTTCTGATTCATGATAAAATCTTTATTGACATGACTTAATTGGCAGTCCCACTGTGGTTTATTCAGAGTTTGACTCACCTTTCCCATCTTTATGCCTCAGCAACTCATCTCTGAGCTCTGGGTAGTGACTGGGAGAAGCAATGGGATGGGGGACTTCCTTTACTTAAAGTTAAAGAAACAAACAAACAACGTGTACACATCTGCATATCCCAAGGCAAACAGATACCTTTCTCCTCCTTCCTAAAAATGATTCTGTGGAAGAGAACGTTTGTGATTTTTTTGCCTTTGAGGATACCAGGTGAGAAAAGTCTTCTTCAAATCCTCCCAAATGAAGCTCTCAAATACTTACTTAACATGCTCAGTAACCCTTTTTAAAAGGTGAACCCCAACTTTGAGCACAGTTCCAAAGTCTACAGAATGACTTTGGATATGTCATTCTGGAGGGGAGAAGAATGGATCAGTTCAAACTTTCCTGCTTAACTGTTCTTAAAGATGTAGCCCAATCAAATCATTCCCCTGAAGGCTCTTCTAAAGTCCAAGAGATCAAACAAATGTATTGCTAAATATTTGGTTTAACATTCTTATTAGAGCTTAGGATAAATTTATAATACAATAACATTTTATTTGTAATATACTACATGTAAAACTTCACAGTAAACTGGAGCCCTTGTTCCAATGAAAGTGAATATTACATTTGTTTATTTGGAACATAATTTTACAATGTTAAATCATTAAATATGTTTAGCCTTTACCCTTAACTCTTCTGTCTGCCTGAAAGTCTTTTCACAGATATCTGCGTGGCACACTCTTCACTTCAGTTATTTATTGTCTGTTTCCTGCCACTAGAAGGCAAGCTCCATGAGAGTAGGAACAGTGATATATCCCCTACTTCCTAGAACAAAGTTTAGCATGTAATAGGTGCTCAATAATATTTTATTGAATTAATGAATTGCTCTTCCCATCTAATCTTGTTTACCAAAAGAAACATTATATGGGAGAAAATATTTGGAAAATAAGGGTTTAATATCCAGAATTTATAAGAACATCATACAGCTCAACAGCCAATTTGAAAAATGAGCAAAAGACTTGAATAGATATTTCTGCAAAAAAGATATACAAATGGCTGAAAAGCACATAAAAATGCTCAATATCATTAGCCATCAGGGAAATGCAAATTAACACAATGAAATTCCATTTCGTATCCATTAGAATGGCAACTATTAAAAATGTAGAAAATGACATGTATTGGAGAGGATATGGAGGAATAGGAACACCCATCCATTGTTGGTGGGAATGTAAAATGGTGCAGCCACTGTAGGAAACAGTTTGGCAGTTGCTCAGAAAATTAAGTATAAAATTACCGCATGGCCCAGCAATCCCACTTCCACATACTTACCCTGAAAAAAATTGAAAGAGGGACTCCAACACATATTTTCACACCAGTGTTCATAGTAGCATTATTCACAATTGCCAAAAGATGGAAGCAACCCAAGTGCCCATCAATTGATAAATGGATAAATAAAATGTGATATATACATAAAAAGGAGTATTATTCATCCATGAAAGGAACAAAGTTCTAATACTACAACGTGGCTGAACCTTGAAGACATGTTGAGCGAAATAAGACAGACACAAAAGGATGAATACTGTATAATGTCACTGAGATGAAATAATTAGAATAAGCAAATTCATTGAGTCAGAAAATAGAATACAGGTTATCAGGGGCTGGGGTGAGGTACAGAAGAGGCAGTTAATGCTTAATTAGTACAGAATTTCTATTTGGGGTGATGGAAAAGTTTTGGTAAGGGATAGTTGTGATGGCAGCACAACACTGTGAACATAATTAACAGTGCTGAAATATATATCTGAATTGGTTCAAAGGGGGAATTGTTAAATTTTATACATGGCACTAGAATAAAAACTGAAACTAAAAGTCCATGGAACTGCACAACACAGTGAACCCTAAGTTAAACAACCTTGGACTACAGTTAATAGTACAATTATAAAAATGTGTTTTCATCAATTATAACAATGTACCACACCAATGCAAGGTGATAATGATAGGGCTATATATAGGAATCCCGTATTTTATGCATGATTGTTCTGTAAACTCACAACTTTTCTAGTTTCCTGTGTACAATTCCTTTACATCCTTGGTTAGATTTAGTCCTAGAGATTTGATTCTTTTTGTTGCTATTGTAAATGGAATTTTTTTCTTGATTTCTTCATCTGATTGTTCATTGCTAGGATATATAAACACGACTGATTTTGGGGTATTGATCTTGTACCCTGTCCCTTTGCTGAATTCATTTATTAGTTCTAGGAGTTTTGTTGTAGATTTTTTCAGGATTTTCTGTAGATAAGATCATGTCCTCTGCAAAAAGGGAAAGTTTCCTTTCTCCCTTTCCACTTTGAATGCCTTTTATTTCTTTTTCCTGCCTAATTGCTCTAGCTAGAATTTCCAATACAATGTTGAATAACAGTTGTGACATTGGGCATATTTGTCTTGTTCCTGCTCTTTAAGTCTTTCACCATTAAGTATGATTTTAGCTGTGCCTTTTTTCATATATGTCCTTTATCATGTTGAGAAAGTTTCCTTCTATTCCTAGTTTCGTAAGAAAACACTTATTAAGAAAGGGTGCTGGATTTTGCCACATATACCTTCTGCATCAAATGAGATGATCACGTGTTGTTTTATTTTTTCCTTCCTTGTGTTAATGTGGTGTATTACATTAATTCATTTTCTTATGTTGAACCACCCTTGTATACCTGGAATAAATCCCACTTGGTCATGGTATATAAGTGCCAAGTACTTTTAAATATGTTGCATCATTTAATCATCACAATAATCTCTCTGGGTATATTATCATTCCCAATTTTTACAGATGAATAAAATTTTTTGAAGAATCAAAAATTAACTTGCCCAAGAGAACAGCCCCTACCTTCTTAGTTTTTTCTTTCTGCCATCTAACAAATCCACCTTGGGAGCTCCAACTCATCCTTTAAGACTCAGTTCAGCTCCTGAGAGTGGCAGAGTTGGACTCAATTATGGCTTCCCTACACATGGCTCATCTATCCCTTCTATTGAAACCTATACTTGGTGCAGGTGTACGTACAAGAGACTCGAGTCTTTGGGCTGTCCATGTGCCAGGTGGGCCTGGAATCTCAGTTGAGTTGTAACACCTACTCTACCACTCATTGGACTCACTCAGGACAATTAACAAGGAGATGATGATGGACAACGACCATCCCAAGAAACAGAGCGAGTCTGCAACTGCAAGTAAGATAGTCTCATCCATCTTCCCCATGGGATATTAGTCCCCTCTCAATTAGAGGTGGAGTGGACATCACCATCCCAGAATCCTCAGAATTGGGGAAAGAACTATGACTAGAGTGGACTTACTGGTATTCTACTATAGACATATTGTGATTCTACCAATGGAAGAAATTACAACATTGATGTGGAGCCAGTAGCCACTGGAGGCTCTAGGGCAGGGAAAGGGAAAAAGAGTTGTAATAGGGGGACTTTTTCAGGATTTGGGTATTATCCTGAATGACACTGCGACAACAGATATAGGCCATTTTATATCATCACATAACATGCAGAATTGTGTGGGAAAGAGTGTAGACTACAATGTGAACTATGGTCCATGCTTAATGGCAAAACCCCAGGATGTGTTTATTCATTACAATGAATGTGCCACACTAATGAAGGATGCTTATGTGGGAGGGTGTGGGAGGTGTAGAGTGGGGCATATGGGAATCCCTATATTTTTTGTGTAACATTTATGTAATCTAAGTATCTGTTAAAAATTTTTTTTTTTAATTATTAAAAAAGAAAAATAATAAAAATAAAAAATAAAAGCGATGCATGTGTCATGGATGTATTGCTAACAAAGAAAAGTTAATGTGAAAAAAAAAAAAAAAAGAATATGAAGTGAGAATAAAATGTTGGGGGAAAATAGACTCAGTTCAGCTACTACCTCCTCTGTGAAGCCTTTCTCACTTGTCTTCTCCTTCCAAGTACAGCCCTCCATGCTCTTGTTCCTCAATACCTCGCACATTGCATGCTATTGTTTATTATTGCCACCACCACCACCCCTCTTTTAGATTATGTGTTTTCTGAGAGCAGGGATACTTTGTACCCCAAGTGCTAAGCATAAAGCCTAATATAAAGTAAGCACATAATAAATGTTTGATGAGAATAAATTTATTGGTTGGCAAGAATATGTTGGCTTTACCTTAAGTGACTGAAATACAAAGATGACTTACAATTTGGGGCAACTGAACAACAGAGTCATTGAATGCTATGTTGTGCTAGGTATTGTGGATAAAGATAAAGTGCAGACCCTGTCTTGAAGAAGCTTACTCTCTAGTGGTGAAGTGCCACACACATGTAAACAGATAACTTCAAGAGAATTTGATTAATCTATTCTAGGGGTATCCACAGGAAAGAAGTACTTAACAGGGCAAGGAAAGGGCTGGGGAGGAGGTGTCAGGGAAAGCTTTCTGAAGATGTTATCTGAACTGAATCACACCAGATGAAAAGGAGTAGCATACTGAAACTCCTGGTGAGTAGAGAAAAAGAATAAAACCAGAGAGCAGTGAGCAAAGGACAGACACCTAGGGCTCAGCTGGGTTGTGCATGGGGCAAGCAGTACATGAAGATCTTTCAAAAAAGTGTAAGATGAATCAGGAAAAAGTGATCAATGCAAGGAAGCTGACAGTTTTAAAGAGTGCAACAAAATCAGCAGTGCCAAATGCAGCAAGACATCAAGTAACATAAGGCCTAAAAAGTTTTAATGGATTTAGCGACCAGAGAGTCATTAGGAACTTTGGCCAGGGTAAATGTGGAGTGGTGGAGTAGGCAGAAGCCAGACTGCAGTGAGGTGGTGAATGAATGAGGGGTGAGAGATCAGAGATAATGAACACAGGCGACTTTTACAAAGCTTGGTTAAAAGGGCATAGGGCAGTGGCTAAAAAGCAATGAAGATTCAAGAGCATATCTTTAGTCTTACTAATTCTTTCCTCCCTACCCCACGCTACTCCTAAATGGACAACTTCCCATTGGGACCCCTAAACTTCCCACTATGCTGTAAGCTCCTTTAGGGCAAGGCATATATTTGAATCATCTTTTTATTCCACACATTACCCTGTACATGCTATGGGCTCAGTATTTGTTGAATGAACGAATAAATGAAATGCAAATTCAGCTCAGGCGGTAACAGAGAAAGGAAGGGGTATTCTGGGGGTAAAGGTATTGTTTGTTCTTATTTCATAGAAATTTGTAGTTGTTTGAAAACTTGAGGACATAAAGAAAACAAATCCAGAAAACCTTTCCTCACTGATGCTTATAAATGTTTGACCCAGGGAGGCAAATGTAGATAGGGCTCAATTTAGATTTTGGAGACTACTGGAATATAGATCTTTAGACTGAAGGGCCCCTTCATTCCCAGAAGTTATTCAAATTCTTTAAATTGCTACTCTAGTTCCGGTAAATCATTGTACCTAAGCTTCAGTTTTCTCATTAGCAACTTGAAATTGCCTATAACAGCACTACCTCATAGGAAGGCATGAGATGCAGGAAGGAAAGTGCTTGGCAAAATGGCACTCAATGTGTAGTGGTTAATAAATTAATACAAGTAACATACTACTAAAATGAATTTAAAATATTTGTAAAGGGAATGCGTTCTAAAAGAGTTGGATATAAGTCACTTGACTTCTTTTAAATATAGACATAAACCTTGCTATTTAGAACCCATTAGAAAAATGTTTTATAAAAGTGAGTGAATAATCAGCCACAATTTACCAAGTTTGTAAATTCCCGTTTTCTTATATCATGTTTATGCATAAATCTATTTTGGAGTTTACCTATCTGAGTGGACCTGCCCGGTTAGTCCAAGTCAACGTTCCTTAGCAGGGGGTGGAAACAAGGCGTTGCGTTAATTTCCTGCCCTGCCAGGACAGCTTGCGTAAGAGTGTCCGGGGTATGTTGTCTCAGTTCTAATGAAAATTCAGCTCCAGCCCCCTTCGTGGAACAGATCCAGGCGCACCACGGGTCATAAAACTAGGCTTTTCAAATGCCGGTATCCCAGAAACCAGGCCGCGCCAAGGCAGGAGCTCTGTTCCAGCTCAAACAAGGGGGTGGAGAGGAAACCTTTGCACCCGCCTCCTCAGATCTGCTGGCCCGATCCACCAAGCGGTGGGTGCTCCCGCCACCCCTGCCCCAGAGCGTCGGGTTCCCAGCCAGCAGGAAGCGCCAGTCGCAGACGAGAATAGCAGACAGCCCGGCGGGCGGCGAGAGGGTTCTGAGCAGGGCGGCGGCCGTCTAACCTTGCCCGGTTAAGGCGACAGCACTGCGCTGTAACTGTATCTTCAGGGACGGGAAAGGTTCATGTAAATGTCAGAGGCCTCGGGACCGGGAGTGGAAGGAGAGGCGAGGCGCGGGAGGCCGAGAGTCGACCCGCCAAGGTCAAGTGTGGCTTCCTACACCCGCGCCTCAGGGAGTCCGGGGGCCCGTGTGCGGGGTCCCGTGCCCGCCGCCCCCCACACCGCGCCTCCAGGCTGGGAAGAGCGAGCGCGGAGTTGCGAGGAGGGGCGGGGACTCCCGGGGCGGCGCACGGAAGCGGCCCAGCCGGGAGGCAGGAGGCGGTGGCCCTGCCCGCACGTCGCGCACGGCCCCGCGTCCCGGGCGCACGCCGAGCGGCCGGGGCGTCCCTTACCCCGTTGGCGGCGGCGATGCGGACGATGAGCTGGATGGCCTCCTTCATGTAGAACCTGCCGTCCCCGCCCACCACCAGCGTGGCCTCCTGTCGCAGCGCCGGCTCCACGGTGGAGATGATACTCTGGATGAAATTCTCCGCGTAGTTGCCACTGCTCTGGAATACCTTCACGCGCTTCCTCAGCCCGCTTGTACCCGGCTTCTGGTCCGGGTACGCCTGGGTCTTGACGGTCACAATCTTTACCATAGTGGCGACTCGCTGCCTGGGGCCGGAGCGGACTCTGCTAGCTGGGGACGGCCGGGACCGAAGCGGCAGCTGCTCAGGGACCGCAAGAGGGCGCGGACGGGCGGGGGCAACGTCAGCGCACTCGGTCGCGCTCGGCCCTCCTCCTTAAAGGGACAGGGCACGAGGCGCCCCCTCCAGCCACCTGCCCACCTCCTGGCAGGCCTGGGAGGCAGGGGCAAAGGGAGCGGCCATCTCCAGGTCTCTAGTGAAATGGGTGACGCCTCTCTGATTTACCCTTCCCCTCGCAAGACAATCCACTATAAAACGAAATCCGCAACTTCTCCCCTAAATAAAAGGGACAGAGCTTGCTGTAGAGACCCGGGAAGGGCGTGAGGCAGGGTGGAAAAAAATAACCTCATATAATGATTTTCTGTGGTTTTGCTAGTGTATCGGTTGTGAATAACTTTCTGGGAATCTCTTCTGGGGGATAGAAGTGCCACCCTCAGCTAGATTTCATGATTCCTTGTTTCTATTCACTCTCCAAGTTTAAGGTCATTTATGTGAGAAAAAGGAATCAGCTCCAAAGTTCTAATTTGACTTATTTCTTTCCATGTGTTTACTGATGGACCACACACTTATTTTCATTTGGTGAGAGTGCCTATACAAATACTGTGATTTATTGAATATTATGTTTTTAATCGTTACAAAAGCATGGGTATCATTTTTCCCCATTTTATGCTTACAAAACTGAGATTCAAATAGTAAAATGCCTTGTTAAGGCCACAGAGCTAAATACTTGCAGGAGCCCAAGTCAGACAGGTCTGGCTTCAAAACCAGGGCTCTTACCATGGTTTACCCATCTTTCTCAACTGGGGAGTGTACAGGGAGGCCTTGGTAAACATAGAGAGAAATATTAGGTAAGGCTGAGTAGGATTACCATCGAAATAAGCCAATAACCCATGTAAGAGAAATTCAGAGACTAATAAGGACTCAGGTGTACAGGAAGTGTTCATGAAGGATAAAGGGTTGATGAAGGGGGTTCCATTATGAAGTAGGAATCCTCAGTCTTTCCTTTAGATTTAGCATCTCCCTTGATTTGGTGAGAGTGATTGTCTCCTCTGCTCAGAAAATAAGTGTCATTTTAGTGAAGTGAAAAAAAAAAATGATATTGTTTTCCTACATACTAGATGTGTGACTTTGGGAAAGTTAGTTAATATCCACCTATGGGTCTCCATTTCTTTACTATAAAATGGACATAAAACCTAGCTTACAAGATTTTGGTAAAAATGAAATGGGGCTTTGTATGTCAGTAGTTCTCAATCATGGATATACAGTAGAATCACCAGAGGCACTTTTAAACCTACCATGCTCCAGCCTATCAATCATCAACTTACAGCAATCATAATCAACTGATGTAAGTAAATCACCTAGCGTGGTGCCTGAAACAGAGGTCCTCAAAATTTTTGGCTCCCTTTCCCCCAATTCCAAAACCAGAGCCTATTGTTCATCTGTGAATTAGATTACTCTCCTACTTCTTAGTGGTTAATTGGTATATTTTGATCAAGCAGGGAGGCTAATAGACCTATATAACTGCTGTGTCGCAGAAACCAGAGTGTGATATAGTGGAGCTTACTATAGATGAGTTTCAAATTGCTTCTGATTTTAATGGCAAATAATTTGTGAAAATTGAATCCTGGCCTGTTGGAAATGATTTCTAAAAGAATTCAATTTACAGAGTAGTATAATCTTCTGAATTAAACAGTATAATCAACCCTTTTTTATAGATGAGAGAACTGAGGATAGAATGGTTAATGTAATCAAGTTTACCAAATTCAACAAAATGAAAATATAACGTAGAATCAGTCTTAGAAATACCTACCTCATGGAGTTGTATGGAGTAAATTGGATGTTAAATAGAACTCTTAGCACAATACTAATGAGTGCACTATAAATGGTAATTCATTATTATAAAGTGGTAAATGCAAACTTAGATTTCCATGTTCTTTCTGGATTCTTCACTATCTTTGGAACTTTGGCGCTTTTCATTTAACAGGATGGAGCTTTTTGTTTAACAGAATTTGTTCCACACTTCTCTCATCTGAGAAGTTGCAACAGTTTGTTTTAACTGCATAACAAACCTCTTTAAAACATAGTGCCTTAAGACAACTACCACTTATTGCTTATGATTCTGTGAGTCAGCTGGGTGGTTCTGAGCTGGGTCAGACTCTGCTGATCTTGGCTGGGCTTTTGTGGCAGACAGAGTCTAAGATGACTCTAGTGATCCTCAATTCCTGGTATTCACACCTTTAATCTCCTATCAGTTTTCTTTTGTTATGTAACAAAATACCACAAATTTAGCAGCTTAAGACAATATCTCTTTATTATCTCACAGTTCTATAGCTCAAAAGCCTGGGCAAGTTTGGCTAGGTTCAATGTGTAGGGCATATCACAAGGGTGAACTCAAAATGTGGGCTGGGCTGGGCTCTTATCTGTTGATTTTGGGGGAAGAATCTGCTTCCAGGCTCATTCAGATTGTGGGTAGCGTCCAGTTCCTTGTGTTTGTAGATATGAAGTCCCTGTTCCTTGCTGGCTGTCAACTAAGAACCACTTTCTCTTACTAGAGGCCATTCACATCAAGTCCTTGTCACTCTTGGAATATCTCTGACTTTCTCTTCTGCCACAAGCCAGAGAAAACACTCTCCTTTTAAAAGGCTCATGTGATTAGATTAAACCTACCTGGATAATATCCTTTGCCATATAATGTGACATCATTATGGGGGTGATATTTTCACAGATTTCATCCATACTCAAATGGGAATTATTTAGGTTGAGGGTCATTATGGGGTCATTCTTAGAATTCTGCCTCCCACACCACTCCCCTTAAGTGTAGGCAAGATCAGTGACTTTTTTTTAAGTACTGGGGCTGGGGATTTAACCCAGGACTTCATATGTGCTAAGCCAGCACTCAATCAGCTCCCACAGTAACTTGTTTTGTTTGTTTGTTTTGTTTTTTTAAAGATTTATTTATTTGACTTTTATCCATTTTTTTTTTTTTTTAAGATTTTATTTATTTATTCATTTATCCCCCCCTTGCTGCTTGTGCTCGTTGGGTCAGCTAACCACGCCGTGCGGGCGGGCTTGCCTTCACCAGGAGGCCCAGGGAACCGAACCCGGGGACTCCCATATGGTAAACGGGAGCCCTACTGATTGAGCCACAGCCGCTTCCCACTTTTATCCATTTTAAACTCCACCCCCCCACCCCCATTTTTGCTGTTTTGTGTCCATTCACTGGGCAATTCTCTGTGTCTGTTTCCTGCCCTTTCTTCTCATCCTTCTCCTCCTGTCTTCACCGGGATTCGACCCTGGGAACCTCCAATGTGGGAGAGCGGCGTCCTGCCACCTGTGCCACCTCAGTTCCTGATTTTTCGGTGCGTCTCGTCTTGGCTCTCCCTTGTGTCACTCTCCTGTTATGTCATCATCTTGCTGCGTGGCTCGGAGGGGCCTGTGGGCTCACCTACTCGCAGGGCCTACCGGCCTGCCCGCATGCATAGCCTGGGAGCTCGCCCACTCGCGGGGCCTGACGGTGTACCCACACGCAGGGCCTGGTGGCCTGCGCACCTTCTTTATTTTTTTCTTTTATTTTACTGGGAGGTCCCAGGGATCAAACCCAGGTCCCACCATGTGGGAGACGGACACCCAACATTTGAGCCACATCCGCCCCCCAGTAACTTGTTTTTAATCAACAGGATATGACAAAGGTAATGGGGTGACACTTTCCTGATTATATTACATAATATGGTATGGTCCATCTTGCTGAGAGACTCTCTCCCTTACTGGCTTTGAGGAAGCAAGCAGCCATGTTGGGAAGGTACACTTGGCAAGGTATTGAGGGCGGCCGGCAGCTGACAGCCAGCAAGAAATTGAGGCCCTCACTCCAACTGACCACAAGAAATTGCATGCTACCAACAACCATGTGAGCTTAGAAGTGATCCCTCCCTGGTTGAGGCTCAGATAAGACCACAGCACCAGCTGACACTTTGATTGCAGCCATGAGAGACCCTAGAGCAGAGAACCCAGCTAAGCTGTGCCCAAACTTTAACCCACAGAAACTGTTAAATAAGAAATATGTGTTGTTTTAAGCTCCCAAGTTTGTTACACAGCAACAGATAACTAATACAGTTCCTTGATACCACATTTAGTTTGCTGGAGGATCATTTCATATTGGGTGGCCTAGGAGGGCCTTATTCACTATGTCTAGTGGTTGTCTGTTAGGCAAAGGACAGTGACTAGGCTACATGTCTTCATAATCCAGCAGGCTAACTTGAGAATGTTCACCTAGGGTGGCAGAATTCCAAGAGAGAGAATGCAGAAGCATGAAAAGCCTCTTGAGACTTAGACTTACAACTGGTATAAAGTCATTTCCAACTGCATTCTATTGACCAAAGCAAGTGATAAGGCTAGCCCAGATTTAAAGGGTAGGGAAATAGTCTTTTAATAGGAGAAGCTGCAAAGTCACATTGTATAGGGTAGATGTACAGAGGGGGAAAGAATTGTGACCATTTCTGTAATCTAATACAATAGTCACTATTACTGGCAAAATGAATAGGTTTATTCTCATCTGTAAGATTTAGAACTCTATGGCTGAGAAACTTAAAATTGAATCACAAATGTGCTTCCCAATCTATGTATGTTAGTCAAAATACTTTCAGTTACAAGTAACAGAACGCTCAACAAATAAAAGCTTAAACAATAAAGACACAATTATCTAAAATAGCCAGAAGGCTGGAGTAGGCAATTCCAGGTAGGTTCAGCGGCTCCACCGGTCATCAGGGACTTGAGTTCTTTCCCTCCTTCTACTCTGCCATCCTCAGCATAGTGGCATTTTGTCCTTTGATTGGTTACGAATGGCTGCCACAACTCCAAGCTTCATGTTCTCACATAAGTGCATTCAAAGAAAGGAAGAAGAAATCATGTGGCCAGATAAAAAGGGCTCAAACTGCCTAGCAGAGATTTCCATGTTGTAATGTTGAGAGAAACAGCAGAATGGTTCCTGTTTCCAAAAGGTGGCACTAAGTAGGGGAAGAACCCACTGGTCCTAAAGAGACCATGAAAACAAAAATGAGGGATTTCTTGACAGTGTAGAACCAGGACCAAGGACAAGACAAGATGATTGTGTACCTGCATAAACATTTGGTATTAAAGGCCTTAGTATTAAAAGCTCTTCTTCTCCAGTGCTTTGGCATTCTGTAAGTTAACTGGCATCTAATCATGGCTGCAAATTGGCCATCTCCATGGAATTAAATAGAAGTCAAGATGAATTCTACAGTGTATTTTGTTTCTTGAACACCTAACTCTGTGGACTGAGATTTGTATCTCCTAATAGAAATCTGAGTCTCTTCTACCCCTATAGAAAGGAATTTTTAAAACATTAAGATGATATAGAAAAAGTAAGTTATCTTTGTTGCACAGATTATGGTCAGATTTGTACGCTTTTTATCTATTTTCTAATTTGTATATTTTTCATGTGTATACAGTATATCTACGTCAATTAATCCTAATGAAAATCTTAAATGTAGTCAAAGATTTATGAAGAGATATTCTAATTTAGAATTACTTATAATAGGGACATAAGTAAGTAGTATTACATGAAAAAAAAGAAACAAAATTGTATATACAGCATTATCCACTTGTGTTTTTAAATTTATTTAAGAAACACACATACACAAAGGACTAGAAGGAAACATACCAAGATATGTAACAATGATTACTTCTGGATTGTGAGATGAGGTAATTTTTATTTTCTTCTTTATGCTTTCTCTGGATTTCCCAGGTTTTCTATAGGGAACATATTTTCTTAATCATAAAAATATTTTCCTTTGAAGTATCTTTTCAGTAGTAATTATCATGTTATTTCATTAATGAGCCATCCTTTCCCTTTAGATGGTACTCATTCATTCACATATAGATCATTCACTCTCCAAATATGTTTTGAACTTCTACTAAGTACCAGCGCTTTCAAGGTATTAGATGAACTAGTCAGAATGGCCCTTGCTCTCACAGAGCTTGCAGTATGCTGGAGGAGACACTGAATAATTATGTTACTTAATAATAATTGTGATAAATGCTATAAAGAAGTATATGTTCTGTACGAGTGTAAATAGAAGGGCCTATCAATGTAGGAGACAGAGAAAACATACTCGAGGAAGTGATATACAAGTTGAGTTCTGGAAGAATGAATAGTATTTGGCCTGATGGAAAGGGGGAAGAGCATTTCATCTCAGGGAGAGGGAACATCAGGGGAGAAGATCTGAAATAAGAAGGAATTTGGTATCATCAAAAACTTGAAAGGCAATGTAACTGGAACATAGTCACTAAGGTGGACCTGATCAGATCAGGCCTTCTAGATGGCATCAAGTATTGGAATTTTTATCACAACAACAGTGAGCAACCAAATGGATTTTAAGCAGAGCAATATTGTGACCATAATAGCATTTTTAAGAGATCGCTCTGGCTACTGTGTATGTCAATAAAAGGAAAAAAGTTGATGACGTGAAATCAGGTAGGCAGGTTCAAAACAATGGAAATGAATAGAAGTGAGCAGACTCAAGGTATTTTCAGAAAGTAGAGTCAACAAGACTTGGCAATAAATTATATGTATGAAGTGAGTGAAAAGGAGTGGTGTCCCCCAGCAACCTGAATGGTAATATTGTTAAAGAAGTATGGAATTGGAGGGTTGTGTGTGGTATGATCACGAACTCTGTTTTGGATATGTGAAGTTTGAGGTGCTTGTCATGCATCCAAGAGGTTACATTCAAAGGCAAGAAATTCCACTTCTTGAGAAAGTTATTAATATGCCATTTAGGAGTCTTCCTACAAGCCAAATAACCTAGGATTTGGTTAGATTTTATCTAAGTCAAGGAACAAGCAGTTGGCAATTCTATGAAAAGCTTGAATGATTTTCCTCCTGGATATACAAGCCTATATAAATGGCAGGTAGGTTAAAACATCGCTAAATAAATGTAGGATGCTTGGTTAAATTAAATTTCCAAATATGGTGTTAATGAAAGACAGCTTTACTTTCACCCTTTAAAAATCATCACTTGCATTTCAATTATAATGATTTAAAAGAAATATGTTTACCATAGGTTATCGATCTTTTATGACTACACAAAATAATAAATGGTATTAGACCCATTTATATGGAATGTATTATGAAAAAGATGTATATGGAATTATAATGAAAACACTGGATAGTGAAGTGGGGATGTAGTGGCATTAGTTCAACAGTCACAGTTAGTTACATGGTTCATAATAGAAACTCATTGTCAAAATGAAAAATAAAATTTGAAAAATAACTCACTAACAACATGTAGAGAAAGCCTAAGAAAACACCTATATGGCAGACAATAAAACATGTATCATATCATTATTAATAAAAACATGGCTCTCTGTGTACACTCAATTTTCTGTGTCAAGTAATGATGGATTCTATATTTCAAAATATTGGGATATTCTCCAGTTTAGAATGAGAATGGACCCCAAATCCCTCACCTGTCTAGGAGTTCTACTAGGCCTGAAAGGCAGTCTCTCAATTAAGAGAATACTGATAGGTCAGTCACAGAAATCTCCTGCAAGAAGTTACAATTATTTGTAGCTGGTAAATAATTTATGATTCCACATGAATCTATACAAATTAATGTGGACCAATACTGCAAATGCCATTTTAGTTTATTTCTTAAGCCTAAAGCATAGATTCTTCCTGGCTGTAGATTTAGTTCATTACTTTAAATCTTGATCTATTTGTAATTTGCTGAAATGACTAGTTTCCATATATGTAAGCAATACGAAACCATTCACTGTCTATTCTGTTGGTATCCATAAGTTATTCAGGTGATTAAAACTTTTATTTGAATAAAAGTTAATAGATATCTGGAGGCTGTGGTTCAGAAATTAAGGTTGTTCCTAAACCAAAATAATAATAGTTTCTGAACTTGTGTTACAAGACCAAGCGGTACTAGTTCATGAGCCCTATATGTGAAAAGGACTGATATATGACAAATTGGACTTTTTCCTTAGAATTCATTTTTGGAATCTTCTATAAAAGATATCAGTCTGAATTAACTTATATGAATATTTGATATGCAAAATATTAATATTTAAATGGCAAAAGATAAGATTTTTAAAAATACAGATTGTGAAGGGCATTTTTCAAGAGATAATGAATGTCTTCTCTTATCCCGTTCCATCAATGTTCTTGATTCCTGTGGTAGGCTGAATAATGGCCTCCCAAAAGATATCCATGTCCTAATCCCTAGAACTCGTGAATGTTACCTTATGTGGCAAAAGAGAGAACTCTGAAGATGAGATTAAATTAAGGACCTTGAGATGGGGAGATTTTCCTCGATTTTCTGCGTGGGCCCTAAAGGCAATCACATACATCCTTATAAAAGGAGGGAGAGGGAGATTTGACCACAGAAGAGACAATGTGACCAGGGAGGCAGAGGTTGCAGTGATGCAGCCACAAGTTAAGGAATGCTGGAAGCCATCAGAAGTTGGAAGAAGCAAGAAATAGATACTCTTATAAAGCCAGGGGAAACGTGGACCTACTGACACCTTGATTTCAGCCCAATGATACTGGTTTTGTACTGCTAGCTCCAAGAACTGTAGTATGAAAATACATTTTTGTTCTTTTAAGCCACCAAGTTTGTGGTAATTTGGTATAGCAGCCATAGGAAACTAAAACAGATGCTTTAATCTAATGGAAGAGTATGAGCCCGGAAGCTCATGGCCTGATTCTCTGGAGGTCTAAAGCTTGATTTCAGATAGTCATCAATAGACAGAATAAGCAAGAAAAGTGTATTAGTCTGCCATAGGGGAGCTAATGCAAAGTACCAGAAATCTGCTGGTTTTTAAAAAGGGTATTTATTTGGGGTAAAAGCTTACAGTTACAAGGCCCTAAAGAGTCCAACTCAAGGCTGCTTTCTCACCAAAGTCATTTGCTATGTGTTGAAGCAAGATGGTGGGTATTCTCTGCCTGGTGTCTCCTTCCTTCTTTCTCTTAAGGTTCCATGGGCCCAGCTTCTTCTGATCTCAGCTGTAGGCTGGCATAGGGCTTGTGTCTCAGGGATTCCTATATCAGTCTGGCATAGGGCTCATTTCTTTTCAGGCTTTCTTAGCTGCTCAGCTGCAAACTACCTGGCAAATAACTCATCTCTCTTCCTGGGGCCGCAGGATCAAAGCTTTCTCATCTTCTGTGTCTCTGGAGCTCTCCTTTTCTTCCCACGTGTCATCTTGAGTGAGTGTTTATATCAGCCCACCAAGGGGGCAGGGACTCAATCTGAGTCATGCCCTACTGACATGGTCAAATCAAAGCCCTAATCTTAACCGGTAATTTAATCAAGACATGTCAGCTGAATCTAATGTATTCAAAGGACATCACACCCAGAGGAATAGATAAATTTACAAACATAATCTCTCTTTTTTGGGATTCATAAATAACTCAAACTGCCACAAGAAGCCTGACCTGAGGCTCCACCAATGAAAAAATATGAACAGAAAGTATATTAGCTATAGCTCGAGTAAAGAAAACAATCAAGGAATTATTTCCAAATTATTACTTTGCTTCAATTAGCTGAATATCTAAGGGTAAAAAAAAATTTTTTTTCTTGAACTACCTAGGAACAGAGTTCTTGTTTCATTTACTATGTAGAATTGGCCACAATGTACTATGAGTATTCTGCCTACCAGGACTAGTTTAGAGCTGGTATTGGCAATTTTCCTCAAAAAAGAATTGCTTTCTTCCTTCCTTTGACATTACTGAGGCTTCTAGCTCCTTTACATGTTTTTCTTAGTTTTGAAGTTATCTATAATAATATTCACTGCCTTTAGTTACCCTCCTTTCATTCTACATTCCAACTTTCTATCAAATATATACTAAACATATAGCACAAGATTCTGTTACGCTCCAGATTTGTCACCTAAGATAACATCCTTGTATTTAAGTACTTTAAGCTAGGGTGTTTATAAATCATGTATGTAAATTAATAAAATATAAGATACAACATATGAACCATGAAAGGTATTGATTTTAAAGTTTGTATTAGAATGAAAAGAAAGGTCTCAAATAAATAATCTAAGCTTTCACCTTAAGAAACTAGAAAAAGAACAAATAAATCAGAAAGAAGGAAATGATAAAGATAAGAGCAGAAATCAATGAAATTGAAAACAGGAAAATAGAGACAATCAATTAAACTAAAAGCTGGTGCTTTGAAAAGATCAATAAACAAAGTTGATAAACCTTCAACAAAATTGACAAAGAAAAAAAGAGAGAAGAAACAAATAGCTATTATCAACAATATAAGAGGGGATATCCCTACTGAGCCCATACACAAAAACAAACAAAAACCTCTATGCACATAGATTTGATAACATATAAAACCCACAAAGTACCAAATGTACTCAAGATGAA
Organism: Tolypeutes matacus; assembly: GCA_026826555.1. Taxonomy (NCBI): domain Eukaryota; kingdom Metazoa; phylum Chordata; class Mammalia; order Cingulata; family Chlamyphoridae; genus Tolypeutes; species Tolypeutes matacus. The sequence continues at coordinate 60,628,141 of JAKSZT010053883.1, read as the reverse complement.
ATAGATAATCTGAAGGAGCCTGTAACTATTAAAGAAATTGAATTAGTAGTCAAAAACATTCCAAAAAGAAATACCAAGGCCCATATGGTTTAATGGTGAATTCAAACATTTACAGAAAAAATAACACCAAATCTATAAATCTCTCCAGAAAAAAAGAGGAGGGACTCATTTATGAGGCCAGTATTACGCTGATACCCAACCAGACGAAGGAATTGCAAAAAAACCAAAAATATAGACCAGTATCCTTCATAAACATAGTCACAAAAATGCTTTTAATGAAATACTAGTAAATTGAATCCACTCTATATAAAAAGAATAACATCACAACCAAGTGGGGTTTATCCTGGGAATGAAAGGCAGGTTAAATATCTGAAAAATCAATCAATATAATCTACCATATTAACAGTCTAAAGAAGAAAAACCATATGCCTCTATCAATTGATGCAAAAAAAATATTTGACGAAATTCAACATCCGTTTCTAATAAAAACTCTCAGCAAACTAAGAATAGGAGGGAATTTTCCTAACCTAATACAAGGAATCTAAATTTAAAAACTAATATCATACTAGTGGTAAATGACTGAATGCTTTTCTCTCGAAAGATGGGGAGCATGGCAAGGATAACCACTCTCACCACTCTTATTCAACATCATAATGAAAGTCTTAGCCAGTACAGTAAGGTTAGAACATGTTTTTCTGGGCTACATAGTTCCAGCCCACCACAGTGCCCCACAGGTTTCTCAGGCTCTTTTTACTGATTGGGCTGATTGTAAAGTTTTGGTCATGAATGGTGGTGATGGTAGCACAGCATTGTTAATGTAATTAACATCTCTGAATTATATATGTGAATGTAGTTAGAAGGGGAAAAGAAAAATAAAATTGGAGGAATCACACTATCTGATTATAAGGCTTACTATAAAACTACCATGATCAAGACTGTTATTGGTGAAGAGAAAGACACATAGATCAATGGAACAGAATAAAAAGTCCAGAAATAGATCCAAAAAATAAGTGAGTCCAAATGGCCAATTGATTTTTGATAAATGTACAAAAGCAATTCAATGAAGAAAGCATAACCTTTCCAACAAACGGTACTGGAATAATTGACATCCGTGTGAAAAGATGGACCTCAATCTAAACCTCATACCTTATACAAAAATTAACTCAAAATAGATCATGAGTCTAAATGTACAAAGTAAATCTAAACATATTTTAGAAGAAAATAGGAGAAAATCTTTGTGACCTGGGTTAAGCAAAGGTGACTTCTACTTGATCCCAAAAGTAAGATCCATAAAAGAAAAAATAATTACAAATTGGACTTCATCAAAATTAAAACCGTTTGCTCTCCAAAGACACTGTTAAGAGAATGAAAATATACACTACTGATAGAAAAGATTTGCAAATCATATATCCAGCAAAGAACTTGTGTTCAGAATTTATAAAGAATTCTCAAAACCCAACAGTAAGAAAACCAACAACCCAATTTAAAAATGGGCAAAAGACTTGAACCTCACCAAAGAGGATATAGACAGATGGCAAATAAGCATATGAAAATTCGTTCAACATCATTAACCATTAGGGAAATGCATATTAAAACCACAATAAGATACCACTATACACCTATTAGAATGGCTAAAATGAAAAGCACAGTGCTGACAAGTGTGCAGAGCAATTGGAACTCTCATACATTGCTGGCAGTAATGTAAAATTTACAGACACTCTGGAAAACAGTTTAGCAGTTTCTTTTAAAAAGTCAGACATACATTTAACATATGACCCAGCAATCCTACCTCTGGATTATCTACTATAGAAAAATGAAAACTTCACTTTTCACACAAAAACCTGTAGAGGAATGTTTATAGCAGCTTTATTAATAATTGCCCCCAAATTAAAATAACTCAAAGATGAATGAACAAACTGTGGTACATCCATATAATGAAATAATAGCAATATAAGGTACAAACTATTGATTTACAATGCTAGGATGATTCTCAAAGGCATTATACTGAGTGAAAGAATTCAGTCTCAAAGGGTTACGTATTATGTGAGTCCATTTATATGACATTCTCAAAAAGAGAAAACAATAGTGGTGGAGAACAGATCAGTGCTTGCCAGGGGTTAGGGGTATGTGTGTGTGATAAAGGGATAGCATGAAGGAATTTTTTTGGTGATGGAATTGTTCTGTATCCTGATTGTGGTGGTGGTTAAACAAATCTATGTAAGCATTAAATTCACAGAACTGTACAAACCCCCACCCAGATGATCAAATTTATTGTATGATAATTTTTTTAATCTGGAAAAAAAAAAAAAAAAAGAAACCCACAGGAAAAAAAGTTAATGGTTTTTAAATAGAAGCTCAAGAAGTGGAACAGCTTCTTCAGGGTTGGGGAAGGGATGAAAGGTTTATGAAGGATGAGGCATTTAAAAATGTATGTTAAAGGTACAGCCTGTAATTCTTGTTCACTATCTATCTTCTCTGATAGACTGTGTGTAATGAGGGCAGGGACAATGTCTGGTTTGTTCACTTCTGTCTAACCAGCAACTAAAGCAATGCTCTACACACATATTAGGACTCAATAAGTATATGATTAACTGCCATATTGCCTGCTTTTAATAGGCAAAGTTACAATAACAAGATATTCTAGGGAAAGTGGAAAACATGAGAAAATGCCTGAAATTATTTCCCTTTTTTTTTTTCCTTTTTCTAAATCCCTCCTAATCCTTTAAGGTTGGTTAAAGTTCTAGCTCGTCCTGTGATTCTTTCTACCTACACTGATCTTTCCAACTTCTCCAAACTAATTCCATCACTTGTCCTAGGGAAATGAATATATATTTTTGTGTAGTACTTCTTAGTACTTTAAAGCCTATGTCCCATTTCTTTTACCAGTGGTTAAAATGTGCCCTCTTTTATATAATTTAAAAATTTAAAAACATTGTATTTCATGACTAAAAACAAATCAAAGCACTACTGAGCTTCAAACTATACTTTCCTCCTCCCCTCAATCCTCTGAGAGCTTCTTATCTGCCTCCAAATGGGACAGACCTTCTCCTCCTTTTCTGTCCCTATGCCCTCACTACTGTTTTAATGCTTAATGATCAGTGTTTACTAATTTAACAATATTATTCTCTAATAGGGTAACAAGTAACTCATTTCCATAGTTCTTTCTTTTCCTGAGGATAGAGATCATGTCTACTACTCAAGTGTACTAACTAATATGATGTGTAATTGGAGCTCATTAAATACTTGCTAAATGGTTGTCCCTGTGTACCATTCCCCAGCCTACTCCACTTTAGTATTTTCACTTCTCCGCTAAGAAGAAATTTTTTTTCAAAAGCTAAATCCAGACACTTTTTGCAATAGATAGAAAAGGCACAGAGAAATTTTCCTTTTAGTATTGCTGCTTATACACATCTGAAATCGCCAGAAAGCTTACAATGCTGGTATTCTGTAACTGGCACTTTTGTATTTACATATGTTGACATTATCCTCAATCAGATGATTAAACTTAAGCTGGCCTTGATTTAAGTTGGTTGTCTTGTATTCATTTGCAAAAGAAAAAATAAAATTAAGAATATTTATAAAATGTTGACCACTTAGCAGATGAATCTAAAAGAAACTGAAAAATATTTTTATAATTTTGGGAGAACGGAACTACACTTCCACACTCTTTGTAATAGGTAGGTCTTTTTTTCAACATTCACATATATTTTGAGGAGTGTATTATGTTTTTAAAAAATAGCAGAGGACCTCTTTTTTAAAGTACAAACTGACTTTGGTCAAATATCACAAATATGGGCAGCTTGTAAATTATTCTTAAGAATTGAGGATGCCTATTCTTCATCTTCTTTAGGAAATACCAACTACAGTTAATAGGATCAGACATTTCAAAGCATCCAAAATCCTTTATCCTTTGACTTTCAGCAACAACTAGTTTTCTGGCCCACAAATTGTCTCTCCACATAAATCTCATCTACTTCCCCTAAATCAGTTTCATTATTTGCTTTAATTCTCCCCCAATTCATTATATAATTCTTTTAATCCAGAAATTAAGGGATTCAATCATATTTTGTTTACGTCAGTATACAGTGGATTTGTGGAGACCAGATTCCATGAGTCCTTTTGAACTCTCCAATAAGTGTTTCAGATCATGATCTCAAAAGTATTCTATTTCAAAATGGCATACTTTGTAAAAAGAACTTGAAATAGAAATATTGTGGATGTGCTGTAAGAGTGCTGTATTTCAAAACTGAAGTCTCATAAAAAGTTACATTTTGTTTGAAAAAAAATTAATGGAGACTGAGAAAATGTAGCAAAGACAGGCTTTACAGTGCTATGTAAAGCTAGCAGGGGTTTCCCTATATGTCCTTATTACATGTAACTTTATGAAGAAGGTGTAAGTCAATACTCTTCTAAGGGTAGAAGACTTAGTATCCATTTTACAAGATAGAAGTGACTTTTATATACTCTATAATATGAATGGGTATATATGCCTGCATTTTCATATATCCATTGTTTCCAATATATTTAATTTATGCAATCTTAGAAGTCATAAAGGACTTAACCCAATGCCCAGAAATATTACCAGTTTTTCTCTCTCTCTTTCTTTTTAATAAATAATAAAATAATATACTCACCCTCTGGTGGCCAAAATAAAAAAATATATTTCCATTTCCTGGATTATATCCAAAACATGATTAGTGTGGCATATTAAATTTCTGTTTCGTGTTTAACCTACACCAGAAATAGATCTAAAAGGCCGCCACTGGCTTCTCCAATATCTAAGGGAAAAGCAACAAAATTATCAAATATGATATAAGAATTGTTTCTAATATAACAGCATTTGCTATTTATCACAAATTAAATTTAAAATACCAGAATTATAGAATTTTAGAGTTAGAAGAATAATAGTGATCATTTAGTCTATCCCTCCCCCATCTAAAACTGTATGTAAGATAATCAGTGAAAAAATGAAATTTTTGTTTCATTTGTTTTAGTTGTTTTTAATCTGGTAGCTAATGAAATGAAAAACAAATGCTTGGTAAATTGGTAAATAGAATTTATAGTAACAAGACTTTATTCTTATGTTTCTATTTTTAATTTATAAATATTCTTAAGAATTAGGAAAAATTCATACTACATGTTAGTTTATTTTAATTTTCTGCCCACTTTATTCAACCATTTGGAAAATATTTATTGCATATTTATTATCACTTCTATGACATATGCTGGGGTTATAACTGTCCCTGCTTTCAGGCTACTCTTTATTATAGATGAAGAGCAGCACAAATATAGTTGATGAGGGCTAAAACAAAGAAAATTTGAGCACCAAGTGTTAGGGCCATCAAACCAGTCTTGGTGGGGAAAGTAATCAGGAAAAGATTCCTGGAAAAAGTGACATATTTGCTGAAACCTGAAGGAAGAAGAGAGAAGAAGAAGGGAAGAATTATTCTATAGGCAAGAGGAAATATCATGTACAAAGGAACTGCGGTAAGAGAGAATGTGGAAATTAGGAGAAGGCACAGAAATATGGTTGAAAAGAAACCAGAAAAAGAATGGTTGGAGGTGGGAAGAGAATCTGAATATTGTTTTCCAGGAAGATCAACAGTATCCAACACTGGAGAGAACACTTAAAAATATCCACTGATTTCATAACAAGATTATTGATATGTGTGATGGTTAACTTCATTTATCAACTTGGCTAGGTTTGGTGTCCAGTTGTTTGGTCAAGCAAGCACTGGGCTGTGAGGATATTTTGTGGATTTAAATAATCAACCAGTTGATTGCATCTATGGTTAATTGTATCTGCAATCAACAAAGGAGATTGCCTTCAACAATGAAAGGAGTCTTTTCCAATCAGTTGAAGGCCCTAAAGGAAGAGCTGAATTATTTCAGCAGTCAGAAAGAATTTCCATCTCTACTGCAGCCAGCCAGCTTCTCCTGGGGAATTCATTGAAACCTTCATTGGTATTCCAAGCTTGCCATCTGCTCTATGGAATTTGTACTTGCTAATCCCCACAGTTATGTGAGCAAATTCTTATATCTTATAATATTTGCACAATATTATCGATTCTGTTTCCCTGGAGAGTTCTGACTAATACAAGGTACTTGGTGAATCAAACACTAGTTGAATTAACTAAAAAGAATTAATAAGAGTCAAGAAAGTGGGCGTAACCACTATGGAAAATTCTTTCAAGTCCTAGTGCTGTGAAGGGGAAGATAGAAATATGATGACAGAGATGGGGAATGAGAGGTTTCATAAAGATAAAAGAGTCTAGAACATGTGTAAAATAGTAATGGAAAAAAGCCAATATTGAAGGAGTGTTCGTAGATAAAACTCTTTCATGAGTTTTAATGGGGACCCTGAGGAGAGAGGAAGTGATGAAATCTGGAGCACAGGAGAGATTTGGGCATCTAGATGTCACTCTAGTAAGCTGGATCCTTATGCTTTTTTTTTTTTTTTTTAAGTAGAGATGTAGATTTACAGAACAATCATGATTAAATACAAGATTCCCATTCACTGCCTCACCACTAATACCTTGAATTAGTGTGGAACATTTATTACAACTAATTATAGCACTTTTTAAAAATAATTGTGAAAATTTTTAAAAAGTTACCTTTGTTATAATTGACAAAATATTGTTAAAATTATACTATTATCGTCCATAGTTTACATTAGGTGTATTTTTCCCCCATATCCACCCTAATACTAGCGTTATACATTTGTTATAATCCATGAAAGAACATTTTTATATTTGTACTATTAACTATAGTCCATCATCCATAATAGGGTTCACTGGATGTCCTGGTTTGAGTCTTTTGTGGCCCCCAGAAAATTATGTTCTTAAGCTAAACTATTCCTGTGCATGGGGCCTTTTGGTTAGATTCAATTAAGGGAGCTTTCAATTAGGTCACTCTTTTACTAGATTGCTTTAGGGCCTTTGATTGGACTCAGTGAGGTGTGACCCAGGTTGGGTCTCTGGCCTTTTGCTGGAAGCTTATGTAAGTGGAGAACTGAAAGAAGAAACAGAAAGACAGCTGCTGTTTTGACTCTGCCATGTGAGAAAGAGGAATGCAGGAAGACAGAGAACCCCTGAGAGGGTGAGAAAACGGCCTGGAGGTGAAGGCAGAGACCCAGATGGAGACCCAGATTGCTTTGCCTTGTGGCAATAGCATAGGCTCCAACTAGCAGCCAAATTTGGTAAGATAGCATCTGTGATGCCTTGATTTGGACATTTTCACAGCCTTGGACTGTAAGCTTTTAATCCTAATAAATTCCCTTTATAAAGGCCAACCCATTTCTGGTATTTTGTATAGGCAGCCTTATCAAATGAAAATACCAGGTTATATAGTCCCATGTTTTATCTTTCAATTTTCTTTTTTAGGAGAAATGGATGTAGTTCAAGCGATTGGGCTCCCATCTACCATATAGGAGGTCCAGGGATCAATTCCTGGGGCCTCCTGGTGAAAGGCAAGCTGGCCTGTGTGGAGGGCTGGCCTGAGCAGGAGTGCTGGCCCGCACAGGAGTGCTGGCCTGAGCGGAGAGCTGATGCAGCAAGATGACGCAACAAAAAGAGACACAGAGAGACAATAAGAGACACAGCAAATCAGGGAGCTTAGGTGGTGCAAGAGATTGAGTGCCTCTCTCCCATTCTGGAAGGTCCCAGGATTGGTTCCCAGTGCCATCTAAAGAGAAGACAAGCAGACACAGAAGAACACACAGAGAGCAGACAGCAAGTGCAAAACAATGAGGGCAGAGGGGGTTTGGAATAAATAAATAAATCTTAAAATTTTTTTTTCTTTTTTAGGAGGTAGCAGGGATTGAACTCAGGACTGGTACATGTGAAGCAGGTGCTCAACCACTGAGCTACACCCACTCTCCTATCTTTTGATTTTCATTCTAGTAACATATATGACCTAAAGTTTCTCCTTTTAACCACAATCACCTATATAATTCAGTGCTGTTAATTATAATCACAATATTGTGCTACCACCACCACCATCCATTTCCAAACCTTTATAATCAACCTAAATAGAAATTCTGTACAAATTAAGCATCAGATCACCATTCTCTACCCTCAACTTATCCCCTGGTAACCTATATTCTAGATTCTAATTCTGAGTTTGCTTATTATAATTATTTCATATCAGTGAGACCATAGAATATTTGTCCATGGCTTATTTCACTCAACATAATGTCCTCAAGGTTCCTCCATGTTGTCACATGAAGCAGGACTTCAATCCTTTTTATAGCTGAGTAATATTCCATTGTATGTATATACTACATCTATTTATCCATTCATCAGTTGATGGACACTTGGGTTGCGTCAATCTTTTGGCAATTGTGAATAATGCTGCTATGAACATCAGTGTGCTAATATCTGTTTGAGTCCCTGCTTTCAGTTCTTTTGGGTATATACCCAGTAGCAGGATTGCCAGGCTATATGGTACCTCTATACTTAGCTTCCTAAGAAACTGTTAAAATGTCTTACACAGCAGCAGCACAATTTTATATTCCCATCAGCAATGAATGAGTGTTCCTATTTCTCTGCATCCTCTCCAACACTTGTAATTTTCTGTTGTTTTTTTAAATAGTAGCCATTCTAGTAGGTATGAAATATCTCATTGTGGTTTTAATTTGCATTATCCTAATAGCTAGTGATGCTGAGCAGCTTTTCCTGTGCTTTTTAGCCATTAGTATATCCTTTTTTGAGAAATGTCTATTCAAGTCTTTTGCTCATTTTTTAACTGGTTGTCTTCATATCTTTGAGTTGTAGTATTTCTTTATATATTCTGGATATTAAACCCTTATTGGATATGAGGTTTTCAAATATTTTCTCCCATTGAATAGGTTGTTTTTTCACTTTCATGACAAAGTACAAAAGTTTTTAATTTTGAGAAGGTCCCACTTATTTAAATTTTCTTTTGTTGCTTGTGCTTTGGGTGTAAAGTCTAAGAAACCATTGCCTAAAACAAGATCCTGAAGATGCTTCCCTACATTTTCTTCTAGGAGTTTTATAGTCCTGATTCTTATATTTAGGTCTGTATTAGTTGTCAAAGGGGTGCTGATACAAAGTACCAGAAATCTGTTGGCTTTTATAAAGGGTATTTATTTGGGGTAAAAGCTTACAGTTACAAGGCCCTAAAGAGTCCAACTCAAGGTACAATAAGAGGTACTTTCTCACCAAAGTCAGCTGCCACGTGTTGAAGCAAGATGGTGGGAGATCTCTGCCTGGTGTCTCCTTCCTTCTTCCTCTTAAGGTTCCATGATCCTAGCTTCTTCTGAGCTCAGCTGCAGGCTGGCATAGGGCTTGTTGCTTTCTGGGCCTTCTCTGCTGCTCAACTGCTCTGTTCTTTTTGGCTGCTAATTATCAGGCAAATGGCTCATCTCTCTTCCTGGGGCTTTAGCTGTTTGAGCCTTCTCATTCCTATCACATGACAGGACTGAAATGACTGAGTTCTCTCCTCTTCCATGTCTTCCTTTCTGTGTCTTCTTGAATGAGTGTCTGTTTATATAGAACCACCAAGGGGGCGGGGACTCAACCTGAATTACACCCTACTTATGTGATTGAATCAAAGCCCTAATCCTAACAGGTAATTTAATCAAAGACATCGCAGCTGAATTTAATACAATCAAAGCATACACACCTAGAGGAACAGGCCAGTTTACAAACAATCTTTTTGGGATTCATAAATAATCTCAAACTGCCACAAGGTCTTTGATCCATTTTGAGTTAATTTTTGTATAAGGTATGAGATAGTGGTCCTCTTCCATTCATTTGCATATGGATAGCAATTGGCCATAGATGTGAGGGTCTATTTCTAAACTCTCAGTTTGATTCCTTCCATCAATATATCTATCCTTTTGCCAGTGCTGTGCTGTTTTGACCACTGTAGCTTTGTAATATGTTTTAAAGTCAGGAAGTGTGAGTCCTTCAACTTCATTTTTCTTTTTCAAGACATCTTTGCTATTTGGGGCCCCTTACACTTCCAAACACATTTGGTAATTGGTATTTATATTTCTGCAAAGTAGGCTTTTGGAATTTTTATTGGAACTGCATTGAATCTGTAAATCAATTTTGGTAGAATTGATATCATAGCAATATTTAATCTTCCAATCCATGAACATGAAATGCCCTTCCATTTAAGGACTTCTTTGATTTCTTTTAGCAATGTTTTGTAGTTTTCTGTGTAAAAATCCTTTATATATTTGGTTACATTTATTCTTTGATTTTTTGTTCTTTTCAAACTATTGTAAATGGAATTTTAAAAAAATTTTTCCTCAGCTTGCTCATTACTAGTGTATAGAAACACTACTGATTTTTGTTTGTTGATATTGTACCCTGCCTACTTTGCTGAATTCTTTTATCAACTCTAGTAATTTTGTTGTAGATTTTTTTGTGACTTTTTGTATATAGGATCATGTCATCTGCAACTAGTGAAAGTATTACATCTTCCTTTCCAATTTGATGCCTTTTATTTCTTTTTTTTGCTCAACTGCTCTGGCTAAAACTTACAATACAATGCTGAGTAACAGTGGAGACAGTGTACATTCTTGTCTTGTTCCAGCTCTTAGAGGGAAAGCTTTCAGTCTTCAACCATTGAGTATAATGCTGTGAGTTTCTCAAATATGCCTGTAATTGTGTTGAGGAAGTTTCCTTTTATTCCTATTTTTCTAAGTAAGGGTGCTTTCTCAAGAATGGATGCTAGATTTGGTCAAATGCCTTTTCTGTGTCAACGGAGATGGTCATGTGGTTGTTTTTTTTGTTGTTGTTTGTTTGTTTTTTTACTTCATTTTGTTAATGTAATGTATTACATTAATTGATTTTCTTATGTTGACCTGCCCTTGCATACTTGGGATAAAACCTACTTGATCATGGTGCATAGTTCTTTTAATGTGCTGTTGGATTTGATTTGTAAGCATTTTGTTGAAGATTTTACATCTATATTCATAAGAGAAATTGGTTTTTAATTTTCTTTTCTTGTAGTATCTTTATCTGGGTTTGGAACTCGGGCAATGTTGACTCATAGAATGAATTAGGCAGTATTCCTTCCTCTTCAATTTTTTGGAAGAGTTTGAGCAGGATTGGTGTTAATTCTTCTTGGAATGATTGGTACAATTCACCTGTGAAGCCATCTGGTCCTGGGCTTTTCTTTGTTGGGAGGTTTTTGATGACTGGTTTAATCTCTTTATTTGTTATTGGTCTCCTGAGGTCTTCTATTTCTTCTAGAGACAGTGTAGGTTGTTTGTGTGTTTCTAGGAATTCTCCCATTTCATCTAGGTTGCCTAATTTGTTGGCATATAGCTGTTCATAGTATCCTATGATCCTTTTTATTTTTGTGGGGTCAATAGTAATGTCCCCCCTTTCATTCCTGACTTTGTGTTTTCTCTTTTTTCATTTGTCAGTATAGGTAGGGGATTATTAGTTTTATAGATCTTTTCAAAGAACCAATTTTAGGTTTGTTGATTCTGTTGTATTTTTGTTCTCAATTTCATTTCTTTCTGCTCTAATCTTTGTTATTTCTTTCCTTTTGCTTGCTTTGTGATTAGTTTGCTGTTCTTTTTCTAGTTCCTCCAGGTAGCAGTTAGGTCTTTGTAGCTGTTTCTCATTTTTTAATGTAAACATTTAGGGCTATAAATTTCCCTCTAAGCACTGTCTTCACTACATCCCATAAATTTAATATGTTGAATTATTGTTTTCATTCCTCTTAAGGTATTTACTGAATTATCTTGCAATTTCTTCTTTGTCCCTCTGTTTGTTTGTGTTAACTTCCATGTATTTGTGGATTTTCCAGTTCTCCATCTCTTATTGATTTCCAGCTTCATCTCATTATGGTAAGATGCTTTGTATAATTTCCATCTTTTAATATTTATTGAGACTTGTTTTGTGACCCAGCATATGTCTATCTTGAATGATCCATGTCCAATTGAGAAGAATGTATATCCTGGTGTTTGGGGGTACAGTGTTCTCTATATGTCTGCTAGGTCTAGTTCATTTACTATAGTCTCTGCTTCTTTTTGGATCTTCTGTCTAGATAGTCTATTGATGAGAATGGTGTATTGAAGTCTTCAAATATTATTGTAAAGGTGTCTATTTCTCCTTCCAATTTTGCCAGTGTTTTCCTTATGTATTTTGGGTCTCCATGGTTAGGTGTATACATATTTATGATTGTTATTTGTTCTTGATAGAGTGACTCTTTTATTAATATATAGTGTCCTTCTCTGCCTCTTATAGCAACTTTTGACTTAGTCTGTTTTGTCTGATATTGGTATAGCAACCTCAACTCTCTTTTGGTTACTATTTTCAGGATATATCTTTTTCCAACCTTTCACTTTCAGCCCATTTGTGTCTTTGTGTCTAAGGTGAGTCTCTTATAAACAACATATAATTGGATCATGCTTTTTTTATTCATTCTGCCAACCCATGTCTTTTGATCGGGGAGTTAATTCCTTAACATTGTGTTATCAATGTAAAGGCAGTACTTACTTCAGCCATTTTTTCCTTTGGTTTCTTTATTGCAGCCTCCTTTTCTGCAGTTGATCTTTTGTGATGTATCTAACTGATCTCTTTCTCATTTCTGTGTCTGTATATATATTTTTAATACTTTCTTTGTGGTTAACCTGCACTTTATATTGCACAACCTAGGCCTATAAGGTACTAACTTGAAAAGTGCCAACTTAGCTTCAATATTATACCTATTCACTGAATCTTCCTTTTTTCACACTACTCCAAATCACTCTCTTCAGTCTTTTCCTTTCAACCTGCATGTCTTAGTTTACCAAAGGCTGCCAATGCAAAATTACCAGAAATGGGTTGGCTTATTTATAATGGGCAATGTATTTGGGGTAAAGGCTTACAGTTCCAAGGTTGCAAAAATGTCCAAATCAAGGCCTCACCAGCATCATACCAAAGGTTGGCTGCTGGCAGATCCTGGAGTCCTGCCAAGTGGTGAGGCAAGATGGCAGGTCTGCTGGTCTCTCTTTACTTTCTCCTTGAGCTCAGCTGTGGGCAATCAGGAATCTCCCTGGGCCTCCTCTCCTTGAGCTTTTCAGGGCTTTTCTGTCTTTCTGCAGCTGTAGGAGAATGGTGTCCTCTCTCTTACAAGGCCCGATCAAAATGGCAGAGCTCCCCTTTCTGTGTGTGGTTCTGTCTCTCTGTGTTTCTGTTTATATAAGTCTCCAGTAAAAGGGCAGAAACCCAATCTGGGTCATGTCTCACTGATGTAGTAATCAAAAGCAATCTAATCAGGTGATCAAGCGATCTAATAAAATGATCTAATCAAATTAACTAATCAGAGGTCCCTTAACTGAATTTCATACAAACCAAGCCCTGCCCCCCACCCCCCCACCGTGGGATTCATAAAATTCAAACCATTACACTGCAGAACTCCCTTTAGTAATTCTGGTAAGGCAGGCCATCTGTTGATGAATTCTGTCAGTTTTTGTTTATCTGTGAATATTTTAAACTCTCATTTTTGAAGGACAGTTTTATGGGATAAAGAATTTTTGGGTGCTTGCTTCGGCAGCACATATACTAAAATTGGAACGATACAGAGAAGATTAGCATGGCCCCTGCGCAAGGATGACACGCAAATTCGTGAAGCGTTCCATATTTTTTTTGGGTAATCTAAGCACCTCTTAAAATATATGTATATATATATATAAATAACATTTTTGTAAGCAAATACACATATATGCATATATATTTATATATCATTTTGCAAATGTTTGTATGTATTGTGAGAATTTTGATTTTTTACCAAAAAAAAAAAAAAAAAAATTTTTGGCTGCAGCTTTTCTTTTTCCATACCTTAAATATCTCATACAACTGCCTTCTTGCCTCCATGGCTTCTGGTGAGAAATGGGCACTTAGTTTTATTGAGGATCCTTTGTATGTGATGACTCACTTTTCTCTTGCTTTCAGAATTCTCTTAATCTTTGGCACTTGACATTCTGATTAATATGTATCTCATGATAAATTTTTTTTTTTTTTAAAGATTTTATTTATTTATCCATTTTAAACCCCCCCTTCCCCACTTGCTGTTTTTGTGTCCATTTGCTGGGCAATTCTCTGTGTGTGTTTCCTGCCATCTCTTCTCATCCTCCTCCTCCAGTCTTCACCAGGATTCGATCCTGGAGACCTCCGATGTAGGAGAAAGGTATTCTGCGCCACCTCAGCTCCTGGCTTCTGGAGCTTTCGGAGCATCTCGTCTTGTCTCTCCTCTGTTACGTCATCATCCTGCTGCATGGCTCCCGGGGTCCGACAGCTCAGCGGCACACAGAGTCTGGCAGCCCATGCGCCTTCTATATATATATATATATATTTTATTTTACTGGGAGGTCCCGGGGATCGAACCCAGGTCCCTCCATATGGCAGATGGATGCCCAACCATTTGAGCCACATCCGCCCCCTCTCATGATAAATTGATTAGGATTTATTATTTGGAGTGGCTGTGCTTCCTGGACATGTGTATTTATGTTTTCTAAGAATTGGGAAATTTGGGGCCATTATTTCCTCAAATATTCTTTCTGCCCCCTTTCCCTTCTCTTCTCCTTCTGGGACACCCATGACATGTATATTTGTGTGCTTTGTGCTGTCACCCAAATCCCTAAGGCACTGCTCATTTTTTCTATTCTTTTCTCTATCTGTTCTTCTGACTGTATAGTTTCAATTGCCCTGTCTTCTAGTTTGCTGATTCTTTCTTCTGCCTGTTCAAATCTGCTGTTGTATGCCTCTAGTGTGCTTTAAGTTTCTGCTATTGTGCCTTTCATCCCCATAATTTGTTATATTTCTTATTATACTTTCAATTATTTATGCTCACACAATGTCTTAATATCCTTTATCTCTTTATGCATATTTTCCTTTATCTCCTTAAATTGGTTAAGGGGATTTGTTTGAACTTCTTTGGTTAGTTGTTCCAAATTCTGTATCTCCTTTGAATTTTTAATTTGTTTCCTTGACTGAGCCATATTTTGCTGATTTTTTTAGTATGGCTTGTAATTTTTGCTGATGTCTAGGCTTCTGATTTATCTTGATGAGTTAACTCTGAAAGTCAGTTTCTCCTTGTTGTCTAGGGTTTTATTGTTGATTGGCTTTGTGTTGTTTCTTCTTTGACAACCTGTCCAACTTATTCTGATCCCTTAGAATAGCCCAAGTTTAACTTATCAGATTTTCTCAGCTCTTCTTCATCTGATTCTTGCCCTTCTTGTCATACAATGTTTAAGATTTCACTTTATGTGTAATTGTTTTACCTCCAGGAGAAAGGTTCCTTTCCTCTGTTCCTTCCCTGGGAATCTTGATGTGTTCTGTTTGTTTCTGTGCAGAATTTTCTCCCTATGATTTGTTTTGATTCTCTTTCTCTATGCCCCATTTTCCTTACACTTTTCAGTTCTGGGACGCTCCAGTCTTACAGAAGTTCAGTTTAACCCCTCCTCTTTTTTTCTCTGTGAGGCTTTACCACCTCCAATTTCTTTCCCGTTAGGTTACCTTGCCCTGGAGTGCCAAATGGGGACAATCCAGAAAGGCGGGTCACCCCAGAAAAGCCCATTTTGCATTGAGGGAGTCCCACTGAAAGTAACTGGATTGAGTGAGTCCACTTGACTGCCACAGTTCTGCTGTGGTCTCCTCCCCACCCTCCCCACCCAGGGGGCCCTTTTGTATGCAGTCCTCCTCAGCAGTCTGTATTCTGCCTGAATCTCTGCAGATGTAGGTCACTGTGACTGGATGTGTGTGGGTTTTAACTCACTACTATGAGTTCCTCTGTAGTCTGTGTCCCCAGTGGGAGGGACCCGGGTCACTACCTCTGGAGAACTTCTAAGCTTTGCGTGGGACCAAGTAAGGGGGAGTGGAGAGGACCAATCAGTCTGGGGTGGAAGTTTCCTATCTGATATTTTTCTCTTTCTTTGATACAGCATTTGTGAGTCCTTCTTCAGTCTCTACTGACCTCCACTATTCTAAGCAAGTGGAATTTGTCCTTATATTCACTGAATCTCTGGGGAGGTTTTTTCAGAGGATGTCTTACATCACCAGGTTGATGATATCACCCTTATGCTTTATTTTTTATTTTTGTTTAAATTAAACCACATGCAAAGTTACCTTTTAAAATAGAATAGTCAAACTGTGCAAAACTACCCTGAAAAGGGAAGCACCCCTCAAATGTAAAGAAAACATTCTTCTATGTTAATTAACTACATTTGGTTGGATAAAAAATTGCTATCAATCTATGAGTTACACATTTCAGGACCTGAATGAAGTTTTTCTGGATATTCAAGTACTACAGTACTGAAATAAACATTAATAAGTTATTTACTTAAAGGCCCCAAAATATAACCCAGTTTATATTCATTATATAGCTGTTGCCCCGTGTTTTCATTCACTCGGAAGAAAGCTTAACTTGGAAGAAAATATCTTTATCTTTTCCACTGAATAATTAGAAAACGGACTGTTAAGATAGGTTTTTCTTCCTTTAATGGGTAATAAATGGGAAAGGTAAAAAACAAACAAACAAAAAAAAACGGCTGTCTAATGGTGATGATGGTGGTAGAAAGCTAAGGCTTAAGTACTCTCCATTCTCTTTCTTGAGTGTCTATGTTCCTGTGCTACTTTATGACACCGATCCTATTATTTAAAAAAAGCCCCTTTCCAAGTTGGGGCAAAGATAGCTGTATTATATAACTTTTGATCACAGCCAGATAATTAATTTCCTGAAAATTAATGCCTTGTGAAATAGAATAAGCGGTCACATTTGTTGGATTTATAAAGAATTTAGCTATTAATAAAGTGCTTTCACATTTCATTTAAGACACATTATCTGAAGAATTCAGTCTGCTAGATAATGACAATACATTTTACAGATGTCTAAATCAAGGGCCCAAAATCCAAATGATATTTAAACTATGTGCTAGCATGTATTAGATATAAAAATAATATACTACCATAATGGTATTCATCTTTTTTTTTTTTTAAAGATTTATTTATTTACTTTATCCATTTTAAATCCCCCCCTTCCCCATTTGCTGTTTTGTGTCCATTCCCTGGGCAATTCTCTGTGTCTGTTTCCTGCCATATCTTCTCATCCTCCTCCTCCAGTCTTCACCAGGATTCGATCCTGGAGACCCCCAATGTAGGAGACAGGTGTTCTGCCACCTGCGCCACCTCGGTTCCTGGTTTTCGGAGCTTTCGGAGCATCTCACCTAGTCTCTCCCCTGCGGCTCTCTCTCCTGTTAGTTACGTCATCATCTTGCTGCATGGCTCCCGGGGCCTGGCGGCTCACCAGCACACAAAGCCTGGCAGCCCATGCGCCTTCTATATATATATTTTTTATTTTACCAGGAGGTCCCGAGGATCGAACCCAGGTCCCTCCATATGGCAGACGGACGCCCAACCATTTGAGCCACATCCGCCCCCAAAGATATTCATCTTAAAAGCTAACATTACTGGCCTGGTATTCTGTTACTGATATTGTCATACAGTTCTTAATTTGCTTAATATAGTTTTTCATGTGCTTGTACTGCTCTATTAAATGTTAACCAGATTTAATTCCATTATTTCAAAATACATTTAATTAAATGCAATCCACTAATTCATAAAAAATCTATTTGATTAGATTTTGGCTACTTTAATATCAATGAATATCACCAAACTTTGCTTTACTTTTTTTCTGATTAGAAAATTAAATACATTATTAAATGGCCATTTTTGTTTTTACATTTTATTTTAGTGTTTTTTTAAACAAGTAAGATAAACCAAAAGTGTGTGGGATTTTATAGAATTCATTGAGTATTTCTTTTTAAAAGCTTACCTGTAATTTTATTTTTAATTACTATGAATAAACGAACTATGCTTGGATTTTCCCAGTTTAATAAGGAAGCCACATATTAAAAACATTATTTGTATTTTATTAATAAAGTACATAACATAGACATAAAATGTAAATGTATATAAATTAAACCGATTATTTATGTACATCAGTTAAATTGATTAGTATTTAATTGACTAGTAAGTAAAAGACTAAACCTGAAATAACTCCTCTTAGTTTGACAGTTCCAAGAAGAATTATTTCCTAAAAACAGTATTTAAGATATAAGGGAATACACACAATTATATATCCATTCTTGTCGTTCATTCAGAGGCATTACATGTTGACAAACCTGCACATAAAAATAGAAAGCTTTTACTTTTCTTTTATATCTTGGTATTTTTGTCTAATTTTACAATAGGCTGTGTAAAAAATACACATATGCATATAAAATCCTGTAATTCTGTAATATTTGTCCTTAGCAGGGGCTAGGAATCTACGGTCTTATGTCTAACAGGATAATCTGGCCTAAATCAGATTCTACCCTGATATAATAGTTGGTAGTTGGTGTGTGTAAATGTGTGTAAAGAAAGGTCATAGAAAGTAGAGTAAATATCCTTTTCTTCTTGCTAAGCATAGGGCATTTTCTGAAACCCTAATTGGGGAAACAGAAAACATAATCTCTCCATAACCTCTTCTAGAATGTTTTAGGATTTCATGGGCAGTTGGAGAAAGAAAGAATAAGAAAGAAAGCTTTTTCTTTTTTCCTTTCACTAAACCAGATTCAGAGTCTACTGATCTGTTCCTGCCTTTGAATTCCTAGCTAAATCAGCAACATAGAGTTCTGCTAACAACAGAATGACAGCTGTTTCTGGCTCTTGACTTAGTTGGTCATCTAAAACTCAAGCACTTTCTCTCTCAGGTTACCTTAGAAAATCTTAATAATGTAAATAAAAATATTTTGAATCATCAAATTTCCTACTACTAACACAACTTTGAATTTCTATATGATGGTAAAGTGCTTTCATGTATACCATTTTATTTTTATCTTTACGTTAGTCTTGTGAAAGTATCTAAAGCTGGTGATACTATCTTAAATTTACATTTAAAGAGACTGGAACAGAGAGGTTAAGTGAATTTTTTATAGTCACTCAACCAAATAGTGACAGAATTGGATTAGAACCAAAGTCTCCTATCTCCTAGTATAGGATCATATTAATACGAATATCATTGGTGGTGCAGATAATTATACTTAAAATAATTTTCCACTACATTTCATAGCTACATGTTTATTCACAGCCTTAATAGCAAAAATATTTTTAAGGAGATAAAACAAAAGGCTTTAATTAGAAAATAATGGATTACCATTGTAGATTTTGGTGCCACTTCTACTGCAAATATGTTGAGTCCTCTGTTGTTTATGCAGTTTTTACTTAGCTCATTGTTGATGTGAATAATCACTTTATTATCAGACTATAGAAAAAGATTTCATAAATTGTTAGTCCTTACTTCAATAAATATAGACAGATATATATTTCAGAATAATCTCTGAAATTCTATTTCAATATCATACAGTCTACTACAAATTCATTTACACACAGTGGCTCCCAACCTTGTATCTTCAACATTTTCCTCATTGATTCTCTGTCCAATGTGGCACCAGTTATATAAACTTTTTCTTCTAGATATGACTTGTATTCATCCCTTCATCTTCATTCCTAGGTTATTTTGGATACAAGGGCCACATATCTTATCCTTGGCTCACTATAGCAATAACCTCTATTTTTCCTATTCTATCTCTGGTTTTGCCACCATCCATTCATCCTGCATACTACCTTCCAAACATCCCTATAATTATAATATTCACTCATTCACTCAATATATATTTATTTAGTATTAACTATGTATCAGGCACTATTCTAGGGATCTAGGGATACTAAGATAAAAGATACAATTCCTGTACAAATAATGTATGACCTCATTGATATGAAATAATTAGAATAAGCAAACTCATAGAGTCAGAATCTGGAATGAAGGTTAGCAGGGGATGGGCTGGGGCTAGGGAATGAGGATTTAATGTTTAAATTGTATAGGGTTTTTATTTGGGTTGATTGTAAAGTTTGGTAATGAATGGTGGCAATTACATTGTGAATACAATTAACAGCACTGAATTATCTATGTGAATGTAGTTAAAAGGGGAAAATGTAGGTTGTATATATGTTATCAGAATAAACTGTTTTTTAAAAAATCATAGGACATAAAACACAGTGAACCCTGCTGTAAAAGATGGACTATAGTTAATAGTACAATTTTAAAAATGTTCTTTCATGAATTGTAACAAATTACACTAAAGCAAGGTATTAATAATAGGGTGGTATATGGGAAATCTGTATTTTATGCTTGATTTTCCTATATACCTACAACTTCTCTAATAGAAAAAAAGATACAATTCCTGACCCCACAGTCTACTGGAGATGGAAAAATAAAATAACAACTACAAAACACTCCAAGTCCTGTAATTGAGGTATCCACAGGGTTCTATCGAAACACAGAAGAAAGACATTAGCTCAGGGGATCAAAGAAGACTTCATGGAAGAGCTGACACTTGAAAAGCTAGGTCTCTAGGATAGACAGGAAGCAAGAGAAAGAATGAAGCTGATTGAGAAACGCAAGAGTCAAAGTATCCCCCTTGCTAAAGAACTTGCCACTACTCCTTAATGACTATAAAGGGGCAGTATAATATTAGACTAACTGGATTCATTTCTTAGATCTTCTAGTTAGCTATGGGGCCTTTTGCAAGCCAGTTAACCTCCCTGTGCTTCAGTTTCCTTGTCTGTAAAATGAGGACAGTACTTATATCATAGGGTTGTTGTGAAAAGTAAATGGGTTAATATATGTGAAGTGCTGGGCACACAATAAGTTCTAAAGTGTCAGTATTATTACATTTTGGTGAAAGAAAGATTAATTTTCTGGTAACTTTGAGGGTGAATGGGAGAAGAAGAGTTGAGAAATGGTAGTACTAGCAGAGTAGTAAAACTGGAGTAAGGTAATGACTCCCTTCTACCCTTTAAATCCTAATCATCCTTCAGTGCTCAAATTCCACAACACAGTCCTCTTGCTCTTCATCACAAATCCTTCCCCAACTTCTATGTTCCAAACTAACGTCAACTACAAGAGATGCATATATAACAAAACAATTGTACATATAAACAGTACTATATAATTTAACATTTAATTATTCTCTTATCTCTTTCAAGAGTATTAATTGTCTTTTCAACTAGGCCATAAATTCCTTGAAGGCAGAGACCTTGTTTTACACTTTCTGGTGGCCCCCGCTATGACTAGGAGAGTTAGTTGACTCAATAGTCAGCTAAACCTTAGGTACTTTAAGAAACTGAAGTCAGGCATGAAAATCATGTGTCACCCAGGAAGTAAAAGAAATAAGCCAAAGTCCTAAAAACCCAAGTCATCTTGCATAAGGTTTTACAAAAATTTGTAATTTCTAGAGAACTGGATATCTCTGAATTTAAGAATTTATGCATGATAGTTTGTAATAAATGTTTCACAACAATGCAAGGGGTTAGTGGTAGGGAGATGTATGGGAGCCTTGTATGATGATGTTTGTTTGTAAATTCACAAATTTTACTCTACATTTATTGTTTACGTATGTTCACGTATGAATGATACACTTCAATAAAATTTTATTTTTAAAAAGTATTTATGGGATATTTAGGATAGAATAAAAATAGAATAAAAAATAAATGGAACATATTGGTAAACATCATGAAGAATATGGAGAACCATCTCATAATTGATACCTTGTTTTCAATAACTGACGTTATCCAGGTGTCGCACTTGTAAGTATGTACAATTATATTTTCGTAGCCATCCATTACTTTGGCATCGCCTTTGTTAAGGACAGATTTACAAATGGCCTTCTCAAGTTGCCCACTGCCTGCCTCCATATGGACAGCTTTAATTCTTGTCTTGCATTTTTCTGCATAGATATCTATGACAAATGGGCATGCCTGTAATGGAAGAAAAAGCAAACCCTGTTTTAGCCTTTGATAGAATTTAAAATAAATTATTATTAATATGTTTATCATATGATTTAAGAAGCTCTGCCCCTTCTAGCTTGTCCTTTTGATAAAATTTTAGAGGAAAATTTTAGTACTATGATTGAGTGATAAAAAGCACATAATTCTGAGTTTTTGGCAGTGAATTAACTGATAATGTTCATAGAAAAGGGAAGAAAACTATAGCTTCTAGCAAGTCAATAATACCTCCTTTAAGCCATAGTACACACACCCATTTGGATCAAAGCTAACTAATGTTGGATATTTAATTTTCTTTTCTAACTTTAAGGCTACAGAAAGAATTCATCAAAGGGCTTTAAAGAGCATAATTATGTTAACAACCGAAACTTAATGAGGGTATACAGAGCACTGCAAAGAACATAATGTAGAAAAATAAATTCACAATTCACAGTTAGTGTAAAAATACCTTTTAAATCTGAGACCTAAAAAGATTTTCAGCATTTGGAAATGGATGGTTCTATTATCTACCTTTTTAGTCTTTACCATACCCTACAAGATGCTGCATACTTTAGCCTTTGCCATTCTACCCAACCCAAGTCCCCTGCCTCACTATGCTCTAGCTAGATTGATATACAGATCCTATGAAAAAAAAAATGTAATTCTTTCCTATGTCAGAGACTTCATATTGTTACTGGATTTTGTCTAGGTTCTTGATGAAGCTACAAGAAATGAATTTCGAGAGCAAGCTATGCTGATTAGGCCAGTAATTTATTAAGGTATGGAGGGAAGAGAAATGGGAGAAAATAAAAAACCATGGGTCCCAGAGAGAGAAAGGGGCTGAATAGTGATAAAAGTGGGCTGATTTACAGACTACAATTGCCCATTATAGAGTAAAAATCCCCAGGTTTTACTTGTGTGGCCATCATGGCAAGGGGAAAATGGCAAGAGCCAGGTGAGGAAAGCAGGAACTAGGGTGAAGGTAAGAAGAAGACTGATTTGGCTTCCTGCTTGTTTTTTTTTTTTTTACCGGGAGCTACCGGGGATCGAACCCCGGTCTCTCCATATGGTAGACGGACGCCGAACCTCTTGAGCCACATCCGTTTCCCACCTGCTTGTTTTTTAAACCATTAATTATTCTGCCCCCTTTGCTAATGATATGGGAGGAGACACAGCTGTTTGCTGTTTACATTGATTAACCCACCCATCAGTCTTCCAGAAGGCCCAACGATAAGGTCCCTGGAGAATATCCGGGGCTTTTCCTGGCTTCCGGAGGAAATCTCGTTCTGAATGGGATAAGCTCATGAGGGTCTTCCAGCAGCCATCTTGGGGGTATTGATGTCCACATGGACTTTTTGGCAGGTTTCAGATCTGTTTATTGATTCCCTATTTCACTAGCCTGCTTGAATATGTAGTGTTGGCTCTTCTTTGAAGACTCTTCTCACATCTTTTCACTTGGCTACCACCTCTTCTTTCAGGTTAAAGCTTACCAGTCACCTCTACAGAGAAACTTCCTCTGGCCTCCTAATCTCCATTACCCGCCACTGTTCTCCATTTCAGCTTCCAGCTTTATTTTTTTTCTAAAACACTTTTGAAATACTTATTTTTCATTTAATTATTTTAAAAATCATTCTCCTTCAAGGAATGTAAATTCTTTGAGGGCAGGACTTTTGACTATTTTATTTATCATTGTATGCTCAGTGCCTCTTACAGGCCTACACTTACAGGCATTCAGTAAATACTTATTGAATAAATAAATGGTTTCACACATATCGATGGCCATCTTTTTACTTGGGTGACAAAAGGTAAAAGTCTTAATTTAGTAGAACATCAACAGAACTTTTTATCTAAAAAAAAAAAGATTGAAGATGTTTTAATACACTCTAATCTTGGCAATAATAAAGTCATCTTTTTAAGAGACTATTAAGAATGAAAAATCATTGGGCTAGAAAGCAGAAGACCTGGGTTTGCACTGGAATTTTGCCATTTACTAACTATATGATCTGAAAGGAGTCACTTCTATGAGGCTTTCTTCATTGAGAAGTGTAAATAAATAGTATATATTCTAGGGATGTTGGAAATATATAATAAGGGGATATGTGTGACAATATTTTAAAACGCAGATCTAAAAAGGAAAGATTTGTAATAATTATGATAATGATTGTGTTATTTTTAAAGGTTTGATTTATTTTTTTCAGTATTGAATAAAGATTCTGGCAATATTTTATCATTTTTCAAGTCCTGGTATCAGTTTTTTTTTTTTAGTGTTTGTTTTTCAGGAGGTACCCAGGGATTGAACCCAGGACCTCATACATGGGAAGCAGGAGCTCAATTACTGAGCTACATCTGCTTCCCAATGAGAGCTGGTTTTTTCTTTTGTTTGCTTTTAGGAAGTACTGGGGATCGAACCCAAGACCTCATAAATGGGAAGCAGGTGCTCAACCACTTGAGTTACATCTGCTCCCCTTGGTATCAATTTTATTCTACCTAAGAGAATCAATATTTAAGGATTCACTGAAAGGAAAATTAAAAGATACATGTTAAAGACATGTTCTCTAAAAAAATTAAAAATAAAATCTGATCTCATCTACTTTGAGAAAGCTACCTCACAGATTTATTATTTCCTTTATTCATAGGTTTGATTTTTATTTACTTATTTTCTTTATCCTATTAAGTTAATATAGGAAGCATACAATAAGAAAGTAAACTATTGTTAACTGTGAATTGTTCATTGTAAAATCATTAATAAGGAAGGATAGGGAAAATAATAATAAAACTGAAGTTATGAGATACTACTTAAATTTAGCACAAAATTAGGTCTCAGCTACCAGTTAGCCAAGATAAAAGTGTCATGTAGCTCTCAAAATCTAAAAAAATGAAATAAAAATTTCCCCATTCTGATTTCTGAAAAGAATCTATACCATGAAACTCTTTATAAAAAAAGAAAGAAGGGAAGACCAAAAAGGAAAACTAGACATACGTTTTGCTTACCAACATTTAGTAAAACAGCAACTATTAAGTTATGGTGATATAGGGACTCTTATCACAAAAGCAATAAAGAAGTAATGTTTTAGGGAATGCATAATGTACAATTCTAAAATCTGAATTAGGGAATTTAATTAAAAATAAAAAATAAAGTAAAAAATTACTGGTTATGCTAGATTGTAGAGGGTAAAAATAATAATAAAAGACTGAGAGTGTATAAGCAGCTGTGGAAAGTTTAAAACAAATGAACTTTATTTGTCTTGGTTTTCAAAAACCACTCAAATAAGATTTCCAACAATCTTAAATCCTTTCCCAAGGCCTAACCTGTAATTGATACTTTGGTTACTCTTTGTGACATAATTCCTACCAATTTAATAAGTAGATTTACATTTCCAGACAAAATTTACTTGAGTTACTATACAAGATCAAATTTTAAAACTCATCTAGACATTATATTACATATATTATATGTGATTAAAAAAATTACCAAAGTAGCCATGGTTCCAGAGTCCCTGGGGGCAAAAGACATCACAGACATTCAAATCAACTGGAACAGAGCTCATAAAATTTCAAGATTTCAGATTGATTTTTCCTAGATCATCACAAAACCTTTTTATTTTTGCAAACATGGAAACATTAGGCCATGCTCTAGGTATATTAACTCAATAACCTGACATAAAGAACCATTGCCTACTCAAGCCCATCCTTTAATTTAATGGCCAATGGTTAGCCTCATTCCTCAGAGCAATTACAAGCATAAACTAAATCAGTCAAAACATCTTCAGATCTTATAGCAGTCTTTTAAATATCAAATGTTACTACATGTATAAATCCGTATTGCTAGTATAAAACCCAACTAGTTGACTAATTATGAATTGTTACTTTCTCCTTCTTGTATTACCATCTGCTGCTGTAACACTATCAATCCAACAAATTTATCACCCTTACTAAATAAGGAAAATATCTTCATTGTGATTCTGGGCAAGAAGTATCCATGCCCAGAACAGACCTTTTGGATTCTCCAATTAATACCAAATCCTGACAATATTTATTGGGATGTTGGCACCCTCCTCGCTGTGCCAAACCATTTGTTAGAAAGAGAGGGAATCGGTTACCCCCACCCCATAGAGGGTAGCAAAGAGCATACTCATGCCAGCCACCAGGAACCACAGTCCTAGGGTTCCAACTCACTCCGTGGTTTGCAGGTATCAGGACTGCTGCCAGCTAAAACATGACTCACACCGGTTCTGAAGGAAAGATGTGTACTCACAAAGAGAAGAGAAAGAGCAAGGCCAACTTCACTAGTGGGCTTCAGGAGTTGTTTTACACAGCTGAACCCTGATCCTGTTTTATGAACAACTGTATGTCAACAAATTAGACAATTTAGATGAAAAGGACCATTTCCAATAAACAAATGAACAACCTACGTCAACTCTAGAAGAAATAGAAGACCTCAACAAACCAATCCCAAGAGATTGAATCAAACATCAAAAACCTCCCAACAAATATAAGCACAAGACCAGACAACTACACAGGTAAATTCTACTAATCATTCCAGGAAGAATTACTACCAATCCTGCTCAAACTCTTCCAAAAAGCTGAAGAGGAGAGAACACTGCCTAACTCATTTTATGAGACCGATATTACTCTAATACCAAAGTGAGAAAAGATAGTACAAGAAAAGAAAATTACAGACCAATAACTCTAATGAATATACATGCAAAAATCCTCCACAAAATACTTACAAATCGAATCCAACAGCACATTAAAAGAATTATACACCACGATGAAGTGGATTTTATCCCAGGTATGCAAGGGTGGTTCAACATAAGAATATCAATTAATGTAATAAACCACTTTAATAAATCAAAGGCAAAAAATCACATGATGATCTCAATTGATGCAGAAAAGGTATTTGACCAAATACAGCATTCTTTCTTGATAAAAACATTTAGAACACTAGAAATAGAAGGAAATTTCCTTAACATGATAAAAAGGCATATAATAAAAACCCATAGATAACATCGTATTTAATGGTGAAAGGCTGAAAGTGTTCCATCAGAGATCAGGAACAAGACAAGTACACCCACTGTCACCACTATTATTCAACACTGTGCTAGAAGTTCCAGCTAAAGTAATTAGGGGGAAGCAGATGTGGCTCAAGCGATTGAGATCCCGCCTACCACAGAGGTCCCGGATTCGGTACCCAGTGCCTCCTGGAGAAACAAGCAAGACAGCGAGCTGGTGTGATGGGCACGTGCAGAGAGCTGATGCAAGATGACACAACAAGGACACATGAAGAAGAAAGACAACCTGGATGAAATGGACAAATTTCTAGAAACTCATAACCAACCTATACTGACACAACAAGAAATACAAGAACTTAACAAACCAATTACAATTAAGGAGATTGAATCCGTCATCAAAAATCTCCCAGCAAAGAAAAGTCCATGACCCAGATGGCTTCACAGGTGAATTCTACCAAGCATTTCTAAAAGAATTAACACCAATCCTGTTTAAACTCTTCCAAAAATTTGAAGAGGACGGAAAATGACACAACACATTTTATGAAGCCAACATCACCCTAATACCAAAGCCAGATAAAGATTCCACAAGAAAAGAAAATTACAGACCAATCTCTCTAATGAACATAGATGCAAAATTTCTCAACAAAATACTTGCAAATCGAATCCAAGAGCATATCAAAAGACTTATACATCACGACCAAGTGGGATTTATTTCTGGTATGCAAGCCTGGTTCAACAAAAGAAAATCAATCAATGTAATACACCACATTAACAAATTGAAGGAAAAAACCCACATGATCATTTCAATAGATGCAGAAAAGGCATTTGACAAAATCCAACATCCTTTTTTGATAAAAATACTTCAAAAGATAGGAATAAAAGGAAAATTCCTCAATATGATAAAAGGCATATATGAAAAACCCACAGCCAACATCCTACCCAATGGGGAAAGGTTGAAAGCTTTCCCCCTAAGATCAGGAACAAGACAAGGATGCCCACTGTCACCATTGTTATTCAACATTGTACTAGAAGTTCCAGCGAGAGCAATTAGACAAGACAAAAAAATTAAAGGTGTCCAAATAGGAAAAGAGGAAGTAAAACTCTCACTGTTTGTGGATGACATGATCCTGTATTTAGAAAATCCTGAAGTATCCACAACAAAGCTACTTGAACTAATAAATGAGTTCAGCAAAGTGGCAGGATACAAGATCAACACGCAAAAATCAGTAATGTTTTTGTACACTAGTACTGAACAATCTGAGGAGGAAATCAGGAAGAAAATTCCATTTTCAATAGCAACAAAAAGACTCAAATACCTAGGAGTTAATTTAACCAAAGAAGTACAGGACCTATATGCAGAAAACTACAGAACACTGCTAAAAGAAATTTAAAAAGACCTAAACAAATGGAAAGACATTCCGTGTTCATGGATTGGAAGAATAAATATCATGAAGATGTCAATCTTGCCCAAACTGATTTATAGATTCAATGCAATACCAATCAAAATCCCAACAGCTTACTTCACAGAATTAGAGAAGGCAATTACCAAATTCATCTGGAAGGGTAAGTGCACCCGAATAGCCAAAAGTATTCTAAAAAAGAAGAGCAATGTGGGAGGAATTTCACTGCCTGACCTTGAAACATATTACAAAGCTACAGTGGTCAAAACAGCATGGTACTGGCATAAAGATAGACATATCGATCAGTGGAATAGAATTGAGAATCCAGAAACAATCCCTCACCTATACAGTCAACTGGTTTTTGATAAACCTACCAAGCCCACGCTGATGGGGAAAAAAAGTCTCTTCAACAAATGGTGTTGGGAGAACTGGATATCTATAACCAAAAGAATGAAAGAGGACCCCTATCTCACCCCCGATACAAGAATCAACTCAAAATGGATCAAAGATCTAAATATAAAAGCCAGGACCATAAAACTACTAGAAGAAAATGTAGGGAAACATCTTCAAGACCTTGTAGTAGGTGGTGGTTTCTTGGACCTTACACCCAAAGCAAGTGCAACAAAAGAAAAAGTAGATAAATGGGACCTCCTCAAAATTAAACACTTTTGCACCTCACAGGACTTTGTCAGAAGGGTGAAAAGGTAGCCAACTCAATGGGAAAAAATATTTGGAAATCACATATCTGATAAGGGTTTAATATCCAGGATATATAAAGAGATGTTACAGCTCAACAATAAAAAGACAAATGACCCAATTAAAAAATGGGCCAAAAACTTGAATAGACATTTCTCCGAAGAAGAAATACAAATGGCAAAAAAACACATGAAGAAATGCTCAACATCACTCATGATTTGGGAAATGCAAATCAAAACTACAATGAGATATCATTTCACACCTATCAGAATGGCCACTATTAAAAAGACAGAGAACTACAAGTGTTGGAGAGGATGTGGAGAGAAAGGAACACTTCTTCATTGTTGGTGGGAATGCAGGATGGTACAACCACTGTGGAGGACTGTTTGGCAGTTCCTAAAGAAGTTGAATATAGACTTGCCACGTGACCCTGCAATACCACTACTGGGTATATACCTAGAAGAACTGAGAGCAGTGACACGAACAGACATCTGCACACCGATGTTCATAGCCACATTATTCACAATTGCCAAAAGTTGGAAAAAACCCAGATGTCCATCAACAGATGAATGGATAAACAAACTGTGGTCTATTCACACGATGGCATATTATGCAGCTGTAAGAAGAAATGAAGTCATAAAGCATATGGCCACATGGATGAACCTGGAGGACATTATGTTGAGTGAAGCAAGCCAGACACAAAAGGACAAATACTGTATGAATGCGTTAATATGAACCAAATATTTTGTGTAATATATTGTTTGATTCAAAAAAAAATTTTTTTTATATGTATCCATTACATTTAATTGAGAAATGTATATATTTATTCATCTGTGTTTACTTTTTAATTTTTAATTGTTTATATTTTCAATTATTAAATGTACAAAATAAAGTTAAAAAAAAAAAAAAAAGAAAGACAATGAGAGACACAACAAAGCAGGGAGCTGAGGTGGTTCAAGTGATTGAGCGCCTCTCACCCGCATGGGAGGTCCCAGATTCGGTTCCCGGTGCCTCCTAAGTAGAAGACGAGAAAACATAGAGAGCACACAGCAAATGGACACAGAGAGCAGACAGCGAGTGCAAAACAATGAGGGGAGAGTAAATAAATAAGTCTTAAAAAAAAAAGTAATTAGGTAAGAAAAAGAAATAAAAGGCATGCAAATTGGAAAGAAAGAAATAACACTGTTACTATTTGCAGATGACATGACACCATATTTAGAAAGTCATGAAAAATCAACATTTATTAGCTCTATTCATTTAGACCTAATAAATAAATTCAGCAAAGTGGCAGGATACAAGATCAACATGCAAAAAACAGTATTTCTATACACTAGTAATGAGCAAGCTGAGAAGGAAATCAAGAAAAAATTCCATTTACAACAGCAACTAAAAGAATCAAATATCTAGGAATAAATTTAACCAAGGATATAAAGGACCTGTGCTCAGAGAACTACAAAACCTTGCTAAAAGAAATAGAAAACCTAAATAAATGGAAGGACATTTCATGTTCATGGACTGGAAGACTAAATATCGTTTAAGACATCAATTCTCCCCAAATTGATTTACAGATTCAACACAATCCCAATCAAACTTCTAAGAGCCTACTTTGCAGAAAAAGAAAAGTCAATTACCAAATTTATGTGGAAGGGTAAAGGGTCCCAAATAGCCAAAGAGATCTTGAAAAAGAGAAATGAATTTGGAGGACTCACACTTCCTGACTTTAAAGCATATTACAAAGTTACAATAGTCAAAACAGCGTGGTACTGATATAAAGATAGGCATATTGAAAAATGGAATTGAATTGAGAGTTCAGAAACAGACCCTCACATCTATGGTCAACTGATTTTTGACAAAGCTGCCAAATCCACTCAACTGGCACAGAACAGTCTCTTCAACAAATGGTGCTAGGAGAACTGGATATCCATATCCAAAAGAATGAAAGAAGACCCCTATCTCATACCTTATAAAAAATTAACTCAAAATGGATCAAAGACCTAAATATAAGAGCCAGGACTATAAAACTCCTAGAAGAAAATGTAGGGAAGGACCTTAAAACTCTTGTGGTAGATGGTTTCTTAGGCTTTTCACCCAACACACAAAGAACAAAAGAGAAAATAGATAAATGGGCCTCCTAAAAATGGAATACTTTTGTGCTTCAAAGGACTTTGTAAAGAAGGTGAAAAGGCAGCCTACTCAATGGGAGAAAATATTTGGAAACCACATATCTGATAAGGCCTTAATATCCAGAACTTATAAAGAAATTCTACAACTGAACAATAAAAAGCCAAACAACCCAATTAAAAAATGGCCAAATGATTTGAATAGACATTTTTCCAAAGAGGAAATACAAATGACTACAAAACACATGAAAAGATGCTCAACATCACTAGGGAAATGCAAATTAAAAGCACAATGAGATATCATTTCACACTTACTAGAATGACAACTATTAAAAATAACCCAGAAAACTATAAGTGTTAGAGAGAATGTGGAGAAAGAACAACACATTCATTGCTGGTAGGAATGTAGACTGGTACAGCTGCTGTGGAAGATAGTTTGGAGGTTCCTCAGGAAGCTAAACATAGAACTGCCATATCATCTTGCAATCCCACTGCTAGGTCTATACTCAGAGGAACTGAAAGCAGGGATATGAACAGACATTTGCACAATGATGTTTGTAGTTGCATTATTCACAATTGCCAAAAGATGGAAGCAACCCAAGTGTCTATCAATAGACGAGTGGATAAATAAAATGTGGTATATATATACAATGGAATATTATCCAGCTGTAAGAAGAAATATAGTCTTGATGAATGCAACAACATGGATGAACCTTAAGGACATTATGTTGAGTGAAATAAGCCAGACACAAAAGGACAAATATTGTATGATCTCACTAATATGAACTAAGTAAAATGAGCAAACTCATGGTATTAATATCTAAAATATAGGTTACTGGAAGGTGGAATAACAATAGAAAACAGGGAGCTGATGCTTAATTTATGCAGAATTTTTAATAAGGTTGATTGTAAATGTTTGGAAAAGGACAGAGGTGACGGAAGCACATTATTTATGAGTATAATTAATAAAGCTGAAATGTGTGTATGATTGTGGTTGAAAGGGGAAGTTTGGGGTTGTGTATGTCACTAGAAGGAAAGCTAGAGGATGAAACATGGGACCGTTTAATATAGTGAACCCTGTTGTGGATGATGAATGTGTTAATAATACAAATATGTGAATGTTCTTACATGAAAAAATGATATAGGGAAAAAGAGGGTTTATTTTAAACTTTCTCAGGTATCCTTCTAAAAATGAACAATAAATACATTATTTGATACCTAAAATTACTATTATCACAAAGGTAGGGATAAAATTAAAAAGTACTATAGAATCTAGTATAAGATAATATAGATACTGTAAAAAAAATACTTAAAAAAAATTTTTTTAGGTTGATTGAACCCAGGACCTTGTACATGGGAAGCAGGCACTCAATCACTGAGCTACACCCACTCCATGTAAAAATACTCAAGTACCATAGAGGGAAGTAGATGTGGCTCAACCAGTCGGCATCCACCTACCACGTGGGAGGTCCCGGGTCAGGTCCCAGTACCTCCTAAAGAAGACGAGCAGATGCCACACCCACCACAACGAGTTAAGACACCACACCTGCCGCAACAAGCTAGATGCCACACCACTGCAAGGAGCAGACACTTAAATGAGCAGATGCCACAAACCAGCAGACGCCACAGTCCACGGGCCATAGGGCACTAGCCTCTCATGTGGGAGGTCCCGGGTTCGGTTCCCAGTGCTTCCTGGAGAAGACGAGCACACACTGAGCAGACAGACGAGAGAACCATCTGGGGGATGGGAGGGATAAATTTTAAAAATAAATAAATAAAGTAAATAAATAAATCTAAAAAAATACTACAGAATACTTTGGAAATAATATTGAAATATTTTAACATTATTTGTTAAACGGACAACTTTGACTAAAGTCCTTATGTATATATGAGGACCTTATATAAAATAACAACACAAGTTTTTAGAAATCCATGAAGAAGTTCAGATTCTGCTGTGGAAACATAAAACTTGGCCTGCTAAATTCTGTAAAGAAAGACTGGGAATGATCAGGTTGTAAGAACCATGAGAGTAAGATCTGACAAAACCGGGACAGCTATCTAGACTCTACAGATAAAACCACCCATGAAATGACTCATTCCAATAGTGACCAATTGGCCATAATATTAAACATTGAGGGAAAACTTTTCTAGGGTAATAAAGGATGTGGCCAGTTTGTGCTTTATATCTAATTAAATTAACCTGGAAAAATTGTAAAGGTAGCCATGGACTGAGACCTTGCTCTAAAAAACCCTATGAGCATTTGCCTCCCTTAATGGTTTATGAATTTGAACTAATAACAAGTACATTTAGTTTCAGGATGGATTAAAACATTTCCCTGTTGAAAAGCCACAACCATCAAAATGGTCTAGGACATTCCAACTTGTTGATCCACTGAGAGAAGATACATTTTAATTGGAACAATTATTCATGGATTTGGATTATGTAAGGCTTTGCTCCTTACTGAAAATCATTTTTGTCTTTATCCCTCCCAAACCACTGGAAAAATGAAAAGGGCCTTAACAGAACTGGAAAGGTACCTTTAGAGATCTTAAAATGAGATTCTCCAGAGAACCTCTAAAAGCAGGATGCAGACAGTCCACAGAAATGACTGCTACTAACCCAAGAAACTTGGAACAAACACACAACCATGTGAAGCAGACAAATTCTTTCCAAGACCACTGCAACAAGATTCTTCTAAATCTATCTTACACTCTCCTTTGCATACTCTTGTATATTCATAGCTTTCTTCTGTACTGGCTTATGGGTATATACTTCTGACGTGGGTTATCATTACAATTTATTAGTAATAATGAATTGCCTAATACTGGCTTTAAGAAAAATGTCCTTGCACTAGGAGAAATGCAAAATGCTTGTCACAACACCCAGAACAATAGACGTACAGTTCCACTAAGGATGATTTTATCTCTTGAGCAGCTCCTATGTGGAAATCAGCCACTTTAATGTCAATCAGAACCAAAGTTAATTATTCTGTATGGCTATTAATATATTTCAAGGGTATCATTTCCCAACACCCTCAATGGCCTATATTTCCTTACATACATTCCAAAGGAATAAAACTCTTTTTGGAAAGAGACTCCTGAATATAGTGATCCCATCCATAGGAGTTACACAACTCCAGTTGGTCATCAAAAAAATTGTTCTCTCAAACTGGTTGACATAGTAAATAATATCGTTTAAGCCCTGGGGCACAATAAACCAGTTTAAATTATTTAACCCAAGAAGTTATGGATAACAGTTATGGATTTTCTTTTGACCAACCAGGGGGAAATCTGCACTACTGCTAATACTTCCTGTTGTAACCGGATTAAGACTATAAGAAGAACAATCTGCAACTAAACAGAAAGAGGTAACTACAAAATGCTACCCAAAGTAGACTCAGGGAATCCTTGGGACTTTTTCATTTTTTGGCCAGACCTGGAAAATCTTGAATCATAATTTCAGAGTGCCCTCTAGTCCCTTCTTAAAATACTTCTAGTTATACTTCCCTTAAAAAAAAAAATTTTTTTTATATCTGTTATCTAGTCTTAAAATGCTTCTGCATAGTTATTGTCCCAACAAATGATTCAACATGATTCAAAGATAAACAGGATGAATCATGCTGATCAATGCACAAACTGAAAATCAGATCTCCACAAATTAAACCTCTTCTTCAAAGATTATCAACAACAGTGGTTAAGTGAATCTCTGATGGTCTCTCCTATAGCTTTAGCTGAATGAAAACCAAATGGGGATACACAGAATAGAAAAGTTCCCACAAATTTACAAAAAGACTGATTATTCTGATGTTATGGTAACAAGTGGCCACCAGAACTAGTTTTATTTATTTATTTATTTTTTTAAGATTTTATTTATTTATTCATTTATCCCCCCCTTGCTGCTTGTGCTCGCTGGGTCAGCTAACCATGCCGTGCGGGCGAGCTTGCCTTCACCAGGAGGCCCCAGGAACCGAACCTGGGGCCTCCCATATGGTAAACGGGAGCCCTACTGATTGAGCCACAGCCGCTTCCCCAGAACTAGTTTTAAACCTGTTCAATCAATCAGCAACAATTCACTTCAATGAACACACTTTTGTAAACCAACCAGTTAGCTCCTCACTTCCTGAAAGTCAGGCAATCAGGGCCAGACCCACTTTAACAGATGTACTTCTCAGGGCCAATCAAACAAGTGTCACTCAAGTAATCATGCTTTCTCAGGTGCTGTAAAGCCATTTTTGCCTCTAAAACTCAGTCAATACCTAAACTCCATTCTTCCTCTAAACCACATATGAGGACTCTGCTCTGCTTGAAGGAACTATCTGACCAGCATAGCTCTCTCTCACTTTAATAAGCAATAAATTCAGCTGTGTCTTTTTATTTCAATTTTTGATTGGTGGTTTCATCATCCTTTGACAAACACTTTTCTCTGTTTATATTTTTTTAACCTTTTGAATTTTAAATAATGTGACTATATTAATTAATATATTGACTATTACCTATTCAATAAATATATAAAATTTAAATTAAATAATTACATTTTTGCCTTAGATATCCTTTTGCTTATGGTTTCAAAGGTCAATGACATGAATAAATGCTATAACATGCCTTAAATTGCTCTTAACTAATTTCTCTATTAAGTGGAAGCATGTGTAAACAGATCAATATTATTCATAGAGTAGATGCTGATTTTACACCATGGCTAAAATATGGGACTCACTGAATGTTAGGTTGAAGTGAAATGTAAAAAGTTGCTATAATTATTCACCTCCTATTACTAAAAATGGCAATAAAAAACATAGAAAACTAAAAAAATAGTTATGAAGGATTTTGAATGACAAACTAAGAATTAAAACAATTTCAATGTTATTCTTAAATTGATCCATTTATGAAAAAGGTCAGATACTATTTTAAATTTTAAAGAGTATAAACATGTTTATTCTTATATAATGTGTGGCCTGAAGCAGAAACTCTTTAAGTTCTATATTTTAAACCTTAAGCAGAAATATAGAAATTCAAACTAAGGTCTAATTTTTATTACCCCTCTGGCTGATTGCAAGTCTTATTCAACTTCTATACCTATCCTGTTAATATAGCTAACACATACGTAGTGCTTTCTATGAGCCAGGTACCATTCCAAATGTTATACAAATAATAACCCCAGAAGTACCTTTCGTAAAAAGGACAGAATTCCAAGTTTTCATACAGACTCATTATCCTTATTCTGAGAGTCTTTATTTGTTAAAGACAAAGAGTGGCCCTATAGAAGAGATTATTTGAGACTTCAGCAACTCAAATAAGCGATCCTCTATTAAAGACTATAATTTTTTTAATTACCAATTTTTTCCTACATATCAAATGTTCAAACATTTCTGTCCTTGAATTACTTAAATGTTGGCAGTAACTAAATTTCAAGTAAGTATAGGAACTTGCATAAAGTAGCAGAAACTTACTGCAGTACCTAGGACTCATTTATATACTGAAGGATTTGAGTGCTTCTTCAAAAGTCATGTGTCAGGAAAATGTATATGGGTAAAGTATTATGTAAATAAACCCGCTGGCAAAAATTTAAGATTATTTTACCTCTGTTAACTCCAGAGCTTTATTGTAACCCATCGAATTTAGAGTTACCCAAAGGTCACTAGGATCTCCTTCTCGATCATTGGCTTCCATTAGGTTCAGATCCATAAATCCCTGTCTTGTTAGTTCATTCTTCTTTGTATCAAAATTCTCTATTAAAACAACCAAAATTTTCTTTTAAAAATAATTTAAAATTCAAGCATTTAATATTTATTATATATTATTATTAATAAATTCTTATTTTAAAGGAGGCCTTATGAACCTGCAAGTAGTCTAAAAGTGGAATAAGAACCACTCAAAATATGCTTGAGAGAGAATCTTTTAAATTCCCACAATTCAGCATAGGCACAGTCACAGCACACAATTTAGTTTTTTCAAGTTATAGTATCAATATATTCCAAAATTAGAGGAAATTTTAATTTTTCTGGACAAATTCAAATCTGTCTGCTCATTTAGAGTATAGGTTGATATAAAGTCTCAAAACATTAAAATGCTTCATATATATTTGCCGCCTAAACCCAGGAAAACCTGGCTGAATCTGATGTAAATCCAGAATAGCTGCTGGATGGTGCCAGATTTAAGGAGACTACTGTATGCCTAATTCCTCTCATTTTAACTGATTGTCCCCTAGTCCCGGAAAGACTGTTAGATAATGGGGAACACTTTGGAGTCTATGAATTCACATTTTGCCAAGCAAATCTAAGTATGCCCATTTTAATATTATTTTTGAACAAAACTAAATTAATTTTCAAATGGCTAGACACGTATAATTCCTGAATTTATCCATAACAGATTAAAAACTGCTATTTATTATTAATTCTACTCTTTTGACTGTCGTACAACAAGAAAGATTTTATTCTCCAGCTCCCATCTGTAATATAACCAAAGGAAATGGATACTGTTTGAGATAACATCTCTTTCGTATATATACTACCACGATGACAGCATACTACATATGAGCTCTTCACTCTCCTGACTGTATTCTGGCCTCCAAATACTTCTTGTTCTGTGATCTATAGTTGGCTATAGCTTTCTGGTTTTCTCTTTGGCTTAAATACACAAGCCTCATCCTCTTCCCAGAATTCTTCTAAGTGACATCTTTGCCTCATCATCAGCGTTTTTCTTTGCCCATTTTGGTATTTTTGGCTTTCATGACTTCATAGACAGACTTTCTCAACTCAAATACAACAAATATTAAAGAATTCTTAAGCTGCATAAACAACTGCCTAGAAAACTTTTATTAATTTTTTAGGAAAACTCCTGTGTATTAGCTTTTAGCTGCCCTATTTTGGCCAGTCTGTGGCTCTTGACCACCTTAGTTTCAGTGATATCAGGACTAGGACAAACCACACAGAACTTCTAAATCTCAAAGAGCATAGGTTGAAGATTGAAATTATGATTAATTCATATTTTCTTTTCATTTAAGTGCTATACCAACTATGAATCTAAGGACAATAAATGTTTGTTTTCATAGCCTATTGCCCTAAATGCTATAACGATAATCAACAGAGAAAAGTTTAGCTTCTTACTTCTTAGGGAGGAAAAGGCAGTACATTGACATTTTAATATATCCATTAAGGAAAAGAAAAATGCATACCTCTACAGACAGCCCAAGCATCTTCATCACATTTCTCACCACTTGTTCTCAATTCAAAAAAATTATATTCTTCAAGGCTAAGAAGACCATTTCCATCTAAATCAATTACTTCAAATATATCTGATAAAGTTGACCTACAATTATAAAAATGTCAAATTATTTCTTGTGTCTAAGGCAACTAGACTAAAGAAGGTTTCTATGAGGATAATTTCCAAAAGGAAGTAATAACAAAGATAAACAAATTTTATGAACTATAAAGTTAATGTCTCCAAATACTTTTTTTTGGTTCAGGCTAGTTTTATGTGAGATAAAGCAGCTTCTAATGCAATCATAGTATCTCAACATA
Source organism: Tolypeutes matacus (assembly GCA_026826555.1). Lineage (NCBI taxonomy): Eukaryota > Metazoa > Chordata > Mammalia > Cingulata > Chlamyphoridae > Tolypeutes > Tolypeutes matacus. The sequence continues at coordinate 60,589,566 of JAKSZT010053883.1, read as the reverse complement.
CTATAGGAACACTATGACCAGTAAAGTCTCTTCTTTTTCCCTTCTCTAATCCACTTTCTTCTTCCTCTCTACCTCCAGCTAAATCTAAATGTATTAATATAGGAGAAATACCCAAGATTTTGGATTTCATTTTCCTTTCAAAGTTCTCTAAATTGCTAGTGCCACTAGTAGGATCACTCAAAGGTAGTGACTAGAGGGGGAGAAATTATTAGATATGTGACCAAAGTGGACATGCCAGATGTGTAGAACCCAGAAATGAATGAGAAATTCAGGTCCATGAATAAAAGGTCACTTTCAGATGTCTAGTAAATGAATCAAGTTATTGAATTAGTATCTGGGAATGGTAGTGGATGTTGACCAAAAGGAAGAGGGGAAGATAGGCTACTGATATATATCCAGTTTAGATGTTATAGTTTGAACCTTAATAAACAAACCATACCTAAATTCCTTTGTAAGAAATAATTCCCCTGTTTCATCTCTGTATACAAGTTGGGCTTCTTCTGTTATTGGTTTTACTTCTTTCTTTAGTCTACAGCCAGTTGTGGAAGGAATTAACCAGTAAATTCCAGGTCCTAGTTCACCAGTCCACCCAAACACCTTTTCTCAAAACAATAAACAAAAAAAAAACCATGAGTCTTAGTGACTCAATCTTTCATCTGAAAGAGAAGCATTAGAAATAATATTTTATCCATTGTCAGCAATTCTATTATGGATCTATCAATATTTCACAAGCTTTAAATTCTTATTGATAAAGTTCTTTACATATTTTTAAAACAAATGCCTAATACTAAAAGAGGTATGAAGCGAAATCTACATCTTCCTCAATACTCTTCAAAAATGTTTGTGAAGCAAAGTCTTCAACAAGAGTAAAGAGAGAGATTTTAGGGAGGTTTTTATGCAAATATTGAGCTCCTTTAAAAAAAGTAATAATTTTCCAGGTAACTGAATCCTAATTGATTCATATATAAATATATAATTTGTAAATCAGATTTCAATGACATAAAATAAAAATTCAGTATATTTTGAAAGACTTCACTGTTTGTATGAATTAACCACATTTATAAGAGCCCAATTTTGTGGACAAAAGCACTGGAACTTCACTGTTATTTATGTAATATGGACCATAAAACAAGATGGCAGTGTCCCAGATATACCTAGCTTATAAATTCTGTTTTCTATCAAATGTTGGATATATAAAATGAGTGCTAGGAAATTTATATAAGAAAACATTTTATTCTCCTCTTCTATAAAGGAAAGCAAAATGGTATCTCTCTATGGACCTCCTTGTAGCTTTCTGGAGCAAAAGGGCTTTGTATAAAACCTAGGGGCTGTCTCTACCAAACATATTAAATCTAAGCATTTTCTAGTAGTGTACAATAACAACTAAGCAAACAGGCATTTTCCCTTCAGCTTGGAATAACCTGAGGGAATCCTGTCTAGTATGGTGTCTAAAAATTCCTTTCAAAATGCAGGTATATTTTAGGTCATCCTGGGTACTCATATACAAAATAAATTTGCTCCTCTGAATTCTGGGTTCAGCCCTATATTTGCCCTGATAAATCAGAGAAACCACATTCATCCTAGATTTACCACATCCTATTTTGATACAAGAATAAACCCAATATATCTAAGAGTCATTTTGAAGAGTGAGGATTGACCAAATCCACTCTCTAGAAACTATAATCTTTTAGACAGGCCAGATGTAGACTGATATCCAGGCGTGCTTCCTAATATATGTTATCCTATGAACCCCCTTATTTCCACATATAATTTGAATTGCCACTGGGATGGCAAGTGGAAAATATTTCATGAGCACAAAGCTCTTCTTAAAAAAAATAATTGTGAAACTAAAAATAAAAATAAAACCTTTGGGGTCGGATGTGGCTCAACTGGTTGGGCGTCAGTCTCCCATATGGAGGGACCCGGGTTCGATCCCCGGGACCTCCTGATAAAAAAAATAAAAAAATAAAATAAAATAAAATAAAATAAAATAAAACCTTTGTAAATATGACATATTACGGAGAAACAGAAGCCTATATAGTAAATAAGTAAAGAGAAATGCATTCAAATTTTATTACAGGCTTGCTATGGACTAACATTTTTACACATGCAATCCCATAAGAAAGTCATTTTACACAAAACAAAATGGGAAAAGCTATTGTTTTAGTCAATGCTTTATCTTGAACTTAACTTTGTAGTCAGTTCTAGAGAAGAGTTTAGTCAAAACATTAACTTCTGTCATTTTATTTGCTTCTTGCCTATAACTATTCTTGTCTGTTAGGAAGCCTACAATAAAGACTTTTATATAACATTCCATCAGGGAAATGTTTATCTGTCGTTGGACCTATATAAAGATTAAATATGATACTGCAGTAAGCCCTTGAATAGTATTATTCCTGTTATGTAGCAGATGCATTTTGTAGTACTCATAAAATAAATAGCCACATTTATGTATCTACCTCACATATCTGGCCTCTGAGTAAATATATAATTAGAAAAGATCAGAACAACCCCATGGGCAACCTATAAAATCATTTAAAAGCAGTTCTTCATATCACTCTATTTTTGAACCCTATATTATGAGTCAAGCCTGAGGATAGTAATCTTGAAGTTTTCCTTTTTGCAGTAGTAATATAACTAAGAAAAACATCTGAAGCAACTTCTCCAAAGTCTTGAATTATTTGTATTTAGGGGGGAAAACATCCACTGGCATCAATCATTTTTATGAAGTATAATAAAAAATGTTTACATGTGAGGCATTGGGGCATTTTGTAAAGGAAGTACTAAGAAGTTATAGGAATTTTCCCAATGTCACACAACTTATAAATTATGAAGCCAAGACTGCCAATTAATCCTTAATTCTTAACAACTCTCATTAAATAAACTAATTTACAATTAAGAAAACATATATAATATACATAGCATTTACGTACTGTATATACGTTAATTAGAAAGGAAGATACAAAAGTTTAACAAAATAAAAGATCATATAAAAAGTATTTTCTCCAAATTTGAGTTCATACTCTATTTTAAAATTAAACATTAGAAAAGCAAAATACATACTTCTCTATTTCTCAGTTCAGTAAAACACACGAGCTGGAGATTTGCTTGACTCTCGTTTTCCTTAAGAATGTACAAGGTAGTATCGACTGATAACCAAGAGGACAGTTTTCCTATAAACAAAAAACCCAAAGACCTTAAACTAAGGAATCTTTCCTATCTAAAAAAGAAGCTAGTCGTTTCTTTACCTAAAGAAACTGCTGCTCCTTCTATAAACAGATTAAGTCTATTTCCCATATTATTTCCCCTGCTCCCCATTGTGAATTTGGACTTGCCTTATCACTTGCTATGAACAATTGAGTTTAATAGGAGTGACCTTGTACCAATCTGAGCATAGACCTTAGGAGGACCTATTGTGTATCTGCTTTCTTTCTTTCTCAGATCCCTATCATTTCAAAAGAATGAGCCCAGGCTAGAGAATCAGATTCCAGCTGATATCCCAACATGAAAGAGCCCAGCCAAGATCAGCAAAACCAGCTACCACCTAACCTATGACTACAGATGCATGAGTAAGCCCCACAATGAAAAGTCAAGCCTGGCTCAGACCAGAACTGTCCATCTGACCCACAAACTTGTGAGTGATTAGTGTTTGTATTAAGTCACTGAATTATGGGGTAGTTTGTTAATAGCAATTGATAATTGAAACACCTCTTTCAAAGTCTTTGTTGAAATGTCACCTTCTTAATGAAACATACATTATCCAATTCATTTAAATGGAAACCCAAATTCCCTCAGCATTCACAATCCCCCTTACCCTGTTTATTCCCGTAGCACATATCACCTTCTAACATACCATGTCATTTATTATTTATTATGTTTATTATTTACTGTTTTCCCCCATTATAATGTAAACCTCACAAAGGCATGGGTTTTTGTCTTTTTTACTCCGATATATCCTAAACACCTAAAATGATGCTTGGCACATAATAAGTCCTCAGTAAATATTTGTTATATAAACAAATAAAGGAATATTATCCATAAAAATAGAAGAGAATTAATAATTATATTGAATTTTCAGGGCTATCTTGAGTCCTCTCTTGGTAAAAAGAATATGGTAACTGTCATTTAAAAGTATCAACTACCAAATGTTGCAAACCCCCTTAAGATATGGAGTGAAATTTTACAATCTACTTTTATGGGGGGAAATTAGGGGTGGTAGAGAAATCTTCTAATAAGGAAATGTTTAATATACACATATTAAAAGAAAAATAAAGATCAGTTTAGAATAATCTAAACTGAATAATAACATCAAAAGGATACCTAGGGAAAGCCCCTTTACAGACATCTTTCACTAATTAAAAATTACCTAATAATCGTTTTAGACACTATGAATTATTAAATTTTATCTAGCAGTTATATACAAAAGGAAGACTATCATGAATGCAAAGATTTATAAGGAATATATAAGTCATATGACATGGGAGTTTGAAAGTATTCAAAAATAATTGTACTTTCAACATCACTATTGCAAGGCAATAAAAATATGGAGATGCACGGGAAAATTCAATTAATGTAACCTATGGACTATAGTTAACAGCAATATTGTAATATTCTTGCATCAATGTCAAAGAAGTACTGTGTTAATAGTAGGGGGATATGGGAAAATATATCAAATGTATGCTATAGAACATAGTTAGTGGTAATCTCATAATCTGTAACAAATGTTCCAACAATGTAATGTGTTTGTGGAGGAGTGTTGTATGGGATTCAGTATATGTGCATGATTGTTTTATAAGTTCACAACTTCTCTAATTAAAAAAAATACATAAATACTTGTACTTTTATATTACCCAAAATTATGTTCCTATAGAACTTCTTTTAAATATATTAATTAAAAAAAAATAAATGTAAAAAGTTCAGGATTAAATAGCAAATAAGGTTATTTCTATATTATAAGGAAATCAGGTAACATTTTGTTCTTGCTTTAAAATGAATTAAAGTATTTTAAACATATACACAAAGATATTTACTTTCTTTTCATAATATTCTACACAGTCAATGTATAAACTAACACTTTATTTTTTTAAAATGTGATCATATGTTTCTTACTTTAAGCAGATTATTTACTTCACTAACCAGGACTATCAAATACTATATAAGTACTTTCAAACAAGGCACAAATTGACATTTAAAAAGATATACAGAAAATTTAAACTTGCCTTCGACTTGACTCAGGTTTAATGGCTTAATTGTTAAATAAACTATAGACCTCTGAGCTATTTGCATTCTGTATTGATGACTAATGATTTCACCATCCTCTTCTAAGAAGAAACAACCCTTTGTTTGTGTGCGCTGCCACTCCTGAGATGGAGGGAAAAAAAATAAACGGTATTTATTACAAGTTTCTAGCATGCACAGCAATGAGGTAAAACCTGAGGAGAATATAAAAGAAATGTTAAATAGTCATTTATTTATTTTGCAACATTTAGGAGGTAAAAGAATGGAACGAAACAATTTAATTATAATTGATAGCAATATATGGTTAGAACAAAAAATGCATTAAGAATTTGAAAATTTCTGTAACTCCAGTTCCTAAAATAGTGCCTGACACATTGCAGGTGCTCAATAAATAGTTGTCTGACTGATGCTGTGAACACATCAATAAAAACTGAGTGGACAATCCATGAACTATATGCTGAAGGATGGGCAGCAATTAGATAATGAAAGGTTAGGAGATGACATAATGGAGAGAAGAAATAAGAAAAATAAAGTTATCAAGGGTAAGAAAAGTCTAGAAGCAAGTAACAAATATGCTTCTGTAGTAGTTGGGAGGAGATTAGTGCTTGGAACATTATAAGAATGGAGAGGTGATAAGGACTGCTAAAACTAATATATCAAAAGAAAAGCAATAGGACTTTGTATTTTAAAGATAAAGTATATGACAACCAAAGTAACTGTTTGAAGTCAAGATGACTGGGAGAACACTGGATAAATAAAAATTACGGTCACAGAAAAATGCCGATGAATATAAAATTTCAGTTTTGAGAAAGATCTTTAAGATTGGCTCTACCATCTCTTGGTCTAGGCAAATCCCTTCTCTCAGTAGAAATTAGTATGCTGTGTTGGATCTCAGGATCAGAATTCAGTAAAACTTGAAGATGGCATTTTGGGCAAAAAGGAAAGGGTTTTTTAAATTGAAGTTATGAGAAATTTTGCCATTACCACAGATGTGGGCAAAAATGCTTTTCACTTTATCATTAGTACGCTTGCCTACCTGTAACATAAGATATATTTCGGTTCTACTTTTAATGACTTCCAAAAATAGAGTATTAATAAGACTTTGAAGTAGTGACTTTATGATGGATGATTATGAAAAATTAAATGTAAGAATATTTAGATAATAAGTTCAAGGTTCTAAAAATATTAAGATAACTACTGAAAAAGGTAAGGATTAGCTGTATCCCAATAACAAAAAATATCATTAATCCATTATAGAAAGATTTACTATGGCACTTTGAAAAGGCAAGGTCAAACATAATTTATATTGATATTTATTTTGTACTCGCTTTTTTTAAAAGCTAAATTATCTTAATATGTGTGTACACATCATTTTTCTACTATATAATTATTTTCATTTTTATATTATTTTCATAACACCAAAATTCATTTAAAATAAGAAAATAAAAATAGGAAAAAGTCCTATAATTGTATCACCTTAGTTTGATTTTTATGTAATCCTTTCTAATATTAGACTTATATAGAAACTTATTTTTAACTATTTCTCATCATTATAATGCTAAAATGAATACTATTTTGTCTTTCTTCTGATGAATTATGTTCTTGAGGATAACGTCTATGCAAAAGAGTATGAACATTTTTAAGGCTACTGACGCATATTTTTGTAAAACAGTTATGTCAATTTTACAATATCACCAATGGTGCATGAATGTAAAATTTTACCATTACTATTATATGATCAGTACTGTGATGTTATTTTTTCACATTGGGTGTATACAGATGTAATTTTTTAAGCAAGGTTATGGGTACATAAAGCATTCACTATGGTATTCACTCTATTTTTCATATGCCTGAAGTATTTCATAATTTTAAAAGGTATAATAATTTTGCATTAATTTGAATTTCTCTGACTAGTACAGTGGAATATTTCTCCATTTGTTTATCATTTGTATTTCTTTTTGTGTGAACTGCCTACTCATCTCCTATTCTCATAGCTCTATCGTAGACTTGGCATTTTTCTTATTTTTATTTTTTTAAAGATTTATTTATTTACTTACTTTTATCCCTTTTTTAACCCCCTACCCCCATTTTTGCTGTTTTTGTGTCCATTGCTGTTTTTGGGTCCATTCGCTGGGCAATTCTCTGTGTCTGTTTCCTGCCCTCTCCTCTCATCCTTCTCCTCCTGTCTCCACCGGGATTTGATACTGGGAACCTCCGATGTGGGAGAGAGGCGTCCTACCACCTGCACCTTAGTTTCTATTTTGTTTTGTTTTGTTTTTTGGCGCCTCTCATCTTGGCTCTCCCGTGTCACTCTCCTGTTACGTCATCATCTTGCTGCATGGCTCGGCGGGGCCTGGTGGCGCACCCTTGCACAGGGCCTGATGGTGTACCCGTGCGCCTTCTATATTTTTCTTTATTTTTGCCAGGGGATCCCGGGGATCGAACCCATGTCCCTCCATATGGGAGATGGACACCTGACCATTTGAGCTACATCACCCCTCTTACATGTTTTAATACATTATTTGACTCTTTTAGATATTAATCAATCTCTGTAAGCCTTAATTCATGTATTTTCTCTATTTCCTTTTATTTTAGTTTTTGCTCATTTTCAACTTATTTAAATTTTCTATTTTTATATTCATCTTTTCTTTGTAGATTTCTTCTTAACTGAATGTTAAGGTTTTATATATAGTAAGATTTTACCATCACCAAACTATTATACTAGCTATCAGTCAGTTATTAGTCATGGGAAGCAGCTGTGGCTCAATCAGTAGGGCTCCCGTTTACCATATGGGAGGCCCCGGGTTCGGTTCCTGGGGCCTTCTGGTGAAGGCAAGCCCGCCCGCACGGTGTGGTTAGCTGACCCAGCGAGCACAAGCAGCAAGGGGGGGATAAATGAATAAATAAATAAAATCTTAAAAAAAAAAAAAAAGTTATTAATCATATGCATTGTCACACCTTTGGGGTACAAAAGATATGTGTATTTTTAATTCTGAGAAATTAAAGTGTGACCACAAATTACTGGAATTCATTTTCATAAGCCACATTGCCTATGACAGAAACAAGTCATTATATACAATATTTCAACAATACCCTTAAGAGGCAAGATGGGGTAGATATAAATTAGCCATTTTAATAAACAGAGAAATTGAGGTGCCTAGAGGTTTTATGGGCACAGAATTTTACAACAAAGAGTTTATAGAAATATTAGATCTAGAGTCCAAGACTTTTGGAGCAATGCTTTTACTATTAGATCTTGTGTTTCCAAAAGAAAATATACTCAGGGAAATAAATTTTAAATTTTTTATGACGTCTGTATAAGCTCAAACTTGGGCTTGAACCAAAAATTCAAGTACAACTATTAATGATGGCTAAAAGTATGCACAGAACCTTCATTTAGCTTCAATGTAAATCTCTTGAATGAAAACATATATGGACTAACAACAGATGTTGATGTTACCTCAGAGTCAATTGGCCTTAGCATTATCAACATGACCTTGAATAATGATGACTGATAAAGAGAATAAAGGATAGATATACCCATAGTATTTAGACAAGTTATCTTGAGGCAGCTTGAACTACGATTCTGAAATCAAATGGAAAACATTTAAAATGTTTTCCTTTCAATCAACTGATTGTAGCATTCTTAGAATTTCATCTAATACATTTTATGAATATACTTTAAAAATATTTAGCCACCTGGAATGATGACTTACTAGTTTAGAATTACAGAATATTAAAGGTGGAACGAGTCTAAAAAGCAATCTAGTTCAGGCTTCACTTTTTTTTTTCAATTTTTACTGGGAGGTCCAGGGGATTGAACCCAGGTCCCTCCACATGTGAGATGGACGTCCAACCACCTGAGCCACATCCGCCCCAGGCTTCACTTTTTCTTGATGAGGAAACTCAGAAAAACAAAGTGATATGCTTAATGCCACAATTCTTTTTGATTGCAGAACCATAACTAGAACTCAGGCGTCTATTTTCTCTAAGGTGCTACTTCTATTCTACCAACCATATTGTTCTTTTTTTCTTTTTCATACCAACCATATTGTTCTAAGCTCTGTTCTATTTAACATTTAATATCTGCCAAGATCTTTAAAAAAGCCAGCTCTTAAAAGAAACTGCTTATTATATTCTAATAAGGTATGATAAAGCATTATTATTCTGCATTATTCATATATTGAAGTATTAAGATAAAATTATTTTGTTGTGTTACTAAAAAATATAGACTTAAGCAACTGGAAAATGTCTTAAATTTGTATTGTAATCATGAGTGTAGCAGCTCCCTAGTTTAAAAAAAGTATTTATATGAAACTATAAGAAAATAATGTACTTTGCCTGGTACAGTGGAAGTGAACATAATTTGTGGTGTCTGAAGACTCAGGAATGGAAGGGATTTTCCCATAAGCTGATGGTATTTCTGGGGACAGTGCCATGGGCTAACAGGAGGTGTTTTTATAAAATTTAACTGGGGAGTGAGTTAAACAAACATTTTTATTAGTCTTCTTTCCTAAGTTCCAATTCTAGAAAATAATGCTACAGGTAGAAGGGAACTACTAAATTTCTTTTCAAACAGCCAATTTGCATACTACAATATTATACATGGGTTAATAAGTCTGGAAAGTAGTAGAATAAGATATTATAAAATGAAAGTAAAACAAATGTCATATTATTTATATTAACCAACCTTCAAAGTAATAATCAGGTTATTTTAAATACCAAATATTATTAGGATTGGTAGCTCTACTGTTTAAAAGGAAGCATTTAATTTCTTAAGATCTACCAGATTTATTAAACACACTGTGTTTATTCACCATAAAATTTCTTGTAAAAGAAATAGACTTTCAATCACACAAAGCTTTTTTTCTAGGACCTAGACTAAAATGTTAGAATTTAAAAAAGGAAGTAGTGACAAACTCTGGCTGGTTCATTCCAATAAATCAATTTGAGAGAATTATAGATTAAATTGGATGTCTGAGAAATATGAGCAAAATGGAAGAAGGCTGAGATTTTAAAAAATTTTTTAGAATGACAGAGTAAGAATTCCATGCATAATTTTTTGACAGTATAAAGTAGACATTATAGTATCTTGTAATATTTAAATAGGGCATGAGGTGGTGCTATATTCTACCAATTCAGGTAAATTCATATAAACCTAAACAGAGCTGATACTTCATTTACTTGTCATATACAAATTTTATTTATTTTAATTCATAATATATAAGGAAATGCTGAAAAACACAAATTATAAATAAAGTAAAATGGAAAATTCTAGCTATTATAACACTTAAATATATCAGTAAAGTTACATTTTTCTTAGCACACTAGTGAACATGATTTGTTTTGACATGCAAATTCTGTATCATCACTAAAATTTTAGGTTAAGTAGAATTATTAAGCAGTGTAGCAGTCATAGATTTAGTCAGAGGAGGAACTAACTTATATGAAATAATAATGATTATCATATCACTGCTGTTGTTTTTTATAAAGATACATGTCACAAACTAATTAAAAAGCTATTTGCCTTTCTCTATGTTGGCTGAGATAAGCAGATAAAGAACAGCTATTGAACTTTACATTATTACAGAATTATAAACTGCACATACTTAAAAACAGAAGGTTAAATATATGACTTAAAAAAGGAAAAATTTGGGAAGCGGTTGTGGCTCAATTGGTTGGGCTCCCATTTACTATATGGGAGGCCCCAGGTTCGAGTCCTGAGGCCCAAACCTGGAGCCTCCTGGTGAAGGCTAGCCGGCCCGCATGGCATGGAGAGCTGGCGCAGCAAGATGACGCAACAAAGGGAGACAAGCAGACACAGAAAAACGCAAAGCAAAAGGACACAGAGAGCACAAGCACCAAGGGAGAGATAAATAAACAAATAAATAAATAAATAAATCTTTAAAAAAAAAAAAAAGGGAAAATTAATACAGATTGTCACTAATTTTTATTTAGATCCTTTAGGAAAATTTACAGGAACTTAATATCATAAACCACTTCATGTTTAAAACGTTTATATATTGCTATATATATAATATATAGACCTAGTTATCATAGTATGTTATAAGCATATATCATATGCAACACACATAAAATGCATAAAGACATATTCTAATTAGGAGTCTGGATATAGGAAGTATTGCATACAGAGTTTACTACTCATGGTTTGGCGCTTACTCTAATTATAGCCATTCCTGGCCTTAGCAAGAAAGGTGAAGTTATTCCCCACAAAGGAAAATTCTTGGCATTCCCTGCACATTACAGAACCTAAGCAATCTTTAATAAGGATTAAAAAACAAACAAACAGTGCTACAGTACCTAAATATGGTTTATAGAAAGTAATACATGTGTAGCCTCTCTTTGTGTGTGTGTGTGTGTGTATGTGTGTGTTTTATGAGGTACCAGGGATTGAACCCAAGACCTTGTACATGGGAAGCAGGTGCTCAACTACTGAGCTACATCTGCTTCCCTATGTGTAGCCTCTCTAGGGATCTTATTTTCTTCCTGTAATTCATGTCCTTTAACAATTGCATGGATTTATGGTTTAAAATATGGTTTGTGTTTATCCCATTACAACAATTTTCTAATTTCTGAAAAGTCCCTTCTTCTCTATCCCAATTCCATACTTCTCTGCTCTACACAAAACTGAGGTACCCAAACATGTTTAAATGGATATAAAGTATTTTAAGTAAATTAATTTATTGACCCTTTTTAGTAATTTTATTGTTAATCTCAATTGTAATAAATTATACAATAACTATATTCATAACCAAGTACCTCTCAAAGCAGCGTTGTTGAGTGTTAATTAAAAAAATAACTTCAAAGTAAAATGCAAAGAACTGACTCCTGCTGAATAATTAAAGAATCACAAATCTTTAAATCATTTCAACTCATCTAAGAAATACCAGATGGTAAACAACAGTGGGCAATAACCAGATCAGAAATAGGATGTGGAAAGTCAGGTAAGAAATACCGGGCTATCTAATATTTACAAAAGCAACTGAATTTTATATGAAAGTGACAGAATTAAAAAGTTGACAGTAAGCCATCTTCTTTTAATCATTTAATTCCCTTAGAACTTTACCTAATTCCTAATCATCAGCGGCACCATTTCTTACTTTTGATGTCTTAGGTGTTAAAACTTAAATTGCCTCCTCTTACACAATCATTATGATCTACAGCTTAATTTTGATACTGTCTATTAGATCTGTCCCATCCTTGCTATGTCTAGGTACTAACCAAGGCTAACCTCTCATCATTTTATATCTGGATAACTCCATCAGCCTCTCAGATAATCCCCTTAATTTAAGGTCTCCATTACACAATACAATAGCAAATTAATTTTCCTCAAACTATGCTTTTATAATGTCAATCCCAAATTAAAGATCTACAGTCATTTCTGTAATATTAACAACACTATTATTTAATAAAGTGAATGCTGTGTCCTAGCACTGTGCTAAATGCTTTACATATTTTCTCTGAATTAAATTTTTAAAAAACACACTAAATATAACTATTCCCAAATTATAGATAAGGAAACTGAGATTCAGAGGGCTGCTATCTAATTTGTCCAAGTCACATAGTTTTTAAATGACAAAGCTAGAATTCACGCTCAAGTCTGTCTTGGTCCAAAGCTCTTATTCTGCACCTAGACCAGTACCTGGAACAAAGTAGTCACTCAATAAATATTTGTTGAATGAATAAATGAATAAATGAAATACTATGTTATACTATCTTGGTATACTGTAAATACTCAAAGACTTCCTTTTAAAATTCAAGGCCTATATTTTGCAGTAAGCAAAATAGCTGGCATATAGATTACTTGCTTAATAAATACTTAACTAAATTAAAGGAATTACATTGACATGAGCCCAATTAACAAGAGTATGAGACAGAGAAACAGTCTTATCATTTAATATAATCCATGCTAATATTTATTTCTATCTCTCTTTATACTGGCTAAAATTATGGTTATTTACTCTTTTGAATCAGGTAAGCCATAATTATTTAACTAAGTTAATTTTATTGGCATTCAATTTAGTTGCAGAACACAAAAAGGTTCCATTTATGGATAACAATATTGTTGGAACACTAAATATTGTGTGTGAACATGTTGGACATGCACACCAAATTGCTTAGGGTGTAAAGATTCCTAAACAGTCTGAACATAATTCCTTGGAGATAATGTTTTAAAATTTTAATATAGAACAAATGTCACTGTCCAGCAATTTAAAGATATAAGAGACTTCAGGGTTCAATAACAAATACAGAGTTGTTATTTGAAACAAAAATGTAGCTCTTGAGAACAATCAGTTCAGTTTTCTAACAGCAGTTACAGTATGTGGTCATAACCATTTTTTCCCCTTTTACAGAGGTCTCCAGGTACACATTTTTAATGTACCCTAGCAGTTTCCAGTTAATGTTTTATATTTCTGTAGCTATTATTTTCTGTTGAAAGAAAACTAGTAAAGGCTGAGTGTAGAAAGGGAAAACAAAGGAAGATCAGTATTAACACTCTACAAATATTGACTTAGCAAAGTGACTTTGCTGTCTTTCTCTCATAGGAATTGATATTGAATCAATGATTTATAAGAAACACCTATAGAAAGCACATGTTAAACAAGACAAAGTAAAAAAAATAAAACAAAACAAACAAACAAACAAAAAAAAAAACAAGACAAAAAATTTTCTGGTCAAAGTATATAATTACATAATCTAGTCATCAAAGTCTAAAATTTAAGTCATCATTTATAAATGAAGACTATATTATAATATTGCTGTTTTTACTTTAAAGGAATTACAACTGGCTATCATGTATAAACACTGCTATTCACAGAAAAATCTCAATGAACAAACTTTGCTAGTTCTCTGTAGACACTAAACAGCTGTTAATAAACTAAATGTCTTCAGAAAAAGTCTTATCCATTAATTTAAAATACTATACCTTTATAAAGTTTGGCTTAGTTAACTTTGGGTTTCGATTACTATTAGCACCCATGGTAATTGTGAAGGAAACAGATGTTTTAAATTTTCTAGTTGTTGACAATAAAGGACTCCTGGTGTCACCTGTAACAAGTAATAGTTATTTGTCTCACATTATAAAAGGCTGTCAATATGAAGTTTATTTCTAAACACAGTGTAGTATAAAAGGTCTACGTATTAATGTAGTTCTTTGTTTTTCCTATCGAGGAATAAAGTCAGAAGTTTCATATTTACCAGGCTTTAATGATCCCTAATTTATGGGCTACTACTAATAAGATTCCTTACTTCAGTATGTAACCTTTTAGTCTGAAATTTAGGTTTGAATAAAATATAATGAGCATAGCCAAGTCAAGTTTCATAATAAAATTTTACTTCAATGGCCATTTACAGCTAAGAGAGTCTAGAGGTGGTAGTTGGCAAAAGTTGGATTCTCATATTTTATCACTGATAAGCTAAGATGGAAGGGAAAATTTATGTGAATATCATCCTCTATTCCTGATCAAGCAAGTCTTCATGTTAAAAGTAAATACCTTTACTTGAGAATGTTTCCTGATCAGTTTTTCTTAGGATTCTAGGCGATGGTTTTGGTACTGGTGACGGGTCCCTTTCAGGGGACCCTTCAATGTGGCTTCCAAACTGTTGACGCCTCAGTTTACTATCAACCTCCAGTTTTTCTAGTGTAGTCTTGAGACATTGCTCATTGGTTGATATATATAATTTACAAAACTATAGGGAACAAAAAGTAGTCCAGTGGTTAAAATATTCAGTCAGACATTTGGGAGGAGGAGAAGGCAAATGCACATTAGTAGTCAAGGCACAGACTGATGGAATATATTTCCTATTGAACTGGGTTAGTCTTTTATTTTCTTGAATCAGATTAACCACCCTCAAGTGACCTAGTGAAATGCAGCCATAATTCAATGAAGAGGTCACACTCTGAGTGAAAATAAAATGTTACAGAAGACAAGTAATTTACTATAGTTTTATAAAACACGTGTTCAGACCTGAATAAGTTCTGTAGAAAAAAAAAAAAACAAGTATTTTTATAAAACACGTGTAGACATGAGTTTGTTCTAAATAATTTTTAAGATTCTTCCACCCCAGAATAGGTATATTCCTGGAGAGAGAGTCTATTTCTGTGTGTGTATGTATATGTTAACTTCATCATACTGTTTTTAATGTAGTCATATCAGATTACAATTCTAGGAATGGAGAGATTAAATTTCAAGTGTGCCATTAACAATATTAAAAAGATATGCCCCTTTAAAAATTTTCCCTATACAGTATGCAAATTTATGTTAATATGAGCTTATGTACCTTGATGTAGTCAAACTTGCCATCAGCATTTACATCAGCCAAATTTATTATGGCATTTACTTCTTCTCGAGTCATCTTTTCACCTCTCTAAAAAAACAAAATTAATTTTAAAGCAACATGACTACCACTGTATTATTCATGAGGATAACAGAAACACATTTTAATCTTTCCTACAAGTAAATTGGAATATATGGCTTCATTATAAATCTCAAAACATTATGTCAAGCAAGAATAAGACTATTATATAAGACTAAAATTCCAAAATTTTATTAAATTTTTTGAAAGTGTTCTGAATGTGTACACTAAATTTCAGCAACCGTATATCCTAGATCCAGTAATAAGTGCTACTGAATTTAGAGTAATGATACTTTCTAACATTGTACCAAACAACAGAACGGTTCCTAATCCCATCTTTCCTTTGTTTCTATTTTACTTATCACATATGGACCTATCACTGATTTGTAGAGTTCTGGATAGGAAAGAATTGCATACCAGCACAAGGGGACTGCAAAGTGGACCAATATTATACTTTGTTTCTTATTTACAAAGCAACTTTCATCCAGAAGGATCCTCAAGTACTTTATAAGCAACATACATGTGATTCATTTCACACCAATGAAACAATCACTTTTAATGTGGACTTTGGAAGTAGTCAAAGCTAGTTTCCAAGCTGTTTTGCCAAACAAAAAACCTAAAAATGCGTATTACAAAACTGTTTCACAGATCTTACCTTTGTAAGAATTTTATAAAGGTCAGTGTGTAAAATAGAGCCATCATCATTTACATCTAATTTCTTAAATGATTTTAGCAATTCTGCTTTTGAAATAGGCTTTTCCTTCCTTAAAATTATACAAAAATCATCAAAATTCATTTTGGCAGTTTGAGGAGTCCAATATTTATTAATGGTTTTTTGAGATGGATTTCTTCCTGCATGTTGAAGAGCTGCCCAATAAAACAAGTATTATTTGTTATAGTAACATTAGCAATTAGCATTTAAGCCTATTTTTTCTTTAAATTATTATATATATATTATGATATTAAACAAATGCACACACATACCAATATATTATCTTTGATGTTTATATTATAATCTAGTGATATCAATGTATTCCTGATTTTCAAAAATAAAAACATATATTTAACCAGGTAAATATTCTTGACTTATTAAAGCAAGCAATAATAAGAGAATTAAAGATTTTTCCTATTTTGATGGGTTGGTTCTCAGACTACATGGTTCAATTAATTTGATAATATCCGATTTATTTCTTAAGAGTGATTGGAGGTAAAACAAAACAAAACACCCATCTTCCTAGTTGTTTTGAGGACATAAGGATATCCAGAAAAGCATACTTTTTCTGGCTCAACAGGTATCTTAATGAAGGCTCAAATGAGAAAAATCATTAGTTTTTTTTTTTTTTTTTTTTTTTTTTTTACCAGGCGGTCCCAGGGATCGAACCCGGGTCCCTCCATATGGGAGACGGATGCCCAACCATTTGAACCACATCCGTCCCCCTAGTATTTTAATATTAATGTCAAATGCTCATAACTTCGAGGTAGGAGACTTTCAAGAATGTTAGTCAAGTTCCTAATGTCAAATAAATGCAAAAAAAAGTATCCATTTATAATCATGGCCCTGCTAAAAATGAAGAATGTCAACATACACTGAGAGAAGACTATTAGAGATGCAATGTTAAGATTATTTTTCATTCTTAACCAGAATATTTAAAAATATTCCTATAACCAGTTATTTATAAGACATTCTTGTTTTGAAAACCATGTCCTTATATCTCAATGGCAAGGAATTATGATGTGGGAAAGGTTTTATATATTTGCATATGTCATGTCATACTAAAAATTTGATTTTAAACATTGTAAATATTTTTTGCAATTGAATAGGAGTAATCTGGTAATTTGAAAATAAACATATCTCTGCATATAACCATAACACTAATATAGAGAAAATAAGACTTAATACTATCTAAAATTAACCAATGATAAGCCTCCTAAGCACAATAGAAAGAATTAACAGAATTTAAAAGGGTAACTGTCCTGAATCGTGTTACCAATTTCTATTATAAAATCTTTTATTGGATATTCCCAACTATCTCTACATCGGAAGTAGATGTGGCTCAAGCAGTTGAGTGCCACCTGCCATATGGAAGGTCCTGGGTTTAGTTTCCGGTACTTCCCAAAGAAGACAAACAACGAGCAGATATCGAGTAAAAACAACATGCAGATATGGAGCAAAAACAACGAGTGGACAACGAGCAAAGACAATGAGCAAAAACAAGCAGACAATGAGCAAAAACGAAACAAAAAAACGAGCAGGGGCAGACACGGCTCAAGCAGTTGAGCAACTACTTCCCACACGGGAGGTCTCGGATTCGGTTCCCAGTGCCTCCTAAAGAAAAATCGAGCAGACAAAAAGCAAAATCAGAAAGCAAACAGACGAGGGAGCCATTGTGGGGGAAAAAAAGTTTTTGTTTTTTTTTAAATATTGTATTAAAAAAAATCTGTGCATCATCAATAGCACTAAAAATGGAATATCTGGATATTCTACAATTTAATGTAATAAAGACTAATAAATATAAAACAATTTAAAGAAGTATTCTTATGGAAACAGAAATCAGATAATGGTAATAAATACAGACGTTTCCAAGTAAGTTATAAAGAATATTCATTGTGTACAAGCATAATACAGGATGATTTTTTTTTTTTTTTGAGGAACTGGGCCAGGGGTTGAACCCAGAACCTCATATGTGGGAAGCTGGTAATCAACCATTGAGCCACACTGGCTCCCATGAGTTGTTTTGCTTGTTTGTTTTTTTCGTTTTTAGGAGGCACCAGGAACCGAACCTAGGACCTCCCCTGTGGGAAGAAGGACCTCAACTGCTTGAGCAACATCTATTCCTGATTTTTTTCAGAGATACAAACTTCTTGATTCCTAAGAAGTGTTATAAATAGGAAGTATATACCTGAAGTATAAAGTTGCTACCTGTGGTCATGACTTATGATTAATAACATATTAGAAGTCTACAGACTAAGAGAAATTTTTTCATCCTCCAGATTACGCCAGCTCATCATATCTAGATAACTTAAATTCTAGCACAGAAACAGAAACAAGAAAATAATCTAGAGGTGGTTTTTAGGGTTAACAGAAGTTGTAGCTGTAGTAATTGCTATCTTCCATTCACTTCGAAAGCCTATGTGGAAATTTGTAGCAGCGGATATAGTATAATTTTTAAATTTCCTGGTTTATTTTGGATATAGACAAAAGCCCTGATTACCATGCTGCCCTTTTAAACAAAGATAAATATTTTACCTAGTGTATAAATGGACAATTCCTTAGGTCATCTATTAAGATGAATCAAGGAAAAGGCATAGGTGTTTTAGGATTCCATTCCCAGGAAATTCCTACCCTTTGAAAGCTAGGAATACAAGAAGAACCTAAATAAAGTTGTAACTTGAAAGTGAAAAGTCCAAGTGTAAAAAAATGGTATTTTCTGTCCAGTTTTAGGATAATAGGTGTGTAACTCTTTCCCAGAAGCAGCAGCTCAGCATACACTTGTTGCTATCTTCAATAACAAAGAAAATAATAGTTTTTAAAATGTGCTGTTAATTACCGAACAACTTTCTCAGAATAAAATTAACTATGCCAAAACATGTACTCTGTAAATATACATTCTATATTTAAGAAATTGGTACTATCTGTTAACTACTTACCTAACTTTCATCTCTAGGTTTAGAATTAATTGGGAATTCATTACTAAGGGTTTTGATGACAGTAAAAACATTTTGTAACTGAAGATGTTTAAAGATTGATGCCAAAATACTTGCCAGGCTCTACTTTAAGCTTTGACATGAGCCTATAATATCTGTTTTTCATAAATTGGGAGAAAAAAAAAAGCAAATCTCAGCTCTGATAATGGTACACCTACACCTGACCTTGAAATAGAAATTCCAGAGCACATTTTATGTGCATAAGTGGCATAAAGATAGAGACGAAAGACATAGTAGTAAGAAAGAGATGTCACTGTTTATATTACTCCTATTTTAAAATCTAGATGATCTGAAATTAATCACTGTAATGTATGAAGAGTATTACCCCATAAAATCAAAAGTGTCTATAAGTAACACCAAAGAAACAAACATTGCATTATGATCCTATCGGATAATTCCATATGACTGATCATAACTTAGTAATGAATACTCATTGATTTACCAACTAAATGCCATAGTAGGAGAAGGCATGTTAAACTTTCAAATTATTAGTTTAGTAATTTAGGCCTATTTTAACCCAAAAAGTAAAAAAGAGAAAAAAACTCAGAAACTTGAGACATAATGGGAAATTACTCAGAAGTAATTTTAATTAATTGAATGTCTGTGTATTACTTAATGTAAATTAATTAAACACTAACACTTAAAAACACAAAACAGAATAGTATTTTTAAATTATGTAAATGAAAATAAAAATGTGACCTTAAAAAAACAATCACTTCGTCATGTGCATTTGCATTTAAAATATTTTTCCAATAAAATTTTTAGACATCAAATACATTTTAATTAATATTTTCAATCCTCATATTCCCCCAAATGGATTTCCTCATCAGAGATCTTCTTATTGAGTACAAACTCAAGACACTGTATCAAGAATATGCCAGAGTTTTGATTTAAGGAAACTACTTCTCAAAGCTTGCAAAATAACGGTTTCTGTAATAAAAAAAAGATATTAGTCTCCATGAAATTGACATGAGCAGTTATTTACTACTATCTCCTATTAAAGACCTCCAAGTCATTTGATACACTGGGAAAGGACCATATTCAGTGGTTTAGAAGACATTGCAACTAGAGGAATTTTAGGATGTGATAATGAAGAGATGCAAAAAAGGACCGCAAAAGAAAATCTCTTAATTATCTTTTAAAATTCCACTTATTTCCTTATATTTCTCTTTCATAGTCATTCAAGCTATTTTAATACATCATTTACATTTACTACAGTATAGTTCAAATTCAGACTGATTCAGAAACCAAATGTATTTTAATTGTATTATTATAAACCTTAAAGTACCAAAAAGAGAATTCAAAAATGTTTTTTAAAAGCAAAGAACTGATGGAAGCTTTAAAAATACTAATCTAGTCTTTATAAACATTGAAATTTTTACTTTGAGGCACTTAGAATATGTAACATTCTAAAATGTCATAATAGCTTAATGTAATGCCAATGCTCAAACTTCACTAAGAAATTGGGATGATTCAGCAATATAATTCCACTTTCAGTCTTTCTAATCTATTAACTTTCAAAAAATAAAAGAAAAATACTTAAGAATTATTTACCTATGTAAAGTTGATCTTTAGATATTATGTTTTCTAAGCTGCTTTTGAAAACAGTTAGGTAGGCAGCTCTACAATTCATATAAAATATCTCCTCTTCAGTTAGTGGAAATTTCTTTGATCGAGAACTCTCTGAAAGCGTAGATTTCTGACTGGAGAAACCTGCATCCGTTCCTGGGGTGCTTGCCATTCTATTAGAAAATATTTTAAAAATTTGTTTTAGTCACTGTTAATCTGTTAATCACTTTTTTCAAATTAGGGAAAAATCAGCACATTAAAATTTTTATATGTAGAAAGAAAAGAAGATAAACATTACCTAATACGTATATGGAAGCATTATGATATGTTCAACTCTTCACGCCCTTGCCGGTTGATTTCTGACAACATTATATATATATATATATGTATATATGTATAGAATTGTTCAGTAAGTACATGATAATAGCCCAAAGGGCAAAGATGTAACATAATACAAAAAAAAACAAAAAAAAAAAAAAAAAAAGAACCATAGGACAAAAGAAAAGTCCATATCTATTCTCTTAAAAAAACAAAAGTGTCAGATGAGGTTCTTCATAGGGTGCTTATGAGGATTATATAAATTAGCACATGCAAATCATATAGAACAGCATCTGGCACATAATAAGTGCTAAATAAATTGTAGACAGAGTGAAATGTCACAATTATGAGAATTTGGAAATAATGTGTTTGGCAGCTGGCACCCATTCTCTATAGCAAGATCAACCAGGTTGTTTCATTAACATCTCAATAATGCAGCTCCACATTTTAAATGACTAAATTTTAAAAATCCCATTTATAACAGTATCATGGAGTTTTACTGTGTTCCATTATTAATATTATTAATATTTATTATTAATATTTTGGATTTATATAGCTCCTATGCTTCCAAGAGCCTAAAGAACTGTTAGGCATTTTGCTTTATTCCTACTACACTGGTCAGGTAATTCTGGTCCGTTTTACAGATGAGGAAATTAAGGGACAGTGATGTCACCCAGCTAGTAGGAAGTGGCAAAAGGCAGTAAATTTCGATAACAGTTTCTTCTTTATTAACGTGGGCGAAGGCTTCTTGGACAATGCTTACTATGGGGCATTAAATTGTGCTGGTGGTCTAACAGCTTCTAACATTATGTTACTCAGCTTTGACTTCTAAAAATACATTATAACCTAATAAATGGAATATTTCAAGTTCAACAATAAGACGACACAGGTAGGGTCCCCTTCAGGACTCATTGGATTCTTACTCAGGAGGCCTAAATCACTTGCACCTTCTTGAATTATATAGGTCTTTTACACTTGGGAAAGAAAGATAATAATCGCTTATCATGGATGAAGTACCCTATTTATAATACACCGTCCGCCTGCCTGACACTTTCATATTAGACCAGATTTAGAAGGACCCCATAGGGATGCGGTGTCACAGTCTGGTTACTACAAAATGGTATCACTATAATTAAGCATCAGTGTTTTAAACACATATGCGTGCATGCATCTCCTTATGAATGTGAAAGAAAACTGTTCTAATAGAAAGAATGTTCACTTTGCAACATGCGATTTTAAAATGTAAGTGTATTTTGGAATCATCCTCAAATATTCTTTCCAAATAAGGTGATTCCCTCATGTGGCAATCTCATGGCAGAAATGTTCCAGAATTTCTATTCTTCCCTTTTGTTTGACGAGAGATTAAACTGAAGCTTAAATAAATATATAATTGCACCCCTTAGGCTTGGAAACCTCCTTCATTTAAAACTGGTCAGAGACCGAGGCAGGCCTAGAGAGCACATTGCGGCAAACAGCTCCATAAGCAGCTACAAAACAGCAAAGAAAATAAACTGTAAACAAGTGCGTAAGGCTTCTAAAGAGCCAAGTGAAAACAGAGCGCAATCCTGTCACCGTCTCTACACAATGAAATACGTTCACGGCTAATCTCGGGCAACATCTATTTTGGTATTCCTATGGGCATAAAACTGCATTCATATATACATGCTAGATACCCACGTAGAACTTATGGGACAGAGAAGGAGAAGAAATCAGTGGGAGAAGAGGAAGCAGAACAGTGAATGGTGGAAGGAGGCGAAGAGACGGAGACAACGAGCTGTTAGCTACCAAATTCTAGCTCACAAAGGAGAAAATGCAGCCATTTCTGTTCAGGGATTCGCGTTCTCTCACAGCCGCCGAACCCGACTTCAGTCTTTCTCTAATTACCATGGAAACTGCACCTCTTTCTCCACCGGAAATAAGCTGCAGAGCACCTCCCCAAACGGTCCGGGTAGAAATCTAGGGAATGTTAATCAAGCTCGAACAGAGACAGTCCTGTCGCTCCTCAATCAGGGGGCTGTTGAGTCCAGAGTCGTGAGAAGGGTCCCCATGTTGCACCCAGCAGGGACTGGATGCAGTACTGTTCACCCCCACGTACACACACAAACGCGCATGCACGAATCTTTTCTCGCTGGGAGAGTGTTTCCGGCGGGCCACCTTGGGTGCAACACAGCATCAAGCGCCTCCTATCCCGCGTTTTCCGTGCTTCAGCTTTTCTCATAGCGGGTTCTCGGTCTCCCGGAAAAGGTTGCTCAGTTCATTTTATTCAGCGGTGGTGCTTCCCTGAATCTCAAAATGCCGTAGGTATCTCCTTTCCAGGTATTGCTGTTTGCTGGGCCCCCTTGTGAGCAAGAAGAGTAGATATGTGACCTAGTGGCTTTTTCTCTCTCCTTTTTTCCCGAATACAAAGTATTCACTTCCGTAGACAGTCTCCCTTGTTGGGTACCTCAACCCACCTCTACTCCTCTTCCAGCAATACTAAGTTGGCAATCATTGTCCTCTTTAATTCTGATTACCCAACGCTTTAGGAAGATTACATGGGCTGTAGCCTGTATTTAAAAGATGTCTAGCTTGAAATAATTTCATATATAATTAACAAAACCGAGAATGGAACAGTGGGTTGAAAACACGCCGTATGATTTGGTTAAGTTAGTGCCTAAATTAGTGTGGTGAGTTCTTATGAACTAGTGGGAGGGGGGACCCATGGACTGGGACTCAAGGTACTTGGATTGTATTTGAGGCTCTTTCACTGTCCCACGTTGGGCCAGTCACATCAAGTCTAGACTTCAGCTTAGAATATTGTATGTACTGAAGATCTGCAAATTCTCTTCCGGCACCAATAATGTTACTGCCTTAGAAAAACTTATTTATTTATTTTTTCTTCCAATAAAGAACTGAGGCTTTTTTTTTTTTTTTTTTTCTGGTGGGGAGAGGGAGGAGGAGGAGGAATATCTAACACGTGAAATTCTTCTCTGACTGCCCCATGTCCCTAGGCTGGTTTAGGTACGTCCTTCTGTGTACTTCTGGAGTAACCTATTCCTCCTTTGTTTTTACGTTTGAGCAAAAAGCAAACACATTGGGGGAAATATTTGTATCAAATAGGAATTGACATGAAAATAGGAAGATATGAAAAAATAATATATTACATTAATTGGATCTATAATTGTGAGCTGGTTACTAGGTTTAGCACTTTACCTATATTTTCTCACTGAAACTTAAAAAGGACCTTGGGAGGTAGGGACTGCTATTGTCTTTACTCTGCAGGTAAGAAACTGAGGTTTAGAAAGAGTAAATTATTTGACCATGACTCACTGTTTACATGACAGAGCCTCAGCACCTAATATGGTGTCCTATAAACCGGTATCAATAAATGTGTCTATTACTTATCCCCTTAAAAGTTATGGATTGAGTTTTTCCTGTTGCCCGAGTTATGCAAAAAGATTTGTTTCCCAACTGTCAGCACTAGAAAAAGAACTGTTCCTGCACATACAAATCTGCAAAATTAATGTAACAAAACCCCTTTTGAGTACAAAGGAAAGAAATAATAAGTGGTGATATAACCTGAACTATATTCCTATTCTGTTATAGGTAATGGGGAACCAAAAAAGCCACTAAAAGTGGAATTTTCTGACACTGTTTTCTTAACATATTGATAGGTTCATTTTATATTAGGAGACTCTGAGGTAAATATATTCTGACAATAAATACCTAATCTTAAAATTGAGGTTGACATATGAAATAGTAAATTCGCTGTTTATATGTTTTAGTAAAGTGATTTAAGACCAAATTAGTGGTTAAATAGTGCATAAAGCATAATAGCATTTTAGTAGAAGATCTCCATTGTTGTTAAACTTATTTTTAAGTGTAGTGAATTATAAGATAATGCATGGGAGTGGTGCAAATAGTCATCTTGGCAAGTTACATATAAAGGTGGAATAGTTTTTATGTGTTATTGAGATCTCTTTTTGGTATGTACTTGCAAGCTTAAATGTGTAAAATAACTTATGGGAAGGTATAATTTAGTTTCTAATTTCTTTTAACCTTGCCAGGAAGAAACTTCAATACAGTAATGGATAATTGTGAAAATATATATGACCTAAAATGAATCTGAAATAAATAGGAAAGAGCAGATGTCCAGTGACAGTAGAGTGGATGGATGAATCTTAAAAAACAATGAGTGAAAAAAGCAATTTGTAGAAGACTAGATACAGTATATTATTTTTATAAAACTTTAAGACCGAGCAAAAATAAACTTATTTAGTGCTATATATGTATGTGATAAGATTATTAAGGGAGAAAGCAGATAAATGATCAGTACAAAATTCATTTTATTGGTTGCCTTTTATAGAAGCAGATGGGCTAAGAAGGAGCATGCAGGTGTACCCAACCATATTGATAATGATCCAGTTCTTAAATTGTGTGGTGAGTTTATGGGTGCTTACTTTCTTAATATACTTCATAATTTAAACATCTTACATATATTCTTTAGTATGCATCAAATGCTACTTAACATGAACTTGGAAGTGGCTGCACCATTTTGTATTCCCACCAGCAATATGTGAGGGTTCCTCATCAACACTTGTTATTATCTGTCATTTTGATTAAAGCCATCTTAGTAGGTGAAGATTATTTTTGAGCCAGTTTTTTAAAAGTTGTAATTTTCTAATTACCCATTTCAACAAAATTTTCAGAGTTATTATCCATAGATTTGCACCTTAAACTGTGCAGTGTCTGTAAAAAAAAAAAAAAAAAAAAAAAAAAAAAGAATTTGGAGATTGCCAATCTTGAATTAAGTTCTCAATAAGTGTAGTTTTTCCCCCCTTCTCTTTGGTCATCTAAGAGAGATACTATTTTAGAATTGGGGAAGCATTAATTTGTTATTTTCTGTTCCTGGTTTCATTAGGACAATCGTCTTCCCTTCCAAACTTGCTGTTTTTTTCTGTGTACCTCATTTTATTAGTGATACCACCATTTCTCTATCTAGGTTGAAACCTTGACATTTTTTTTTTTAAGATTTGAAGTGAAAATTATCATGGACTTTGGAGTAAGACAAACTAGGGTTTTAATCTTGGATATTGTTACTCAGTATTTTCATTGATAAAATAGTTGCTCAATAATATTTATTTACTGAATGTTAAATAATTTCATTCCATGTAGACAAATTTTACATCATAATTATATTTTTGTAATACTAAAATCAAACATACCTTTATAATAGCTCTTGCTATATATAATCAAATCCCATTCTAGTGCTTTTTTTTCTCTTACATCTTTTTCTTTATAAACCTTCCTAGTACCATCTGCTTAGTGTTTCTAATTTGTGTAGACAACCATAATTATTCAGCCAAGTACATTTGATCCATTCCTGTGAGAGTTAATTTTATACTGTTCCAAGCTATAGACTGAACTAAGGTTATAAAGTTGGAATAACATTGTGTAGCAGAAAACTCTTTGTAACAGTATTTCTCAAAATGGTGTCCATTTTGCTGGTGTGTTCGTACAATCTGAGAGTTTTCTGAGGGAACTATAAAATGTGTTTTCTTTTCAATGATAAAGGAAGGTGAATAGAAGCATGTTCTGGATCTTTTTTTTTTTTTTTTTTTAAAGATTTATTTATTTACTTTATCCATTTTAAACCCTTCCCCATTTGCTGGGTAATTCTCTGTGTCTGTTTCCTGCCATCTCTTCTCATCCTGCTCCTCCAGTCTTCACCAGGATTTGATCCTGGAGTCCTCCGATGTAGGAGAGAGGTGTCCTGCCACCTGCGTCACCTCAGTTCTTGGTTATTGGAGCATCTCGTCTTATCTCTCCCCTGCGTCTCTCTCCTGTTACGTCATCATCTTGCTGCATGGCTCCCGGCGGCTCACCGGCACACAGAGCCTGGCAGCCCATGCGCCTTCTATATATATCTATTTTTTTTTTATTTTACCGGGAGGTCCTGGGGATCGAATCCAGGTCCCTCCATATGGCAGATGGACGCCCAACCATTTGAGCCACATCCGCCCCCATGTTCTGGATCTTATAACCACTATTGCTGAGCTTCTTCATTGTACCTATAAGGTTTGTAGTCATGCTGATACTAATGCAAGATACAGTAATTTTTGTTTTAGATAACTTATAAACAGGTGGCTGAAATGATGTCAGACCAAGTAAAAGCCAACTGTTTATTAAACAAGCTTTGAATCATGATAGATTTTCAAAGTTATATAAATTATTTTACTTAAAAGTATCGCGCGTTCTTTGAAGAATATTAGTACTAGATATATGCATGAACAATATAAAATTTAAGTACAATTCTGTCCCACTTGTAAAAGCCAATAAAAAAGTAGACAGAAGTAAGGAAACTATAATATAGCCTTGTTATAATGACATAAGAGGTTCCTCTGATATGGCAGACTAGAATCTCTAAGTCCCTGTCATTCCAAAACAACTAGAGCCTGCATAAGTCACAGTTTTTATTTTATTGGTGAACTTGTAGGAAGATAAATGTTAAGGGGTAAAACAAAAAACAGTCAGCTGAAACCAGCACTTACTGTAAGCAGTAAGCACAGATGAAAGGCAGGATTGCCCTAAGTATAAATATTGATATCCATATTGTTTTTTTACTGACTTAGCTTTGAAATAACGGCAAGATAAGAGAGTTAAACTTGAGACTTTGCAGTTAAGGTAGGAGGAAAGCTAAAATGATCCTAGGTTCTTATGGATCCCTGGACTAGTGATGGAAGCAAGTGGTGGAAGCAAATCTATATCTTTGGAGGATAGCATCCTCAATTTAGGCCTCTGGTTTTTTACACAAATTAAGATTATCCAAATATCCCCCCCAAAATCACAGATAACCAAGCAAGAAAGGAAAGAACATGGGGGCGGATGTGGTTCAAATGGTTGGGCGTCCGTCTGCCATATGGAGGGACCTGGGTTCGATCCCCGGGACCTCCCGGTAAAATAAAAAAAAATAGATATATATAGAAGGCGCATGGGCTGCCAGGCTCTGTGTGCTGATGAGCCGCCCGGGAGCCATGCAGCAAGATGATGACGTAACAGGAGAGAGACGCAGGGGAGAGACAAGACGAGATTCTCTGAAAGCCGGGAACCGAGGTGGCGCAGGTGGCAGAACACCTCCCTCCTACATCGGAGGTCTCCATGATTGAATCCTAAAGACTGGAGGAGGAGGATGAGAAGAGATGGCAGGAAACTGACACAGAGAATTGCCCAGCGAATGGACACAAAACAGCAAATGGGGAAGGTGGGGTTTAAAATGGATAAAGTAAATAAATAAACCTTTAAAAAAAAAAAAAAGAAAGGAAAGAACATACGATTATTATGTGTTAAAACACATAATCAACATTTTTAGTTCCCAAGGACTTTACAAAATAGAATTTTCAGAGATATACCATAATTGTACAAAATACTGAAAGTATGAAGTTGAATTAAAAAAAATTAACAATAAAAAGAAACTAATAAAAAATAACCTGGCAGATTTTAGACTCAGATGATTAGCATGTTTATAAAATTTTTGAAATAAAAACTCAACAGATGGAGTTCCACTGGCAGTAATGTCAAAGTAGCTTATATTGGACTAAATTTCCTATA
This sequence comes from Tolypeutes matacus, assembly GCA_026826555.1. Lineage (NCBI taxonomy): Eukaryota > Metazoa > Chordata > Mammalia > Cingulata > Chlamyphoridae > Tolypeutes > Tolypeutes matacus. The sequence continues at coordinate 60,560,772 of JAKSZT010053883.1, read as the reverse complement.
GATAACTATGATAAATTCTTGACAAAGTATTAAAAAACAATTGCTTGAAGCTCTGGAGCAACTATATGCAGGCAGAAATTTAAGGGGAATTCAGTGGGTAAGATTTGCATTTATATGTATAGTTGTTTGCTTATTTGTTTTGTTTTTGCCAAGGGCAGTGCATGTGGTATCATGCAGCTAGAACTCGATCAAAAAAGTTTTACTGGCTTAAAGAGTCAGGAGTTTAGAAAAAAAGTTGGAAAATAAAAGGAAAATCCTGAAAACAGCCATAGAGAGGATACCACCAAAACCTTGGTGTAAACTGCCCAAACACTTGGCCGATCTCTGAAGTGCACATGAGCAGGGGAGATACCATAAATCCTTGCAGGAAACAACAGCTGAATGCTGAAAGAACTGAGCAGATATTTCAGCTGCTGTTCATCACAGGGCAGACAGAGTTTAGCATTTGAATTTAGTCATCTGCCTAACAACAAAACTCAACACTGTTAAGAGGAAGATAACAGAATCGAGAGTTCCTATGTCAAATCATCTACAGTTTTCCAGCATTCAATAAAATAATACTGGGCATGGAAAGAAACAAAAAAATGTGACCCATCCATCAAGAGAAAAGCAGTCAATTGAAATTAACCCCAAGATGACCCAGACTTTGGAATTAGTAGACAGAGACTTTAAAGTGGCTGTGATAAATATGTTCAGGAATTTAAAGGAAAAAATGGTCACAATGAAAGAATACATGGGGAATCTCAGAAAAGAAATAGAAATTATTAAAAAGCAAATGGAAATTCTGTATTTGAAAAGTATAAAATCTGGAATGAAAAAAATGCACTATGGGATTCATAACAGAAGAAAAGCTCAATGAACTTGAAGATAGTATGATAGAAATGATCTAATTGAAAGAATAGGGGAAAAAATAAACAGAGCCTTAATGGCTAATGGGACTCTTTGGTCTAAGAATCCTAGAAACAGAAGAGAAAGGGAATGAGGCAAAATATATATAAATATTAAGATATGGCCCCTAATTTTTCCCCGTTTTGATGAAAAACTAAGCCAAGAAACTCAGCAAATTTCAATGAATATTAAAAATATGTGTGTCTATGTATGTATGTGTGTATATATACACACACACACACACACACACACACATACATGCATAGTCAAACTGATGAAACTAAAAATGAAGGGAAAATCTTTAAAACATCCAGAGAAAATTGACACTACATGTAGGGGAAACCATTCAAATGAAAATTGACATCTCACCTGATAGAAGTCAGAAAACAGTGGAATGCCATTTTAAAGTACTAAAAACAAAAAACTGTCAACCCAGATTTCTATATTTGGAGAAACTATCCTTCAGAATTGAAAATGAAATAAAATATGTTGCCAGCAGACCTGCCAACAAGCAATGCTAAAGGAAATTTTTTGGGCTGAAGGAAAATGACATCAGATGAAAACTTGGATATACAAGAAGTGAAGAAGAACACAAGATAGGAGGATAAGCATAAAATACCATCTTTTTGCTCTTAAGTTCTTGAAAGTAAGTGAATGTTTAAAGCAAAAATTATAACACTACTGTGGGGTTTATAACGTATAAATGTAGATATGATGCACGTAACAGTAATAGCACAAAGAACAGAGGAAATGGAGCTATAATGTTGCAAGTTTCTTACATTTTACATGAAGTAATACCTTATTAACTCTCAATAGATTGTGATAATTTAAAGAGGCACATTGTAATCCCCAAACCTTTAAAACATACAAATTATACCTAAAAATCAAATAGAGGGCTTGAAAGGTTATATTATAAAATTTTTGATTAACTCAAAAGAAGGCAGATAAAGGAGAACAGAGGAACAAAAGACAGATGGGGCAAATGGAAAACAAGTAGCAAAATGGTAGATCCAGCCGTATAATAATTACATTAAATCTAAGTGTAGTAAAAGACATCAGTGAAAAGGAAGCGTATATCAGACTAGGTTAAAAAAAGCAAACCCCGACCCTTTGCTGTCTATGTGCAACAAACTTAAAATATAAAGATAGATTGAAAGGAAAAAAGCTAAAAACAGATAAGGCATTGCAACAGGAGAGAAAAGACAAAATATCAATATCCAAATTGAACCAAGATATTGTTATAGAACATATAGATATTAAAAAAAAATAAGGATAGTATTTGTTGCAGTTTGGTATTATTTATGAATTCCAAAAATAGATACTGGATTATGTTTGTAAATTGGTCTGTTCCTCTTGGTGTATTAGATTGTATTAAATTCAGAGGTTTCACTTTTACTTCATTAAATAATGATTAAGGCTTTTAAATAATAGCAGTAGGGGACTCACAGAGCAAACTACACAGCAGAGGAGTTAGTTGGAGTTTTGGATGCTGGAGGCCTGGGAAGTAAACATACAGAAGAAGAACACAAAGGAATAGACAAGGTTCCATAGACATGGCAGAGGCCCCAAGAAGAGAGAGAGCCTGAGAGTCTACAGCTGATCTTATGGAGAGAGCAGAGCAGCTGAGCCCGGAGAGAGATGAGACTTATCTCAGCTTACAGCTGATGTTGGAAAAAGCTGGGACCATGGAGCCGTAAGAGGAAGAAGGAGGCTGAACCCTTGCAGATGTTGGTAGCCACCATCATGCTCCAACACGTGGCAACAAACTTTGGTGAGGGAAGTAACTTAGGCTTTATGGCCTGGTAACTGTAAGCTTCTACCCAAATATATACCCTTTATAAAAGCCAACGGATTTCTGGTACCTTACATCAGCATCCCTTTGGCTGACTAATATAGTATTTAAAACTTTATGCTAATAAACTTGACAACTTAGATGAAATTGACAAATTCCTTGAAAAATACAAGAAACTAACACTGACAGAAGATGGAATAGAAAATCAGAGTACCTATTAAAAAATAGAATTCATTAACAAGAACTTTTTCACAGAGGCCCAGTTAATTCTGTGATATGTTTAAAGAGAAACAATACTAAATATTTTACCAAAGCTTTCAGAAAATAGAGAAGGAAACATGTCCCAATTCATTTTGTCCTCCAATTGCTGACACCACCATAACCCTGACTCCAAAATATAAAAAAATACTGACCAATATATTTCATGAGTATAGATGCAAAAATATTTAACAAAATAATAGCAAATCTAATCCAGCCAGAATGTATAAAAGGGACAATACATCATGCCCAAGTTGGGTTTTTGATATCAAATAGTATGAAAACTGGAGAATCAGGGGTATCATCACAATAGTAGTAAAAAGAACATATACTTTCATGATTAAAATTATCACCTTTTATTAAATAGGATTAGGAAGGAACTTCTCAATCCTATGAGATATCTACAGGTAATATACTTAATTCTGAACACTTTTTCTAAAATTGGGAACAAGGCAAGGATGTGCTTTCTCACCACTTCTACTCAACAAATCACAAAAAGGAAGTAAAACATAAATGTTGGAAGAAAAATTAATGTTGACCATTCACCAGTGTTCATAGCAACATTATTCACAATAGCTAAAACATGAAAACAAACCAATGTCCATCAGCAGGTGAAGGTATAATCAAAATGTATATACATGCACTGGAATACTACTCAGCCAAAAAAAGGAATGAAGTTTTGATACATATTACAACATGGATGAATCTTTTTTTTTTTTTGTTTTGTTTTGTTTTGTTTGTTTTTCCAGACCTTAAATTTTTTTTAATTAAAAAAAAAAAGGTGGGGGGGAATGGCGAGACACCAAACATGATGGTAACAATCTCTTGGTGAGGGTGCATGCTACTAAGTGAGAAGCCTTGAGGGAGGCATTGCAACCGACGCCGAGGCCCAGAACAGAAGCTGCCTAGGAGCTGGCTGGGAACCATGCTGTAGAAATACTATAAACTCCTTCACGGTTTGGTCCAAATTAATTCCGTGATATACTACGGGTTTGAAATTGCGATGCTCAAATGACCGAATGAGGCGGACTGTAACTGTCACGTCTTCAGAAGCCATGTGAAGAAATTCACATGACTGCTTTGGATTTTCTATGCCACTGGTCTCCCTCGATTGGCCTTGCGGTATAGCAATTTCATTCATAAGTAAGCACTCTAGGAAATCAGTCTCACATTGTGCACAAGGAGACCTGCTCCTGGCGTCCCCTTCGGCTCCTCCCCGCGCGTGCACGGACACGTCCACGTGGGATCTGCCATGGATGAATCTTGACACCATGTTTAGTGTAATAAGCCAGACACAAAAGGACAAGTATTGTATGATTCCAGTTATAGGAACTACCTAGAATATGCAAATTCATAGATACAATGAATAGATTACAGGTTCCTAGAGGTCAGGGAGAGGGGATGCTTCAGAATGGAAAGTTAGTTAATCAGTACAGACTTTCTTTTTAGGATGATGAAAATGTTTTAGTAGCAGATAGTGGTGTTGATAACAGTATTGTGAAGGTAATTAATATTATTGAATTGTTTACATGAGTGTAATTAAAATGGGAAATTGTGTGTTGTATATATTTTACCACAATAAAGAATTTTTTAAAAAAATTCTATATGTTTTAGCAGTGAACACCCAGACATTGAGTATGAAAAATTCATTTACAATTACACTAACAGATTACTTTTAATAAATTTGATGTAAGACATGCAAGACCTCTGTTGTGATGTTTACAAAATGTTGCATAAGAAATTAAAGAAATAAATGGGCATGTTTATGGATCGGAAAACTAGATATTGTTAAGATATCAGTTCTCTCTGATTGATCTTTAGATTCAATGCAATCCCTGTCATAATCCCAGCAATCTTTTTATAGAAATTGAAAAACTGATATTAAAATCTGTATAAAAAGGCAGAGGACCAATAATAGCCAAAATATTCTTGAGAAAGAATAAAGTTGGAGTACATACATGTTATAGTTTGAAACTGTATGTACCCCTGAAAAACATGTTCTTAAATTTAATCCATACCTGAGGTTTGAACCCATTGTAAATAGGACCTTTGGATGAGGCTATTTCAGTTAAAGTGTGACCCACCTCAATCAGAAAGGGTTTTAATCCTATTATTGGAGTCGTTCATATGAAAATGAAATTCAAACAGAGAGAAAAGCATGGAAGCAAGACACTGAAATCAGTGAAACCCAGAAAAGAGAGAGACCAGCAGATGCCACCATTTACCTCACCATGTGACAAAGAAGCCAAAGAACACTGTCTTCAGGTAGAAAGCATCACCTTGATGATGCCTTGATTTGGACATTTTCCTGTTTTCAAAACCATGTTTGAATAAATTCCCATTGTTTAGCCCGGCCCATTTCATGATATTTCCTTTGAGCAGCATGGGAAACAAAACCAGGTTTTGGTATGAGAAGAGTGGGGTGCTGCTATTGCAAATAACAAAAATGTGGAAACAGCTTTGAAATTGGGAAATGGGGTAGAGGCTGGAAGTAATCTGAGGTCCTTGGTAGAAAAGGTCTAAATTGCTTTGAAGAAACTGTTGGTAGAAACATGGATGCTATAGGTACTTCTGATGAGGTCTTAGTAGAAAGTGATGAATGTTTATTGGAAACTGGAGAAAAGGTGATCCTAGTTTTAAAGTAGTGGAGAACTTGGCAAAATTGAGTTCTGATGTTGGATAGAAGGCAGAACTTGAAAATGATAAACTTGGATATTTAGCTGGAGATTTCCAAGCTAAATGTGGAAAGTGCAACCTGATTTCTCCTTACAGCTTATAGTAAAATGTGAGGGGAAAGGAATAAACAGAACTGAGCTCCTGCTTAATAAGAAACCAGAAATTGATGGATTAGAAAATTCTGAACTTCCAGAAAATGAGTCCCCGAAGAGTAGTGCTCCATGTCAAGTTTTAACTGAACATAGAACCAGTCAGCCATTTCAGGGTCAGAATTGGAACTACAGTTATCCAGGAAGGTTTTGTGGAAGGTTCTTTGTCTGATGGTTTGGATCCCCGTGTACTACATGCAAAACTGGCAGTTTTTTCCCCAAGATATTGGTATAAATGAAACCATTGCCAGACTGGACTAAAAGGGACAGACTAAAAGAAAAATCTCTTCAAGGGAAGAACCATGGAAGCTCAGGTCTGGACTGAAGACAACTCAGGCCAAGAGAGTGGGCCCACTTGTATATGGAAAGGATGAATCTGCCCCAACACTTGCAGAGGGCAGATCTCCTTCTGATTATTCAGGAAAAGTGCTGCCACCCCAGTGTTCAGAGAGGGTTGAGCCTGTGGCCCAGGTATTGCAGAAAGTCTGGTTCCCATCCCACTGCTTGGAGAGAGGTTGGAACCTTCACCCCAGTCTTATGGGAGAGCATGACCACTGTGCAACTGCTTGGAAGGGGTGGGGCTGCCACTTTGTCAGGCCAGGAAGACAAAACATCATTCCATAGATTACTCTCAGACCTTGAAATCAAATGGAGCATGCCCTGTAGGGCTTCAGAATTGTTTGGGACTGGCTACCCCTGTTTTCCTTTTGATTTCTTCCTTCTGGAATGGGAACATTTACCTATGCCCCTCCTTTATATATTGGAAGCAGATATCTTTCTTGTTTTTTAGGTTTCAGAGATCCACAGATGGAGGGGAATTGTGCCCCAGGATGCACCACACCCATTACCAGTTTTGGCGAGATTTTGTACTAAGCATTGTTTCTGAAATGACTTAAGGCTTTTTTATTGGGGGGGGGGGTTGGATATTGTGACTGAATGAATGTATTTTGCATATAGAAAGAACGTGTCTTTTTGGGGTCTAGAGAAAGGAGTGTAATGGTTTAAAGCTGTATGTACCCCAGGAAACCATGTTCTTAAATTTAATCCATTCCTGTGTGTGTGAACCCATTATAAGTAGGACCTTTTTTTAAGTTTTTTTTTTTAAATTTTAAAAGACCTTTAAAGTACATAGATGTTACATAAAAAATACAATGGGGAAAATAAAATAAAAAATAAATAAAAATACAGGGGATTCCTATATGTCCCACTTCCTCCCCCTCCCACACTTTCCCACATAAACAACATCCTTCATTAGTGTGGTACATTTGTTACAATTGATGAACACATATTGAAGAATTGCTACTAACTGTGAACTAGTTTAGATAATAGTTCACACTCTGTCCTGCACAATTTTATAGGTTATAACAAAATATATAATGGCCTGTATCCACCACTGCAATGTCATGTAGGACAACTCCAGTGTCCTGAAAATGCCCCTATATTACATCTATTCTGCTCTTTTCCATGCCTCAGAACCTCTGGTGGCCACTGCCTTTATATCAATGATAAGAGTTCTTCCATTGCAGAATAATAATCGTACTTTAATGCATTGTTCATTCCCCAACTTTGGGGATTTTGGGTTGGTGATGTCCACTCTGCTTCTAATTGAGAGGGAACTTAGATCCTATGGGGCAAGATGGATGGAACTATCTTGATTGCAGTTGCAGACTCTCTCTTCCTTGGGATGGGCGTTGTCCATCATCATCTCATTGTTGTCCTGGGTGAGTTCAATGAACAGGAGAGTAGGTGTTGCAACTTTGCTGAAATTCAGGGACCTTTTGATGAGGCTACTTCAGGAGAGGTTTGACGCCCCTCAGTCAAGATGGTTCTTAATCCTCTTACTGGAGTATTTTTTAAAAGAATGAAATTCAGACAGAGAGAAAGCCACCAAAGCAAGAAGTTGAAATCAACAAAACCCAGAAGAGAAAGGAGAGACCAGCAGACACTGCTGTGTGCCTTGCCATGTGACAGAGGAGCGAAGGAACACCATAGTCTTTGGGTTGGTGATGCTTTGATTTGGACATTTTCCTGGCCTCAAAACCATGAGCGAATAAATTCCCATTGTTTAAACCAAACTATGTCATTCCTTAAGCAGCCTAGAAAACTAAAACAATAAATAGATATAGTAGGAGTAAGTATTCTTTTGTTGTATTTCAGGGATAAATCCTACATGCTCATTGTTGCAGTTGGGCAGTTTGATGTAATTCCAAAAATATAATTGGATCATGCTTGTAAACCGATCTGTTAATCTGGGCATGATTGATTTATGATTGGGGCGTTGACGGGGCCACATCAGTAGGGCGTTGAGCCCTACCCCTTGGTGAGTGGGGAATCAAATATAAAAGGCATGGCAAGAACAGAGTTGAAGCAGTTTTTGAGAAGCAGTTTTGATGTTGGAAAGAAGGCCCCAGGAGAAGAGAAGCAAGCCATTTGTCTGATTGTCTACAGCTGACCTTGTGTAGGAAACAGGAGCTAAGCCCAGAGAGAAACCCAAGAAGCCTGAACCCTGGCAAACGCCGGCAGCTGTCTTGCTTTAACACGTGGCAATGGACTGTGGTGAGAGAAGAAACTTAACGCTTTATGGCCTGGTATCTGTGGACTTCTACCCCAAATAAATACCCTTTATAAAGACCAACCCATTTTTGGTATTTCACATTAGCACCCCTTTGGCTGACTAATACACTCATGGTATATAATTCTTGTAATATGATGTTGCATTTGGTTTTATAGTATTTTGTTGAGGATTTTTGCATCTATATTCATAAGAGATATTGGTCTAGTTATCTTGTGATATCTTTAGCTGGCTTTGGGGTTAGGGTGATATTGGCCTTTTAGAATGAGTTAGGGATGTTCCCTCCTCTTCAGTTTTTTGGAAGAGTTTGTGCAGAATTTGCATTAATTTTTCTTGGAATGTTTGGTAGAATTCCCCTGAAAAGTCTTCTGATGTTGGGCTTTTCTTTCTTGGAAGTTTTTTTTTTTGTTTGTTTACTGATCCAGTATCTTTACTAGTAATTGGTTTTTGAGATCTTCTATTTCTTCTTGAGTCAGTATAGGTAGTTTGCATGTTTCTAAGGATTTGTCCATTTCATCTAGGTTATCTAATTTATTGGCATACAGTTGTTCATAGTATCCATATAATATTCTTTTTTATTTCAGCAGAGTCATTCTTATTTTCATTATTTGTATCCTCTCTTTTTCTTCGTCTATCTAAAGATTTGTTGATTTTATATTTTCAAAGAATCAACTTTTAATTTTGTTGATTCTATTGTTTTTTATTTTGTTTTGTTTTCTATTTCATTTATCTCTGCTGTAATCTTTTTTATTTTCTTCTTTCTGCTTGCTGTCAGTTTAGTTTGCTTTTCTTTTACTAGTTCTTTCAGTTTTGAGATTAGGTCTCTGATTTTGAAGTCTCTGATTTTTTTCATTGTAAGCATTTAGAGTTATAAATTTCCCTCTCAGCACTGCCTTTGCTGCATCCCATATGTGTTGGTATGTAATAGTTTTATTTTCATTTTCCTCAGATAATTCCTAATTTAACTTTGATTTCCTCTTTAAACCATTGGTTGTTTATGAGCAAGTTGTTTAATTTCCACATATTTGTGAGTTTTCTCTTCTTCCTTCTGTTAGTGATTTCTAGCTCCATTCTGTTGTGTCAGAGAATATACATCGTATAATTTCAATATTTTTGAATTTATTGAGACTTATTTTTTGACCTAACATGTGGACTATCCTGGAGAATTATCCATGTGTGCTTTAGAAGAATGTGTATTCTGTTTTCATTGTGTGCAATCTTCAATATATGTCTATAAGTCTAGTTGGTTTAGTGTATCATTCAAGTCCTGTACTTCCTTATTGAGTTTCTGACTAGATGTCTTATCAATTATTGAGAGTAGTATGTTAATGTCTCCTTCTGTTAATGTAGAACTGTCAAATTTTCCCTTCAAATCTGTCAGTATTTCTTCATATTGTTGTGGCTCTGCTGTAAGGTGTATATATATTTATTATTGTTACTTCTTGTTGAATTGTCCTCTTTATCAGTATGTAATGACCATCTTTGTCCCTCATAACTGGTTTTGACTTAAAGTCTGTTTTATCTGATATCACTGTAGCCACTGAAACTCTTTTTGTTACTACTTGCATGATATATATTTTTTCCATCCTTTCACCGTCAGCCTACTTGTATCTTTGCCTTTAAGGTGAGTCTCTTGCAGCCAGCATATGGTTGGGCCATGCTTTTTTAATCCATTTTTCCAATCTCTGCCTTTTGACTGGAGAGTTTAATCCATTTACATTTAAAGTCACTACAGATAATGCAGGTCTTTCTTGTGCTAATTTTCTGTTTATCCTTTGTTGTCTTATACTTTTTTGCACCTGACTTCAGTTAAAACCTATTTTTGTATTTATTTGCTTTCTTGTGTTATACTATATTTAGTGACTTCTCATTTCTGTCTTGATAATATTTTTCATCTGTTTTCCTCGTGGTTACCATAGGGTTAAAATTTAACATCTTAAATACATAACAATTACATTTAGTTTGATACTGACTTTAGTTTTATAGCATGCACATACACTTTTCCCATGCCCTTTGTGGCAGTTTGAGATTATTTATGAATTCCAAAAAGAGATATTATGTTTATAAACTGGTCTGTTCCTCTGGGTGTGATACCCTTTGATTGTATTTGACTCATCTGAGATGTCTTTGATTAAATTATGTTAAAATTAGGGCTTTGATTTGACCGTGTCAGTAACTCAGGTTAAGTCCCCGCCTTCTTGATGGGTTATATGAACGGACACTCTCTCAAGAAGACACACAGAAGTGGATACACAGGAAGAGAGAGCTCATAGATGCCGAAGGAGAGAACTTTGGTCCTGCGGCCCCGGGAAGAGGGACAAGCCCTATGCCAGCCTGTAGCTGAGAGAAAGGAAAGCTGAATCTTCACAGAAATTGGCAGCCATCTTGCTTCAATGCATGACAACAGACTTTGGTGAGAAACCAACCGTAAATTGGACTCTTCAGGGCCTTGTAACTGTAAGCTTTTACCCCAAATTAATACCCTTTATAAAAGCCAACAGATTTCTGGTACTTTGCATCAGCACCCCTTTGAATGACTAATCAGAATTTGGTACCAAGAGTGGGGTACAGTCTGATACAATTACCAAAAATGCTGGAACGGTTTTATAAATGGGTAAGGGGTATTTTTTAGAGAAATTGTCATATGCTTAATGGAAAAGGCCTAGACTGCTTTGAAGAGATGGTTGGTAGGAATATGGAGCCTAAAGTTATTTCTGATGAGCCTCAGAAGGAAATGATGATACTATTATTGGAAAATGGAGGAAAGGTGATCTGTGTTTTAAAGATTCAGAGAACTTAGCAAGACTGACTCCTAATATTATATGGAAGGCAGAATTTTAAAATGGCAAGTCTGGACATTTAGCTGAAGACCTTTCCAAAGTAAACTCATAGAATGCAGCTTGGCTTCTCCTTGCAGCTTATAACAAAATGCTAGATGAAAGAGGTAAGCTGAGAACTGAATTGTTGAGCACAAAGAAACCAGAAACTGATTCCGGAAATTCCAAGCCTCTGGAAATTAAGCCATCAGATGATAGTGCCCCATTTGAGGAATTAAGTAAACTTGGAACTTGTAAGCCAGAACAATGCAATTATCCAGAAAAGACTTGTGGAAAATGTTACTGTCTGATGGCTTGGACCTCTGCTTCCTGCATGCTAAGCCAGTAAGCTTTTTGAGAGAGCTATATGAACAAAACCACTGTCAGCCTGGACTAAAAGGGACATGGAGGGGAGAGATGGAAAGGAAAACAGCTTTAAGAAGAAAACCATGGAAGCTGAGGTCTGGAATTAAGACATCTCCTTGGGCCAAGAGAGGGACCCCACTCGTGTACAGAGAGGGTGAGTTTGCCCCAGCATTTGAAGAGGGTAGATGTTCCAGCTTGCTGTTCAGGGAGAGTTTTGCCACCCCAGGCTAGAGAGAGGGTGGAGCACATTATGCAAGGGTTGGGGAGAGTAAGGTTGATACTCCAGTTCTCTGAGAGAGGTGGACCTGCTCCCCATAGGTTGGGGAGAGTAAAGTCGACACCCCATAGCTCTGAGAGGTGTGGGCCTGTCCCCCATAGATTAGAGAAGGCCAGGTCACCAACTCACTGTTCTGAGAGGGTTGTGCCTGTATGCCAGAGATGAGGGAGAATGTTGCTTCCACCTTACTGTACTAAGGAGGTTGAGACTGTACCCCAGAGATTGGGGAAAGAATGGCCATCACCCCAATGTTCTTGGATGGTAAGGTCTGGATCTCAGTCACCACCCAGCTGCTTGATGTGGGTGGAACCAAGAAAACGGCTGTTGGACAAGCCTGTGGAAAGGGTGGGCCCCCATGATGATAATGAAACCATCATCTTAAGAATGACTCCCAAATTAAATCAAAACTGCAATGAGACACCACTTCATACCTACTAGGATAGCTATTATTAAAAAAAAATATGTATTGGTGAGAAGGTGAAAAAATACATTGTTGGTGGGAATGTAAAATGGTGCAGCTGCTGTGGAAAAAGTTAAACATAAAATTACCATACGAACCAGAAATCCTTCTAGGCATATACCCAAAAGAATTGAAAACAAGGACTTGAACAGAAGATACCTGTACACCAATTTTCAGAGCAGCGTTTTTTTTGCAATAGTCAGAAAGGTAAAAGCAACTCAAGTTTCCATCAGCAGATGACTGGATAAACAAAATGTGACATATATACACAATGGATTATTTTTCAGCAATGAAAAGGAGTAAAGTTCTGAACCTTAAAGACATTTTGTTGAGTGAAATAAGCCAGACACAAGGACAAATAAGTGTATGATCTCACTTATATGAAATAACTAGAATATGCAAATTCATAGAGTCAGAAAGTAGATTGGGTTGGGGAGGGTTGGGGAATGGGAAACCAGTGCTTACTGGGTGCAGAGTTTCTGTTAGGCTGATGGAAAAGTTTTGGTGATGGATGGGTGGTAGTGGTGGTGGTAGCACAATATTGTGAGTGTAATTAATGCTTGAACACAGTTAAAATGGGAAATTTTATGTTGTAAATATGTTACCACAACTTTTTAAAATTGCGATTTCCCATCCCCTTTCCTTATTTTCCCTTCATAACAATCATTCCCTTTTAACATACTACAGAATTTACCTGTTTTGTTTTTATCTGTCTCCTACCACTTGCTTGTATGCTCTATGAATATTTATTAATTAAATATCTATTAAATACTTATTCAATTAAAAAAAAAAAGAATGACTCCTAGACTCTGAAATCTAATGGCGTATATCCTGATCATTTTTAGAACTGTTCAGGACCAGCGGCTCATGTTTCCTTCCCAAATTCTCTTTATGGTAATGCAAATGTTTACCCTATGTCTGTTTCTTTGTATATTGGAAGCACATAAATTGTTTTGTGGGTTTCACAGTTCTACAGCCAGAGGGGACTTTGCTCCAAGTAAAACTGTATTTCTGTAAATAATTGTGATGTGATTTTGTACTTAGCATTGCTAACTGAAAGGATTTAAGGGTTTTTGAATATTTTAATGTCTTTTTGGAATTCAGAGGGTGGAGTGTAGAAGTTTGAGGTTATTTATGAATTCCAAAAAGAGAGATTATGTTTGTAAACTGGTGTGTTCCTCTGGGCATGATACCCTTCGATTATATTAGATTCAGCTGTAATGTCTTTGATTAAAGTCATCTTTAATCCCTTTGGATGACTAATATACCCCTTTATACACCCACCATTATTTTTTTACTTGTTACCACTTATATCTTCGTACATTTTATGTCCAAGAAACCTAGATTTATCATTACGTTTTAGGCGTTAGCATTTTTATTACTGTAGGAAGTAAAAGGTGAAATTACATATCAAACAATACAATAACTCTGGCATTTATAATTACTCAAATGTTTACCTTTACTATGGGTCTTTAATTTCTCTATGTTCCTTTAAACCACTGTCTAGTCGTCTTTTCTTTCAGTCTGAAGAACTCCCTTTAGCATTGCTTGGAAAATAGGTGTATTGGTGATAAACTTCCTCAGCTTTTGTGTACCTGAGGAGGTCTTAAACTCTCCCTTATTTTTGAAAGAGTCCCACCAGTTATAAAATTCTGGGGTGGCCATTGTGTTCCTTCAGCACTTTTAGTATTTCATCCTCCTACCTTCTTGCCTTCATGGTTTCTGATGAGAAATCAGCACTCCATCTTATTAAGACTCCCTTGTATGTAATATGTTGGTTTTCTCTTGCAGCTTTTAGAAGTCTCTGTGTCTTTTTTTTTTGGGTATCCGGGGCTGAGGATTGAACCTGGGATCTCATGTATGGGAAGTCAGTGCTCAACCACTGAGCCACTTTGGCTCCCTTGATTTGATTTTTTTATTTGTTTTGCTTGTTGTTTGTTTTTTTAGGAGACACTGGGAACCGAACCCGGGACTTCCCACTGGGGAAGCACGTGTTTAGTTGCTTAAGCCACATCCGCTCCCATCATGTCCTGTTCATATGATAGTGTACATATTTGATGGCTTGTATTTTTCCTCCTGTTTATCCTGTTTGGTGTTCTCTGAGCTTCTTGGATGTACATATTCACATCTTTTGCTGTGTTTGCAAAGTTCTCTGTCATTATTTCTTTGACTATTCCTTCTGCCCCTTTTTCTCTTTCTTGATCTTCTTGCACTCCCATAACATGTATATTAGTGTGTTTGATGGTGTCCCATAGCTGTCTCAGGCTATTTTTACTTTTAATATTTCTTTTTTCTTTTTGCTCCTCAGCTTGACTCATTTCAAGTGTCTTGTCTTCAAGTTGACTGATTCTTTCTTTTGCCATCTACACTCTGTACCTGAAACCCTCCTGGGTATTTTTCATTTTGTTTATTGTGGTCTTCAACTCCAGTATGGTTCCTTTTTAAATTTTCTATCTCTTTAATACTTAGATTCTCATATTGTTCATTCGTTGATTCCCTGATATCCTGTAGTTATTTCTCTGCTCTTTCCTTCATCTACTTAAACATTTTTAAGATCATATTTTAAAAGGCTTTGTTTGGTGTGTCCACATTCTTTTCCTTTTCATTGGTGTTTTTTATATTTTTATCCTTTTCCTTGGATGGGCCATCATTTCTTCTTTGTTTATTTGTCTTGTACTCTTTTCTTGCCCATTATACATTTTATTAACTCTGGAATTTACTCCCTGGGATGTCTGTTTTTTGGTTTTACAACTAGCTGGTGATAAGACAGAGATTTTCTTGTTTCAGCCCCCCCCCCCCAATCAGGAATGTCTGTCCAAGGCAAATGCACTGTGCAGGGTTTCCCTGTCTTACTTGGACTCTGTCTTGTCCTGGGCTTTTGCCTGTTAGTTCTGGAGTTCTCCTGTTTACAGGATTTTGGTTGTCCTCTCTGCTTCCCAGGGAACAAACCTCCTTCTCCCAGGTATCTGAAGCTGGCAGGCCTTTGTCCCATACTGTCTGCTTCTAAAGTTTTTTATACTCCTTTCATTGTCTCACGCTGCTTTTGCCTAGAGGGTAAATTCTAAGAGGAGGGTCAGTCAGGGAGAGCTGTCCCAATTCGGTCTTTCCCAGCTAAAACAGGGCCAGCTAAAATGGCCGCTTTCTTTCTCTGTGTGTCTCTTCATGTTTCTCCCATTTATATAGGACTCCAGCAAGAGGGCCAAGACCCACCCTGGGTCATGCCTCACTGAAGTATTCCGGTCAAAAGCCCCCAACTGAATTCAATCCAATCAAAGTATCTCATACCAAGAATGTATTAACTTCAAGAACATGATCTCTTCTGGGATTCACAAAGGCTTTAAACTGTCATGTATATGATCCAGCATTTCTATTCTGAGGTATTTATTTATCCAAGAGAAATGAATATAATATAGCTAAGGAAAAAAAACTTGGAAAAAATTTTTTCATAGACTCTTTACTCATAATAGCAAGAAATTGAAAACAAACCTAATATCCATCACCAGAATGGAGTAAACAAATAATCATATAATAGAATATTAAAATAAAAATGCATGAACGACTAATGTGCACAGCAACATGAATGACTTTCATAATCATCATCCTGGGCAAAAACAGCTAAACACAAAAGGGTACATATTGTATGGTTCCATTTATATGAAATTCTAGAATAGGCAAACTATGATGAAAAAAATTAGAAAAGTGGTAGAGGTGATTAAATTGGAAAGAACTTGAGGCAACTTTCTTGAGTGATTCAAATTTTTTATATCTTGATATAAGGATGGGCAGTGAAAAGAGATAGTATGCATTTAAAACTATACACTTAAGAGTTTATACCTTTCACTGTATGTATATAAACTACGTTGTTAAAAAAAGACTAATATTGAACCTTAGTGAATTGACATTTTTCCCCACAGTGATATGGTTAGCACTTCTGAAATTTAGTTCTTATGTGTTCTAGGCTTGAGCAAATGAGTAAATGTATTAAGGATAATGGTAGTCAGGTTTCTCATTGTTGGATAGAGGCATGTCAAATATGTTAAGTTGTCATTGCAGATGTTAATATCACATCATGGCCTTTTAAAATATAGTGGTAGATAAAAGTGGTGTTTGTGTGTG
The DNA here is from genome assembly GCA_026826555.1 of Tolypeutes matacus. NCBI lineage: Eukaryota > Metazoa > Chordata > Mammalia > Cingulata > Chlamyphoridae > Tolypeutes > Tolypeutes matacus. The sequence continues at coordinate 60,544,402 of JAKSZT010053883.1, read as the reverse complement.
TGTATGTGTTCCAGCATGGGGTTTTTTTTTTTTTTTTAATATACATTAAAAAGATAGAGGTAGAATAGAAATGTGTGTGTGTTCCAGTTCTGTCTACTGAATAAGAATAAGAAATGACATAAGTAGCAATGAGCACATCTAGTTTCCAGATCTTGATTTCTAAATACCATTATCCACTTAAAAGAATCAGCTGTGGGCTGTGGCAGAGAACACCTTTTTGTGCTAATGAAAAGTAAGGAAATGCTGAAAAAAATTATGGAAACACATCAAAAGGACACTGGAGTCAGTTTTTAGGGGGTTACTGGACAAATCTGGAAAAATTCAAACACTAAAATAAATAATGGTAAGAATAGATTATAATTCGTTGGAGAAAATAAAAATCCATGATTCTGTAGTGATGTATATAAATATATGAATAAGTCAAGGGAGAAGGGAAAGCTTTCCCTGGAGTAGAATGCTAACTAATAAATACAGAATGAATGATGGAGTTAGAAAATCATCTTTGGCTGCTTAAGACTATTAGGTGAAATTTTGCTATGAAACAGGATATTTACATATGGTATACACCAGGGGAAACCTGGTGGATAACATCTAAATAATCAAAATTGGTATCACTGATATTGTAGTAAATAAAAATCAGGTGCCTTAAGTGGATACAATATTGGTTCTGTCAGTATTTATGCCAAAAAATACATAATTTAGTCATGAGCAAATATTGTGTAAACCCAAATTAAGGGATGTTCTCCAAAATAACTGGCTTATACTCTTCAGAAATGTTAAGGTCAAGAAAGACAAAGGTTGAAGAACTGTTCTAGTTTAAGTAAGAGTTGAGTTTGAGACAAAAGAGATGGTACAACTGTAAATTCAGTGTGTCATCCTGGTTGGATCCGTGATGGGGGAAAATTAATTATAAAGGACATTATTGGGACAAGATAAATGTACTGTTGTTAAAAAATATTGTATCCATGATATATATCCTGATTTTGATAATTGTATTGTGATTATATAAGAGAATGCCCTTGTACTTAGAAAAACACTTGGATATTTAGGGGTAAAGGTATACGTTATCTCCAGCTTATTCTCAAATGGTTCAGAAAAAACATCATACATAAATATTATGTATATATAGAGAAACATAAATGGGATAAAATCTAAGTAAGTGGTCAATATTTTTAAAGGATAAGCATTTTATACTATTCTTGGAACTTTTAAGTTTAAAATCTTATAAAATTTAAAGTAATCAAAAAACTCATCAAGTTGTAAAAAAAAAAAAAAGTTATGGATGGGTTAATCAGTAGGTTAGACACAATTGGAGAAAGAATTAGATAACTGGAAAATAGATGTGAAGAAATTGTCCAAAATGCAACATAAAGAGCAATGATATGAGAGAAATTTAGAGATATGGAAGGTAGAATGAGAATGACTACAGTTGCTTCTAAATGGAGTCAGAAGAGTTGAAAAGAGAAGCAAAATTTGAAGAGATTTATAACTTAGAATTTTTTCAGTATTGGTAAGACACAAATCTACTTTTTACCTTAGAAACAAGACTGTTTTAATAGGACTTCTTTTGGGAACCTGTAGTTACTATCTTAATTAGGGTTGCTGGAAATATTTCTCAAAGAAAAATCATACCTAGTAAGTCCAAGCCAATATAATTTATCTTAAATACACAAAAATTGGGGGATCATAAAAAAATCAAAGGAATTAAATATATTTTGAATTTCAAAGTAAAGACTGAAATTAAAAATAAGTAGAATTAAATAAACAAATCGTTAATTTATATAACACCCGTGTGCCAACCACTGTGTCAAGCATTGAGGATCCAAATATGAACAGATGCTTTAGTCTCTAGGAGTTTTAATTTTAGTGGCAGAGCTACTTCAACAATAGTGTCAGTTACCAGATAAGATGCTAATGCTGTAAATGCCTTACAGTCTAGGGAGGGAAATTAAACATGAATAGGTTATTTCAAGATAGTAAGTTTAGTGAGAAAGCAAGTTTATTTAGTGAGGGAGCAGAGTGAAAGGATCCTTAGTGCAACTGGTGAGAGCCAGGGAGCCCTTCTTAGAGATGATGGTACATGGTAGTTTTATTATTGTTGTGTTAAACATAATACAAAAAACAAAAAAGAAATAAAAAAAACCAAAAAGACAAAAAATAGATAGAAAAGTGTGTAAAACGTCAACCATCTACCATGTTTAATTCTGATAGACCTATTTGTGGCCTTTCAGTAGACTCTTTTAAACGACATAGATATGTCCTTTATGTGTATGCATTTGTGATACACATACATACGTATATATAAATTTCTGGCAGAAGTTAATAGTAATGAAAACTTTGTTCATGTTCATATTTGGGGATACCCATTTAGGAGTAAAATGATCTTATGCCATTTTTCCTTTTGTTTAATTCCAGAACATTCCACCTCCATCCATTTACCTTCTGGGATCAATATTCCCAAATATATATGTTTTACTTCTGTAAAACTTTTTTGGCTATTTTTCTGTTAAATCTTTTGATAAAGAAGCTTTTGATACCATGAAACATATATTGCCCAGTAAAATAGCAAAGGTTTTTGGCTAGTTTTGTTTTGAAAAATAACAGAAGATTACTTTATTTAGATGCTGGCACACAGTGACTCTGCTTCTACATGTGATGGAGTGGTGTTCCTGCTCACCCATGCTGTGTTATTAAATTTTTCTGTGGTCACTAAAAGTGTTGAGCACAAAAGAGCCTACGCTTGAATGAAGGAGAAAGCAAAAAGGATTTAGAAGATTCTTCTCTTGTCTTTGCTCATTCCCATATTTAGAATGAAAAGTAAATCATTTCAGATATCTCAGTTTTCACTTAAGGAGTCACATGGGATGTGAATTTGGCCATTGCCTTTCATCAAAGGATTTCTAAGCATCTCATAAGCCTACTCAATAATCCCCAAAATAGTCTTGTGAAGTTGGTAGCTGACAATATTACCATCTCCATTATAGTGAGGAGTAAATGGAAGCACTGAAATTCTAAGTGATATTTTTATCTTCCATTCAAAAATTTCTTAGTACTTTACTGGCCAGTATTACTATCAGCTTTATGAAGCTTAGTGAGATTATGTGATTTACCCAACCTTAGGGGAAGAACTTGGCATAGCATCAAGGGCTCCCTAAGTCTAATCCACTTTACTATGTTTGTTCTTCATTCCCTACCCCTACCCTCAGCCCTGCTATACAAAATTATATTTAATGTTTTAAAAGTCCTATTATAGAACCTCAAGTCATATAATTTCATTAGCTTTTGAGTTCATTCTGGTTCTTAATTAGGAATCTAATGATAGTTCATTTTTTTCTAAAATGAATAATATTTTCACAAAACTGTTAGTGACATTGTATAGTCAAACTTATCCACTTGTTCTGTTCTGCTAAATCAGAATCCTCTTCAGCATAGTACCAGGTGTTAAGCTAAATAAAATAGGGGAGGATAGTCTTAGAGAATAAGATATAGCTAATTTACAAACATAGGTACTTTTTATTTCCTGTTGATATAAAATTGGATGTCAAATTTTTTAAAAACTATTTTAAAATTCTCAACAGCAGTAATGCTGGAATCAACCAGAATTTTGATCCCAGTAAACCTAAACTTGATATACTGAAAGATGGAATATAGTATTTAAATTTGGGGCATAGGTGGAAATTTGGATAAGCTGGGAATGAAAAGTCACTTAGAGGGGCTATAAAGTTACCTATAAGAGGGAAGTAATTAAGATAAAATAGGTAGGTGCCCATGTTGTCACAACCAAGACAGTAGCCATAGGAGCACCTTATAACTTATTAATATTACTTTTAACTGCTAGCTGTTAGCAAATGATGAAATATTTTAGGGAAAGATTGACATGTTTGTCTAATGTTCTTTTTTAAACCATGTGTTTCACTCATCTTTTCCTCTCTGGTCCTATTAACATCATCCTTATCCTCTATATAGCATCTTATTTTTGCATTACACTAATTCATGAGGGACAGAAGAGTGCCTTGATAAAGTAGGTGTTTAATTTCATGATGGATAACCTGATTGACAGTGGATCTAGTTCTAATAGAATGGTAAGAATAGATAGTCTTAAATTCCTCTAGTAGGTTTGTTCTTTAACTTTTCTCTAAACCCCTCTCCCTCAATTCAACAAAGATTTACTATGCACAGAAGCTGAGATCTCAGTTTCTGTCCCTCAAGCTGTGTGACCTTGAACAAGCCACACAAACTTCCCTATTGGCTGAACTAAATGAATTCTTAGATTTCTTCTATCTCTTATCTATTAAATTGTTTTAGAATTCTTGTAAATATTACCCTCATTTGGTTATTAGGTGCCTAAATTATCTGAATACCACATTAAACACAATAGATCATTCTTGTTTACTTTTACGTATTTCTTGGGACTTCTTAGATAAACCTGGTACCTAATCTTGAAACCTTATAATTCCAAACATTTAGGTACTTTATCTGAGAAATAGCCAATAATAAAGCAATAATGTTTTGAAGAGTTACTATCAGGCTGGGGTTTGTATCCTTCTAAAAATATAGTATCTTAGAACATTTAGGAACAAAAGATAAAAAAAAAAATACTGTTGCATGACTTTAGTTTTTGATTTGTACTTTTGAAATGATGAAATACCAGAATATCTCACACATCTGAGTGGGGTAATATATATTCCAAAGCTAAATATTAATACTTTTTTGGATTAGTTGCCATTTTTGTTTGTTCATACCTCTATGCTCTTCTTGTTTCATTGAGAATTCACATTTAAATGGTTTCAAGTGGGCTTCTAAAAGATAAAAATAATTATTTAAACCAATTTGACCTCAAGAAATAATGTTTTATGATAGTCTAACATAAATATGATAGCAAAATTAAGGAAACTTTTTAGATAAAGTTGTTTTTTGTGGTTTGCTTGTTTGTTTTTTTGAGGTATTGGGGCTGAGGATGACCTCCTTTGTTGGAAGCCGGCACTCAACCACCGAGCCACATTGGCTCCCTTGAGTTGGTTTTTTTCATTTGTTTGGTGGGTTTTTTTTTGTTTTGTTTTGTTTTTTGTTTTTTTTTTTTTAGGAGGCACCGGAACTGAACCTGGGACCTCCCATGTAGGAAGCAGGCGCTCAACTGCTTGAGCCACATCCGCTTCCAAGATAAAGTTTTTATATTTAATATTTACTATTCAGAATTTTCTTAGATTGTCCATCTCTTCTGTCTTTTCTTGATCCTATCAATTGTTTGTAAATCAATTGTTATTCATAGTAATATCTAGGATCTATAAAAATATTTTGTTTTATATATTACAGTTTTTATAATGCAATCTTTTTTGTTTTATGCTCTAATTCTGTAATATTTTAAACAACTTAGTTTCTATTTCTCGGGGATCAAGAAAATGCTTTTACTGCTGCATTTGTCACTGAGAAAACTAGTTTTAATTTATATTGACCTTTTTCTCCTTTGAGCATTGTCTGCATTCATTAAAATGTTGATGACTGCTCTTTAGAAGACAGCTGTACGAAATAAAGTATTATAAATATTCTGCTTTCCTTTGTAAGCATTGTCACCAACAGCTGGGCATCCAGTTTAGCAGAACAGATTTTGCACAGAGAGAGCCTGGCATGTTCCTGAATCAGTTTAGTGAAGGAGACAAAAAATAGTTTCTTATGGATTGGGGACTTATAAAGACATAGAGCATCTGTTCCTCAGTTAAGTCATAGTCTGGTAGTACTGAATCATGTTTAAAGCTAGAATAATTTGCAAAACTTTTTTCACCTTGCTTATACCTTTATTTTAATACCTAATGCATTATTTCTGCAAAAAATATACTTTCACTGTCTCCACTGAAGGTATGTAAGTTATTTTGCTCTTATGTGACATTTTTTATTAGTGGTATTTAAAAGCCCACATATAACTTTTTGTAATATGACTTTAATGTTTGAATTTTGTGGTAGTACATATATACAAAACCACATATATAAAAATGATTCATTTAAATATTTAATTATGATTTCATTTTGAAACATGGTATTAAAAACAAGTCCAATTTCATTGTCATGAATAATTGCTTTCCTGATATGGTGTTCCAGTTTAATAAATTATATGAAAATTAGTTGGTAAAAGTAACTTAGAATCTTTGTTTATATATTTTACCCCTAAACATTTGGCTACTCAAAACATGTCAAATCTAAGATTTCTTCAAATACTTTTTTTGCAGTGTTAAAAGATCACTAAAATTGGATGGTCTGTTAGAAGAAAATGTAAGTATTTACTTATAAGTTTGCAATTGTTTGATAAAATTGTGTGTTTTTAATTTTTTAACCATTGGTTTACCTTACTAAATATAAAAATTAACAAACATTATGGCATAATTATGGTGGCATGCCGTTTTTCTCATATTAAGATTTTTTTGGTAAATATAGTATGTAGAAGTTTTTGGTCAGCTTTTGGTGTTTATTTAAGAGGCAAATAATTAATGAAAATAATTTAATAGAAATTAGTTTACTATTTGTAGAAAAAACCTGCCATTCTAATGTACAAGAAACAATATGGAATAATGACAATATTTTTATATGCATACTGTAATTTGCTAAATTGAAATTAAAACATTAACAGCATTTTTATATAGAAAATGTAATTACCTCAGCTACACTGGCATAATTACATGATAAAATACTAACATTGTAATAAATTTCACCATGGTTATCACAATAAAAATAAAATTGTACTGTTGCTATTACTTTTTGAAAATCTCATCAAGGACATTCCCAATGCCAGCATATAATGACAAATGTTAGTTTATTATCTTTTCATACCAACGATGGATCTAGATGCAAACACTAATACTGAGGTACTTATGGCCTCAGTAATCTTAAATGGAAGTAAATTGGTGAGAAAATAAATTAAAACAAATAGCTAGTCAATAATGAGCTCTGAAATTTCATATAATAATGACATTTTAAGATATGACTCTTATATGGAATTTCTCTTTGGAAAATTCATTGGCGTTGAACAAAACAGAAATTTACCATTTAAAAAAATTCCTAGGCACTTTTAAAAAAATTTAAAGATGGCAAAATACTGCAATGACACTAAAAAAAAATCATTAGCAGTGTAATTAGCAATTTAGAGAACCATTATCCAACTTGTTCTGTACAGAATGCAGCTGTGATTGTAATTCTGCATCTGTTTCTTTGGTCAGAATGATATTTTGGTAGATGAGTAGTCCAGCTTGAAATGAAATACTGTGCTTTTCAGCCCCAAAGCTGTTCTTTGGGAGGTAGTAGCATTATTTGAATGGAAAAGAATGGCCATTTCAGAATACATCATTTTCATGAAGTACAATTGTCATCATTGCAGACTTTCTCTCCATTTTTTCTTCAGATGAGGATGTGTCAAGGTATCCAGTGTCACAACTAATATCTTGGATCAGAAAAATACATTGTTATGTTTGGCACATTTCTGTACCTTTAAACAGCTTGGTACCACATGGCCATCATATGCTAAAAGCAGATTTCTAGCATCCTAACCTAGGCCTTTCTTTAACATTTCTCTTTTATTTCCTGACCTATTCCTGATAACCTCAGCTTTTTGCCTTATCATTTGTCTGTAGTTTTATATTTATATCTTAGATCTGATACCTTTTTTCCTTCCTATTCTGGAACTCCAGTAACCTATCTCTGAAGCAGCCTGGCTCCCAAGAATCTACCTATATGGCTCTTGACCCCATTGAAGCTGCCTTAGCCCATACAAAAGGAAATCAGACATTTAAGACATGTAATTCTAGGTGTACTTAATTGCTGCAGAGCTACAGAGAAACTAGTTGTTACTTTGTGGTCATTTTGCCTTACCAGTGTGATGCTGAAGGAAGAAGGCTCTGGATTCCAAATAAAGGGGTGACCCTTATAAGCCACTTGGTTTAAGTAGAGTCTGTCCATCCTAAGCTACTCCTATTTCTTTTCCCAGAGATATTTGGAACTCCCAACACCCAGTGTTCCCAAAGTACTACAGACCTCATTGGATATTAATACTCTATGATTGTCTTAGTTTTCTGGGCTTGCTATGACAAATACCACAAATTGGTTTGCTTAAGCAGGATTTATCGAATGACAGTTTTGGAGGTTAGAAGTCCAAAATCAGTGTATTGCCAGGCCATGTTTTCTCCCATAGTATGTCGCATTCTGGTGCTGGCTTAATATCTGCCTCCATCATATGGCAGTATCTGCTTCCTCTGGCTTCTACATTCATGTCCAGTTTCCTTTGATTGTAAGGACTTCAGCTTTATATTGGATTATGGCCCACTCTCATTCAGTTTGGCCTCACCTTAACTAGTAACATCTTCAAAAAGTCTTAAAAATGGGTTCACATTCATAGGACTGAAAGTTGGGACTTAAACTTTATCTTTATGGAAGACATGAGTCAGTCCCAAACAAAGGCAGCAAAGGTGGTTTTCTTTGTTTCTCCTAATGGGGGAAGCCAAGATACAAATCATATCCTGTATCCCTCCTGTAACAAATATAGAATGTACACTGCCAATACCATTATTTGCTGAACTTCCCAAATTGTTGAGGGGTAGTAAAAAGTAAAGGAGGTTTCAGTTCATCGTTACCTACAAAATTTGGGCTGCTTGAGTTGTCCTCCGAGCACTGATCCTGGATGGATTTTCAGGAAACAAGATTATTTATTCCAAACTGATGCTGATGACAGTCCAGATGAATATACAGGAACAACTGGTTACCTTGCCACGTACCTGGCCAGCTCAAGCTAGTCTCTTCCAGGCCACCTCTGAGAGGGTATAGAAGAAGCAGTTGCTATAGATGGGAAGGGAAGGCACATGTTTTCAACTATGGCCAACTCAATAGGAATGCTGCCAGAAGGAATGGTGGTGCAGGTTTTAGGGCAGTTTTGCTATTTTGTGTATAGATGGCCCAGATTACTCCATTACTATTAGTAGGACACTTAAAAAAAAAAAATGAAATTTTATTGAAGTGTATCATTTATACATGAACATACATAAACATTAAGTGTATGGTAAAAGTTGTAAACTTACAAAACAAACATGCATATCATCAAACAGGGGTCCCATACATCACCACCAACATCTTGCATTGTTGTAAAAGATTTGTTTACAAATTGAAAGAGCATAGAGTAGGACACTTTTAAGTCTAATTATTCCCTTGGCCCAACCTTGTCTTATTTTTCTGAGACAAAAGTCTTCTGTTGACTTCTGAAATTAGAAGAGGCTTTAGATTTCAGGGCATTAGGGAATTTTATAGCTCACACCCTGCAGGCTTATTTACTGACTTGGCTCAGATTTATTCCCTTCCCTCCCATCCCCCCAACAACTCCCTTTCCCTTCCTCCTTTCTTTCTTACCTTTGTATTAAGGAAAATTTTAAACATATACAAAAGTAGAAAGAATAGTATAATGAACCTCCATGTGTCCATTACCCAGCTTCAAACAATTACTAGCATTTTGACAATTTTGCTTCTTCCGTTTAAATATCTGTGTGTGTGTGTATTTTTTTCCCTGGAATATTTTATAGCAAGTCCCATACATCATGTCATCTCATCAGTATATATCTCGATATACATCTTTTAACAGATAATGCTTCTTTTTTATAACCACAGTGCCACAATGATACCTTACAAAATTCTTAGTAATTCCTTTATATCACTTAGCCCATATTCACATTTTCATGGTTGTTTCAAGTGTCTTTTTATAGTTAGCTTATTAAAATCAGGATCCAAACACGTTTTAAACACTATATTGGTTCCTATATCTAAATCTTTTAAAATCTATAGGTATTCCCTTCCTCTCTCTTTTTCTTATAATTTAATTTTTGAAAAAACTAGATAATTCGTTCTATAAGCATATTCTATATTCTGGATTTGGTTAATTGTTTTCTTGTGTTGTCATTTATATGATTCCTTTATTCTTCATATCTCCTACAAACTGGTAGTTAAAACTAGAGGATTGATTAGATTCTAGGTGATATTTTTTGCAAGAATACTTAATGAGTGGTCTATGTACTTCTGATTGCATCACTTTAAGAGGCACAAAATGCTCTTGTTATGAGATCATTGGGTTCAGATGTTGTTGGTCTCATCAATCCATTGTAAAATTCCCCATTAATCTTTCACCTTATTGATGATCATTTCCTAGATACATTATTTGACTACAGGTTACAAAATAACCTTTTCTTTTTTCGATTATGGCACACCTTTTGATTGTAAAGTATTTCAAACATAGAAAGCAAATAAAATGCACTGCCCATTATCCAGCTTCAACAAATTTCAATACAAGGCTGACCAAGGATAGAAATCTTAAATTATTATAATAGCATTAGCATACCTATCAAAATTAATAATTCCTTAATCATCAAATGGACAGCCAATGTTTTGAGTTCTCCAATTATCTCATTTAGTTTTTACAGTTTTCTTTTAAAATTTTTAACATTTTAAATTGAGATATAATTCATATAACATAAAACTCACCACTTTAAAGTAAATACTTAAGTGGTTTTTGGTATAGTATATCCACTATGATGTGCAACCATCACCACTGTCTAACTCCAGAACATTTCTACCACCCTAAAAAGAAAGCCCATGCATATTGGCATCTTGTCCCAATTTTCCCCTCCCCTGACAGTCACTAATTTACCCTCTGTCTCTGTGGATTTGCCTATTCCTGACATTTCATATAAGTGGAATCAAACAATATGTGGCCTTTTTTTTTTTTAAGTTTTTATGACTAAATATTCCATTGTATAGATATACCACTTTTTATCCATTGCTCACTTGATGGACCTTTCACTAGTTTCCACTTTTGGACTGTCATGAGTAATGCTACTTGTCTTAGTTTGCCACAGGGATGCCAATGCAAAGCACCAGAAATGGGTTGGCTTTTATAATGGGAATTTTATTTAAAGGTAAAAGCTTACAGTTCTGGGCTCTGGAATATCCAAATCAAGGCATCAACAGAGATGCCTTCTCACCAAAGTCAACTACTGGTGATCCTGGTATCCTGATACATGGCAAAGCAAGATGGCAGGCGATCTATGCTGAGGTCCCTGCCTTCCCCTCAAGGCTTACCACCTCCTGGAGTTGAGGTGTGGATGATCAGGCACATAACAGGGCTTGTCTTCTCAGCCTTGAGCTACTCCATGGATCCAGCCCCCCAGGGGCCCCTTTCTGTGCTCTGTACTCTGCTGGTTCTAGACTTTCTCAGCCTCTCGGGGGTTCTGTTTTCCTGCAGTCTTCTCTCTCTCATGGCAGTATCAAAATGGTGGCTCCCTATAAATAGCATTTTTGTAAGCAAATACACATATATGCATATATATTTATATATCATTTTGCAAATATTTGTATGTATTGTGAGAATTTTGATTTTTACCCACAATAAAAATAAATTAAAAAAAAAAAAAAATGGTGGCTCCCTTTCTCTCTGTGTCTCTTCCTCTGTGTCTCCATTTACATAAGGCCCAGCAATAGAGGGGAGACCCAACCTGGGTCATACCTCACTGACATAGTTCAATCAAAATCAGTCTAATCAAAATTTCCTTAATAGAATCTAATGCAGTCAAAGGGTGTCACATGCTAGCACAATGGATTTGTTCAAAACCATAATCTCTTTTCAGGGTTCATCAAATTCAAACTGTCACACTATTATGAACATTTGTGTACAAGTTTTTGTGTGAACATGTTTTTCACTTTTCTTGGGTATATATCTAGGAATGGAACTGGTGGGCCATATTGTACTTCTATATTTTAAGTTTTTGAGAATTTGCCAAACTTTTTTTTAGTGGCTGTAGCATTTTAATTTCCCACAGCAGTATTTTGGGATTCCAGTTTCTCCATATCCTCATCAACACTTGTTATTGCCATTTCTATAATAAACATTCTAATGGGTGTGAGGTAGTATCTCATTGTCATTTTGATTTGCATTTTCCTACAGGCTGATGATGTAGAGCATCTTTCCATGTACTTACTAGCTATTTATATATCTTTGGAGGAATGTCTAATCAAATCCTTTGTCCTTTTTAAATTGGGTTATTTTTTTTATTATCAAGTTGTAATAATTCTTTTTATATTCTGAATACTAAAACCTTATTAGATTTCTGATTTGCAAATATTTTCTCCAATTCTGTGGGCTGTCTCTTGATAGTGTTCTTTGATGCACTTTAATTTTGATGAAGTCCAATTTATTTTTCTTTTGTTACTTGTGCTTTTAGTGTCATATCTAAGTAACTGTTGTCTAATCCACGATGACGGAGATTTTTACCTATGTTTCTTTCCAAGAGTGTTATAATGTCAGTTATTGCATGTAGGTCTTTGACCCATTTTAAGTTAGTTTTTAAGTATGGTATGGGATAGGAATCCAGATTCATTTTTTTGCATGTGTATGTCCAGTTGTTCCAGCACCTTTGGTTAAAAGGCTATTTTCTCACTATTGAACAGTCCTAACTGCCTTGTTAAAAATCAGTTAACTGTAAATGTATGAATTTATTTCTGGACTCTCAAAGTTACTGTTGTTATGCCATTGCCACACTGTCTTGGTGCTGTAGCTTTGATTACTCTAAGTTAATAAAAAAAAGTTTTCATTATTCTAAGTTTGAAATTGGGAAGAGTTAGCTCCCAAACTCTGTTGTTCTTTTTCAAGATAGCTTTGGCTAGTCTGTGTCCCTTATAATCCCGTATGAATTTTTTTCCAATTATTTTTATTATAGAAGTTGTGGATTTACAGAACAATCATGCATAAAATACAGGATTCCCATGACCATCCTGTTATTAACACCATGCATTGGTGTGGAATATTTGTTACATTAAGTGATAGTCCATGGTTTAACTCAGGGTTTAGTTTGTGTAGTGTAGTTCCATGAATTATGTATTTATTTATTTTAAAGAAACTTTAATCACATAAATGTTACATAAAATATACAGAGGATTCCCATATGCCCCACTCCTTCCTCCCCACCCTCCCACATCAACAGCATCCTTCATTAGTGTGGTACATTTGCTACAATTGATGAACACATATTGAAGCATTGCCGCTAACTGTGGACTACAGTTTATATTATAGTTTATGCTCTGCCCGCGCAATTCTGTAAATTATGACAAAATACACAATGGCCTGCATCCATCCCTGCACTGTCACGCAGGACAATTCCAATGTCCCGAAAATGCCCTCATATTGCATCTTATTTTTTCCTCTACCTCTCCTCAGAACCTCCGGTAGCCACTGCCTCAACACCAATGATAAAAGTTCTTCCATTGCTAAAATAACAATAAGTCCGTAGTAGTAAGTCTACTTTAGTCCATTGTTCATTACCTAATCTTGAGGATTTGGGGATGGTGATGCCTACTTTGCCTTTCGTTGAGAGGGGGCTTAGATCCCATGGGGCAGAAGGATGAAACTATTTTGCTTGCAATTGCAGATTCTCTCTGTTCCTTTGGATGGGCATTGTCCATCATCATCACCTTGTTAGTTGTCCTGGGTGAGTCCAATGAACTGGAAGTAGGTGTTGCAACTCTTCTGAGATTCAGGGCCCAGCTGGCACATGGATGGGCCAAAAATTTAAGTCTTGTACATCAAGTATAGTACTATCAAGTATAGTACTAATTATAGGTTCAAATAGAAGGGGCAGAAGAGCCATGGGTAGGGAAACCACAAATGAGTCCAACTCTGTCACACTGGGGAGCATAAATTTCAAGGCAGGGCCCACTGGCAGTGTGACAAACCCCCTGAGGTATCTGCCCTGCCTTTGGTGTCCAGATGTCTCTAGAGCCTTCAGGAGCTCACCCGTGGGAGCCATGTCCCATCCCGAGGGGAAGGCAGTGCGTCTACATGCTGAGTTTGGCTTAGAGAGAGTCCACACCCGAGGAACCAGGAGACCCCCAGGAGGTAACTCAGACAACACATAATACTAGGCCAAGCTTCAATTTCAAAAGAAAAGGTTCATAAGTACCACCATCAACATCAAGGGCTTGGGGCAGTGGTCCATCCTCCCTTACTAGGTACCGCCCCTGCACTCGGGATTCCTGCTGTTATTCTAGAGAACATAGCAGTACTCTCCAGGATGGGAATTTGACTTTCTTTTGGTTATTGTGTGGATCTCCACCCAATTCCATATGATTTTAATGGTCAGCTTGGCCATTTCTGGAAAAAAGAATAGGGGGGCAGTTGAAAGATCTAGTGTGTGAAGCAAATTCCATGCCCGAAGTTTAGAGGTTTTGAGTGAGAATCCTTTCTTTTTATGTAGAAAAACCTCATGTAATCATGGCTTCTTATCTAAGCCTTTCACCAGACTCTGGACTACCTCTATGTTTAGAATAATTCCAATATTCTACTAGAAGGAAATTAAATCATGGGGCAATCCAATTAAAATCTAGTCGCTCATGAAACATTTTCAAAGTGGAGATGTTTCAAGAGGACACTATGGCAGAAAGTCCAGCTCTTATTGGCAAAAAAAGAGGTTATTCAGTAGATACATTCCACGTAGTTGTTCTTTGTGGTGATAAAAAATATATATATATATTCCTCCTGTGCAGACCTGGAGCTGCTGCTGAAGTATCCCTGAGACTGGTTATATACCTGAGAACAAAGTACAGGAATGAGAGCCTTAGGTTAAAGTATATAAAAGTATAAAACCAGAACATTTATACGGGGGGGAGGGGTTAAGTGCACGAAGTACATTATTCGTGTACAGCTAGTGCAGTTGGCATCCTGGAGAAAATATAACCCAAGTTGCTTTAAATCAAGGGAGCAAATAAAATCATATCAGACCAGGAGTGAGTTTATTTCAGCAGGTCTGTTAGCTTATTCCCTAATCATCTCTTTTGACTGTCATCACAACCCATTGCTTGGGATACTGTCTGCACCCTGTCCCAAGAGTGGGTTATAAGTAGACAACACATGGTAAAACCCTGCCCTACACCTGGTAGAGTCCCTCCCATAGAATGTAGTTGCTTTGGACTGGGTCAGTCAATCTGGACTTATGCTTAATCTTTTCCCTCTGGCATAGGATATGTTACGATGCCATCCTTTAAAAGGAAAACAGCTTCCCTATCCTGTCTACTTTCAAAAGCTGAAGTTCCTAGGGGTGGAAACTCAGGTAAAGCTTGCAGGTGTTTGATGGATTTCCCCCCAAACCCTCTCGTGATGAGTAGACACGGGTTGGATTTCCCTTGCTTCAATCCTTTCCCATCAAGGGCAAAGTGAAGGTGATGCTGGGGACTGTAGCCTGAGTGCCAATTGCTCCCTATCTACCTTATTCCACTGTCTCTGATCGATGCCTTCTCAAAAATTCTAATAGTGAAAGGATAGTTCCTACCCATCATGGCTAAATTTTGGGCCTCTGGGAGTAGAGCAGGCCTGTGTATCCCTACTTCCTTGTGATAAAAAGCTAGGTTTCTTTGTGAACTGAGAACCTGCTGACCCTTCCAAGGACTTAAGGCTACCACGTGGCAAGTGGTCTGGCAGAAAGGCACTTCTTAGGTTGGGGTGTCTGCTTGCATACTTTGATATTATGGTCTAGACCTCCATATTTGGAGCATCAGTCTTTATTTTTCACTTCTACATGGTCTTCCTCTTTGGCCACCTCTTATTCCCACAGGGTCCAATGACATGAATAGATTCTAAACCCTTCGTAGACATCTTAAAGGCTTTGCCCTTCTTCAGGTTCCTGAAGTTGTCTGTGTGCATCTTACTCTGATTCATAAAGACCTCCACTGGGGTCAAGCCCAACCCTAGTGTGAGTTGTCATAGATAGGAAGCCAAACCCCATGTACTTGTTGAGCACATAAATATGCCAGCATCTTGCCTCAGCTGTGGCTCCTCTGGTACTTCCTCTACATCATGCAGGGATCCCATACATCTTGGAACAGCAACTTGCAAACTGTTGGTTAGATACAGAGCCCAGCTGAGCCTGCAGCCCTAGTCCTCTGGCTGGGCAGCTTCCGGCCTAAGTACTGGCTGGAAGCAAAGGACTGGCTAAGAGGGGGACTGTTATATCTTCTTGACAGATTGACCCTTTTTTAATTATATAGTGTTCTTTGTTTCTAGTCATGATTTTTGTCTTAAAGTCAATTTTGTTTGATCTTAGTATAGCCCTTACCAGCTCTCTTGAGCACTCTGTGCATAGAATAGCTTTTTCCATCCTTTTATGTTCACCCTTTTTGTGTCTTTTAATCTAAAGTGAGTCTCTTGTAAACAGCATAAAATTAGATCATGGGATTTTTTTTTTTTTTTTTTTTTTACCCATTCTTCCAATCTCTTTTTTTAAATTGGAATGTTTAAACTAGTTATATTCTTAAATTTCAAGTCATTACTGATATGGGAGGACTTAGTTCACCATTTTGCTATTTGCTTTCTATGTGTCTTACATCTATTTTTAATGATTCTTAAACTTTTTATTTTGAAATAATATTTATCTGTTTTCTGACCATTTGAATGTAGGTTGTATACATCATGTTACACAAAACACTTCATGTACATTTCCTAAGATACTCACTTATATAACCACCTTAAGTTCAGTTACCAAGTTCAAGAAATTTAACATTGTGTAAAGCTTCTCGTCTATTTCCACTTTTTTTCATTTATCCAAGTAATATTGCTGGATTCAATTTCCTAATATGTCCATAAGGAATTTTTTAATGGTTTATTTTATTAATATATTTGGAGAACAACAACAAAACAGAATTATAGCTTAGTTATTTTGTTTCTAGGATGGGCTTATTTTCTGTTTCATTCATGTCTACTCTTTTCAGCATTGCCTTCTTTCTAGGATCTTTTTTTAATTTATTGAAGTACATCACTCATACACAAACATATATAAACAAGAAATATATAGTAATAGTTGTGAACTTACAAAACAATCATACAAAACATCATGCAGGGCTTTCATACCTCACCCTACCACCAATACTTTGCATTGTTGTGAAACTTTTTAACTAACGATGAAAGAGCATCCTCAAAATATTACTACTAACCAAAGTATCTTACATTTGGTGTATTTTTCCCCCAACCCATCCTACATAAACAGTAAGTGTATAGTAAAAGTTGTGAACTTAAAAAGCACACAAGCATAACATCATACAGGGATCCCATACATCAACCCATCAACAGCACCTTACATTGTTGTGAGACATTTGTTACATATTATAAAAGAATATCGTCAAAATCTTACTTCTAACTATAGTCCTTATCTTATATTTGGTATTTTCCCCTAATCCACTCTATTATTATTTTTTAAATATATTTTTATTACGGGAGTTGTGAACTTACAAAACAATCATGCATATGTGCAGAATTCCCATACAACACCCCTCTTTCAGCACACCACACTGTGGTGGAACATTTGTTATAAATTTTTAGATAATATCATCAGACTATTACCATTAACCATGGTCCATTGCGTACACTGGCACACTATTTCCATACCCCCCCATTATCAACACAGTACATCTTTGGCATAGATGCATGAATGTTACAGTATTGCTGTTAACCATAGTCCATAGGTCACTCCAGTTGTATTTTTCCCATGCTTCTCCACATTCCCGCCACCCTGCAATAGTGACATGCATCTGCTCTAGCTCATAAAGGACACTCTTGCATCTGTACCATCAACCACAATTCTCATCCACCTCTGGATTTACTGTTATTCAGTCCCTAGATTATTCTCTATTTCTTTCAATTGACAGTTACATCCCTAGACTACCCTTTCCAGCCACATTCCCATTTATAAACCAGTTGTTACTCAGTATAATGTGTTACTATCAACTCTATACATATCTACACTTTTACAGTAAAGTTAATTAAAACTTATACATATATTGTAAGCATCAGTAGTTCATATCAGTCCTCCTCTTATCTCCTTTAAGAATCCACCACCTACCATTAGGTCTTGAAGATGTTTTCCTACATTTTCTTCTAGAAGCTTTATGGTTCTTGCTTTTATATTTAGGTTTTTGATCCATTTTGAGTTAATCTTGGCTATGGATATCCAGTTCTCTCTCTCCCGTTTTTTGAATGGACTGTTGTGCAAGAGTTGAGTGGGTTTGACAGGCTATTCAAAAATCACTTAACCATAAATGTTCTGGTCTGTTTCTGACCATCAGTTTGGTTCCATGCTGTTTTTTTTACCAGTGTAGCTTGGTAATATGATTTAAAGTCTGGAAATGAGAGTCCTCCAACTTAGCTTTTCCTTTTTAAAATGTTTCTGGCTATTTGGGACACCTTACCCTTCCAAAAAAATTTGATAATCATGTTTTCCATTTATTTTTAAAAAGGTGGTGAACTTTTTATTGGGATTGCATTGAATCTGTATATCAATTTGGGTAGAATTGACATCTTAATGATATTTAGTCTTCCAATCTGTGAGCATGGAATGTTCTTCCATCTATTTAGGTTGTTTTAAATATGCATTGTAGTTTTCTGAATACAAGTGCTTTTACATGATTGGTTAAATTTATTCCTAAATATTTGATTCTTTAAGTCACTGTTGTAAATGGAATTTTTTTCCTGACTTCCTCTTTAGATTGTGCATTAGTAGTGTCTTTTAAAGTCTATTTCATCTAAGTGTAGCTACTCCAGCTTTTTTTGTTGTTGTTTATTGCATGCATGGAATATCTTTTTCCAGCCTTTCACTTTCAATCTATTGGTATCTAAGGTGAGTCTCTTGCAGACAGCATATAGGGGACTTATATTTTCTTATCCATTCCACCAGTCTGTGTCTTTTGATTGGAGAGTTTAACCCATTAACATTCAATGTTATTACTGTAAAGACAGTCCTTATTTCACCCATTTTGACCTTTGGATTTTATCCGCCATATTTCATTTTCACCACTCTTTTGGCACTTTTAGTTACTTTTACTGATATTTACTGGTGCAGCTTCATTTCTAGACTCTCTTCCAAGCCTCTCTCTCCTGTCTTTTCTTTTCAGACTGTAGCATACCCTTTAGTATTTCCTGCAAAACTGATCTCTTGGTTACAAACTCTCTCAGTTTCTGTTTATCTGTGAATATGCTAAACTCGCCCTCATTTTTTTTTAAAATTTTTTATTTTGAGATAATTTCAAACTTACAGAACAATTACAAAAAATAATACAAAAGTTATACAGAGAACTCCAGCATACCACCACCATTCCATGCCACCCCAATACCAAGAGCCACCAATTTTAACATTTTGCCACATTTGCTATATTATTCTAACTAGGTAGCCATATATCTGTGTATTTATCTGTTTTCTTTTCTTTTCTTTTTTTAAGATACTTTGATCACGTAAATAAATGTTACACAAAAAATACAGGTATTCCCATATGCCCCGCTCCCTACACCTCCCGCACCCTCCCACAAAAACAACATCCTTTATTAGCATGGCACATTCATTGCAATTGATAAACGCATCCTCAGGCATAGCCATTAAGCATGCATTATAGTTTACATTGTAGTTTACACTCTCTCCCACTCAATTCTGTAGGTTATGGCAAGATATATAATGGCCTATATCTGTCATTGCAGTATTCCTCAGTTCAATTTCAAGTCCTGAAAATGCCCCCATATTGTACCTCTTTTTCCCCCTCTCCCTGAGTACAGCACCTCCAGTGGCCACTGTCTCCACATCAATGATATAATTTCTTCCATTGCTAGAATCACATTAAGTCTATAGGAGAATACCAGTAAGTCCACTCTAGTCCATATTTTATTCCCCAATCCTAAGGATTCTGGAATGGTGATGCGCCCTCCACCTCTAATTGAGAGGAGGCTTCGATCCCATATGGCTGATGGATGGGACTCTCTTCCTTGCAGATGTAGACTTTCTCAGTTCCTTGGTGTGTTGGTTGTCCATCCTCACCTCCTTGTTAGTTGTCCTGGAAGAGTCCAATGAACTGGAGAGTAGGTGTAGCAACTCCACTGAGGCTCAGGACCCAGCTGGCACATGGACAGCCCAGAGATTAAAGTCTCTTGGATGTACACCTACCAACTCCAGCACCAACCGTAGGTTCAAATAAAAGGGACAGA
The DNA here is from genome assembly GCA_026826555.1 of Tolypeutes matacus. Taxonomy (NCBI): domain Eukaryota; kingdom Metazoa; phylum Chordata; class Mammalia; order Cingulata; family Chlamyphoridae; genus Tolypeutes; species Tolypeutes matacus. The sequence goes on along the minus strand of JAKSZT010053883.1, from coordinate 60,524,379 downwards.
AGAGGCATGTGTAGAGAAGTCACATCTGAGTCCAATTCTCACACTCCGGAGCACAAACTCCAAAGTAGGGCCCACTGGCAAGGCACCAAACTCCGTAGCTATCTGTCATGACCTTAGGACCTGGGTGTCTCCAGAGCCCTCAGGAGTCCCACTATTTGGGGTAGTATCTACTTTGGCTGTCTATGAGATCCTCCTGAGACGTGCATAAGCATTACCTCTCTGATGACCTCCTGACTCACTTTGAAGTCTCTTAGCCATATACACTCATTTGTCTTTGCCTTTTCCCCCTTTTATTCAAGGTCTTCCAGTTGTATCATCAGCTGGTGCTTGGTAGTAATCCCTCGGTGCCAGGGAGGCTCATCTCCGGGAGTCATGTCCCTCGCTGGGGGGAAAAGTAATGCATTTATATGCTGAGTTTGGCTTAGAGAGAGGCCACATTTGAGCAATAAGGAGGCTCTCAGGAGATAACTCTTAGGCACTCTACAACACTAGGCTAAGTTGCAAATTCAAGAACAAAAGTCTCATAAGCATAGTTGTCAATATCAAGGGCCCATCAATGGACCATCTTTCTTCACTAGTCATTGCCCCTGTACTTGGGGGATTGTTGCTGTTCCATTAGAGATTGTGGCAGAGCTCCCCAGGATGGGAATTCAATCTTTCAATTGTTGTGTGAATCTCTACCCACTGTGGCAATGCCTCATGAACATTTGAACATATTTTTATATCTTATATGTGTGCCCAGGTGAACTTCCTCCCATGTACCCCCATCACTGACATTCCACCCCACTGATCCTCTCCTGCCATAGTTGTAACCCTTTTGTGATCCAAAACCTCTTCAAAAATGAAGCCGAGAATATTGCCAAATTCAATTAATAGGGAAATGAAATAATAACAATAGGTTTAAACATAAGAAATAAAATACATATAATTTAAAGAAACTAAAACCAAAATAAAGTAAAAAAAAAAAAATGGGGATATTAAAAAGTGAAAAATATATAAAAAAAAATTAACGCATAAGCAGTTTTTTCACATCTCCCCTCTTATACTATTGGGGTGTGGGGATGGAGCCCCAGGTGTCTGACTCTTGAGTCTATGCTGGCTAAAAGTGCCTGTAGTTACCCAAAGAAGCCAGTGCAGTTCCCCCCAACCTCTTTCCTGCCAGAGGTGAAGCTGGAGCCTAAGCTAGGACTGCAATCTGATCTGGGTGTAAAGAAGCCAGTCCCTACCTTCACTGTGATTTACAGTCAGCCCTGTTCCCCTTATGCTGGGGGTAGACATAAAATGGCAGCTACCAGCCTGTTTCCAACTTGGACAGGTTCAAATTTTAGCTGTTCTTAGGATTATACTTTAGCCAACCAAATTTACTAATCAGTAGCTGAAGTTGGTAGCCAACCGTTTCTTCCTTCCCCATTTTTGGGAAATGTAGCTTCTAACTCCAGCCACAGAATAGCTCCTGAGGCTGCTTGTGCTGCCAGAGTAGGATGAGCACAGGCCTCCACGGCGTTCTTCAGTATTTTTTGAAAGACATTGTATAGGAGTGGATTTTTTTTTCTCTAAGAATGTTGGTAGTACTCATCAAAGAAGCCATCCAGGCCTAGAATTTCTTTGTCAGAAGGTTTTAATTAAAAATTCACTTTCTTTAGTTAACAAAAGGCTGTCTGTTTTTCGTTGTTGTTGAATCAGGATCTTCAGAATTTTAATCTTATCAAGTTCTACTCTCCTCCCTTTTGTCATTCTTTCTAACTTTGTTAAAAAAGAACTGAGTTTTCGCCAATTTGGATTTTGCTGATTGTATGCTTGATGGACACATATTTGACATATTCTTCTATCACTTCTATTTCCTATAAATTGGTAATTAGTTTTACAGGTATCAACAAATTCATTCAGTTTTTTGGCAAAATATATTATAGATTGTGTGATGGATCCCTTCACATTGTATCAGCAGGCACATAATACCTGATTTTCTCTCTGTGATGTTAAGCTTGATTAGTGTATTTAACTGGAATAACTGGAACTCTTTTATATTGGTGGGAGTTTAAAAAGATGCAAACACTTTGGAGAACTGTTTGGCATTTTAAAAATAAAGTTAAACCTGTATCCATCCCATAAGGTAACAATTCCACTATTAGATACCCCCCAAAGAAATGAAAACATGTATCTACAAAAGATGTGTATAAGAATGTTCTTAGAAAGGTAATTTATAAAAGCCTAAAACTGGAGAAAAATAAAAACTCCAGATGCCCATCAATAGGAAAATGGAGAAACAAATTGTGGTATATTTATACAAAGGAATACTATTGAAAAATAAAAAGGAACCAACTACTTAACAAAGGCAACAATGTAAGTCATCTCAAAAACACGTTGAGCAAAGAAGCCTTACATGAAAGTTACATACTTTATTATATGAAGTTCAAAAATAGGCAAAACTAATCTGTGGTTATAGGAATTAGAAAGTGGTTCCCTCTGGGCTCCAGAGGGGAAATTAACTGGGAAGGGGTACAGGGTGGTGATGGAAGTGCTCTGTCTCTTGGATAGTGGTTGCCTTTGTGTATATAATTATCAGAACTTATCAAGCTGAACACTTAAGCATTGTGCACTTTATTGTACATAAACCATACTTCAATAAACAAAAATTTATTTGAGGTAGAACCCACTTCATCTTTTCTTCTAAATAATACAAGGTGTATGAAGGCGTGAGAAGAAATAACCATAAAAATATTTCATAAGAAATTTCTTAAGGATTACACTGCAAGTAGAATAATGATATCTTTAATATTAAAATTAATATATTAATATTTTAATATCTTAAAATTGTGGGAGAACAATGTACAAATAGAAAACCAGTGCATCAACTTTTTAGCCAATATTTCTTTTATTTTCCTGTTAATTTTTTTATGAAGGTGAAATTTTAACGTGAAAATCACAGATCTTGAGTGTGCCGTTTGATGGGTTTTAACAAATGTATACCACTGTGTTGTGTCAAACACCTAGTCAAGAAATAGAACATTTTCATCACCACAGATCTAATGTATTGGTCATATTCTTTCCCTGCTATCCCTGTAAAATCACCGAGATAAGTGCAGAATGCTTTTGTTCTCTTTTTTCTAATGCAGATTCCATAATTAGTACATATAATTTATAATAATTATAACTTAGATGAGATATGCCAATAACCTAATTAACCGATTATAAAGTTATAAAAAATTCTCGCCCGTTAGCCGCTTTTATTCTTTTTTCTTTTGTATCTTGTCCAAATACCTATAGTTCCTGCATTTTAAATATTTCAGTGACAGAATAGGCTAGTAGTTCATAATAATAACAACAGATCTTTTAAATCTTATATTTCATCCTGAAAAAATCCTTAGTACTTTCTAGACTGCTTATAATAGATAAAAATCAATAAAATGCAGGCACCTTTTTGGTAGAATATGCTTTAAGCAAGGTGAAGAAATAAGCTACAACTTGTGAAAAATATTGAAAGAGAATGCCATATCCATTTGAAATTATGGAGAGAACACTGATTTTTTTTAAGGCCAAAAAAATCAGTGCCCAAATTTCAGTTTTGCTGGTATTCAAGGTTTGACCTCCTTGCAGGAAGTACAGTGGTATTTTAGCTGGTCATAGACAAAATCTTTAAAACATGGCATTTTTCTGTTTAGCAATCAATGTTAAATATCTCTAAGGAGGCAATAAATATTAGTAGTTGTAACTTTACTATAGAAGTAGTTGTAACTTATTTTATGATTTCTGTTTCCTTACAATCTTCCTTAAATAAGTTGTTTGCATTTTGAATCTTCTCCCTTCTCTAACCAAATCTATTCATTTCACTTTTTCTTCCTCTGTTTTTCTAAGGGTCTGGTAGATAGCACTTACTCTGTTGAGTGGTAAAAGGGCCCAACTTCTCAATTAGTAGCTCAATCTTCTCTCAGATCTCAGTCTTCTTAACTCTTTCTGTTGTGGGAGACTAATGAGTAGGCTAGTTTGGGGGATGGCAGAATGGAGAATTTTAGATAATTTCTAGACTCACTTAGAATCACTTCTAAGCATCTTCATGGATTAAAAGTTAGAGAATTTTGGTAAAATCTTGAGGGGAAAGAAAACTTAGAGAAGTAAGATTATGCCTTTGGTTATACCAGTAGGCAGATATATTAAAATGTGGTTGTTTACTGAAGAATATTTAGTGGGATAGTAGGAAAAGATAATTTTCATTCCCCCCCTCTCCCCCCTTGTATAATGATATAGACAGACATTTTTCTTTTAACACCAGCAACCAAAAGAAAGAAAAAGAGAAGCCTCGGTATTTTTAGAGGGAGGCGCGCGCACACACACAAAGTTATTTTCTGAAAGCTAGAAAATTGTTTTCAAGGAGAAATGTATGATCTACAGTTGCAATGTTTAGACATTTTGCAATTGTAAAAATAATTTTTTGGCAAAAATAGAAAAACAGATTGACATAAATGTACATTAGGAAAGTGACTTTGATTTATTGTACATCCACAGTAAAATAGTTCTGGCAATAAATTCTTGGAAAAGTATGGTAGGTGTTGGACAAATGTCATGGTTTATGACTAAATACATATAAATAGGTAAAAACTCAAGATGGAGAGTAATAGTAACTGCTTGATAAAACCCTTTCACCCTAGGAAGAAAAAAATATATTGCTTTAGAGTTATAACTTGATATTAGAGTTTGATTTTTTTTAAAAAAAGATATTGGTTACCTTTGTGGCTACTGTGGCTACATAACAGAAAGAATAGAATGCCTTTTGTTCTCCAATATAAAGAAGCATTTATCATTTAAAATCTTAACTGTAAAGAAGATTTTATTACTATGTATTTGATGCTATAGATTCTGGAAGTAACACTAAGATCATTTAAAAAGGTAACATGGTCACTATTTCTGCCACAGGTATTAAAAATAAAGGATAGTTGACCATGCAGAATTATGTAGCTATTTTAAGGCAGCTACCAAGCTACAGTTTCATTCTATAATGTTGGCAACATACCAAGAGCCTTTATCCCCTATATCCACCTTATGCTGTCTGGTCCACCTCTAGATTTCAGATTTTTCTAAAAGCCTTTTACCTTCACTTATCTTAAGTCTCACCCTTCCCTTTTCCTTTTGTGACCGATTATTGCATCCCACTTTGATTTTCTCTTTCGTCTGAATTTCTATAACACACATACTACCTTAAGACCTCTTTTCTGCTGTTTAGTTTTTGGTAGAAGCTACTTGAGACTAGAACAATTTGTTATATTTCTCCATATACATTACTTAGCAAATACTGGGTGACCAGTAAACAGTATGGAAAACAACTTTTAAGGGAATTTAGAAGAAAGAACAATTAAATAGTGTGATAATGGGTGTTTGGAGGAGATGTATTACCAAGGGGACATAAACTAAACTAAGATCAGATCTTGGGGAAGATTAGAAAAATGACGTTCCAGACTAGAATCTCAGAATGAGCTGAGGCACAAATATATGTATAGCTTAGTAACTGAAACTATGTGTGCCAGTTAATATTGGACGAGTGAACTAATGAACAAATGAATATATCTGAGTAAAGTGATTTGGCCAAGTTTACTGGTCTTGTTCCTTTCAAGTCATTCATTCATCACATATTTTTAAGTTGTAGGGTTCATAAATGAAGAGATTGCAATTTTAAGATACCCAAATTCTTATAGGGCAGGCAGAAATGTAAAAAAAATATTGAAATATGTCAACAGCAAGAAGAGTTATATACAAGGTCTATGGAAAATCAGAGGAGTTTGCTGCAGAGAGGATTTGTGTAGAATGGACCAAATTCTCAAAGACCTTAAATGCCTGGCTAAATTGTTTGAAAATTATTTTGGTTATTTTTAAGGTAAGGATACTGTGTCAGAAATTGAGAAATGTATATATTTATTCATCTATGTTTACTTTTTAGTTTTTAATTGCTTATGTTTTCAATTATTAAATGTACAAAATAAAGTTAAAAAAAAAAAAAAAATCCTACCCCTTATTAGTCACCTCTCAATCTCTCTGTCCTTCCCTGCCACACATAACTGCTAATCTATTTCTAGCTCTGTAATTTATTTGTATTTACATTTGTACAGATGGAGTCAAACAATATGTAGTACTTTTTGTCTAGTTTCTTTCACTTAGTATGCTTCCTTTTTTATTTTAAACATTGATGGAAGATTATTAATAAATTATTATACACTAAAAAAAAAAAAAAAAAAAAGAATATTGTGTCAGAGCAACTTTGTGACAGATTAGGACAACACTGATCCTTTCTGGGATTTCCTTGTAGGTCTTGGTTAATTGGCACTTCTGGGAGTTTCCCTAGCCTGGCCCCTTATTACAGGTTCAGCTGAGCACAAATGTCAGACGTGGTTTGGGAGAGTTAGCCATCTGACTTTGTTGGAAATATAATCTCAGAAGGTAGTAACCCTTTAATGTTAAAATTTCATAAATATCAAAAAGATGCCTTTATTGTAGAGACCAGAAACATCTATATAATTTGAAAGTATATTAATGATTCTGAAGTGATAGTTGAGTATATTTGAAATGTGAAAAGAAAGAACAAGCACAAGAATATTGGTTTGGATTTTGCTGACTTTTCAAAAGTATTTTCAAAGATCTATAACTAAACAGAAATATTTCTGTCCAAAATTATTTATTTCCAGTCATTTGATCTTTCAAAAATGAAAAGGATGAAGAGTATTACAACTTATTCTCCAACAACTGGAACTCGTCAAATGAGCCCATTTACTTCTCCCACAAGCTCTAAAGAACAAGAGCGCAGAAATGGACCATCAAACGGTTAGTTGAACATCCTTTTTGACTTATTATAAGATTTTTCTAGTTATTGGTTAAGGCAAGATTTTGATTTAAAAATATATGGGTCTTGCTGCAGCGGATTTTTCTCCTCTCAAAGAATTCAACATAGAAAACGCTAGAATGTTGATAATACATTGGACATAAGTGTAAACTTTCTAGGCACTTATTTTAAAATGCTACTGCAGACTCTGTCTCCTTACTAACCTATCCATTAAATAGAAATTATGACCTGACTGCCTTCAGCTACGATCAATTATAATGGTTACAGATACTCCCCTTAATAGGCTATCCATCTTATGCAAAAATTAAAGGGCACATAATTCAGATACTGCTGCGCTGTAGTTTAAGAGTGATACTTCTAAATGTTATTTTTATCCATGTTGTCCACTTAGTTTTATCCACATTTAGTACATCTTTATATAGATTGCCTTTATTTATTATATTTTATTCCATTCTTTTCTTTTACTATTTTAAATGTGTTTACAGAAAGGCTTGGAGAATTTTCCATTAGAGGAAAACCTTATTTTAATATGAAATTCTTTACTTTAAAGTATTGCTAGTTTAATTTTGACCATACATATTTGATGTTCTCTGCCAGTTTATTGCCAGAATATTTATTTAAAAGTTAAAATAATCTGATTTCATAGATTTAATTATTATTATTAGAAAAGACCATAAATTAGTGACATATTGGTTTTATAATATAAAATTTTAAGTAGACCCAAATGTAATAAAATATATTTTTAGGTATGTTATGATTAGCCCAATCCATATTTTATTGCTTAGTATTTATTGCATGCTAAGCATATATTAGAAGCTATACAGAAAAAAAAAAGTTTTGCCTTTTTTACCTAATTCTGTTTTAATGAAACACATTGTTTTAGATTGCCAGCTGCTAAAACAAATATCATACAATAGGTTGGCTTAAACAATGGGAATTTATTGGCTCAGTTTTGAGGTTAGTAGAAGTCCAAAAGAGAGGTGTCAGCAATGTGATGCTTTCTCCCCAAAGGCTGTGGCATTCTGGGGCTGGATTCCAGCAATCCTTAGGATTCCTTGGCTTTTCTATCACATGGACATTCTCTCCTTTCTCTTCCAGCATCTAGCTTCTTGTGGATTCTTTTATTATATCCAGTTTCCTTTGCTTATAAGGACTTCAGCCATACTGAATTAAGGCCCACCCTCATTAAGTTTAGGCACACCTTAACTAATAACATCTTCAAAGGTCCTATTTACAAATGGGTTCATACCCACAGAACCAGAGGTTGGGACCTGAACACACCTTTTTTGAGGGACTTGATTCAATCTCTAACACACATATAATATCTTAAACTTTTGAGTGACTTTAATTTTACTTTATTTAAATGTTTTTAAAGCTATTACTGTTAGGTTTGTTTTCACAAAATATGTGAAAATGTGTATGTATTAGACAGCCAAAGGAGCGCTAATGCAATATACCAGAGATTGGTTGGTCTTTATAAAGGATATTTATTTGGAGTAGAAGTCCACAGTTACCAGGTCATAAAGCATAAGTTTCTTCTCTCACCAAATTCCATTGCCACGTGTTGGAGCGAGACAGCTGCCAACGTTTACCAGGGTTCAGACTTCTTGGGTTCCTCTCTTCCCAGGGCTGCGTTTCTCTCTGGGCTCAGCGCCTGTTTCCTCCAGAAGGTCAGCTGTAGACTATGAGGCTCTCTAGGCTTTGCTTCTCTCCACAAGGCCAGCTGTAAACTCTCAGAAAACGTCTTGTCTCTCTCCCGGGGCCTTTTCTCCAGCATCAAAACTCCAACATCAAAACTGCTACTCAAAACCTGCTGCAACTCTGTTCTTTGTGATGCCTTTTATATTTTCTTCCCCCACCCACCAAGGGGTGGGGCTTAATGCCCTAATTATAATTTAATCATGCCCAGATTAACAGATCAGTTTACAAGCATGATCCAATTATATTTTTGGAATTCATAATTACATCAAATTGACAAACGGCTACAGTGTATATTTTCTCGAAGTCCCATAATCTCTTTTATATGCACCTGATACATCTTTTGTTTGAAATTTAAAATTAATACTTTAGAGATTACACATCACTATACAGAAATATGAATAGATTTTAAATGGATATGTACTCAATTTCCATATTGAAATTAAATATGAACTTAAGGGAACATTCCTTTTACCCATAAAAACATTGGCTGCATGATCCCAGCAGACATTTAGTTGGATAATTATCACAGATTGTAATACTAAGTTTTTAGTTTGTCAAAGGGCTGCCAATGCAAAATACCAGAAATTGGTTGGCTTTTATAAAGGGTATCTATTTGGAGTAAAAGCTTACAGTTACAAGGCCCTAAAGTGTCTTTAACTCAAGGCTGTTTTCTCACCAAAGTCTTTTGCCACTTATTGAAGCAAGATGGTGGGCGATCTCTGCCTGGTCTCTCCTTCCTTCTTCCTCTTAAGGCTCCATAGTCGCAGCTTCTTCCGATCTCAGCTGTAGGCTGGCATAAGGCTCATTCCTTTCCGGACCTTCTCAGCTGCTTAGATACTTTCCTATCTTCAACTGCAGACTATCAGGCAAAGGCTCATATCTCTTCTTGGGGCTTTAGCTGTTTAAGCCTTCTCCTTTCTGTCACATGGCAGAACCAAAATGACCAAGTTCTCTCCTCTTCCGTGTCTATGGAGTTCTCTCTCTTCCTGTATCTTCTTGAGTGAGTGTCCATTTTTCAGCCCACCAAGGGGGTGGGGACTCAACCCTGAGTCATGTCCTACTGATGAGGTCAAATCAAAGCCCTAATCTTTTATCAAGTAAACTTAAGACCTTTGAATTTAATATAATCAAATGATATCACACCCAGAGGAACAGACCAGTTTACACATATAATTTTCTCTTTTTTGGGGATTCATAAATAATATCAAACTGCCACCGATGGTAAACTTTTTTTCTCCTTTACTGCCAAGAACACATCAGACTATTTATTAGAGTAGAAGGATAAACAAAAAATTTGACATACTTAAAGAGAATACTTGTAATCTAGACAGTAGATCTGAGGAAATCACCCAGTCTGTAGCAATATAGCACAGAGAGATAAAGAGATAGAGAATGTGATAAAAAACAGAAAACAAAAAAAATGATGGAATAAGAAGGTTCAACTTATGTCAAATAGGAATTCTACAGAAGGGAATAGAAAAAATGGAACAGAGGCAATATTCAAAGATATAAGGACTATACATTTTCCATAATTAAAAACATGCATTTCCAGATTAAAGTAGCATACTTGTCTGAGCAGGATGAACTAAAATAAGGATAGTGAGAAAACTGCAGAACATCAAAGACAAAGAGAAAATTTAAAAAGCAACCAGAGAAAACACATACTTTCTACAAGGGAATGGCAGGTTGATGGTAGACATTTCATCAGTATCAATAGAATCCAGAAGAAAATGGAATAATGCAATACCATTAAGAATCTTCATGATTTTTACTTCAAGAATTGAGGATGAAATGAAGCTGTTTTCAGACAAATTCTGAGAGAATGTACCATTCACAGAAACTCACTGAAAGGACTGCTTAAAATGTACTTCCATGAGAAGCAAATGGACCCTCATGAAGGAATGAAATGCAAAGAGTAATGGTGAAAAATGAATTAGCAAAATGTTGGTAAATCTAATCATAAAGTTACTATAAAGGAAAAGACAAACATTTTGAGAAGGGATTAAAAAATAATGCTAGGGCTATTTAACAGACCATCCTAGCATCGAAGATTAGTGAGAGGGAAGAAAGGAGTCAAAGTGTTTTGAGATCCATGTATTGTTAGGCAGAAGATAGGATATCTACTAGTTGACTATTTAATTGTGTTTTTGTTTCATTGCCTGTAAAATGGGGAAAATAATAATACCTACCTCAGGGTGGTTGTGAGAATTAAATGAATTAATACACACATACAAAAAAACATTTAAAACAGTGTCTGTCATATAATAAGTGTTCAATTCATATGTTAGCTATTTTTATTGCTATTATTTAAACTTTAGAATAGGACAAATAAATGCAAAGGAAACAAAGTAAATATCAGCTTTTTAAAAAAGATAACTGATGTAGAAATTATTATTAATATAGATCAAAATAGACTAAGGCAAAAAGGCGTTATTGAAAATAATGGAGATCTTTATATAATGATAGAAGGAAAAAGTTCACCAGGAAGATAAAAGAATCCTGAACCTAAATCTAAAACAAAAATTCAAAACACGGCTAAATATGGCAGTATTATAAGGAGAGACTGACAAATTCCCAATCATCATAGAAGATATGCTGCTGATTTCAGAAACAGATGAAACAGATAAAATGTTAGGAAGGATGTATAGACAGTTTAAACATAGCTAGCAAGCTTTATCTAATGAGCAGTTGCCAAATTGCTATTTTGTATCTTTTGTATATTTTACAAAAACAGAACTAGATTGGTGTCACAAAGGAAGTCTCACTGTACCAAAAATTGCTGTCATACAGATGACATTCTCTGATCAAAATTGTATACAATTAGGAATCAGTAATAAAAAGTCAGCCCTCCATATATTTTAATCCATTTGTTTGGAAATAAGGAAACTTCTAAATAATTCATTGATCAAAAATTTATAATGGAGTGTGATGTCATCAACATGGCTATTTAAGATACCCCTAGAAAAGTCTCCCCTCAGAATCAACTAATAAAAAGACAAATCCCACTTACTTGGAACTCTGGAGTATGATAGAGACTGGAGAGGGACTCCACAAAATGCTCAAAGGAAAAAAAGAAAAATCAGGTAGGCGATTTACATTTCAGACCTACCAGTGTGGTTTCAAACCATAGAACCTCTAAACAATGAGTTAGAACCCCACTCATATCTAGACACAGGGATTCAAATCCACAGAGACCCAGGGTGGAAACAAGCAGCTGAGAAGTACCACATACAGTAGTGCCTTCATGGAAAAAAGAGACCAAAGCAGAACTGTTAGCAAAAGGTGCACAAACTCAATCCAGTCTCTGTTTGCTGGACCACATAAAACAGACCTTTCTGGATTAACCTCATCTGGCTCTCCGAGGTGGGATACCCTAATGGGAAAGAACCGGAGGCAGAAAAGCCTCACAAAAAAGGAGGGTAGAGGAACTGAACTGAGTAAGACAGGATGAGTCCCAGAAATGAAAATTATAATGAGAAGGGGACACTGAGTAAAGGAGAGAATTTAAACAAATCATCGGAGTTGAGGGTAAATTCTGCACTAAAAACAAACAGAACTGGTCAAGATCACCAAAGTAGGAAAAGAGGAAAAGAATCTTTCTCCTGGATGTGAAACAATCGCATGCAAAAATGCAATCTTAAAAATTGTACCAAGGGAACTCCTTTCTTTCTCATTCCCCAGCCATCTTGGCAGCTGCTCTTGGTTGGGGGCCATCCTGCACCTAAGACAGGAAGATGGTGGCTACAAAGAAGACAAAAGAATCGTTGGAGTCAATCAACTCTAGGCTCCAACTTGTTATGAAAAGTGGAAAGTATGTGCCAGGATACAAGCAGACTCTGAAGATGATCAAACAAGGCAAAGTGAAACCAGTGATCCTTACCAACAACTGCCCAGCTTTGAGGAAATCCGAAATAGAGTACTATGGCATGTTGGCCAAAACTAGTGTTCCATCATTACAGTGGCAATAATATTGAATTGGGCACAGCATGCAGAAAATACTGGAGAGTATGCACATTGGCTATCATCGATCCAGGTGATTCTGATATCATTAGAAGCATGCCAGAACAGACTGGTGAAAAGTAAATCATGTGAAAATTTTCTTTAATAAAACTGGCCAGAGCTTGTTAAAAAATAAATAAATAAATTATACTGCATTTCCAGATGAAAAAGAGCTGAAAAAAATCTGAACAGTTAAACATGGGCTACTCTAAATACCCAGAATGAGTTGGACTAAGCATAAAAGAAGAGCCTTAACACAAAGCCAATCAACAATAAAACCCGAGACAAGAAGAAGAAACTGAACTTCAGGATTAACACATCAAAAAATCAAATGCCCAGAAGTTAGCAAAAAATTACAAGCCACTCTTTCGTCTTGGCCGCTGACATGCTATCCAGATTGAGAAAGACCCAGAAACTCCAGAGCCATGTGAGCCATGGCCATGGCCATATTGGCAAACACCAGAAGCATCCAGGGGGCTGGGGTAGTGCTGGTGGCATGCAATCACCAAAGGATCAACTTCAACAAATATTACCCAGGTTACTTCAGGAAGGCTGGTATGAGACATTATCACTTGAAGAGCAATCAGAGCTTCTGTCCAACTGTAAACCTTGATAAACTGTGGACCTTAGTGAGCAGGCATGGGTAAATGCTGCCAAAAACAAGACTGGAGCTGCTCCCATCATTGATGTGGTGCAATTGGGCTACTGCAACGTTCTGGGGAAAGGAAAGCTTTCTTCGTGTCACGCGAAGGCCAAATTCTTCAGTAGAAGAATTAAGGATGTGGGGGGAGCCTGTGTCCTGGTGACTTGAAGGGGGTTCATTAAATGCCAGTATGCTTTTCCCTTGTGGTCTGAGTATAGACTCTTCAGCAACTTTACATCCCTACTTGTGCAGCTAATACAGATCATAGTCAGCATCAGGAACTCACCCTAACCAGCTTCTAGGACAAAGAATGTGGAGGCTTTAGCCAATTAGTAAACTTGAACCTTATTTTCATCTGTAAGAATGGTAATCTGTTGATAATTTTAGTTGAGCACCTGTTTGCGTTGTTTACAGTGGGTGGGAGAATGGACCCATATCTATTCCATGAGGATCAAAAGAGAAGATTCAGTTTCAACGTGTCACCTCTATAGCAGGACAGAGTGATAGAGTTGAGGCAGTTCTATAGGGCTAAATTCCTGATCCTAAGGATTTCTTCCTAGGTCCCTTATTTTGGACTAAGCCATTCTAATTTTAACCAGAATCTAGAATTAATAGTTTTTTCTTCTACTCAAAAATGTATCAACTTAATTTTGCTATGTTGGCACTAGAAAATCACTCTTTTCTAGATATTAGCATAAGCAGTCCCTTGTTGTTACTTTGGGAAAAAAAGGTAAAGTAATGCAAACTGGAAACTTTAATATTTGATTTAAATATTTGATGTAAGTATTCCTTAGTAAAGCTTACTAATTTATTTTAAGCTAATTATTTAAGTTAATTATATTATCAAATTGAGTTTCTTTGGTTTTCTCTCTGCTGTACTAAATCCCAGTGAAAATTTTATTCAAAAGATTGTTTTTGCTATATAAAGTCATAGTAATTAAAAATCAGGGAAATGAAAACCAAAATAGTTATTGAGTAGTTGTAATAGTGAAAAAAATTTTTTCCATAAGAAATTTAGGATACTTTTTCTTTTCCCACCTCCATTTCATTTATCCACCTTTTACTTTCTATTTAAAATTTACAATCTAAATTTTATTTAAAATTTGGTGATCTCTCCCTTAACTTTGTGTTCCTCTCTTTATTACGTAATATATAGGAAAGAGGAAAAAATTGAATTCTCTTGGTTCCAGATTAACTGAAAGAACAGAATCTACAACAAAAGACAATGATGAGTAAGTTTGTTGTTTTTGAAATAATACGTGTCTTGCAAGAAAAATTTCATATTTGTTAGTGATAAGGGAAATCATTTCTTTATAGAAATTAATAATGTGTTGTTGAGTTGAAGTATTCTTTCTTAAGTAAAATAGCTTATTTGTAATATGTTTTGCTGTGTTTCTGTAATGGTGATTTATGTGTCTTTTTTTTTCCCCCTCTTTAAAGTTTCCTATTTATTATGTTTTCATTTGAACTTCACTGCATCATGTTGAGGTTGAAAGGAAGGTATTTTTGTTAATAGAGAGAAAGTCAAGGCACAGAGAGGCTGAATAACTTGCTCAAAGTCAAAATACTAGTAGACTGTAGGTGAGGCTGTTGCATTTCTTTTCTCTTTTTTTTTTAACTTTTTAGTTTGAAAGACTTTCAAACTTATAGGACAGTTATAAGAATACAAACTCCATACAGAGAACTCCAACATATTCCTACCCACCCTCTCCTCCAGATACTCAGAGCCAACAATTTAACATTATGCCACATTTTTTTTATCTATCTATCTGTCCATGATCTGTCATCTATTTATCAATCCATTTTCTGAACACTTGAGTGTAGGTTGTATACATCATGCTTTTTGAACACTTAATACTGCCATGTACATTTCCTAAGAACTAGGATATTCACTTGTATAACCACCTTAAGTGGTTATCAAGTTCAAGAAATTTAACTTTTTTTTTTGATGAAAAAGATTTATTGATAATTACTTTGTGATCCAAGCTACACTTTTCCCTAACTTAATTTTAATATCATCGAGCCCAGTCCTCCCAACCTTTACATTAGAGACAGACAAGGCAAGGCTGAGGAAAGCACCCTTTTTTTAAACATACATAGAGAATATGTTGTCTGGGAGCATAATGCCTAACAAATAGCTGGTTCAAGGCAGAATTAGGAGAACAGTAAAGCTAAAAGAGTAGGGGATCTAAAGGAACCTGAAAGGCTCACCTGCCTAGCAACCAAACATTTTTAAATTGACCTGCCAATGTTGCCTTTGAATAATGACATTATCTGCAGAAAACGACTCCATATGTATCCTGGAAAGAATATTTGTGTCTTTCCACTGAGGCCAAAGGATTGAATTAAACAGAATAGGGAACTGAATTTTCAAAGTAGTGCATATGTTCAGTTCATTTGCCATTTGAGCTGTATCTTCTCTGCATGACACACTATGATGAACATTGAAGGGTGAAAATGAAGGAAATGAAGTTTCTACCCATTGGGAGCTCATGGTCTTATGTTTTAAGTTATATACCTTCCCCAGCTTAGAAATGGGTTATGTTTCAAAATGTGTTTGTTTTTTGTTTTTTGTTTTTAATTTTAATTTTTTTAAAGATACTTAGATTACATAAATGTTACATAAAAAATTATAGAGGATTCCCACATGTCCCGCTCCCCACATCTCCCACACTTTCCTACATTAACAGCATCCCTTATTAGTGTGGTGCATTGATTGCAATTGATGAACACATTTTGGACCATTGCCACTAAGCATGGATTACAGTTTACATTGTAGTTTACACTCTCTCCTGCACAATTTTGTAAGTTACAACAAGATATGGCCTGTATCTGTCATTGCAGTGTCAAAATCTGTTTTAAATATTGTGTGGAACTCAGAATGCATTTTTCCATACAACTAGTGTTAAAATTTGTGGTTATAACCCCAAGTCAGGCCATAAGTCTATTTCATAATGTAGCTGATCTATAATCAGTAGGAGTCTAGGTTAATGGAAACTGAATGCTGTTTAGAATACAATAGAGACAAAAGGAAGTTTCTCACAGAAGTTGTTTGGCATCTCCTGCATTACAGTATTATTTTATCTGCCTTTTCAAGCTTCTTTTCAGACTACCTTTGTTTCTTCCAGCTCCAAATATTTTCATACTACTTGATCTAGTCTTCCCTACCTCACAAATGTTTTTTGTTTTAAATTATGCTTTCCTTACCCTAATCAAAGCGCCCATTTTTTTCGGTGATACTGATGTCAACTAAGTAGTAGGAGGAAAGCTTTCTTTTTTATATAACTTGTTTACTTTTTTTTTTAAGGTAATATTTGTACATAGTAAAAAATTCGAATTACATAAAAGGGTATATAACGAAAAGGAGGATATAATTTATAAATCACACATAATGTTGTATTTGAAAGAAGATGCCTGCTAAATGATTTTCTGATACAATTATATAACATGTAACAAACATAGAAATAAAAGTATGCAATGAAATAGAAAAATGGTTTTGTACAAAAGTGATACCACGTAAACATTCCAATCTACCTATTGCTTTGCCTTTGAATCAGTTCCACTAAACTATTCTAATTTTTCATAGTTTCTTTCCTTGTTTCTACTTCTGAACCCACCAATTTGCTTAAAGTTCCGGGTTTTTTAGCAATAGCACCTATGGAGTAAGCTTTCAAGTAGCAAGGGAAGAACAAGAACCTTGGAAATTTGCCCTTAATTTCTCTCAATCTTTGTTTCTAAAGAGCCCTGTTATTTATGTATGTGTTATACTCCATGACTTGGTGTTAGAATTAGTGAATTTAAGTACAAGCTTAGATATTTTACAAGATAGGAAAAGAATGCATTTCTGATTCTTTTTCCACTCATCATAAAATTGCTCAATCCTAGTCCATAAAGCCATTTCTGCAGCTTCAGTAATGGGTTTTCTATTTATTCCATTTCTTTCCTTTGTAATACCATTCTAAAGACTTGGATTTTTAAAATCCCAAATTAAACGAAACACTTCACACTGGTAGATAAGTTTTAAATGATCATAATATTTTATGTTTTGTTTTGGAAATATTCCTGTTTTATTTTTTTTCCTCTTTGTGAAATATCACATAGCTAAGAGACATCAAAAAAGAATCAAGGCATCTGCTTCTAGACTGTTTTATGGGACTTCTGTACCTTGGTAAAGTCCCTGTAGATTTGGTGTTTGGTCCTGTACTATAGAGGTTTAGAAAATTCACTTTGATGAACTTGCCATGAGACGTTGAAGCAAAGAGGATTAACCAATGCAAATCAATCTTAAGAGAAACTGATGAATAAATGACAGTGCCATCTTATTTTGAGAACTTTATTGATAGAACTTCTGATATCAGGAATTTTCTCAGGATACTCTCTTCTGAAAGGTCAAATAAAAAGAAGTTCTTTAACGATATGTAGTGATCTAAGAATTACAACTAAGGGACTAAGATGTTTTAAAGAATATATACTGCAAATATTCTTGCTGTCCTGATTTTGTGATAATCAGGGTAGGCTAAACATTCACTATATTAGAAACCATGCATGTGTCCCCAGACCTAGTTTTTCTCCCTAGGTCTGGTATCTAGAATGCTTGTGATAAACCAAGCCTGATTTATTATATAACTATCCTGTATGGAAAATGACATTCAGCCTTAAGAGATATAGCAGGGCGGGTGGATGTGGCTCAAATGGTTGGGCGTCCATCTCCCGTATGGAGGGACCTGGGTTCGATCCCCGGGAACCCCCAGTAAAAAGTAAAAAGAAAAATATAGAAGGCGTGAGGGCCGCCAGGCCCTGTGCACGGGTGCGCCACCAGGCCCCATGAGCGGGTGAGCCCCCCAGACCCCCCCAAGCCATGCAGCAAGATGATGATATAACAGGAGAGTGACACAAGGGAGAGCCAAGATGAGACGCTCCGAAAAACCAGGAATTAAGGTAGCATAGGCCTCTCTCCTACATTGGAGGTTCCGAGGATCGAATCCCGGTGAAGACAGGAGGAACAGGATGAGAAGAGAGGGCAGGAAACAGACACAGAGAATTGCCCAGCGAATGGACACATAAACAGCAAAAACGGTAGTGGGGGTGGGGGGGTAAAAATGGATGAAAGTAAATAAATACATCTTAAAAATAAATAAATAAAAATTTCCTAGGCAAAAAAATAAAGAATATATATATATATATAACCTTTTTTTAAATGAGTTAATTTTTTTTTTTTTTTAACTTTTTTTTATTTTTTTGAGATACTAGGACCAGAGATTGAACCCGGGACCTTGTATGCAAGAGGCTGGCGCTCAACTACTGAGCCACATTGGCTCCCCTGTATTGGCTTCCTTATCTGTTTGCTCCTTTTCTTTAGTAAGCACTGGGATCCAAACCCAGGACCTCCCATGTGGGAGGTGGGTATTCAATGGCTTGAGCCACATCCGCTCCAGAATATTTTTATTAAGCTGGGTTAGCTATATAAATCTCTTTCTACCTTTTAGGGGTATTTCTTTTTAAATAATTTTTAAATTTCTTAAAAGATAGCACAGTGATTTAGCTATCAATACGGGAAAACTGTATCTGGACCTCACACCATATACAAAAATCAATTCCATATGCAAATCAATTGCGGACCTGAATATGAAAAGTAAGAGCAAAACTTTTTAAAGGAAAATATAGGACAGCTTTTCATGACCTCAAATTAGGCAAACTACTTCCAAGCATAAAAGGAAAAAATGGAAAAATTGGAGTATTTTTTTATTTTATTTTCAAAGAAGCTTTAGATTACATAAATGATGCATTGAAAGTATAGGGGGATTCCCATACACTCTACCCCTTCCCCTTCCTACACTTTTCCTCATTAACAACACCTTTGATTGGTGTAGTACATTTGTTACAATTGATGAACACATATTAAAGCATTGCTATTAACCATGGTCAATAATCTAAATTATAGTTTACACCTGGAACTGCACATTTTTTATAGGTTTTGACAAAATTTATAATGGCCTGTATCCATGATTGAATGTCATTCAGAACAATTCCAATGTCCAAAAAATGCCCCATGTTACACCTATTCTTCCCTTTCCCTCAGAATTTATATCAATGTTGCAAGTTCTTCCATTTTTAGAATAATAACAAGTCTACTTTAGTAGTCCAGAGTTGCATTTCTACCTTATGCTTGTTCTTTCCTCAATTTTGAGAATTTTAGGATGGTGATGCCCACTCTGTCTCTGATTGAGATGGGGCTTAGATCCCATGGGACAGATGGATGGAGCTGTCTTGCTTGCAGTTGTAGATATGCTCTGGTTTTGGAGGATGGGCCATTGTCCATCATCATTTTGTTAGTTATCCTGGGCAAGTCTGATGAACTGGAGAGTAGATGTTAGCTGCAACTCTGCCCAGATTCAGGGCTCAACCAGCATATGAACAGCCAGAAGATTTTAAGTCTCTGGTACATATATTTAATGGGTATAGTGCTAATTATAAGTTCAAATAAAGGGGGCAGAAGAGCCACATGTAGGGAAAGTATATGGGAATGTTCTTTTGGCAAATATGGCAGGGAAGAGTTACTGGGACAGGGTGTTGGGGGTGGGGGAAATGTGAGATAGGGTGCACCTGGGACAGGCTTCTATGGAATATGAAAGTGTTCATCTTGTCATAGTGTGTTATCTCAGTGGGTGGAGACCTACACAATAAACAAGAAAATATTAATCTCCTATCCTGGGGAGTCCTGCCATGTTCTCAATTAGAGGGGCAAGAGTCTCTCAAGAACATAGGGAGTGGCTGATGAAAGAAAACAGACCAATATGTCAAGTCTTCAGTATTAATGCATGTAACTATGAACCTTATTCCTCAAAAATTGAAACTTAATGGTTACCATAGGTTCCAAAGGGAGGGGGATGGAAGATAGAATAGATGAAACAGGGCATTTTTAGGGCATTGGAATTGTTCTGCATGATCTGGCATTGACAGTTTCAGGCTATTATAACTTTTGTCAAAACCTGTAAAAGTGTACAGTGCAAAATGTAATCTAATGTAAACCATTGACCTATGTGACTTTTCTGTAACTTAAAGCTTCTTTGAAAATAAAGCAAAAAATAAGACACTAGGGGAACATACAGAAGAAATTGTCACTGTATATAAAAGATAACAGATCTTATGGTGATGAAAGACACAATGAAATTTTTACTTTTTTTTTTTTTTTGATTTTTGATTATTTTTATTTATTTTTTGGCTTTGTTTTTAGGGAGGTTTTAGAAGGGTTGTAGCTGTGGCAGGGGAAGATCACTGTTGCAGGGTGTTGGTTTTGGGGTATGTGTGGGGAGGGATGCACCCGGGGCATACCTCCATGGAATATGAATATGTTCAAATGGTTATAGGGTGTTATCTCAGTGGGTGGAGACCCATGAAATAACAAAATGAAAATTGAATTCCCATCCTGGAAAGTCCTGCTACATTCTCTAATAGAGCAGTTAGAATGCCTAGAGTACATGGGCAGTGCCTAGCGAAGGAGGACAGACCAAATACACCAGGCCCTTGATATTGATGCTTGTACTTAGGAACCTTGTTCTTCTGAAATTGAAACTTAGTATTATATATTTCCTAAGAGTTACCTCTTGAAAGCTTCATTGTTGCTCAAATATAGCCTCTCTCTAAGCCAGACTTGGCATATAAACTCACTACCTTTCCCCCAGCATGAGACATGACTCCTGGGGATGAGCTTCCCTGGCACCGAGGGTTTATTACTGTGGCAGTTTGATATTATTTATGAATTCCAAAAAGAGATATTGATTATGTTTGTAAACTGATCTGTTCCTCTGGGCTTTAATTGTATTAGATTCAGCTGAGATGGCTTTGATTAAATTATGTTAAGATTAGGACTTTGATTCGACCACTTCATTAGGTCAACTCAGTTTGAGTCCCCACCCCCTTTGTGAGCTATATAAGTGGACTCTCAATCAAGGAGACACATCAGAAGTAGATACACAGGAGAACACAAGAGAAGCAGATACATGAGAAAAGAGAGAGCACTCCAAAGACATGGCAGAGGCCCCAGGAAGAGAGATAAACCATTTACCTGATAGTTTACACCTGATCTTGTGAAGAGAACAGCAGCTGAGCCCAGAAAGAAACGAGCCCCAGGAAGAGAGATGTGCCTTATGCCAGCTACAGCTGAAATTTGAAGAAGCTGGACCCACAGAGCCTTAAGAGGGAAGAGGAAGGCTGAACCCTCGCAGTTGTTGCCAGCCATCTTGCTTCAATGTGTGGCAACAGAGTTTGGTAAGGAAGTAACCTTGAGTTGGACTCTTTAGAGCACTGTAACTATAAGCTTTTACCCCAAATAAATACCCTTTATAAAAGCCAACAGATTTCTGGTACTTTGCATCAGCACCCCTTTTGGCTGACTAATACAATTACCAAGCCCCAAATAGTGATGCATTTGGAAAAAGACCTTGACCAAAAGGGGGAAATATTAAATATAAATGAGTTTTTATGGCTAAGAGATTTCAAAGTGAGTCAGGAGGTCATTCCAGAGGTTATGCTTAATGCATGTCTCAGGAGGATCTCATTTAATGCCACAGTAAACTGTTCCTCAAGCAGGGGTGCTTCTGAGGGCTCTAGAGACATCTAGACAATATAGGCAGGGCAGAAAATCTCAGGAATTTGACACCCTGTCAGTGGGCCTTATCTTGGAATAAATTGGACTATTTTTAAACTAAGAACTTCTTTTTCATAAAAAGGAACTTTTTGAGTGTGAAAATACAGCCCACAAAGTAGGAGAAGATATTTGCAAGACAACCCATTAGAAAAACTGGCAAAAGACTTGGACTGAGCCTTCACAAGACAGGATATTTTTATAACCAATAAACATATGTAAAGGTAATCAACTGGGAAAAGTTAGATCAGGGAAATGCAAACTAAAACTTCATTGAAATACCTTCTACATACTCACCCAGAATAGCTAAACTGAAGAAGAAGGAAAATACTGGGTGTAGTTTCCTTTGGAATGAGGATGCAGAGTGTGGCAGTTTGAGATTATTTTATGAATCCCCAAAAGAGAAAGATTATGTTTGTAAACTAATCTGTTCTTCTGAGTGTGATACCCTTTGATTGCATTAAATTCAGCTGAATTGTCTTTGATTAGATTGCCTGTTAAGATTAGGGCTTTAGATTTGACTATGTCAGGGGGTGTGACTCAGGTTGAGTCTCCACCCCCTTGCTGGATCTGATATAAATGGACACTCAACAAAGACCAGACACACAGGAAGAGAGAGCTCTGTCATTTTTGATCCTTCCATGTGACAGAAATGAGAAGACTCAAATAGCTGAAGCTCCAGGGAGAGATGAGCCATTTTGCCTGATAGCTTACAGCTAACCTTGAAAAGAGTGCAGGACAACTGAGACTGATATAGGAAGCCCTAAAAGACAAGCTGTATGCCAGCCTGCAGCTGAAATTGGGAGGAAGCAGAGCAGCTGAGCCCGAGAGAGGAAGCTCAGAGGGGAAGGCTGAAACCTGCAGATATCACCCGCCATCTTGCTATAAAACGTGGCAGCTGACCTTGTATAAACCAACTGGTACTTTGCATCAGTACCCCTTTGGTGGACTAATACATAGAGTAACTGGAGCACTCAAATTTTTGGTGGGAGTATAAATAAATAAATAAAACCACTTTGGAAAACTGGCAGTATCCACTAAAGCTGGACATATGCACCCCCTATGGCCCAGCAGTCTACTACCAGGTATAGATACCCAATAGAAATGTATACATATATTCACAAAAAGACAAATATCCAGAATGTTCACCGAAACCTTATTCATAATAGACTCAAATTTGAAAATATACTAATGTCCATCAGCAGTTGAATAGGTAAACAAATTGTGGTATTCATCTAATAGACTACAGTAAAATTTATCTATAGCTAAAAGCAGCAATATATGTGAGTCTTACAAACATGTTGAGTGGAAAAGATCCTAGACACAAAAGATTACACATATAATTCCATTTCTATAAAGTACAAAAATAAGCAAAACTAATCAATACTGTTCAAAGTTAAGATGATGGTTAAATGGGGAATAGAGACTGGAAAGAGGCATGAAATAAGCTTCTGCGGTGATGGTAGTGTTCTATTTCTTGATCTGGATGCTGATTAAAAATTTTATGAGTTGTACACTTAGGTGTACATTTTTGTATGTGTTTTATACTTTAAACGTTTTTTAAAGATGATATTTTATAAACATCAGTAAAGTTCCTTAATTTATCCCTTTGATTTCAATACCCAGTAAACCACCAGCTATCCTGTAAATAGTCTTGAACATCACCAATTCCTTCAGAAATGTTATAATTAATTAAGTAGATTATAACTTTTGGGATGCGTGGCCCAATCTGGACATTTCCCAAACTATATTCTACAGAACATTTGTATCTTTTTACATGTTCATAGTTATTGATGGGGTAAAAAAAAAAAAAAAAAGTTTTATGGTCAAACTTATTCCTTTCTTAAATATTTAAAAGTCATGTGTAATAGACATAGCTAATAATGGCTAATATTTCTTGAATATTTGCCATGTACCAGGCATCTTTTGTCATACTTAATCCTCTCAACAACACAATGAGGTAGATATTGTTACTGTCTTTATATAGATGAAGAAACTGAAGCTTAGGTAAAATAGCAACTTAAATTTACAAAGCTTCACATCCTGCAGACTGCTTTTAATTATTGTGCTAGAGTAACTACTGACAGCCCAGCATCTCTTCCTTATGGGAATAGCATTCTTAAAACCACTCTTTACCCTATTCCAGTAATATGGCTCTTTATTAGAGGACTGCCAAGTTCTTAAGTTTTTTCATTACCTGGATAATTGATTGGTCCAGTGATGGGTAGCTGACCCAACACAGTCACAAAACCCCATCAATAACTATTCCATAGGATTTATCAAGTTCGAGGTAGGGAAAGAGAGTCATTACTACTCAGGTAGAGATCTTAAAGCAAGGCTATTGGTGGCACCCATGTTCTTCACCATATAGAGGAAACTGGTTTGAAATGGGAAAGAAAGAAGCTATAGCAGAGAGCAGAAAGGCAAGAGACAGTCCTGTTTGTCTTGTAGTCTCTTCTTCCAGTTGCTCCTAAAGCCTCGCCAAATCTCAGCCCGTCTCTCAATTATGGAACATACTTTATATTCCTCCAAGGAATTCCCCCTAATGCCCATGCTAAACTAGGTCCACCTTCAGCCTTCTACAGCTAAACTGTTTAACTGATAGAGCACATTAGGTTACTTCAGGGTTTCTCAACCTCAGCGCTGTTGACATTTGGATCATGTAATTCTTTGTGGTAGGGACTTTCCTCTACATTTTAGAATGTTTAGCAGCATCCCTGGTCTCTACCCACTAGTATGCCAGTAACATCCTCTCCCCTGCCCCCAGTTGTCAAAATCAGAATGCCCCCTGGGAGGCAAAATTGTCCCTGTTGAGAACTACATAATTACTTAAAGTCTTGAGAAATCCTGAAGTGAATAAACCTATTCTACTTGATTTAAACCAGACAATTCCCCAAATATATATGACTGTGGAACCTCCCCTATCTTATTTTCCCTGTTGCTATGACAAATACCACACAATGGGTTGGTTTAAACTATGGGAATTTATTGGCTCATGATTTCAAAACCTTCAGCTTATTTCCTTTTGGGGTTGGTAGCATTTTAATGGCCTGGCAATTCTTAGGGTTCCTTGATTTTTTTCCTATCACATGGAGATGGCCTCTCCTTTCTCTTCCGGGTTCCCTTGACTTCTAGCTTCTGGCTCCTCCCTATGACTTTCTCTTCATGAAGCCTCCAGTAATAGGACTAAGACCCAACTTTGTTCAGTTGGGCCACATCTTAACTAAAAATAACGTCTTTAAAAGGTCCTATTTACATTGGTTCACAATCAAAGGAATGGATTAAGAACGTGATTTTTTCTGAGGTTACATAATTCAACCTACCATCACCCTGTTCTCTTTTTTCACAGAATTATGAGTATTCCATGGAACTCAAATATGGGAAACATTTGTATTAGTAGATACCCTGATACTATCAGCAAGTCATTTGTAAATGTCTCTTAGGATTAGTTATTTCTGCAGATGCTTGCTCTTGTCCAATCTGGGCGAGTAACTTTTTTCTGGTGGCAGGAGTATGTGGCATACTTTTGACCTGTAACCCCCTACTCTGCAGGCTTTTGAGAAGATAAAGAAAGCCAGTGTGTTTGAATCACTGTGTTTTCAATAACTCAAGTCTTTTATTTTAATTTTGGCAGCCTGCAAAATGAGAACTATCTTTGGTTCACATGCTATTGGAAAAACAACAATATTTCAAAGACATTTAAGATTTTGTATAAATTCCTTTAGGTAGATTTGCATTTACCATTGATTTTTTTACTGTATTTTAGCATTTTCTCAGGTCTTTGACATAGAACAGGAAAAATAGGTCTCAGCTTATGTTCCCAAGATCTCATAATTACTGAATTATGAGAAAATAAAAATAAAGCAACCATTAATTTATCCATTCAACAAATATATATTACTCATAGCAGTCAAATATTGTGATAAGTGCTTTGACCTCACAGATCAATAAAACCTGTTCCTTGAAGAGCTCATGGTCTAGAATGGGAGATGGACAAATAAGTGATTAGAACACAGTGTGGTGTAATGATGGACAGCATGACTACAAATCAAGTTTCTAAATAAATATTTTTATTTTAAAGGCTAGTGAATGATTCACAATATTCTATATGTATTTATTATCTAGCATTAAAAATAACATTCTTTTAAGAATTCCAGCAAAATATTTAATCATGAAATAATAGTGGTTAGTTGGAGTAGCATTTTTGTTTACATGTTTTATTTTCTAAATTATGTTTTTAATTTCTATTGTAAAGTTCATTTAAAAGTTGAATTTCATATCCTTTTTTACTAGAGAAGTTGTAGGTTTACAGAAAAATGATGCAGACTTTGTCTTAAAATGCAAATTTTGGTTAAAATTTTAAATGCAACAAATATCTTGAAACCCTTAAAAACATTACAAATGTGGAGTGGTTGTAGCTTAGTGGTTGTAGCTCAGTGGTTTACATGTATAAGGCTCTGGGTTCGATCCCCAGCACACACCCCCCCCCCCCAAAAAAAAAAAAAAAAACATAAATTTTTGAAGTAGAATCTATAGAGAAAAGATGCTTAAAAACTACAAATAAGATTTTTCACTGGTAAATTCTCTGCAAATGTCCTCTCTAAACAGATAAAACTTGGAAATTTTTTTAAACTTTGGATTTGGGAATAATTTCAAATTTATAGAAAATTTGCTAGACTATTACAAGGAACTCCTGGGCCCTTTCCCCAGATTCGTGCTTGTTAACATTTTGTCACGTGTGTTTTCATTCTCTGTGCCATGTATGTACACATACACATATGTACACATACATTTTTTTTCCTGAATATTTGAGAAGTTACAAGTACCATCTCCCTTTTATCACATAATACTTCAGTGTGTATTTCTTAAGAACAAGAATTTTTTTATGTAACCGTAGTACAAATATCAAAATCAAGAAATTTAACATTGATAAAATGACTATTACCTAATATACAGCCCATATTCAAATTTTCCCAGTAATATCTTTCATTGAAATTTATTTCCTCTGATCCAAGATTCAGTTCAAGATCACATATTGCATAATGTTTTTTTAAGTGCCCTTTAATCTGGAAGAGTTCTTTAACCTTTGTCTTCCGTGACAATAATATTTTTTAAAGGTACAGGCTGGTTTTCTATAGAACACTCTTCAATTTGGGTTTGTCTGATGTTTCTTTATGATTAGATTCAGATTATGCCTTTTTAGCAAAAATATTACAGAAGTGATAGTGTCCTCAGTGTATTACTTTAGGAAGGATTTTGTTCTATTATTGATGAGATTTAAATTTTATCAGTAGGGGTGATGTGCACCAGGTTTATCTACTATAATGTTAATAGTTTTCCTTTTGTAATTAATAAATACTTTGTGGGGAGGTATTTCGAGACTATGTTCTACCCAGTAGCTTTAGCATACATTGATGATTCTTGCTGGGTCAGTTATTACTCTGATGGCTGGCCTTATTTTAATTCATGAGTTCATACTGATTCTGGGTTTTTCCTTGTCTTTCCATATTTGTATCCTTTTCTTTATTTGCATACCTTCTCAAACAATGGATCTCTGGCTCCTAACAACAGCATTACACTGACACATTTGAGTTATATCCTCCAACACACAAAAAAAGGTTTCAGAATTTCTTCACTTACAAAACTACGAAAACAAACCTGCTAGGGGTTCAAAATTTGTTTGCAGTCATTTTTGTCTTTGGATTGAAGGTGTATAGTCAAATTTTTGTGTTCTATAATTACTTGGATTAGTTTTTTTTTTTTTCCCCTCAGTGTGGTTGTTATTCATTTGAAATAGGTCCTTGTTTCTGTTTGTTTTTAATTTTTTCTCTCATTATTGATTTTATTTTATTTTTTCACTATGTAAAACATTAACATGGTTCCAGAAATCAGAATTGTACAAAAAAGTATACTCAGAGAAATGTTACTCCCTCCCCCATTCCTTGTACCTACTCCCTGTAGATAACTAAATTCATTAGATTCTGGTTTATCTTTCTTATGATTACTTTTGTAAAATTAAGCACTTTCAATTTCTATTTCTTTGTTTCTCTTCTTACTTATACAAAATATGGCATACAATATATATACTCTTTTGCACCTTGCATTTTTCATTTAGGAATATGTCCTGAGGGAAGCGGCTGTGGCTCAATCAGTGGGGCTCCTGTTTGCCATGTGGGAGGCCCCGGGTTCGGTTCCCGGGGCCTCCTGGTGGGGGCGGGCCCGCCCGCACGGTGTGGTTGGCTGGCCCGGCGAGCGCAGGCAGCAGGGGGGGATAAATGAATAAATAAATAAAATCTTTAAAAAAAAAAAAAAAAAGGAATATGTCCTGAAATCACTCCCTGTTAATCAATTTGAATGTAAATGTAAGCATTCTTCAACCAGGAAAATACAGTTTCGTGTTTAGGTTAAAAATTTTTCCCCCAGAAGCCAAGTAGTTAGTGGCACATCAATAAAGCCCATTTAAAAACAAACACTGGGAAGCATATGTGGCTCAAGTGATTGAGCTTCCACCTACCACATGGGAGGTCCCAGGTTTAGTTCCCAGTGCCTCCTGGAGAAGACGAGCCAAGACAATGAGCTGGCACGGTGAGCTGATGCAACAAGATCACGCAACAAGGAGACAAAAGAGGAAAGGCGATGAGAGACACAATAAAGCAGGAAACTGAGGTGGCTCAAGTGACTGAATGCCTCTCTCCCAATGGGAGGTCCCAGGTTTGGTTCCCAGTGTCTCCTAAAGAGAAGTCAAGCATACAGCAAATGGACACAGAGAGCAGACATGCAAGCGTAAACAGCGAGGGATGGGGGTATAAATAAATCTTTAAAAAAAAAAACAAAACACCTACACATTAATATTTTATGTGAATTTACATATTCTTTTTGTTCTGAAAGGAAAATACATAATTCATTGTCATTGGCTTTTCTTCCTTTTGGTAATTTGCTGCTGCTTAGTATGGCTGTGAAATTATAATAATAGTGACTACCCTTCTATAAAGCTTATTTTCATTAAATTTTATTTTGAGATAATTGTAGATTTGTATGCCGTTAAGAAATAGTACAGAGAGATCACATGTACCTTTTTCCCAGTTTCCTCCCATGGTAAGTAACATCTTGCAAAATTATAATACAGTATCACAACCAGGAAATTAACATTGACATGATCACCCATCTTAGGCAGATTTTTCTCAGTTTACATGTACTTGTGTATGTTCAGTTCTGTGTAATTTTTATAACGTATAAGTTCATGTATCTACCTCCATAGTCAAGATACAGAACACTTCCATCATCACAAGGTTCCCTCTTTTTGTACAAGGCTTATTTTTAATCACTAGTTTATTCTTTTGTATCATAGGAGTAACTTTCTATGCGAATATTCTCACTGACCTGATTTTGTGATAATCAGGGTAGGCTAAACATTTGCTATATTAGAAACCGTGCATGTGTCCCCAGACCTAGTCTTTCTCCCTAGGTCTGGTTTTTAGAATGCTAATGATAAACTAAGCCTGATTTATTATATGACCATCCTGTATGGGAAAAGACTGTAACTTTGGGTATCTTTGGTCAACCTTAAGAGATATAGCAGGGGACAGATTTGGCTCATGTGTCCATCTCCCATATGAAGGGACCTGGGTTCGATTCCTGGGACCTCCCAGTAAAAATAATACAAAGAAAAATATAGAAGGTGCATGGGCCACCAGGCCCCGTGCGTGGGTGCGCCATCAGGCCCTGCGAGCCACGCAGCAAGATGATGACGTAACAGGAGAGTGATACAAGGGAGAGCCAAGACGAGACACACCGAAAAACCAGGAACTAAGGTGGCACAGGCGGTAGGACGCCTCTCTCCCACATCGGAGATTCTGAGGATCGAATCCCAGTGAAGACAGGAGGAGAAGGATGAGAAGAGAGGATAGGAAACCGACACAGAGAGTTGCCCAGTGAGTAGACACAGCAACGGCAAAAGTGGGGTGTGTGTGTGTAAAAATGGATAAAAGTAAATAAATCTTTAAAAAAAAAAGTATAGGAGAGGAAGATATGGACTATATATAGTTAGGGGTAATACTTTCACGATGCTCTTTCATGATTTGTTAACAAATGTTTCACAGCAATGCAGGGTGTTTGGCGGGGGGTGATGTGTGGAAGACCTGTATGATGTTATGCATGTTTGTTTTGTAAGTTCACGAAGTTTATTGAACACTTACAGTTTATATACGTTCATGTATGAATGATATACTTCAATACATTGTTGTTGTTTTTTTTAAAAAAAAGAGTGACTTTCTTAGATTTGCAACTTTGATTTCTATACTAATCCAAGTAAAACATTTTCAATGAGGTATGCCAGAACTAATATTTTTTCATAATGTATACAATTAATGTGCCAAGTAGCCAACTGGTCAGAATTCTCATGTTGTGTACTTTCATTAAAAGTTTTATGAGTCATAATTTCTCATTACTGTATTTTAAGTATTCAGTCATGCAACAAGAATGTTTGACTTAAGGCTCACTTTCTATCTAAATGAGGGTCTCTAGAGGTGAGTTACTTCAAAATTTTTATCTAAACCTTAGGATATAATTGTGCCTATATACTGTAGGTGAATAAAAAAGCAAAGAGAGAAATCAATATTTAAAAGTCATTGATTTTCAACTATTTAAAAATTTTGATAACAGGTCACTTTTTAAATTTTGTCCAGATTTTATTTTATTTTTTTACCTGACCCGTCTTCCTTCAATGAAAAGTGCCTTTAATTAACTTTATGAATAACAATCACCTGGAAATGTATATTTCTTTTTTTTTTTTATTATGGGTAAAAATAAAAATTCTCACAATACATACAAACATTTGCAAATTGATATATAAATATATTTGCATATATGTGTATTTGCTTACAAAAATGTTATTTATATATATATATATACATATATTTTAAGAGGTGCTTAGATTACCCAAAATATTACACGGAACCCACTGGGATTCCCATGTTGCCCACCTCCCACACCTCCCACCACATCCCACACAACATCTCCCACAGTATGGCCCACCAACCTCAATGAACTTACACATCCTGGAGCCTTGCCACCAACCATAGACCACAGTTCACACTGTAGACCACACTCTCTCCCACTCAGTTCTGAGTGGTGTGTGCTGATTTAAAATGGCCTACATCCATTGCCACAACAGTACTCAGGACAACCTCCAACTCCCAAAGAAGCCCCTGTATTTCAACTGCTCATCCCCTCCCTACCCAAAAACTGTCAAGTGGCCACTGGCTCCACCTCATTGTTATAATTTCTTGCATTGCAAGAATCACCATATGTGAGCAAGAGAATACCATCAAGTCCACTCTAGTCCATAGTTCTTCCCCCAATCCAGAGGCGACTGGGATGGTGATGTCCACTCCAACTCCAAGTGAGAGAGGGCTTATATCCCATGGATATGGTGGGTGGGATGATCCT
>JAKSZT010053883.1:60435126-60488122 GCA_026826555.1 Tolypeutes matacus | reverse complement strand
AATGGACTG
This sequence comes from Tolypeutes matacus, assembly GCA_026826555.1. Lineage (NCBI taxonomy): Eukaryota > Metazoa > Chordata > Mammalia > Cingulata > Chlamyphoridae > Tolypeutes > Tolypeutes matacus. Next base: position 60,488,113 of record JAKSZT010053883.1, on the reverse strand, counting down.
GGAAAACAAATGGAGGAATATATATATATAGTGATTTAGAAGGCTAGAATTATGAGGAGGTAGAGAAATAGTAGAGAAATGTCTGAAAGGAAAAAGTTAATACTAATAAAAAAAAAAAAGAAAGAAAAAAGAAGAAGAAAACAAAATAGACGGGATAGAAATTGACACCCTTAAGTTGTGGGCCTATGAAAAAATGTTGTCTCTAAGAGCCACAACAGAAAACAGAAGGCAGAAACATGCAGGAAGGATAAGCGATAGTTTGTAATACAGAATCAATATATACAGCGAGTGGGAAATTACTGAATAAGAAGCCCAGCAAATAAGCGACCAGCTGGCAGCACCTATTTAAAAAAAAAAAAATAGAAGGAAAAAGGAAGGGGGGAGGGAAATGGGAATAATAGCAATAGACCAGAAAGTAACAGAGAGAAACCAAAGATCCACACAGGCAAGCAATCAAACAGAGCTAAGGGGGGGTCAATGATTCCCCTAGGGTCCACGTGGATCCTTCCTGCCTACTTGTGTTTATCAGTGAATTTCCCCACAGGGTTCTATATGCAGGTCCTGAAGCAGCTTTTAGCTATTAAACTAAATTAGAAAGAATTTATTTTTCATTTGTTGAGGTGACCTCACTTTTTTTTTTTTTTTTTTTTTAGCCAAATGCAGGACCCAAAATAATTCCTCTTCTAGACCAACCCCATTACGGAAGGGACCCTAGCTGGGCCCGTGGAAATTAATCAAGCACGTCCCACTTTCTGGACTCCCCAGGTTAGCTGAAACTCTGATGTTAGTCAGTGAGGAGTGCTAAAGTCGGCGGATTCCGCCCCTTCTGGCGCCGAGCTCCAGCGTCACCGGGCTGCTCAGTAAATCAGTTTGAGTGCAGATTCGCATCTGCTCTCAGCCTGGTGCTGCTTCAGGTCGGCTTATCTGCTCCCCAAAGCTATGGGGCGGTGCAGGCAGCCAGATCGATGTCTAAAAATATAAAATACCCTTCCCTGTCTTCCAACCGAACCCTCCCCTTTTTGGGAAGTGTCCCTTCCTCCTGGCTCCGCAGCCGCCCGGGTCTTATCCCTGGGTGGCTAGGGAAATCAGCTGCGTTCCCCGACCAAAATCCCCCCTTCGGTTCACCGGGTGCTGACTAGCTCGTTTGCTCTGTTCACACAAGGTCCAAGGGGCGCCAGGCAGCTAGCTCCCCAGAAAATAAAACTTTTTCGCCCCGCCCGCGGCTCCAAATGGCCGTTTTATTTTTTTTTTCCGTAACCGCGGGGCTCAGCCGCCTGTGCCAACCTCCACCGGCAGCCTCAAAACTCACGAATCTCCACCGTTCGGTCCATGCCGCCGATCCGCGCAGATAGATGTCCCAAGCTTCTCACTCCACGTGTGCACAGCACAGACCCCCGGGCAGGACCCCGTCCCCAATCCGCCTTGCTCTGGGAGCTTGCAGTGTGCGCCCTCCTACACCAACGCCATCTTGCCCTGGACACCCTGGAAATGTATATTTCTAGGCCCTATTAACAGACATTCTGATTAGTAGACCTTGGATGCAGCCTAGGGATTTGCACTTTTCCAGTATCACCAAGGAATTCTGATGCAAGTGGTAAGAAAATTACACTTCAGAAATATTGTGTAATGGTTTAGAACATAGGTTAAATACCTGGTTTGAATTCCTGTGCCTCTTGCTATATAATCCTGAAATTTTAAATAGCTTCTCTGTACTTCAATTTCTCTGTCTGTAAAATGGAGATATTTACCCCAGAGGGTTGTTTTAAGATTTAAAAAGATGGAGCTAATGAAATAACAAGTGCAGTGCCTTGAACTTAGAAAGCATAAAAAAAAAATTTAAAAAAAAGTGTCAGCGATATATTTCATTTTCACACCCAAAATAATCACTTTAGATAAATAGATGTTTAGTGACCCATGAGGTGTACTATTTCATGATAAAGAAAAACCCCAGTATTTCATTCTTCCTATATACAAGTTCATTTGTAACCCTTTTTTTTTTTAATTAGAGAAGTTGTAGGTTTACAGAAAAGTCATGCAGAAAACACAGAGTTCTCATATACACCCCCCCCAATTATTAATACCTTGCATTAGTGTGGTTAATTGCTAATATTGATGAAAGGATTTTAACTGTATTATAGTTAAATTTATCTTTTCTTCTGTTGCCAGTGTTTTTGGTATAAAAAGTCCAAGAAACCATTGCCTCTATGTCCTGAAGATGCTTCCCTACATTTTGCTCTAGGAGTTTTATAGTTCTTATTCTTATATTTTGGTCTTTGATCCATTTTGAGATGATTTTTTTTTTTTATATATAGTGTGAAGTAAGGGTCCATCCACCAGTCCATATTCTTTTGCATATGGACATCCAGTTATCCCAGCACCATTTATTGAAGAGACTGTTCTTTCAAAGTTGAGTGGGCTTGGCACCCTTGTCAAAAATCAGTTCCATTCCTGGGTCTGTGCTTGCTCATAGCCTTAGAAATTCCCCATATACCATTTATAGGAGTTTGAATGCCTTCTCTATTCCCTTTGAGATAGATTTTCATGCCCTCTTGGGTACTTCATTGTGTATCTTAATATAGATAGTCCTTTGACCCCCAGTACACTTCAACTTAATTGTTTTTTTACACTCCTTTAGCTGTCTGCCAGCTCCTTTCTGCCTTCAGGACAAATTTTGGAAGGGCAAGCCCGAGACAAGTTAACTAGTTCAGTCTTTCAGATTTCCACCCAATAGGTTAGCACTAACTTCAGGCACCCCACTATGCACATAGGGACCACTTTGCCCTCCAGAACAGGCCAGAGACCCACAATGGGAGCACAGGCTGGCTCCACACTGCACTGGTGAGGTGGCTGAACAGGGGCAAGGGCTCTAGGGGCTTCTCCCATGACCTTTGAAGCTGTGATTTCTTGATTTGGCCCTCACCTAGTTACTGCAGCCCTTTTGTTGTTTTTGATAATTTTGAGGAAGGGTCTTTAAGATTCCTCTGCCACTTTTATCTGAGTAGGTTTGGAACAATGGCCACCCTCAGAGCTGGCCCCTAGCAATCTGAGGTAGGTGATTAAAAGCAGTGATTGGCAATCATACCACATACTTCTGGAGTTTGAAAGATTAGGTCTTTATAGCCCACCCTGGCACCAGGAAGTTGCACCAGGAGCCAGGGCTGCATTATGTACTACTGCCTGCTAGCAGGATGGGGGATGGGGGAAGGTAGCACTGTAGAAAGGATGAAATTCACTGTTTTTTTTTTTGCCACAGTTTACCAACCTCTTCCTCCACCTCTCCTGCACACTGCTGCACAGTGTTTCACTGGACTCCAGAGTTTACAAACAGTTGATTCAGACAGTTCTTGCCAATTCAGTGGTTGTTCTGGTGGAGTACTGATTTCCTGGAGCTTCCTACTCCACCATCTTCCCACAATCCATCCCATTTATGACCTTTTGAGAGTACAGTGTTAATAGAGTAGTAAAATAGAAATCTGAGTATGAGTTTAACCTCATTGTAGAGTAAGTAGAGATTGAATCAGACCATTTATTTCCAGCAATGGTTTGTGAAAGAAAGAATATTCATTAAATTAACAAGGAAAAGGAGAGTTAAGCAGTATCAGGAAGCCCTTCAAAATTATTTATTTGTAATATTGGTCATCTGTGGTAGGTTGTATTATGTATGTACCCCAGAAAAACATGTTCTACTCTGAATCCTATTCCTATGGGTATGAACCCATTGTAAATAGGACCTCTTGAATATGTTTTTTAAATTAATATGTAGCTCAACTAAATGAGGGTGAGTTGAATTTGATTACTGGAGTACTTTATAAGCAGAAGAAATTCAGAAATAGACCAAGTCACAGGAAGGAGCTAGAAGCCAGAAATCAATGGAACCTGGAAGAGAAAGCAGAGGACATTATTACGTAACAGGCAAAACCAATGAACCCAAGGATTGCCAGCCAGCCAGAAACTACCAAACCTGGGAGGAAGCAAGCTTTCCCTCCTCCAAAACTGTGAGACAATAAATTCCTATTCTTTAAGCCTACCTATTTGTCATAGCAGCCTAGAAATGAAGACACCAACAATACTGCTGTATGAATGATTTCTGCAGCACTGGCAGTTTAGGTCAGGAGCAAATAAAACAGAGAAATCCACAGCTGAACATCAGAAAGACATGTGGAAGAAGGTTAAAGGGCTACAGCAATTAACTGTTTCAACAGTGTTGGTTGAACCAGTACTGGATTGGTCAGCCATGGAGTCTGTAATAGAAAGGAAGTGAGAGAAAGAGAAAACTGAAAGATGGGCATATTTCACTTGGATCCAGGAATTAATGGTTACTGGACCAGGTCTTTTGAGTTGTTCATTTGATCCATAAAATATTTACCCGGCACCTACCATACAGGCACCCTGCTAGGCAACTTGGGTTATAACAGTGAATAAGGCAAATATTGGACTTGCCTCCATGGAACTTACAATCTGATGAGGAAGACAGATGTGAAACAATTGGAAGTTACAAAAGGAAAAAAAAATCAGGATCTTTAAAGACCAATATCATGGCATTTAGAGGGTTTTGCCTCTTCTCCATCTGAATTCCCAATACTTAGTGTACAGTAGGCACTATGGATTGCAAACTAGGGAATCACTAGGCTCTTAGCCGATTTTTTCCTTTGCTTCCTCTTCCATACTTAAGATGGCATAGCAGGGGGGCGGATGTGGCTCAAATGGTTGGGCGTCCCGTCTGCCATATGGGAGGGACCTGCATTCGATCCCCGGGACCTCCCAGTAAAATTTAAAAAATTTATATATAAAAGGCGCATGGGCTGCCAGGTTCTGTGTGCTGCCAGTGAGCCGCCAGGCCCCGGGAGCCATGCAACAAGATGATGACGTAACAGGAGAGAGACATAGGGGAGAGATAAGACAAGATGCACCAAAAGCTCCAAAAACCGGGAACTGAGGTGGCACAGGTGGCAGAACACCTCTCTCCTACATCGGAGGTCTCCAGGATCGAATCCTGGTGAAGACTGGAGGAGGAGGATGAGAAGAGATGGCAGGAAACAGACACAGAGAATTGCCCAGCGAATGGACACAAAACAGCAAATGGGGAAGGGGGTGTTTAAAATGGATAAAGTGAATAAATAAATCGTTAAGAAAAAAAAAAGATGGCCTAGCAGCAGCTGAGTTAATGCTTGCTAAGCACCTGCACCAATAACTTTTTTTTTTTTTGAGGTACCAGGGCCAGGACTGAACCAGGACTTTGTGTGTGGGAAGCTGGCACTCAACCACTGAGCTACACCGGCTCCCCCAAGTTGGTTTTGTCATTTGTTTATTTGTTTTGTTTTTAGGAAGTACCAGGGATTGAACCCAGGACCTCGTACGTGGGAAGCAGGCGCTCAACCACTTGAGCTACATCCACTCCCCCCAATAACTTAATTAGAGCCACTAGTTTAATAACATTTCCTCTTTGTTCTCTTAGCTCTCCCCCTCAGAATATATCTGAGGAACTTTATAGAGAAAAAGAAAATGATGAAACGAAATTTGAAACTAAGAAATTGAAAGTGGTCAATATAGGGAAAACCCAGAATGGAAGCAGAATGACAGTTTTGAAAGTCACATTACACATGACTGCCTTAAGACTGAAGAAATCAAAGAAATTAAGAGCATAATTAATGGATACATACTTCCATGGATTTTATTTGGCTGAAGCATCTGATATCAGTTGTTCTTTGGAATAACAAATGATTTTCTCTTTGGGGAAAATTAGAGAACTCTGAATTTCACAATGAGCTTTTTCTAAGCAATTTGGAAATATGTACCAAAAGCCTTGAATTCTGGCACATGGCTTTCTAAAGAGAAAAGAAGATATTCATATTTAACATACCATAATAATCTGCCCTGAACAAGGCAATCTGGCACATTTGTCAAGACTTAGACAACTTTTTGATATGCCAGGCCAACTGGATCATAGTTTATTTTTAAAATACTAGATGCTGAAAAACGAAAATGCTGGAATTTTATTCTACCAGTGAACAGGGATAAGGTTCATACAAGGTGGACTAATAATTCAGATTTCGGTCTTTGGCCGTAATACAGAATAATCCTGTAACAATGCCATGAAACTGGCAGCAGTCAAGGATATCTGATAAATACCCCTTCAACTTCCAGACAGTTTACAGGGATCATTATCTGAGTAAGGATTTTGATCAAATTTAGTTCAGTCAGAGGCAAATGAATTTATTTAAGAAAGGAATAGTGTTCTGTAAAATAAGAATGGCACCCATGACCAGAGGCTGTCTTCTCGTTTCAGCTTTAAAAATCAATGATTTTGGGAAGCAGATGTGGCTCAAGTGATTGGGCCCCCATCTACCATATGAGAGGTCCAGGGTTTGGTTCCCAGGGCCTCCTCGTGAAGGCAGCCTGGCCCATGCGGTGAGCTGGCCTGCACAGAATGCTGGCCGGACCAGAGAGCTGGCGCAGCAAGATGACACAACAAAAAGAGACATAGAGGAAATACAATAAGAGACGCAGCAGACCAGAGAGCTGAGGTGGTGTAAGGGAGGGAGCACCTCTCACCCACTCCAGAAGATCCAGGGATCAATTCCTGGTGCTGCCTAGGGAGAAGACAAGCAGATACAGAAGAACACAGAAGACAGCGAGTGCAAAAACAAACAAAAAGGGGTATGTGGGGGGGTCTTCATTAAAAAAATCTATGATTTGGATGATAATGTTACTTAGAGACTTGAAAGGGAGAGGCAGCAATAATTTCGAAATTTTGTACCATAATGAACTCAAGAAATTCATTCTGTAGGCAGCTTCAAAGAAATAAAATATTGTTAGTTTTCATATATAAATTAGTGAAGGAACATCAAGATGATAATAAAGACAGAGACTCTGAAGAAAATAATAATGCTTTCTTACCTAGGGCAGCCAAGTAGAATTTAAACCTTGCATTGAGAATATAGAAAAATGCTATCAGCAATGAAAATTCAGTTTCCAGCACAATAGGAATTGAATATGTCCATGTGAATTGCCATTTTGTCTAAGATGAAGACAGTGGCAGACACATTTCCCCCAAAAGCTGCTCAGCAAGTTGTTATCTCCAAAGATTAAGAAGGCTTCTCCATTGGAACAGAAGATGTGGAAAAGAAGAACACATTTTCTGGATTTCTTAGGATTTAAGAGGTGGATGATACTTATAAAACTATTCCATGATGTAGCTCAACTGGTTGGGCATCCATCTCCCATATGGAGGGACCCGGGTTCGATCCCCGGGACCTCCCGGTAAAAAAAAAAAACTATTCCATGAATTTGGTTGCCATGAAGATGGGAAAAGGCATATTCATTTAGGTAGAAGAAAAAGGAGGAGAGGAAAGAAAATTGAATAAACAAAAATGATATACTTGATCTAGCAGTGGAAAAACGTATTTTCTTTAGGCATGTGAATGATATCTTGAAATTTCGAGAATTGCTACTTAGTCCATATACAGTCATCTTTTTTTTTTTTTTAAGGATTTATCTATCTACTTTTATCCATCCCCCCCGCCCCCCGTTTTTGCTGTTTTTGTGTCCATTCACTGGGCAACTCTCTGTCCATTTCCTGCCCTCTCTTCTCATTCTCCTCCTGTCTTCACTGGGATTTGATCCTCGGAACCTCCGATATGGGAAAGAGGTGTCCTACTGCCTGTGCTATCTTAGTTCCTGGTTTTTCGGTGTGTCTTGTCTTGGCTCTCCCTTGTGTCACTCTCCTGTTACATCATCATCTCACTGTTTGGCTCGCAGGGCCTGACGGTGCACCTGTATGTGGGGGCCTGGGGGGCGCACCTGCTCACAGGCCATACAGTCACTTTTTTTTTTTTTTTTTTAAGATTTATTTTATTTATTTCTCCCCTTGTTTTTTCACTTTATGTGTCTGTCTTCCTTATATCTTTAGGAGGCATTGGGACCCGAACCTGGGACCTCTGATGTGGGAGGGAGGTGCTTAATCACTTGAGCCACCTCCTCCCCTCATACAGTCACTTTTAAGCCCTTTTCTTCCTTCAGGCTTTTGGAACCTTAAAATTGTGGAAAAAACTAAAATTTCAACAATAAGGGAATGGTTAAATTATCTTTGATATATTTCCTGGGTTGAATATTGTGCCACCTTTAAAATTATAAATGAACTATGTGGCCAAAAAGATGTGTGATGTTATAGTAATAAAGAAAGCGTGATATAAAGTTAATAGAAATTTTGTTTTTGTTTTTTTTTTGAAGTAGAAATTTTTCCAAAATGCTAGCAGGTGCTATGTTTGGGAGTTTAGATTATAAGTGAACCTTTGCCTTCGCCCTTTTCTTTATTTTCAAATTTAAAAGCATATCTTCATATCTTTTTCACATTGAAATATACTAAAGCCATAAAACTTATTTTTTGTTATTAAAAATATCATAGGGTAACACTGATTCATAGACTCAGATCAAGGTAAATGAAGGGAAAAGTGGTGGATTAGTGTTCTCAAAGTGGCACTGTAGGGAAAGGAACAAGCTAGCTACATCTTCTCTCCCACTAGTCAGTGGGAATGAGAGAAAGTATAAACAAAAGAGAAGATAGTTGTTTATATGTATATTGTCTTTAAAAGAATGAAAGAATGCAGGATAAACATACACATCTCTTACCACTTTGAAAAATGTAGGAAAAGAATTAGAAAATGGAATCTAAGATCCTTTAAAAAGAACTAAAGTTCTGAAAATTACATGGCATGTTTAAATGCTTGCTTTTGCAAAATATTTTTTTCTTCATTAATAGATTCATGATGCTGCTATCAAGAGTTGAGAACTCATCAGAAGAAATCATGGAAGTAATGCAAAATTTAAATAGTATACAGGTCTGCTTTTTTTTCCCCATATAGTTTTTCACACTTCTATTACCTTATTTGAAAAAGGCTACTAGGAAAGAAACCCCAAAATGGAAACCCCAATCCAGAAAGTATTTGCAGGGGATAAGTTTAATTTACTTTTCATGGGAATTTCTTTTCTTACATGAATACGACTTAACTATAATATTTTATTAATATCTAGATTTTTAATATTTAAAAGTAAATTTGTAGACTGTGTTTAGTCTTCAGTTAATACTTTAAAAATTTAGTTAATAAAGTTTTTCAAATGAAGGAAACAATACTGTATTTAAGATATTCTCTAGACTTGTCAGTAATCTTAAGATTTGTAGAAAACTTACATAACTCATTTTAAGATGACTTTCCTTGTAGGCTTTGGAGGGCAGTAGAGAGCTTGAAAATCTCATTGGTACCTCCTGTGCATCATGTTTCTTAAAAAGAGAAATACAGAAAACCAAAGAACTAAGTAAGAAGAATTTGAGTTTTCAATAGTAGTAATTTTAGAGATAAATCTGTTAGTTTTTCTAAAATTTAAATTTGATAGACTTCTTTATATATGTCACTGTTAGACATGTGATAGAAATTAATATTGCCTTCATTTAAATAAGAAACCATATGTCTTTTACCAAAAATAATAATATATTATTTGGGGGGCTTTTCTTGATTAGGAAGGGAAAGAGAATACCTCGAACACTTGTAGTAGGCTCTTTATATGTAGTGTTCATATTTTTAATAAGATATATAAGGTATTATATCTTATACTCGATACCTATAAATATGTATTACTTTGAATTTTTTTCATGAAATTGTTTCTTCCAAGTAATGAGAAATTATTCATATTCCATATTAATTTTAACTTGGTTTTTTTTTTTCTTTCAGTGACAGAAGTAATGAAACAAAAATTGTTTGAAAAAAGGAGATCAGAACTTCCTAACAAAGGTAAAGAGTTGTGTTTTAATTTATCACATGAAGAGACCCTTTTATTTCATTATTTAAAACTAATTATCATGACTCCTTTTAATCTTCTTTTAAGACCATGAATCTCATTTGAAAAACCTTATATTGAGTTTAGCTGAAGACATGTCTGAGACTGACTTCTTGATGATTGAACTTTTTAATGTCCTTTATATACAACTTTCAGGTTAAGATTTAAATTTTGTCTTTTTACTAAAAATTCTTTTCCATAATAGAGACAAATAGGGACAACATTATAGTTTTTATTTCACAGTTTTTAATGGTACATTAGAAGAATACACAGTATTAAAAAGTTAGTTTTAACCAGTATTCTGGAAACTTTCAAATTAATGACATTTGATCCACTGTGAATTCTTATGCTTCTGAGCATTTCATGGTATGGGAAATTAATTAGCAAATTTGTTTTCTATATTTCTAAAAAGCATTAATCTCTCCTAATTGTATCAAATTGTCATCAGTAATTTTTTTTTTTTTTTTTAATTCTTTCAGTATTTTAGTCATAAGACAGAAGGAACCTGGCATCCATACAAGAGATTTCTTTTTCATTTCAGTACCACATCCAAATAATGTTAGAAATGTTCTCACTTTCCTTTTTAAGTTCCCATAGCACATGTGTCTGAATCCCTCTACACCTCAGGAAGCAACATAATATTACTGACATGGTTGCCATTTAACTATCCTTACAAATGGAGCTAGGTCTCGAAATGGGTAGCCATATTTTGGCCTACCCTTCCTTGAGTACCAATCACTACCATTTACTGACTACCAATAATTACTATGTAACTAACATTAGGATCAGATCTTTACCCTGCAAGGTAGCTTTTTTTTTTTTTAAACAATTTATTGAAGTATGCCATTCATACATGAACATACATAAACTATAAGTGTTCAGTAAACATTGTGAACTTAGAAAACAAACATGCATAATATCATACAGGGCTCCCACACATCACCCCACCACAAATACTTTGCATTGTTGTGAAACATTTGTTGACAAATTATGAAAGAGCATCGTCAGAGTATTAACTACTAACTATAGTCCGTATCTTAGTCTCTTACTCCCCTATACTTTTTTTTAAAATAAGGATTTATTTATTTATTTACTATTATCCATCCCCCCCACCCCATCCCTGTTTTTGCTGTTCCTGTGGCCATTTGCTGGGCAACTCTCTGTGTCCATTTCCTGCCCTGTCTTCTCATCCTTTTCTTCCTGTCTTCACTGGGATGCGATACTCGGAACCTCTGATGGGAGAGGGGCGTCCCACCGCCTGCACCACCTTAGTTCCTGGTTTTCCGGCGCGTCTCGTCTTGGCTCTCCCTTGCGTAACTCTCCTGTTACGTCGTCATCTTGCTGCGTGGCTCGCGGGGCCTGATGGCGCACCCACTTGTGGGGACTGCCAGCGTACCTGTGTACAAGGCCTAGTGGCCCACGCGCTTTCTATATTTTTTATTTTTTTAAATTTTTACTGGGAGGTCCCGGGGATCGAACCCAAGTCCCTCCATATGGGAAATGGATGCCCAACCACCCGAGCCACATCCGTCCCCCTGCTATATCTCTTAAGGTTGACCAAAGATACCCAAAGTTAGTCTTTTCCTATACAGGATGGTCATATAATAAATCAGGCTTAGTTTATCATCAGCATTCTAAAAACCAGACCTAGGAAGAAAAACTAGGTCTGGGGACACATGCATGGTTTCGAATGTTTAGCCTACCCTGATTATCACAGAATGAGGGCAGTGAGAATATTCGCATAAGGTAGCTATTATCATTGTCATTACAGACAAGAAAACAAAGACACAAAAAAATGTTAATTAACTGACCAAAAGACACTGCTACTTAAGTGACAGAGTAGGGATTCCAACTAAAGGCCTATCTGACCTAAAAAATTATGGTATTTTCACTATTCCATGTTGCCTCTTCCTGAAACAAATGAAATTGTCTAATCTTCCCAGCTGTCAGATTCAACATAAGACATAAACTGGTCCAACCAATCTCGTATGTTAGACTGGGCTTAGGACCTTTAACAAGCTAGTGAGGAGATTCCCAGCCAATTAGTTATAAAGGCCACTTGGGTCATGGCAGGGAGAAGCCATGACAAGACTTCCTTCTCCATAGCTAAGGCTTGGAATTTCTTCTCTCCTCCTTAAGCTGTTTAATTTCATTAGAATGTGTAACTGGGTTTCAATACTTTAGGTCTCTTCGAATTGACAGATTTTAGAGGATTAAAATGGGAAATTAGCATGTTTATTATTTCCCAACCAGAAGAAATCTTTCTTCTTTATATTCTATGCCAATAGTCTGCTTTTAAAAAAGCTGTAATTTCCTAGAACTAATTAGAATTATGCTTCTAATAGTTGGCTTTTGCCAACAGTTTTGAGAAACAAGGGGAAAATTGTAGAGTCAATTATGTGAATTATCACTGCTAATAATTAATGTAAAAAATTCCAAAAATGTTATTTTATTCCCTAAACATTTATTAAGACATTAAAGCTATAATCTATCTGTTAAAACACTTTATTAAAATATTTTTCCTTCCAGGGGATACATTTGTTATCACTTTTTTCATCCAGTATATACCAATTTTTTGTATATTTATGCATGATCAGCCATAAAACTCTTTTCTAGTATTTTAGGCATTAAAACTGACTTTCCTATTCCAGGATTTCCTTAAGGCCTGAGTGTTTGTTCATGATGGAGGATATTGTATCATGAAACCATGTTTTAAAATTTCTAAAAAGCATTGATTATTTGATGTAGCTTAAATGAAAATTGAGTTAAAAATATATATACTAGGAAGTGGCTGTGGCTCAATTGGTTGGGTTCCCATTTACCGTATGGGAGGCCCAGGGTTCGATTCCCCAGGCCTCCCGGTGAAGGCAAGCCAGCCCGCGCGGTGCGGTGAGCTGGTGCAGCAAGATGACTCAGCAAAGCGAGACAAGCAGACATAGAAGAATGCATAGCAAATGGATACAGCAGGCATGAGCAGCAAGGGGGGATAAATAAACAAATAAATCTTTTAAAAATACATATATATATATACACACACACTATATACTAATATATAGTATATTGTATATATTATATTTGTCATCATCCATTTCTATTTCTTTGCAAGTGTTATAATACCTCTTTGTATTCTGAGGTATTCAAATCTTCATTAGCTTTTTAACTTATTTTTCTAATTTAATATTGCCTGAAAATAGATTGAAGCTTATTTTGTTTGTAATCTGAGTTTAAGCTATATAGCTTTATTGAGTGCTTTTTTCCCCCACTTTCTCTGGTTCCTTATGTGTTGTTTATTGTTAAAAATGATACACACACATATGTAAGGTTGTTTTTTTACTAACAAATTCCACCTCCTTCATATATTACTTTTAAAATTGCTTTTGCTAATTTGCTTCATATATTCCTTATTTGGTGATATAGCCTTCAGCTTTTTATAGAGACCTTGACTTTGCTTTTTTGTTTCATTTATGTGTTTTTCTTTTACTATGCTATTACCCAGAATTATTTAAATTAAAAATGTTTCTGGAATCCTCATAATATTAGAAATTATATAATTAGAAGTTATATAAAATAAAAGTCAACCCAACAGTATATAGTGGATTTGTTTCATTTAATTAATTACAAAAATGAAAATAAACAACTTACTTGTTTCACTATAAAAAGATTCTTATAAAATTTTCCTAGAATAATTAAAATAGACAATATCAAAACACCAACATTTATGCTGTGTCATCACCCACTCAAATTGGTCTTTTAGTTCTATTATTTATTTACTATTCTTTATTATTTTTGTTGTTTAACATAAGTTCAGAAAGGAGTATAATTGTAAAAATAACTCTCTAGTCTTTTAAATAAACATCTGATATATACTCTTAAGGCCTTTATAACTTATTCAAAGGAAATTTAAAACATATGATAGCATGTGGTACAACTGAAATTTTCATAGTTTTCAGAAGAGCTAGACCTTGTAAATCAGGGAATACTGGATAAAATGTGTGAAAAGAGAGGATCTCCTCTATGAAATACAAAATTCTGCTTAAACAAAAGAAGGTTTCTTCTTCAATTACTTAGGAAGTACGCCTAACTTCACTTTCTTTAATAATATTGCCTTTATGACTGTTGGGAAAATAATGGAATGAAAGTTTCTTTCACTGTTAGATTTGGATGTGAATTTTGATAGTTATTTTTAATTTGCTATACTGAAGATTTAAAACATATGACCATTCAATGGATTGATTCAGATGGAATGTCATATTAACATCACATGATAAGCCATGAAATTTATTTACTTTATATAATCAACTTCTACTTAAAATAACTTGATACAAATATTCCTTAGTCAATGGATGACATTATATAGGGCTCTTCATTTTCATTTTTTTCCAGAGATGTTAAAAAATACCACCATTGTTTGTCTATAACTAGTACTTCCAGAAAACAAAATGTTTTTGAAAAGAATGTAAGCAAATTATGGAGCAGTTGCCACGATATGAAATCTAGACACTTATCTTCAGTCCAAAACACATTTTATCTGTTTTGAGAATAATTATGTGGGTTTTAGTATGCATATTTTAAATGAAAATGTGACCATCTGAACTTTATATTGTTCAAAAGTTGATTGTTTCAGCTGTTGTAAAGAATTTCTAGCTCTGGCCTTAAACAAAAGCACAAACTATAAAGTTCCTGTTTTCTTTAGTTAACTTACTGTGTTCTTATATTGTAAAATTCATCTTGGTTATAGCTTTTAAAGTTATCAAGAGTACAGGACAAATTTTTAACTCCTGGTCCAGTAGTTTGATATTGCCTTTTTTTTTCTAACCACCCACTGAAGTATTTTTTAAACTTAAAAATAGGTTCCTTTCCCATTTAGTCTAGAGAAAGTATTAATCATTATCAGCTAAGTAATTTTACTCACAGAAGACTACTACTACTACCTTTTTATTTTTTTATTATATCCTAACATTAAATAATATCTTTTTTCAAGCAGATACTTCAGTTTTAAAAGCACTGAGGTTTGAAGTTTAGACATGATGAGTTTTAGAAGAAACAACAAAAATTCTCCCTTACGTTTTAACATTCTGGGTTTATCTGGAGATAAAAAATGGAGGTATTAGTTTTGGTGACACAAATATACATTAATGTGCAACTGTAGTCCTCAGGACTTAGCTATCCTATATGTTATATGTGGGTCATACCTTTCCTATTAATAATGTTAAACTCTCTCTTGGGAAGTGGCTGTGGCTCAATCAGTGGGGCTCCTGTTTGCCATATGGGAGGCCCCAGGTTCGGTTCCCGGGGCCTCCTGGTGAGGGCAAGGCCCGCCCGCACGGCGTGGTTAGCTGACCTAGCCAGCACAGGCAGCAAGGGGGGGGGATAAATGAATAAATAAATAAAATCTTTAAAAAAAAAAATAATGTTAAACTCTCATTTTACACTGTTCATTACTGTTTGGGAGTTACATTTCAACTGCTGAAAATGCTTACTTGAGATTTGCTTAGGATCTAAGGAAAAATAAACTGGTTTATTACTTTTAAAGGCCTTTTAAATACTTTCTTCCACAATTTAAAGTTTTCTATACTTTACTGGAAGTATGACCACTTTTATCTTTTAAATAATCAGTAAAATATTTTAAAACCATAAATTTGGACTCACTTAGTAGCAATTTTGTGTTTAAAAGGTGTAAATAACTTGCTATCAGACATTACAAATACCCAGGTACTCTGTATGTGCTGATGACAACAAAATTGAAAAGAAAGACTGTAATAATTCTGACTGGTTTTCTCTGCAGAAGATATTGATTATTTGTGTGTGGTGAGAGATTTGGAAAATTCAATTAAAGGAGTTGTGCAAAGGTTTCATAAATTTTCCTTCTACAGCGTGTACACAGACATTGTTGCGTATTAAATCAATGCAGCACTTCACAATATATTTTCTTTGAAACATAAAAATAAATAACATTTAAACAGTTCTGCTTACTACAGAAACAAATTTTATTTTCTTTGAAGCATTTAGTCATGTGCTATCACTGACTCATACACATTTTCCAGCTGTAACAAATTTTATAGACATTTTCTCCAGAGACATTTCTCACATACTATGAATTTTTAAATGAGCAAATGGTGAAGCAGGGATGTCAGCAATATAAAAATTGATCAGTTAAAAGATAAAAACATAAGTAAAGAGATTTGTATGGTAGTCTTAATAGGTTTTATTAAATAAAAATACTATAAAAAGACAGTAATGAATAGGCTGAAGACTGTTCTTGAGGTAGAGAAAAATTTTTCTAGCACATTTAGTAGAAATTGGTTTTATATCACCTGACAGGTGACTGTTTTTTGTTTTTTTTTTCCATCTTAACTCTAGAATAGTCAACCCCCCTTCAAAAGCAAATGGTTCACATATTTTAAACACATATATAATAAAGCAGATATTTATAGTATCATTTAGTTAACTGTATAGTTAAAAGCAGGACTTGTGTAATAAGTAAATGTGAATTTTCTTTCAGCTCAGACCTCACATAGGAGAAAGGTAGCCATTTTTATTCACACTATTCACACCACACCTTTTAGTCCCCTGGAATCTCTCTTTTAGGACTCCAGATATCTCTGCTGCTTTCTCTGCCTAGATTGCTCTTTCTTCCTTTTCTGCCTTGCAAACTCCTGTTCATGCTTTAAAGTCAGATATCACATCCTCTGTGAAGCTCTGTGCAGCTCCCCTAGCAAAGTGAAATCGCTTCATCTTCTAGGCTCTCAAACACTTGTCTGAATGTTTATAAATGTATCATGGTATCCTGTTGTTGTATTGTAATGTATTGTAATTGTCTGTAATTGTAACTGTATTTCTGAGCTTCTCCAAGGCAAAGAAAAAAAGTCTTACTTATCTCTATAATGTATCCCCAAAGCATAGTATGGAATCTGGAGAGATGGTCCACAATGCATGTTCAATGAATGAATGAATGAATGAATGAATGAATGAAAGAAAAACAATTGGCCACCCCAAGAATTTTTTAAAGGAATCATCTAAATATTTTCAAATACTTACGTATAAATAACTATCTCCTTACACACCTCAAATGACCTTAACATTCATTCATTTATTTGTTCATTAATTTTAATATTTATTGAATGCCTACTGTGAGCCAAATACAGTTCTAGCATTGAGGATACACTGATGAACAAGAGAGACATAGTTCTGTCCTCAGAAGTATAGACTCTAGCAAAAAAGACAAGTAATTAAAGTATAAAGAGTATGTTAACAGTGGAAGAATGTATACATCATAATAAATTTCTTGGCAGTTTTCATACTAACTTTAAAAATGTATTAGATTAGTGGTTATGTAGGTCTGAAGAAGGAATGCTAAAGAGTGTGAAGTCTTTCTTTTTGGAAAACTTCTAAAATTTTATAGATGAATGCAAAACATTGTGATTATACTAAAAGCCATTGATTATATACTGGATAGATCATATGGTACATGACTATATCTCAGGAAAACTGCTTAATAAACAAGTAATTGTGCAAGAATAGCCAGAAATGGCATCTATGTACAGCAGGGGAAATACAGAGAGATTGATAGGTGAAGAGTTTTCTTGTTTGTTTGTCTCTTTGTCTGTTTTTTGTTTATTATTATTAATATTGAAATAATGAAAATGCTTTAATAATGATTTAAATGATGAATGCACAACTTTGTGATTATACCAAAACATTTTGAATGAATTGTATGCTTTATTAATGTGTATCAATAAAATTGATTTGCTTAAAAAAAATGTATAGGGAAATGGATGTGGCTCAAGAGGTTTGGCGTCCGTCTACCATATGGAAGGACCAGGGTTCGATCCCCAGTACCTCCCGGTAAAAAAAAAAAAAAAAAAAGATGGGGGGGGCGGAAAAGTATGTTCTGAAACAAGTCAGGCTAACCTGTAGGATATTGAAATGAATACGTATCACCTCAAAGCTACTATTTATAATGTAAAATAAAACTTTAGGTTTAGGTTCTTTATCTTAATTTGATTTTGATTCAGTTTTTATTCTGCATCGTATACTGTGATAAGTTACTTTGAACTGTTTCTGAAAAAAATCTTTCTTCTTTCATATAGAATTAGATCATCTTGACAGCTATGAATTCCTTAAAGCCATTTTAAACTGAGGTACTGTTTCACCTTTCTGATTAAGTTTGATCTTGTTAAATTTTGCTGTTTTGTTCAGAGGGAAATATTTTATTTACATTATCAGCTTTGGAACTGTCTTTCTATAAAGAAAACAGGTACACTATACTTTGGTACTTTACTTGATATCTAATCTAGTCTTATAAACACCAGGAGTGCAGTCTGACAGGATCTGTCTAATCAGTGAGTTAGCGGCTGATTGAAAAAGAACACCCTTAAGCTGACCAGGCTAGCTTTAGAAGTCAGAGAAGGCATATTTTTAACTAAGTATAAAGAGTGTCCTTAACTGAGTGCCTTTAATATAAACACCAACTAGATACTGACAGGTGGGTTATAGTTTCTATAAGATATATCTGATTGAACAAGATATAACAAATCTGTTAAATTCAGAAATGTACTAAATTGATTAAGTAAATAATTATAGATTAATTCGTTGTACCTTCAGAACAATTCCTGTGGATTTATCAATAAGAGTAAAAGTGATATATTTATAAATAGCTTATTATAATATGTTAGCTGGAAGCAATGAGTCATAATGTGATATTAATTTTTAGTGTACCTGTACTGAAGGTTCACATTATCAAAACACTGGCATCCCAGACGTAGTGGCATCAATTTTAATTAAGATTATTAGATGTTAACCAGATATTCCTTGCTGCAATCTTTTGGAAAGTACTTAAACAAAATGAAAGAATTATATTCTATTCTGAAAACACAGTTCTTTGGAAATAATATCTTAAGTGATTACTATTAGCTTCCTAACAAATTAGCTGGTCTTAAAATATTTGTAGATCATCTTGCAATATATAGAAAATTGCGTCACTTTCATACATTAAAATATTCATTCTGTTGTATACAATAAATAATACCTTAATAGCTAACCTTTATTGAGTACTTTCTATGTGCCAGACACTTACACTTTATACTTACCCTATTTAATCTTCACAGCAACTTATGCGAGGTAGTTATTATCTTTATATTATAGATAAGGAATCTGAGGCACAAAGAGGCAAAATACTTTGCCCCAGAATCACCCAAGGGACAGAGCCAGGTACTAACCTGAGTATGTCTGGTACCAGAGCCCATGTTCTTCACCACTACACAGTAGTAATCTATGAATGTCAGTTTCACTACTGATTAAGGATTTTATATCTATTAAGTAAGGATTAGCTATATAGATACATACATACACACACACACACATGCACACATTCATTCATTATAGGATTAAACATTTTATAAAATTTTTGACCCATAAAAATCCAACAGAGAAATATTAGATGGTGATCATAAATCCATATTCATAGATATTTTTAAACAAGGATATACATTTAGTGTATGGTAGTCTCATTGATAAACTTACAAAGAACTTAGAGAACAGAGAATAGCTTTGTGTTTATGGATTCTAGTAATGATCATCACTTGTTAGACTTCTGAGTCTTTGAGTAGTACTTTAAAGAAACTTGAAAGGATTAAGGGTGAGCTACCAGTCAGTTTTTTTAGTGGGAAGCAACAGAGAGAAATGACAGTGAAATGAAACCTGATCTGTGAAGCATTTCTTAGGTTCTTTCTTGGACTTCCTTTTCTTCTGACTTGGAGCATTTTTTAATGATCTTATCCATTCTCTTGACTTTCTCACTTCAATGCATGTGGTTTCCAAATCTATATACGTGGCCTCACTCCTGAGCTATAAACCCACAATCTCAGCTACCAAATAATGTCCCCAGGTACAATTGATTTCCCCCCAAAATTGTTCCTCCTTCTACCTTTCTCAAGATTACGCATTCATTCCATTGATCAGGCTCAGAACTGCAAAATTCTCTAGGACTTTTTGTCTCCACATCCAAACTGCTGCCATATCATATCACTTTTGAAAATACCTGTTTAATTCTCCTTTCCATACCCATTGTACTAGTTTATTCCTTCTTTACACCCTTCCTAGATTATCATTGTCCCCACTGTAAACTGCCTCTCTGCCCTTAGGTCAGTTTCCTCTATAGCCTGTCCTATTACTGTCACAGGGTTTTGTGGACATAGCTATGCTTTTAAAGATATCACTCTACTATATTCACAATAAAATCCAAATTTAGACTGACATTCAGTACTCTCCCTCATCTGACCATAACTTACTTTTCCAAATTCTCCCTGTTGTCTCTCAGTCATTCCAGATTACTTGCCATTCCCCAAACACCACTTGCCTTTCCCATTTTCTTAATTTGCTCTTGTCTCCTCTGCCTGGCATGCCTTTCCCCCCATTGTTGTCAAAATCTTACCCATCCTTCAAAACCTGTTTGTAACTCACCTTACACTCTTTCTTCCCCAGATTCTTCTCTCCCATGTTCTTCCATTGCTCTTCTTTTGTACATTTCTCATAGCTGAGATGAATAAGGGAGGGAACTAAACTTCCTGGTTTTGTACTATGCCCTCAAAAACCTTTGATGGACATAGTACCTGAGTACTCTCTGTGGTCAACTTGCCTGTCTGCACACATACTCCTAACCTTTCTCATACTTCAGTGATTATTCCTCCAGACCTATAGTTAAAGGGGTGGGGGCTGGGGGGATCACCCCCTACAGATTCATTCCCAGAGCCTTTAAAAAGTAGTAAAGCCTTTAAATATTGGAATAAAAAAGACAGTAAGGGAGACAGCCACCCAGAGGCCACCAAGTACTAAAACCATTTAAAGTGGGGTACAGAGGGAAAGTAGAGAAAAAGTATGATTTTAGCCAGTGTTAACAGAGGGGCAGAAGTCTGGGATGCTTTATCAAAGAACAATGTGGATAAATCATTTGGGTAACAAAAATATGAAGTTTACTATGAACAAAGCACTGTGCATAATGCCAACTTTTTGAAATCTAATAATCTAGCTAAAGACACAAATTTTATATTATAAATGAAAAAATAACAATATAAGGCAAGCTATGATAAGTGATGCAAATTCAGACCCTTCTTCTTTCCAGTTCTGGCCAATAGCAAGTAAAAACAAGGCTTATGAGTACAATGAGGATCAAAGTGTCAACTTTTTAGTGATTAGTGGAGGAATTTAAAACCTCCAAAATGGCAGGTCCCCCAATAGAAGCTGGGGTAACTAATATGGATTGTGCCCAAGGCAGAAGTGTGGCTTCCTCTCTAAATCTAAATCTTGAACCCTAAATCTTGAATCTCTCCTGAGCCTGAGGAGAAAGCTGGGTCTTTAAAACCGACTCCAAGTCCATGAGCCTCCAATGCTATAAAGACCATGAACCTGCTTGACATACCTGATTGCAGGTCAAGAAATAGAATGGGCTAATCTCTTTGCCACATGAAATTAGAAGGCACAAAGGCCTTTTGGAGTTGAGAGTAAGCAGTGAAAATGAAACTAAACAATGATTGACCTGTAATATTACTAGTAAAATGTGGACCAGTGAATGTTCTGGACAAATCAAATTTGTTACTCTTTCATGGGGTGTAGAGAGAGGAAGAATTGATAGAACATCCTTCCTCTTTGAACTGAGTATCAATGTTTCTCTCTGCTATAAGTGAAATAAATAATGTTATAGGATTTCACAGCAAACATAGATCACATCAGGTTGGGGTTATGAATTATTTATTTAAGGGTCATGATTTAAATATCAGTTCTAGTTATTTCACTCTGCATTGTCTCTTGACAGAGAGGCATCCAGCCCTAGGAATGGAAGCTTTGTACTTAATTAACAAGCTGGGATTTGATATATGGGTAATTTTGATGGACTGTGTAAACATGCTAGGTAGAGAGAAAACATGGACAAAAAAGAGAAGCAGGATGATAGAAAGGTAGATTTAGGCACATCATTTACAGTCTTGGTCACCAGGTTAATTTGGACTTCATTCATTAGGCAGTGAAGATTATTGGAGAAGTAACAACCTAAAATATGTTTTAGAAAGAATTTAGTTACTATGTGAAGGATGAATCTTGCCACACACACACAAAAAAAATAGTCCTCATGAACTACATCACTGTATCTAAATTGCCCTTCTTTTGTTTTTGTGATGTTCATCTCAAGAACCAGCATGGCAGTATAGAGGTTACAAGTATATATAAATGCTGCTACTTCCTAACTTGTGCTATGGCATGAATTACATCAATCAAAGAATTTCTTTATGTTGGAACCTGGATTTAGCCTCAGAATCCTTCTCAAGACAGTCTTCTAGCAGCAATGATCAATTGATGAAACATGTTTGCAGGGTCTGGCATGGCAAGAGAAGGGACTTGGAATTAGAGGTCCAGCACTACCTCTGCTGCCTACTTATCTGTATGACCTTTAACAAGGCATTTGGTTCCCCTAAACCAGGATTATAAAATGGGACAGATAATTACCTTGTGGCATTGTACAAACTAATTAGCCTAGTTAGTATCTGCCCCATAGTAACTATTTAATAAATGATTCCCTCTATACTATTCCAGTAACTGTTTAATAAATGATTTCCCCTATACTATACTAGTCATTTCTTATAACGATATTAAAGAGATTAAGTGAACCCTAGAATGCTTGAAATCTATAGGAGTGCAGACCAGGCTCTAAAATTAGAGTTGGTAAAAGTTGAGTTGTCAAGTTGGCAACATGTTTTCTGGGACAGGAAGCAGAATACATGTGGACTCAGGAAAAGGGAAAGATAGGTACTACCATCCACTACTTCTTCAGAGATATACAGCTTTAAGCAAGGAAGGGGCATGTCAGGAGTGATTGGTACACATGCCCTATTGGAATGTATGCCATCAGTTGCTAATAGCTGCTGTTTGAAAGGCTTCCTTTCTCATGCAGATTCTAAGGCCAAATAGACAGGATCCTCTACCACCACTAGGAGTCCCCAGAGGGACACACTCTAAATAGGAATCTAGCATAGGTCAAATACTATGTTTTCTTCTCTTAGTAGCTGTTAGAAGAAACACCTGCTGAAAGGCCTTTCAGGCTTACATACTAAAAGCATACAGATTTGGTGTTTGCCATAGGTCATGATGGTGGTTTTTGTTTGTTTGTTTAAAGAAGTTGTAGATTTACAGAAAGGTCATGCAGAAAATAGAGTTCCCATATACCCATCCCTATTTTTAACATTTTACATTAGTATGGTACCTTGTTAAAATTGATGAGAGAATATTATAATTTTACTATTAACTATAGTTCATAATTTGTATTAGGGTTCACTGTGTTATACAGTTCTCTGGCAGGGTTTTTTTTTTTTTTCTCTTTAAATTTTTATTCTAGCAACATACATACCCCCTAAAATTCCCCCTTTTAACTACATCAGAAATATATTTCAGTGATGTTCATTACATTCACCATGTGTGTTACCATCACCACTATACATTACCAACACTTTTCCATTGCTCCAAACAGAAACTGATGTTGGAGTTTAAAAACCCTCTCAGACGTCCAGGCCTCAGAGCAGAAGACTTAGGGAACCCCAACGACCCCCTGCAGCCCCAAGGCGTGGATGGGGCTGGCAAGGCTGCGGCTGGCTGGGAGGCCGTGGCTTGCCCCCACCCACAAGGGCCAAGGCTCTGGGCGCCATGTGCTTAGCGGCTAAAATGCAGCCTGGGTGGTTTGGGCCAGACAGGAAAAGCCCCAGGCCCAGCCACCGGGTCCTCTTCCCCTCCTCACCCTCGGTGGCACTTGCTCTCTATAGACGCTTTAATTTTTCCAGCTGTTCATTCCTCCAGGCCCCGCCCAGCAGGGCACCCCCCGTCCCGACTTCCTTTAGGAGTGGGGCCGGCATCCTTGGGGCCGCATCCCTGCCAGATGCTGCTGCTGCACCCATGGCTTTTTTTGTGTGTGTTTCATTTTTTACAGCATTCAACTTTAGTATTTTTACTATTATAATATGAAATTTTCCCTCCAAATTCAATAAAAACTACTTTTCAAAAAAAAAAAAAAACCCTCAGAAATATCTCCTTCAAGATCCATCTTCATATAAGGTGAAATTTCAGTGCTGTGTCAGTCATCATATTCACAATTATTTGCATAGAGATTCAAAAATAAGCAAACAAGTAGTTACCAGTATTTAAACCAGGTAACAAATTACATGGTAAATGAGTGTTTGGATTATTTCTAAAGCCATGCATGAGATACATGTGAATTTGGAATCTAACTCTTGATGATTTAATAATTATCTTTTATATCACACAGGCCTTTAGAAGAAATGCAGCCACTGTGAACACCCAACTTCTGCATCTGCCTGATCATATTTAAAGGAACAGAGTATGTTTGTAATTAATCTGCCTAGTAAATACCAGCTCATAGCACTAGGCAGGTGCATGTCTAGATAAAATTTCTTGCAGCTAATTTAAACTTTCTACACACACCAGCAGATAATGTAAATAATACATTTCTTCTTGACCCTTTAGTGTAAGCCAATGTGTACAGGAGGGTCTTGACTTAGATTCTGTATCCATATGTGTATTTTTATACTTTTAGCACTTGTGGATAGACTTAATAAAGCATTTATGAAAAATGGCACCTTTGGTAGAGCTATGTTTTCCTGAATTCAGACTGAATCTAATGGTAAGTGGAATCAGATACCAGTTTGCCCAGTTAAATCCCCAGCTGCTTATTAATTTACAGTTTCTTCTAAAAATGTTTTTAACTATCTAATTTATTGTGTAGCCACTATCTCATGGATGAGGTATTATACTCTCATTTTTCCTAAACTTGTAAAGAAAAAGTATTTACAAAGTTTTAAAATTTCACACCCTTTTATAATATATTGGAATGCATTTTTAAAGAAAGGCCTTTCTTATCGGACAGTATGTGATCTCCAAATTACTTTGCAGTGTTAACTTAAATGTCTACTTTTCTCTAGTGTTTGTATCATCTGTGCTGTCATTTATCACAAAATAAATGGGGGGAGGGTATTTCTGGAAAAATCACAGAATATGCTTTTAAAAACTTTTTATTTTGAAATAATTTCAAACTTACATGTCAGTTGCAAAATTAATACAAAACCTGTACAGAGAACTCCCAACAGATCCCCACCCACATACCTAGACCCACCACTGTTAATATTTTCCAGCTTTTAACATTTTGTATCATTCCTTCTATCTATTTATCTATTTATCTATCTATCCCTCTATATCAATTTCCTAAACATTTGAGGGTAGGCTGTATACATCATGTTCCTTGAACACAATATTTCCATGTACATTTCCTAAGAACAAGGCTGCTTACTTATATCTTGATGATAACAGTTTAAAAAAAAAAAATTATCCTTTTCTTGGCCATTTCCACGGGTGGGGGTTGGTAATTATAGTCCCTTGGTACTTACCCTGAGTTTTGACAAAATTAGTACAAGATTTTACCATACCATTTAATTCAGTATATCATGAGGATTAAAATAATATATAAAATTTGGAACAAAATTTAACAAATTGAGATTGAAAATTACTAATTTTCTATTTAGAGAAACTTCAGATTCACCTCTCAAAATGGAAATGAGTTTAAAAAACTATTAATATAAATGATATACGTACTGAACCCAATTAACTTATTAAACCCAAGTACCTTCATTCACCATTCTCTTTGTACTATTTAAATAAGATCTTTAACGATAATCTGACTGCTAAATATAAGAACACTTTATGTTACAGTCCCTGTATTAGGATGTTACTAAAATATACCAAAAAGAACTGCACTAAAAACTAACCTTAAAATGTAAGCCAAAGCACATATAAAACAACCTATTATTAGTCAGGAAATAAAGGGTTAAGAAATAGATTGGTTTCATATATAATCCAAGTTATGTAGGTATGTGCCTAATGCTATTAAATTAATTACTGTAAGTTTGACTTCTTCGTATACTTAGCTTTTTGCCTTTCACAACAGCTGGGTGTCCTAAGAATCATTTCCCAGTTCTCTTTGTTGTAGATCAGATGACTCTCGCTTTATCACCCTTGGAGGCCACATGAAGGGCAAAGCAAAAAGGACCCACACACAAAACTAATGTTTATGTGGGGGGGGTAGGAAAGTGGGGGGATACACTTGGCCCTGATCTTTCAATGAACATAACAGGAGAGAGACCAATTGAGACTTGAACCATTGTGTTACTCCAACTATTATTTAG
Organism: Tolypeutes matacus; assembly: GCA_026826555.1. NCBI lineage: Eukaryota > Metazoa > Chordata > Mammalia > Cingulata > Chlamyphoridae > Tolypeutes > Tolypeutes matacus. The sequence goes on along the minus strand of JAKSZT010053883.1, from coordinate 60,462,050 downwards.
TTATATCCTATCCATCTCTTTCTATTGAAAAGAGAGGCTCCTTTGGCTGCCTTGACTTTTGTAAATGTTTCACTCACTCAGTTGTGGTTTATCATTTGGACAGAATGCTATATCGGGGATTTTTCTCCCTTCCCTAAAGCCTCAAGGGAAAATGACTTCTATATGCCTTTTACTTGATACATGAACATACACCAGTTTCTCTTCATTTTAAGAAGCAAAACTAAGTTTACTGGCAATGGAAAAAAGTACATTTCTCAGAAATAGCCCCTTGCTCTAAAATAAAATGAACTTGAAAATAACTTAGAAAGGTCCATTATTGGACAGGTACATTAGTGAAGACAATGAGAATTCTTTCTATCTTTAATATTTTTGCATAGTCTAAATCTTTATATCAAAGCACCCTTATAACCCTGAATTTAGCTGGAAGAAATGTTTTTAAATTACCCATTTCTGTGGTCTTAATTCATAATTGGATTTATTTTTAGTATTTTGGATCTAAGTCCCTCAAAGTTTAAAGTGGACTCTTCTTAAATTGGTTTCTGATACAAGAGATCCTTGACTTACTCACATAATTGCATCAATTCTCCATAAAAGCTACACTGTAACTCAGTACAACTAATCATCTGAAAAATGCATTTTATTTATATAATTTACCTATAAGATGCCTTGAATAGAGGTGCATTCCATTTTACTAATTGTTTTTAATAATACTTTTATTTTCAAATAATAAAGTTTCTCTAGTCCAATTATTTAGAAGTTAAAAATACAACTTTGAATTTCCTCATCACTAATCTAATTTAAATCAACTTCCTGGGTTAAACACAAATATGCTATTACAAAAAATAAAAAAATAAGGCTACACCAGCCAGCCAAGAGGCTGACATTTGGGCACTGTGATTACAGATGGTGACCATGGACAGCAATGTTCCTGCTGATTCGACAGTGACTCAAGGCTGCTTTTCTGTGCTGACCTGCCCTTTAAGTCTTTATGCACATTTGCTTTGAGAAAGAAATATTTCTTGATTTTTGCTTTGTCTAAATCCATTTCTTTTATCAGACTTACACACGTAAAAACCACATACCTTCTTGCATCAGCTTGTGGCTATGTCCAGAACCGAATTTTCTTTATGTGTGTGTATATGTGTTTGACTTGCATTGTTTCAAAATACACCACCACTTAATATGTTTCAATGACTATATTATGAAAGAAATATCCACATTAAAAAATAGAATGATGGTAAAATATTAATAATTGTTTTATTTTTATCACAAGAGACGAAAGAAAACACAGCCTTATATGAGAAACTACATATACATGGATATAAGACATTATTTTCACCAATTCTATACTTTAGTAAAATGGACTTCTAATATAGAATGATACAATATTAACAGGGTCAAGTTAATGTGAAACATGATATGAATCAATGGTTATGACAGTGGTAACCCAGATGACCTATGTCACAACAAAAAGGAAGAAAACAATAGAATCCTGTATAAGGTAATTTAACAGAATGATCCTGGAAGTTTAGAACCTAGTGATCATGAGTATAATACACTTAGATTTAAAACTTAGATTTAAATTCAGGAAATTAATTTTTTAAGTTGTGCATTCAAGTCAATCTGCATTCTTGAAAGTTAATAACATAGTTTACTATATCTGCCTTGTTTTAAAAAATGAAATTTGCACATGTAGTAGTAAGTCATGGTCAAACTTCAAGCAGTTTAACTGACTTCTCCCAGCAATTAAAAGGATTAGCCCAGATTTAATTCCCTGAGATAACTTCTAAGCAATGAAAATAATTGAACCTGTCCTAAAATACATCTTATTTGTTTCTAAAATATAAAGAAAACTAAATTTGAATACCAAAATTAGAGATTTTCCTTTAAAAAGAAGGGGTTTAATTCTCTCAGTAAGCTCTCTGTATTTGCAGGTTTTTCAAGACATGACAATTCATAAAACTCTTTTCCTAAGGAAACTTTGTGATTAAGGAATTTTTTTCTCTTATTTTCCCACTTGAATAGGTGTGAATATTAATAAAATTTTAATCTGTCTTGTCCAGTCAATAGTTAGAAGATAAAAGCCTCCATTGGGCTTTGGTCCTCACATACACATATTTTGTGTAGACAACAATGACCTCACCATTTCCTTTCCTATAATTCCATGATTCTCAAAGTGAAAATTTCATTATAATTCCATGATTCTCAAAATAATAACTTCATGATACACAGCAAAAAGTTCACAAAACCTTTAACACTGTTCACATCTTTACATTTGTTCCGGGATACATACAGCTAGTTGGTTTTCTTCTGGTTTTTACCATTTCTGGAATCCCACATGATTATAATGTTAAAGTATGCCAAGAAGAACAGGAAGTTCAAGCAGGATACAAAACACACCAATACAGAAAATAAGTCCGGTAATTTCTGAGGAGGATCCAGTGTGATAGTCATCAGTGTCAGAAGGACCATAGTGACTACTGAGATAAAAAACTATAAGAAGGAGGGGAAAAAGAATTATTGAGTAGTATAAAATGAACAGGTAACACTGATTTATAGTTGTAAATGAACAGAATGGAAGGTGAGAGTTAGAGGTCCAATTTCTTCTACTAGAGGATCTCGACCTTGGTTGTACCTTAGAACCACCTGGGGAGTTTTAAAAGATCTCAGTGCCCTAGGGAGTGGGTGTAGTTCAGTGGTTGAGTGCCTGCTTCACGCGTATGAGGTCCTAGGTTCAATCCCTGGTATCTCCTAAAAAAAAAAATCTCAGCGCCCAGACCACACCCTAGACCAAATCAAATCAGAATTTCTGGAGGTAGGCATCAGTATATTTAAAACTTCCCAAGTGATTCCCAGGTGCAACCAAAGCCTGAAAATCCCAGTCTTATACACAGGCAATGGAACAGATGTTAAACTTTAGTAAGTTTAAATTTTAATTTCCATGTATTTTTGGCTACCATATTGGACAATTTAATTTAGCTCTAAACTGTGAGCTCCCTTAAGACAAGGACCAGCCAGATCTTATCTTATTCATTTATCTCAGCACAGTATATAGGTACACAGATGCTACTCAAGTAAATGTAGAAAGTAGGCAGTGATAAACAGTAGTCAGTGACTTTCATGAAGAAAAGTTGGGACATAATGGAACCCCCTAAAGGATGCTTTAATGGCTATATTATGAAAGGATCGGTAAGACCTGAATAGAGAGTAATGAATGCTAGTGGTCGTTCCAGATGGAGGGAGTAGGAAGAATGGGAGTCAAAAAGGTTTACAAACATAACAGAGGCTGCAAGTATCCTCCAAAGGGAAAATTCCTGAGACAACCTTAGCAAGGTTGCCTTGAATCACTGTTAACAGAAATTTCTCCCCTTTAAAACAAAAACCCACTCTTCCTCCAGCTGTCACCCCATTAGTCTGCTGTTTATAGCAAAGTCTCCCAAAAGAGTTGCTGATAACTTGTGTCCAATTCTCCCATTCACTAGTGAACCAACACCAACTGGGCTCTCACCCCAACTACTCTATGAAACTAAACTGAAGATCCATCATGGCCTCCACTGTACCAAATCCAGCAGTCAATTTTTATTGTCCTTTGATCTCTCAGCAGCATCTGAATAAACATATCATTCCTATTTCCTTGAAACACTTCCTTCACTGGACTTCCATGACACCACAATCTCTAGTTTCCTCTCACCTCACTAGTTTTTCCTTCTGATAGGCCTTTGCTTGTTCCTCTTCAGGTCCCTTAGCTCTATGTATTATAGTGTCCCAGGGCTCACTACAGAGTCAGTCCTCTTATTAATCTATACTCACATCCTTGGTGAGTTCATCCAGTGTCATTACTTTAAGTACCATCTACATGCAGAACACTCACAGATTACTGTTTCCAACCTGGACCTCTCTCCCTGAAACTTCACTCATATCCAAGTGCTCCTTAATAGCTCTACTTGGATGTCTAACAAGCATCTAAAACTAAACAAATAAAAAACTTAACTTTTGATCTCCCCACACTTCCAATCCCCCCAATCACCGAAAAAGTTCCTTCAACAGTCTTCTCACTCATAAATGGCAATTCCATACATTCAGTTGCTCATGCCAAAGATCTTGGAGTCATACTTAACTTCTCTCCTTTCCCTCATGACTCCAGCAAATCCTGTCAGCTCTATCCTCAAAATATATCCAGAACATGACCACTTCTAACCACTTCCACTGCTACTCTGGTCCATGGCATCATCATCTCTCTTAAAAATTCTTATCCACATCTTTTCTCCACAGAGCTGCAATAATGATCTTTTACAGACCTGAGTCGCAGTACAGTCCCTTTATCCCATTACCTCTCTGATCTTAGCTCCTATTATTTCTCTTTCCCTTGCTTATCCTACTCCAATCACCATGGCCTCCATGATGTTCACTGCATTTGGAGTTCTCTCTCCTGAAATGTTCTACCTCCAATTCTCTGCACAGTTCATTCCCTCACCTCCTGTGGTTCTTTGCTCAAGAAAAGTACTGCTGCTTTAAAATTGCAACTACCCCTTTCCCTGCATTCCACATTCCTCCTTCCCTTGCTTTATTCTTCTCCATAGCACTCAGTACCCTCTGACATGTTATATATTTTATATATGGTGTTTATTGTCTGATTTACCAATAAAATGTAACCTTTACAAGAGCAAGAATTTATTTTGTTTTGTTCGCTGCTGTATCCTTAGCCTCCAGAGCAGTACTTGGCACATAGTAAGCACTCAACTCTACCCTAAGAATACTATCTAGCCTTCCTTCAATATCTAAAAATATCACTTCCTAAGAAACCTTCCCCTGTACCCCCTAGTAGAGTTAATCATTCCTTTCTCTTTTTTATCTGGGTACTCTGTGCAATCCTCTGTTGCAGTCCTTAAAAATATAAATAAGTTTAACCTGTTATTCTCTCCTCCTACCCCCACTAAACTGTGGTCTGCATCAGGGGATAGGAAGGAAATGTGTAACACATTATGAATGCCTAATATATATATGTCAGGCATCATTATTCCCATTTAAATAGGTATGCTTATTGATTTATTTACCTAAACTTAATTGTTTATATACTTATTGTATTGTATCCTTCCAATATTTTAATGCAGTTTTTGTCTGCTTATTTTGAAAAGTAACCATAGATGGATTTGCACACACACATACATGTGTGTATATAAATGTTTTTATATATCTTACATACACATTATATATATACATACACATATATTCTTTTTAAACATTGTATAGAAATACTTTCCATTTATTTATTACAAATTCTTCATAAACATTTTTAATATTTGCAAAATATTCCATTTTTCAACAACTGGACATTCGAGCAACCTCTAATTTTACACTACAATAACCAGATCATGAATATTTATCCATTCATTCAACAAAATCAGAGTACATATTATGTGTGAGGCATTGCTAGAAGCTACAAATATAATAATATACAGAAAATGTAGATTTTCTGTCCTAAGGTAGGATTACATCCAGAATTACTGTAATATGTCTAAGTATAAGGTAACCTCAAATAAAATGTGATCCCCCTTAAATAAATGAATTTTTATGAATGCAACAATAACAGTCATGTCTGATATAATATTTATAAATTTTTTTCACACTTCCTATTTAAATGGGTAACATAAAATATATATTATACAAAATATATAAAATTATTACAATTCATGGAACAGTTCTATTTAAACATCAACTACAACATAAACGTTCAAAACATTATCACTATTTAACTTGTCTTGCAGGTCCCTAGAAAATCCCCATTCACAGGATGTTGCTGTTATTTTACCTAACTAAGGAACTCACTCAGTGTGAAAAGTCCAACCCCACTAGGATATTTGTCAAAAACAATCAGCATGGGGGGCAGATGTGGCTCAAATGGTTGGGCGTCTGTCTCCCATATGGAGGGAACTGGGTTCGATCCCCAGGACCTCCCAGTAAAATAAAAGAAAAATAAAGAAAGCTCACGGCCGCCAGGCCCCACAAGCAGGCGCGCCGTCAGGCCCCATGAGCGGGTGTGCCAAGCCCTGCCGAGCCACGCAGCAAGATGATGACGTAACAGGAGAGTGACACAAAGGGAGATCCAAGACAAGACGCTCCGAAAAACCAGGAACTAAGGTGGTGCAGGTGGCAGAACACCTCTCTCCCACATTGTAGTTTCCCAGTTTCGAATTCTGGTGAAGACAGGAGGAGAAGGATGAGAAGAGAGGGCAAGAAACAGACACAGAGAATTGCCCAGCGAATGGACACGGAAACAGCAAAAAAAAAAAAAAGGGGGGGGGGGGGGTTGAAAATGGATGAAAGTAAAATAAATAAATTTAATCTTTAAAAAAAAACAATCAGCAGTAATTGTTAATACTGCAAGTACCTGAGGCCATGAAAACAAGTGGGGCATACAAGATCCAGGCCTAAAACTTAAAAGGAAGATTTGGGGAATAAGATGTCCATAAGGGGCTTTGAAAAGCTCTGACATATTCCTGGGGATCTAGAATCTCATGTACATGTTCAAGGCTATGTGCATCACCTGAGAGGGCCTCAATCTCTCACTCTGGTTAACAGTGATGTCCTGCATTAGCAGGAAGTGAAGAATAAGGCAGAATTGTAAACTAACTGAGCACTAAAGGAGCCCCCTGACAAACACACATAGTGTAGAAGACATAATTATTGGTTCAGGACATTTGGTTTAGGGCATTTAAGGAAACCTCTAACCAATTATTAGCTGACCACTAAGCTAAGTAAGAGACTTCAACAACCACACAGTATGGGTAACACAAACTTTACAGAATTAAACCAGGAAAATCACTAAAACATCAATGACAAAAACAAAACAGGAACCACAACAGACTTACTGGGAGGGAACCTGATTTTCAAAGTTGCCACATTATCTAAAATGTCCTATTTTCAACAAAAAAAATTATAAGACACACACACACAAAGAAAAATCAATCAATAGAACTTTTCCTGAGGCAATGCAGATGGTGGACTTACTAGACAAAGACTTTATTTTTATTTTATTTTATTCTTTCTTTTTTTCTTTTTTTTCTTATCGGGGGAAAGCGCAGACATAGTCCCCCACCAACACAAATTATGCAGTCGAGTTTCCCGCATTTGGGGAAATCGCAGGGGTCAGCAGATCCCCAGTGCAATGGATCAGCCTTGCCCTGGGAAAACCACCTTTGTGATCATGGTTAGATAGACTTTAAATAAGGTATTATAAGTATGTTCAAAGAACAAAAGGATGGGAAACGGATGTGGCTCAAGAGGTTCGGCGTCCGTCTACCATATGGAGAGACCGGGGTTCAATCCCCGGTAGCTCCCGTTAAAAAAAAAAAAAAAAAAGAACAAAAGTAACCCATGTCTAAGGAGCTAAAGTAAAGTATGACAATGATGTCTCACCAAATAGAGAACATCAATTTAAAAAAATAGAAATTTAAAAAGAAGAACTAAATAGAAATTCTGGAGTTAAAAAGTACAATAAATGAAACAAATATCACTAGAGGAGCTCCACAGCAGATTTGAGCTGGCAGAAGATTCAGCAAATTTGAAGATAGGTCAATTGAGAGTATCCAATCTGAGTCTGAGAAACAGAGGAAAAACAATGAAGAAAAATCAGCAGGACCTCAGAGACCTGTGGAACATCATCAAGCACACCAACATATGCATAGTGGGAGTCTCAGAAGGAGAGGAGAAAGAAAAAGACAGAAATAGTATTTGAAGAAATAATATCTTCAAATTTCCCAAATGTGATATAAAACATTAAGCTACACAACCAAGAAGCTTATGAATGCCTAAGAGGATCAACTAAAAAAGATTCACACCTAGACCCATAGCATACAAGCTATCCTCATTAAGATTAACAGCCGACTTCTCATCAGAAACCATGGAGGCCAGATGGGAGTAGAGTGACACACTCAAAGTGCTGAAAGAAAAAGTCACCTAAAAATTCTACTTCCAGCAAAACTACCCTTCAAAACTGAGGAAGAATTGACAACATGAAACAAATCATCAATCCATCTGAAATTACTGAAATAATGCAAATCATATTCTCCAGCCATATCAGAACTGTTTTGGAATATAAAAACAGAAAGAAATCTGGGATAACAAACTTCTAAATAACTCAAAGATCAAAGAAGAAATCACAATGGAAATTAGACTATAATTTTCACTAAAAAAAAAGAAAACCAACTTATCAAAATTTATGGACTGCTGCTAAAACAGTACACAGTGTGAAATTTATAGGTTTAAATGCCTATATCAGTAAGGAAGAAAGGGTCTCAAATCAATAACCTAACCTTGAACATTAAGAAACTAAACAGGGAGATTCTACAACTGCAAGCAAAACAATTCCTTCCAACTCACCCTATAATATCTAAGCCCCCTCTCAATCTGAAGCAGTCAGAGCAGCCATAAAAGAAATAGAAGACGTCAAAAAACCAATCATAAAGAGATTGAAACAGTCATCAAACAACTCCCCAAAATGAAAAGCCCAGGACCAGATGGCTTCACAGGAGAATTCTACCAATCATTCAAAGAGGATTTAATACCAATCTTACTCAAACTCTTCCAAAAAACTGGAGAGGAAGGAATAATACCAAACTCATTCTATGAAGCCAATAGCACCCTAATACCAAAGCTAGATAAAGATAATACCAAAAAAGAAAATTACAGATCTATTTTCCTAATGAATTTAGATGCAAAAATTCTCAACAACATACTCGCTAATTGTTTTTGTTTGCCAAAGGGCTGCTGATGTAAACTACCAGGAATCTGTTGGTTTGTTGTTTTTTTTTTATTTTTCATTTTTTTTTTTTTTTATTTAAACATTTTCAAGACAATTAAAATATTGAAATGTCTTAAGTAGCTGGCTATATAATTCATAAAAACACTGAACAAGACCTATAACCTAATATGACAGGAATAGGACTTCTCGTGGATTGTCAAGCTTTCACTCAAGTAATTACTATGAAGTAACAATTTCTAAAAATGAAAAGCAATCACTGAAAAATAAATTATCATTGGTGAGAAAAAAGAGCCAAATGAGAAGAAAAAGGTGATGGCAAAAATCCAGCCTTACAAGGCTTATAGCAAACATGCTAATTATCTACAGAATAGTTTTATATTTATTCTACTTGACCGAGTCTTTTGGGTCCTTTCTCTGGATATGCATCTTTAACTAGTAAAGTGATTATAAATGAAAAAAAGGCTACTAAAGTGACTACAATCCTCAAGGCTTTGAACCAATTGGGATAATGTGGCAAGAGAAAAAATTCAACATGTAATGCTATCCCTAAACCTATTATTACCATGACTATAGCTTCACTGAGTCTTTCACAGATAAGAAGGGCAAACCATGAAAACAAAACAGGAGCTGTACTATTAGCTAAATTAAGGAAGTCTGGCTTGGCTGGACTATTTTCTGGCAGAGCAAAACCCCATCTGACTTCTCCTAAGAAAGATAGGAAACTGGCTCCATAAGCCATCTGAGTAAAAGCTAATATTGGGATGTAAGTCTTTGTCATCACCATGACCAGAGGTGGAGCAACAAAGGGGATTAGTCCTGCCAGAGTTATGTACAGTGCTGGCTTTGGGCTGTCAGGCAGGTAAGTGATGGTGCTTGGTGGCCTGGCTGGAAGTACTGCTTGCTTCTTCTTCTTAAAGCAGCATGGGGAAGTATGATAGCATTGTGTCTTGCTCATACACACTGGAAATGATGAGAAAAGCCAAAGCCTTGGAAACAAACGGGAAAAGTTCTGCTGGAGAGATGTATTGAGAGAAATTATATCTATTTTCCTGTTGGCTCCTAGTCCCATTGTGAAAGGGAACTTCAGCATCTTTGAAGATGCCTGAGAACATTTCTGGATGAAGTGAAGAATACTGGACCCTACTGAAAGTCTTGCTCAGGAAGATGCCAAGGAGTTCTGATTAATGTATTTTTACGGCTAAGTGGAGGGATTGAACCAGAAGATGCATGTTGTTGCCAGCGTTGCACCGAGAAATAGACAGCTGTGCAGCAAGAACAGTCGACGGGTCTGTGAAAGGGCACTTCCGGCCAGTCCTGTTGGTTTTATAAAGGGGATTTTTTTGGGATAAAAGCTTACAGTTCCAAGGCCATGAAAAGTCAAACTGAGGCGCCATCCGAGATGCTTTCTCGCCAAAGTCAGCTACTGTTGATCACAGTGTATTGCCACATGGTAAAGCCCAGGTTTCAGCCTTTCCCTCCAGGCTCACCCTTTCCTCTTGAGCTGCTCCATGGGTCCAGCCAGTTGGACCTTCATGCTTTAGCAATCTTACAGTCCTCCCTCTCCTGGCATAGGGCTTGTTTCTTTCTGGTCCTCCTACATCAGTCTAGGCTGTTACGCTCTCTTCCCAAGTTGAGCTGTAAGCTATCAGGCAAATGGTCCTCCAGGACTCAGGTATTTGAGCCTCTCCTTTCTGACACATGTCAGGATCAAAAATGGTAGAGCTCTTACTTCCTGTGTCTGAGTGTATCCATTTATATCAGACCAAGCAAGAAGGGGGAGACTCAGCCTAAGTCACACCTCATTGACACAGTACAATCAAAAGCCCCAACATGATCTTATCAAGTAATCTAATCAAAGCCCCCCAACTAAGTTTAATGCAATCAAAGTGTAGTACACCAGGGGCGAATGTGGCTCAAATGGTTGGGCATCCGTCTGCCATATGGAGGGACCTGGGTTTGATCCCCGGGACCTCCGGGTAAAATAAAATATATATATATAGAAGGCACATGGGCTTCCAGGCTCTGTGTGCTGGTGAGCCACCAGGCTCTGGGAGCCATGCAGCAAGATGATGACGTAACAGGAGAGAGATGCAGGGGAGAGACAAGAAGAGATGCTTCGAAAGCTCTGAAAGCCAGGAACCGGGGTGGCACAGGTGGCAGAACACCTCTCTCCTACATCGGAGGTCTCCAGGATTGAATCCTGGTGAAGGCTGGAGGAGGAGGAGGAGGATGAGAAGAGATGGCAGGAAACAGACACAGAGAATTGCCCAGAGAATGGACACAAAAAACAGCAAATGGGGAAGGAGGGGTTTAAAATGGATAAAGTAAATAAATACATCTTAAAAAAAAAAAAAGACGAAGAGAGTATGTTACTAGGAGATAGCAAGAGGGCTGAGAAGGAGTACTGATACTTTATATAGAATTTTTAATAAGGTTTACTATAAAAGTGTGGAAATGAGTAGAGTTGACGGCAGCACATTATAGTGAGTATAACTAACACGGCTGGCTTATAAATGGGATTGTGGCTGAAAGGGGAAGTTTAGGGACATGAATGTCAATTGAAAGAAAGCTAGAGAATAATCTAGGGCCTGAATAACATTGTGAACCAGAGGTGGATGAGAATTGTGGTTAATAGTACAATTACAAGAATGTTCTATGAACTAGAATAAATGTATGCCACTATTAGAAGGTGGTAAGAATATGGTGATACATGGGAAAAATACAACTAATGTAACTTACAGACTATAGTTAACAGCAATATTGTAATATTCTTGCATCAGTGTCAAAGAAGGTGCTATATCAACACTAAGGGTCAATAATAGGGGGGTATGGAATTTTTCCTTTTGGACCGAGGAAAATGTTCAAAAATTTACAGAGGCTATGACTGCACAATTCTGTGATGAAAGTGAGAGTCACTGAGTGTACAGTTTGGATAGACTGTACAAGGCATGGGACTGTATAACACAATGAACCATGTTGTGGAAGATGGACTGTAGTTAACAGTACAAATATGAGAGTGTTCTCTCATGAACTATAACAAATGTACAATACTAATACATAGTGTTAATAATAAGGAGTTGTGGCAGATTGAAATTATTTTATGAATCCCAAAAAGAGAAATATTACATTTTTAAACTAATCTGTTCCTCTGAGTGTGATACCCTTTGATTGCATTAAATTCAGTTGAGGGGCCTTTGATTATATTACTTGATAGGGTCAATTTAGGGCTTTTGATTAGACTATGTCAGTAAAGCAAGACTCAGGTTGAGTCTCTGCCCCTTGCTGGGTCTGAATAAACACAGAGAGAAACTCAGACAGACATAGAAAAAGGAAGCCACCATGTTTGATCCGGCCACATAAGAGAAGACTACAAGATTGCTTAAGCTGAGAGCCCTAAGAGGTTGGGCCCAAGGAATAGCTCAAAAGGAGACAGTGAGACCAGAGGGGAAGGCTGAAACCTCAGTAGAGATCGGCAGCCATCTTGCTTCACCACATGGCAACACACCAGGATCAACAGTAGCTGACTTTGGTGAGAAAGCATCTCTAATGGTGCCTCAATTTGGACTTTTCATGGCCTTGGAACTGTAAGCTTTAATCCCAAATAAATCCCCTTTAAAAAAGTCATCCCATTTCTGGTACTTTGCATCGACATCCCTTTGGCAAACTAAAACAGAGGTATATGGAAAAAAATATACCAAATGTAAGCTATGGACCACAGTTAGTGGTAATAATCTGATAATATTCTTTCATAATCTATAACAAACATTCCACAATAATGTAAGGTGTTGGTAGATGAGTGATGTATGGGAATTCTGCCCATTATGTATGATTGTTTTGTAAGTCACAACTTCTCTAATAAAAATATATATATGAAATTGGAAAAAAAGTAATAAAGTATTGATAACATGCTACAACATGGATGAAGCTTGAAAACATTATGCTAAATGAAAGAAACCAGTTACAAAAGACCACATATTATACGATTCCATTTATATGAAATATCCAAAATAGGCAAATCTATAGAAATAGAAAGTAGATTAGTGGCTATCCAGGGCTGGGGGTTAGGGGTGAGGGTGGGAATGGGGAGTGAGTGCTAATGGATATGGTGTCTCTTCTCAGGGTGATGAAAATATTCTAAAATTAGATTGTGGTGATGGTTGCACAACTCTGGCATAATAACGATTGAATTGTATATTTTAAATGGATGCATTTTATGGGTAAATTTCTATCAATTCTATCTCAAAAAGTCTGTCCAAGAAAAAAGATAGCTCATTAATTTTTAAAAAATTAGTGGCACTGAAAAATGTAACATTTCTTAAAAACTGAACAACTTACCAAACGTTGTATAATTCTGGGAAGAAATGTAAAACGTGGAAGATATTTCCTAACAGAAATGGAAAAGGACTTCAACTGCAGTTCTTCTTCAGAAGTCTTTTCAAATATTGAAAAGGAAGTTGCACAAGCTATAAAAAATGCCATCATTGTCACAACCAAAGGCATTAGGAGTTCATCCTTCAAGAGAAGAGGCAGCATACTATAAAGGAAAACATCAAAAGAGAATTGTCAATTCAAACCATAGTCCCTTTATTAAAAAGTTTTAAATGAGTTTATAAGAACAATACTGAAAATATATGGAGATTTGTATGACTCACCTAAATGTTGACACAAGTAAAAACCAAGTAGACATAAAAGGAATCTCATTTAAAATTAAGCAGACTGGTCTAAAATGATAAAGAAAAAGTATTTTAATATTATAGAAAAGGAATTTCAACTACTACTTATAAAAATATATGAACACATTTTATCAGCCTGATTTTCAGGGCTAGCAGCCAACAAGGTCTTCATATGAACTACTGGTTCAAACTAAATGAGTCTAGATACAAAAAAAGGTGTCAACTTCTCATAATAACTAGAAAATTGCTCCCAATATGCCATTAATGGAATATCTTTTTTTCTCTTTCATACAAACAGTAGCTTAAAGAAAAGATCAGACAAACAGATCTGAATATTCACAGAACAAAAGTTTCAAGAAAGTTTTTTTCATAAATTTCATCCTACTTGGTAAATATGAAATGAATTCCTGGGATATTTTTTTTCCAACTTTTCTTTTTTATGATCCTCCATATTACGTATTACTCATCTAAGTTAAAAATTAGAGTTATGACTGGCAGGAATGTCATGCCAGCAAAGAGAAGACAACAGAGGCAAAGAAGAGTTATAAAGGGAAATAAATTAATATTACTAGAATAAAAAAAGAAAAATGAGTAGGAAGAGGCTACATGAAAAGGGTAATAGGATAGGAACAGGAAGGCAGTGTCAACGAAGAGCCATTTAGAGTCAGAGCTCCAAATTCTGTGAATGCCTTACTATTACCCCTGGTAATAACTTCTGGATTCAATTGTAGCAGTGCTCAGGGGGAGGGGGGAAGTCCCAGGTCTGCCACTTACTCATTTTTTGACCTTGAGCAAATGATTAATTTAACTGTTTTCTTATGTATAAATGGAGGTAACAATCTTATATTGTTGAGTAGTTGAAAAAACTCTTTTACAGTATCATGACTGTTTATTTGTTAAGCCTGATTTCAGAATTAGAAGGCTTCAATCATTCACTTGTCTATTTCTTTATTTTCAATATCATTCATTCACCGAATTTACTGAGCACCTTCGATGAGTCAGATTCTATCAGGTGCTGGGGACTGCCTCTGCCTTCATAGTCTAGTGAAAATAATTTAAGTGTGAAAGTACTTTGTGAAATATAAAGAGCCACAAAACTGTAGTGATAGATACATTGCCCAGCCGTGGTATCACATACAGAGAAGCAAAAACTTTTTTCTAATGATGGTGGAGGTTGAATAATAATAATAGTAATTATTATTATTTGGGTCTCCTTATTTTTAAAAATATTCTAAAAATTTTTGAGCATTCTCCTTTCTTAGATGGATGACATTTCCCCATGTCAAATAGCTTACAAGACTTAAGGCCTAGGATTACAAGTCAACTGAAAACTACTATAATAAAAGAAGATAGTAGAGGACTTTCAATTTCATTGCCTGATGCTTTTTAAATCTGAATGGATTCACATATAGCAAGCACATAGTAGATAACTAATATTATTTTCTCTTTTAGGGTCTTAATTCTTTCCTATTTATTCACTCCATATTAATTTATTAAACACAAGCATTTATTGAAAACTGATTATGTATATACACTGCCCTGGAATTCAGAGATGAATATAACTAACCTCACACCAGTTTTCCCTCTTTCTGCCCTAACAATCCCTAGTTTTGAGCCTCATGTTATCAGACTTTATCCTCTACTATTCTGCATTTTTGTTATCATTCACGAACCACTGGAGTCACTTCCCTTGTTAATAATTTCATCTTCTTACTATCACTCTTTCCAAACCTAATTCTCACAATTTTAATATATACATATGATACTTCCAATACCCTGGCCTCTCAGTTGCTGGAATTCCTCTCTTCTAGTGATCTCATCTTCAACGCTACCTTTTAAGGTCATACTCCAGACTGCAACCCCTTCATAATCACAATTCATGCATTCTACTCTGACCACTCTCTCTTACCTTTTCAGTATTCCAACCATCTTTTGACCCCACCAAGACCTTCAATCCATTGTCCTTACCACCTTTTCACTTTCCCTCACCCATCTGATATCCTTTTCCTTTCTTACCCAGTTCAAATTCTAAGGTCAATTGTTATAATCACACCTATGCATTTACTCTCAAGTCCTAAACAAGGGAGTTATCATCACTAGACAAAACCAATTTGGAAATACCCAACTCTCTACCTACACTTACTCCAAACGTACCTGAGCAACTCATCTGAAAAAAAACATTTAACTGCTCTGACTGGTCTCACTAAATACATGATCATGATATTCAAGGGTCCAGCAATTACCATATATTTCCCTAGTCCATTCCAATATGACTCTTCTTAGAAAACATTTCACAACTTCTCTCTCCTCATACTTTCAACAGGTCCAAGCCACTCTTGGCTAATGACCTTGCTTCCCACTTCAATAAGAAAATGTAAGCACTTAAAAGGAGCTTCCCTCCTTTTACTAAAGATGAACTATCATGTATCTGCCCAAAGCTAATTCTTCCATTTGCCCTTTAGATCCCACCCCATCTCCCTTACTGAAGGACATTGCTCCAGCAACTCCCACTTCTCTCATAAATCATAAATTTTCCCTCTCTAACAATGATTCCCATGCTGTTATTTTTCCTATTTCTTGACCTCACTTTTCCGACCAGTAACTAATCTATATTTCTGCTCCCTTTTCAGCAAACTGCTCTAAAGAATTTTCTACCTAACACAACATATATAAAAATTAACTCAAAATGGATCAAAAACCTAAATTAAAGAACCAAAACTATAAAACTCCTAGAAGAAAACATAGGGGAACATCTTCAGGATCTTGTATTAGGTAATGGATTCTTCAATTTTATACCAAAAGCATGAGCAACAGAAGAAAAAAGTAGATAAATTAGACTTCAAAATTAAAAACTTTTGTGCCTAGAGAAGCAGGTGTAACTCAGTTGGTTGAGTGCCTGCTTCCCATATGACAAGGTCCTGGGTTCAATCCCTGGTGCCTCCTAAAAAGAAAATAAAAAACTTTTGTGCATCAAAGAACACTGTCAAGAAATAAACTCAGAATGGGAAAGTATTTTAAAATAATATAAGGGTCTAGTATTCAAAATTTAAAAAGAACTCTCACAACTCACCAGCAAAAAGACAAACAACCCAATTAAAATTTGGGTAAAGAAATGTTAATTGAAAAGGCAGAGAAGAATCTAGGAACTGTATAACATAGTGACTATGGTGATAGATGAGGACTGTGGTTAATAATATAAATAAAAGAATGTTCTACTTTCAAGGTGTTAAGAATATGGTGAGACATGGGAAAATACAACTAATGTAACTTATACACTATACTTTAACAGTAACGTTGTAATATTTTTGTATCAAAAGCCAAGAAAGTACTATATTAATGCTAAAGGTAAAAAAAAAAAAAAAAAAGAATATGGGGTTTAGTTTTTTGAGATATGAATATGATTAAGCATTTTTTTCTTCATTTTATTTATTAACAAGGAGTCCTTGGTCATGTCGTTTATCTGTGCTCAATTATGTATCTTTCAGAACAGTGGAGAAACAACTAAGTTTGTTTTTTAGGATTAAATGAGATAAATGTGCCTAGACAGAATTTTTTAGAATAATGCTTCCACAATTTGTTAAGCTGCCTTTTGTCTGTTATTTTAATTTTGGAAGTTGAAATAAAGTTCACTTAAAAAAAAAAAAAAAAAAAAGAACTTGAATAGGCATTTCTCCAAACAAGATACTCAAATTGTCAAGAAGTATATAAAAAGATATTCAGCATCATTAGTCATTAGGGAAATACAAATCAAAACCACAAAAGATCCAACTACGGTGGCTATGATTTTTAAAAATTGAAAATAAGCGTTAGCAAGGACATGAATAAATTAGAAACATATATTGCTGGTGGGAATGTAAAATGGTACAGCTACTGTGGAAAACTGGTGATTCCTTAATAAGTTAAACACAGAATTACCATATGACCCAGCAATTCCCTAACAATCATTCCCATGCTGTTATTTGGAAAAAGAATTGAAAACAGGTGTTCAAACAAATACTTGTACATCAATGATCATAGCAGCACTATTCACAAAAGGAGCACTGTTCCACAAAAGGTAGAAACAACCCAAATGTCCATAAACTGCTGAATAAACAAAACCCAGGATATTCATACAGTGGAGCCATAAAAAGGAATCAAGTACTGATTTATGCTGCAACATGGATGAACTTTGAGAACATTATGCTAAGTGAAAGAAGGCATATAATATGTGACAAAAAGTCATATTATATTATATACATATTATAGGATTCCATTTAGGATTCCATATAGGATTCCAGAATATGTAAATCAAAGCAGATTAGTGTTGCCAGGGGCTAGGGGAAGGAAGTAATGGGGAGTGTACAGGGTTTCCTTTTGGGGTGATGAAAATAAAATGTTCAGAAACTAGATAGTGGTGATGGTTGCATACTATTGTGAATGTACTAAATGTCACTAAAGGTAAAATTTATGTGTATTATACCACTGTAAAAATTCAAAAAATACATTTTAAGAAAAGAATTATCTATATTTTTCATCTCCAATTCTTGTCCCATTATTTTCTAAACCCACCTAATAAGGCTTTTGCCTCTACCACTCTATCAACACTGGCCTTGTCAAGGTCATGAATGACTTCCATGTTGCTAATGCCAATAATCTACTCAGCCCTCAGCAATATGACCTATTAGCAGCACCTAAGACAAGTAATTACTTCATGTCCTTAAAACACCTTCTTCAGTCAGCTTCTAGGATATCAACTCTCCTTGTTTTCATCCTACATTCCTATTCACCTCTTCTCCCAGACCTCTTAACTTTGTGTGGCCCAGGACTAAGTCCTTGGTCCTCTTTTCTAGAATACTCACTTCCTTCATGAGCTCATACAGTCTTAAAACTTTAAATATCATCTATACTGACAAACTCCTAAATTTATTTCTCCAGCTTAACCTCTCTCTGGAACTCCACATATCGAATCTAGATTAATCTGTCCAAATGCTGAATCAACATCTCTACTTGGATGTCTAAAGACATGTCCAAAACTCAACTCCTGAACCTCCCATCCTGTCCCCACCTAGCCTAATTCTGCTTTACTTGCCATCTTTCCCATTTTAGTATGTGATAATTCCATCTTTCTAGTTCTGGGCCAAACACTATGGACTCATCTTTATTATTCTTTTTCCCATACCCTACATCCAAATCATCAGGAAACCTTCTGGTTCTACATATACAGAGAAACTGATCACTTCTCACCTCTTTCACTATAACTTATCTGGGTCCCAGTCACCACCATCTCTCACTTGGATTGTGGTAATAGCCTTCTAAAGGGTTGCCATGTTTTCTACTTTGTTCCCTACAATCTATTTTCAACCCACAATTGGAGTGATCCTTTTAAAAACGTTAAGTCAGATCATGTTTCTTTCTCAAAACCCTCCCATGACTCCCTATTTCCTTCAGAATAAAATCCAAAGTTCTTAATATGACCTAAAAGGTCCTACATGATTTGATCCCCCTACCTCCTTGACTTCACCTTCTACTCCTCCCCACTTTGCTCACTGCACTCTGGCCACTCTAGCCTTTTTGCTATTCTCTAAACATACCAGGTATATACCATCTTAAAGCCTTGACACTGGCTGTTCCCTCTGCCTAGAATGTTATTCTCCCAGATATACACATGGCTAACTTCCTCACCTCCTTTAGTTCACTCAACTTTATCTCCTCAATGAGGCCACTTTGACATCCTTATTTAGAACTGCAACCTGCTCCTGTACCCCACCTCCGGTACTCCCAATTAACCTTATGCTGTTTTATTTTCCCCTCATGGCATTTATTACCTTCTAACACACTATTTAATTTCTTCTTTTATGCTAATATTATATTTAGGGTCTGTCCCTGAGAATGAAGACTAACAAGGCAGGGATTTTTGTCTATATTGTCCATGGATGGATCCCAAGTGCACAGAACAGTACCTGGCAAATAGTAGGAACTCAAAAAATATTTATTGAATGAAATATTCATTTACTGATAGATTAGCTGGGGCCAGATCATGAGGAACTATTATTGTTAACAAAAATTTTTATCAAAATTATATTAATGTACTATTAGAAATAAACCAGGTGCAGTGTAGAGTATGTACTCCCAGAACTTCAGTGCCTGAGAACTAATCTGAATAGTTAGATTAGAGGTCACTGAGTGGGCTGTGTTTCTATGGGATAGAAATCCTGGGGAAAATACACATGTTTAAAAATAACACCTTTCTATAATTCCATTTCCCCAAGCACTAGGGATTTTCATAGGGTCAAACTAGCCTTATATATTAGTGGCAATATCCAACTCAGATTTGGGCACTGGGGGACGAAATTAAGCATCCTCTCAGGTTGCAATGGTATGAAACTACTTCCTTGCTTAGGGCAAAAAAAGCCTTCCACATAGGCCAGCCCAGCTTACTACAAAGTTCTACACAGGTTTTAGTCCAAAGCTCTAACAAAAGTGATACTGCCTTTCTTTGGTCATTGGTCATTCTGTACATGTATCTTCCACAGAAATCTAACAAACACAAAGTGAAGGGTGGAGTGGTGACAGATTGGTACTGATCTAGGGCAGTATTCCAAGATGTTCTAGGCAAATATTTTAATATCTGGATGACATACCTCCCAAGTATCATCTAATTTCTATGAAGCATTTATAACTGGAACCCAGGAAAATAATTTTAAAGTTCCTAAAACAAAGTAATCTGGTTAGAGTGCCAATAAGGCCTAAACAAAGCTTATGGCTAAAACAAAAACTAAAAACAAAAACAAAAACAGAGAGGATGCAACATATGAGAAAACCCTGTGAAGGTGAATGGAGAGAACAAGACTACCATGTAGATGCAGAAATGAATGAAATGAAAAAGGCAAAGATGACAAACAGGTTCCAATCTAAGAAAAGCCTCTTTGGAGGGCGTATTTTTATTAGCATATAGAGTTAGCATATATGAGGAAACTGGAAGAAATGAAAGTATGTCAATTATATCTCTGTATATTTTTCTAAAGTTTAAAACAGTATATTTGGGAAGCGGCTGTGGCTCAATCAGTAGGGCTCCCATTTACCATATGGGAGGCCCCGGGTTCGGTTCCCAGGGCCTCCTGGTGAAGGCAAGCCCGCCGGCACGGTGTGGTTAGCTGACCCAGCGAGCACAAGCAGCAAGGGGGGGATAAATGAATAATAAATAAAATCTTTATAAAAAAAAATAATAATAATAAAATAAATAAATAAAACAGTATATTTAATAAAGAAGTAAAATAGCAAGAGATCATCATTCTGGAAATATATGACTATGAAATAATTTATGAAACTATATAACAATTGTGTAGTTTTATTTTACATTTAAGTGAGTATTTATATTATTTTATATTATATACACATAATAATAAATGCAAACTTCAAGCAGTTTTACTTACAATGATACCAAGAGAATGGACTTTTCATGTACTTGGAAAGAAAATAAAAAGAATGATAGCGCACAGCTAACCTTTAAGGAAAAAGTGGGGTGAGAGGGTGAGATATAACAACTTGTAAAATACAATATCAATTTCATTATGAATCTAAATAAAATCATTTCAAATGAAATTTTCAAGTTTAATGTAGTTTCAAATTAGAAGTAAAACTAAAATACAATACAAATATGCATATTTTAAATTGAAATTAATAATCAAAATATTTTTAAAACAATGATTATAAAGCCATACTATCACCTAAAATAAGTTCACTGAGACTCAGTTACTAATAAATAAAACTACTACATACCTCAAACATAATAATTATACTTTTATCTTCCCTTGGAATCCCTCATTTTAAATTAAGAAGCATGAAAGAAAAGTTCAAAATCTAAAACTACCAAAACAAATCTATTTTAATGTCTTTAAAATGTACACTTCAAAAAAATATATTAAATGTTTTATAAGTTTATAATTTGCTATTTGGGGTTTTTAATTAAAAATACTTAGATCAATTTTCAGAAACTCATTTTCTGCATTTTAGACATGTATATACATCAATCCAGTTGCTCAAGTCAAAAACCTGTATTACTAAACAAAAAATAAACAAACAAACAAAAAAAAAACAAAAAATAAAAACCTGGTTTACTATCTTATAGATGTTACACATCCAATCCATCAGCAAATACTATCTACACCACCTCCTAAATACAATATCCATCCACTTCTCTCCATTCTCTTTGCTGATGGTGGAGCAGAGAAGTAGTCTAAGCCACCCTCATCTTTCTCCTGATTACTGCAATAGCTACCTAATTGGTAACACTCTTGATTCCCTAAAGTCCATTCTCCACACAGCCACCATGCCAGATGATACAATTTCCCTTTTTAAATCCTCCAATAGCTTACCATTATGCTTAGAATAAAATCCAAACTCCTGCAAAGAGCTACATGAGCTCGCGCCTATCCTACTCTTTCAGTCCATATCTTACTCTCTCCCTCACTCACTTCATGCCCACTGTTTCTTACCTGTCCCTTTATGCCTCCAACATGCCAAATGTGTTCAGGCCTTTAGGCTTTGCATTAACATTTATCAAATCAGAGCCCAGACATTCCTGTGGTTGGTTCTTTCTGGTAGGTCATTCAATTCTCAGTTCGAACATAAATTCCTTAGAAAGGCCTTCCCTTAATCAACCTAAAGTATTGCCCTCCCCAACCCCACCCTGTAAGTTCTCTTCTCACATAACCCTATGTTCTTCATCACACTCATTACTCCCAGATAGTTTCTTATTAACTGATTTGTTTATTGTTCACCTCCTGCCACTAGGATGAAAGACCCCAATCAAGAGAGCAAGGACATTATATCTGTCATTCACTTATATGAACGACACATGACCAGTGCCTAGGGAATACCAACACATTAGGGGGCACTCATAAAATATTATTTGAATAAATTAAATATAAATAATTTTAAGGCAATGCAAATCAAAACCACAATGAGATACCACTTTACATCCACCAGAATGGTTATTATTCAAAAAACAGAAAACAACAAATGGTAGCAAGGATTTGGAGAAATAGGGACCTTCAAACATTGTCTGAAAATGTTAAAATGGTTCAGCCACTGTGGAAACAGTTTGGCAGTTCCTCAGAAAGTTAAAAACAGAATTACCATCTGACCCAGCAATTCCACTTTTAGGTATATACCCAAAAGAACTGAAAACAGGGACTCAAATAGATTATTTGTATACCAGTGTTCACAGCAGCATTATTCACAATAGCCAAAAGGTGGAAGCAACCCAAGTGCCCATACATAGATGAACGGATAAACAAAATGTGGTATATACATACAATGGAATATTACATGGCAATAAAAAGGAATAAAGTTCTGATGCATGCTCCAACATAGATGAAATTTGAAGACATTTTGAGTGAAACAAAATAGACACAAAAGGACAAATATTGTATGTATTCTAGGTATGAAATACCTAGAATAAGCAAATTCATAGAGACAGATAAATTACAGATTATCAGGAGCTAGGGGGAAGGGTGGGGAAAATAAGGAGTTACTGCTTAATGGGTACAGAGTATCTGTTTGGGGTGATGAAAAAGTTTTGGTAATGGACGGTGGTGATGGTGGCACAATATTGTGTACATATTTGATATCACTGAATTATACACAAACAGGTGCTTAAAACGGAAAATTTTGAGTTGTATATAAGTTATGTTACCACAGTAAAAATTAAATACATATATAAATCATTTTGCTGCTATAAATATATTCATCCTATTGATTACCTCAATTATAGATTTATATTGAAAAACAATTCAATCAAATTTGAAAGGAAAATACATCTAAAATAATTATAATGGGAAATGCTTTTAAAGCTCTCAGAAGTATTCAATAAAAATTCAAAACATTATCAACAAAAATAAAACAACAAAAATCATTAATAAAAGTTTTTTTTTTTTTTTTTTTTTAAACACAGTGGCTTGTATTAATACATAGCAAACAAAATATAACCAGGAAATTAAGAAAAAGAAAATATTTTTTCTTGCTTATAGCCTTAAAAGTAATCACCCGTAACACTAATAGGTTATTCAAACTCTAAAATTATATTCCATTATCTTTGAAAAAGTCCTTTATTTAGCATGCTATTTCCATGAAACTGTCTTTTTTGCATTGTGGTACTGAGATGCACATTTTTCTAAGAAGTATAGGAAAGTGAACCCGGGACCTCATACATAAGAAACAGGTGTACAACCACTTGAGCTATACCCACTCTACCTGAGAGGTGCTTTTTTTTTTTTTTTTTTTTTTTTTAAGATGTATTTTTATTTATTTCTCCCCACCCCCTTGTTTGTTTTGCATTTGTTGTGTCCTGGTCTTTTTTTCAGGAGGCACTGGGAACCGAACCCAGGACCTCAGATGTGGGAGGGAAGTGCCTAATCACCTGAACACCTCTACTCCCTCTGAGTTGTACTTTTGAAATTTTCAGTTACCATTCTGTCTGGCTTGTTTTTTGGAATGCAATGTAAATAAGTGACAGTCCCAGAATTGGAACCCAACTTTCTAAAGAATTTATAAACTTTATAAGTCCACTAAGACTGTTTCTGTAAATTAAATTTTCTTGATATTTTAAAAGATATTTTTAAATGTCATTTTATAGACCAAGGCACACAGGAATAAAATCTTAAATACCAAAGAAATACAACCATGAGTTTGTAAACTCTGAGAAACCCTAAACTTCAGAAAATAAACAATCTATCTTCAAACTGATAGAAGTCATTTTCCTAAAACAGAAATCTACCCCTTCCCCTTTTCAAAATCTTTTTTGTCCCCTCTTGCACACAAATCAAACTCCAAACTTTTCAACCTGACATTCAAGGTTTTCTACAATTTGGTCATTTTCTATCCTTATCTCCTACTATATACTCTCCCACTTGGACATACACACACTCACAAGTCACACAAATTTTATTGTTTAAATAGCTTTTTCCAGAACATTCCCTATCCTTTTCCACCTCTTTAACTTCAAGCTCTTCCTCCTACCTTGTATACCCTTCTGCTATATAAACCCTGTTCTAAATCTTGCCCAGCTTTCAAAACTTGGCTCAAATCTGACTTGATCTAAGAAGTTGTTTAAAATCTACCCCCATGGCAGTATATCCCTTTCCTACACTATCAAATAATCATTGCACTTCATTTGTACATGACAAAACTTAATAAAATCTGCTTTAGATCATATCTCCATTACCACAGTTTTCTTCTTTGTATTCCATCATTGACTAATACAAAGCAGAAACTAAATTAATAGTTGTTGAATTAAACTGAAAGATTCTGACTGCACTGCCTAGTACCCAATACAGCACCTAAGTATGGCAGACACTAAATACATGTTTGCCAAATAAATGAATCTCTTATTTTCTAATTTAGTCAATCTTGTTCAGAACAAGAAAATAATAAACTATATTTTTTAAAAATCAGTTTTAAGAATTAAGTATTTAAATTAATGAGAAACTTACCAGAGTAAATTTAAATCCTTTGGAAGAGGGCTGAAGTGTTAATTTTATACATGCAGGAAGTAGGCTTAAAAATGTAAAGCAAAAGCTAAAAAATCAATAAAAATTAAATAATTGTTTTCTCTGTGTATAAATCCAGCTAAAACAAAGAAATATTTTAAGAAGTATATAGATCACATTACTTATCAATTAAATTGATTTCAAATTAAAGTTAATTTTTATTTATTAGATTTTAGACCAAATAACATTTAAATAAAGTCTATAAATTGAAATATGTACATGCTTTAATATATATATGATTATATGATGTAATACAGAACAAAACATTATAATACTAAATATTTCTTATTATTTTAGTATTTAATATTATTTATAGAAAAGATACAAAGATATATAGCTGAAAGTTAATTATCAAACACTCTCAAGAGAACATAGCCAGGTATAAAGAGATATTCCTATATTTGTAACCCAAATATTCATAAACTTTATTCACAAGAGAATCTCTCTGGCCCTCATTTCACAAAAGTTTATTTTCCAGTTTTAAGACCATGTTAAATCAGAAAGAACAAGTTAGAAATGGAGTAGGAAGCTGCTAAAGCTTCCCTTAGCAATGGCTGACTGACATGTAGGGAGGAAAAAAAAACAGAGAAAGCTGACAGAATCAACAAGCAGAGCTATCTGGTGTCCTTTAGTACCACAACAAATAGCCCCTGAAAGCCCTGAAAGCAAGACTCATAACACAATACAATAACTGATTTTCCCACTTGTGGTGGCTTTCTAGAATGCTTCCTGTTAGGGTGAGTTACAATGGATATTCTCTCACAAGAGTTGGAAGAGAGCAGCCATTTGATAACATACACACCTTCTCCCAGTTTTTCAAACACTAATCTTGATGCTGCTGTGAAGATGTACTCAAAGTCCCTATTCAGTTGATTTTAAGTTAATTAAAAGATTATCCTGGGGAGGAGTGGATGTAGCTCAAGTGGTTAGGTGCCTGCTTCCCATGTACGAGGTTCCAGGTTAAATCCCCAATACCTCCTAAAAAGAAAACAAACGAAAAAACAAACTCTCTTTGGAGAGTGGATGTAACTCAGTGGTTAAATGCCTGCTTCCCATGTACGAGGTCCTGGGTTCAATCCTGGATACCTCCTGAAAAAAAAAAAAAAATTATCCTGGGAGGACCTAACTTAAACCAGTTGGAAGCCCTTTAAAAGAGGGCTTACTTGGCCTTTCCTAAGCTCAAGAAGATGGGTCTGAATTGCCCTCCTTTCCCCCTAGATTTCCCTTACTGCCTGCCTGCCTGCCTTAGCCAACTCCCACAATTATATAAGCCAGTTCCTCATAATAAAGTCATATATACACACATACATATGATCTCCTACTTGTTCTGCTTTTCTAGATGAACCCTGACTGCTATACCACTGAAGAACATGACTTTTCAAGATGATGTTAATCATGTTTACTACACTCTGTTTAAGGAGGAAGGAATTAGGTAACAATTCAGAAAGACTCTCACATAAAATAATTCAAATTAAAATGTTTTGTTTGTAAAGGTTTATGTGGAAAATTCACTAATGAAGCCTCATTCTACAATGATGTCAGAAAAATGAGATATTACCATAATACTTTTAAGGAGTAGATTATGAAACACTATACATAAACTTTGTGTCTCTTACCTGATTATTATCTGGATGTGACGTGGAAAAATATCCTTAATCTTCAAAAAGACATTGAAACTACACCAAATATTGGCTACTTTATCCTTAAAAGAGATTTAAGTTGTTAATTTTACATTCTTGTATAATTAAAGTATTATACCCCAGGGAAGCAGATATGGCTCAAGTGATTGGGCTCCCGTCTACCATATGGGAGGCCCCGAGTTTGATTCCCGGGGCCTCCTGGTGAAGGCAAGCTGGCCCACACCCATGAAGAGCTGATGGCCCGCACCCGCAGGGAGCTGACGGCCTGCACCTATGGAGAGCTGACAGCCCACGCCCACGGACAGCTAGCACAGCAAGATGA
>JAKSZT010053883.1:60391017-60424738 GCA_026826555.1 Tolypeutes matacus | reverse complement strand
TAGATGGGGGGCCGGGAAGCGGCTGTGGCTCAATCAGTAGGGCTCCCATTTACCATATGGGAGGCCCCGGGTTCGGTTCCTGGGGCCTCCTGGTGAAGGCAAGCCCGCCCGCACGGCATGGTTAGCTGACCATGCAGCAAGGGGGGGATAAATGAATAAATAAATAAAATTAAAAAAAAAAAAAAAAAAAGACAAAAAAGTCATTTAAAAAAAAAAAAAATAGATGGGGGAGCAGATGTGGCTCAAGTGGTTGAGCACCTGCTTCCCACATGGGAGGTCCCAGGTTCATCCCCAGTGCGTCCTAAAAACAAAAAAAAACAAACAACAAGCAAAACAAACAGAAAAACCAATCAGTGGTTGAGCGCCAGCTACCACATACGAGGTCCAGGGTTCAATCCTTGGCCCCAGTACCGCAAAAAAAAAAAAA
Organism: Tolypeutes matacus; assembly: GCA_026826555.1. Classification (NCBI taxonomy): domain Eukaryota; kingdom Metazoa; phylum Chordata; class Mammalia; order Cingulata; family Chlamyphoridae; genus Tolypeutes; species Tolypeutes matacus. The sequence goes on along the minus strand of JAKSZT010053883.1, from coordinate 60,424,311 downwards.
AAAAAAAAAAAAAAATACACACATATTTATTTATTTATTTATTTATATTTATTTATTTATTTATATGCACACAAAGAAATAATTATAAGAATGGTCATAGCAGCATTATTCACAATTTCTAAAATATGGAACCTGACCAAGTGTCTATCAACCAATGAATAGCTAAATAAAATGTGGTATATACATACAATGGAATACTATTTAGCTATAAGAAGAAATGAAATCAGGATGCATATGACAACATGGATGAACCTAGAGGATATAATGTTGATTGAAATAAGCCAGACACAAAAGGACAAATATTGTAAGGTCTTGCTAACATGAACTAAATACAATGAGTAAACTCATGGAGATAAACTCTAGACTATAGATTAATAGGAAATAAATTGTGAGTTGAGAATGGGAGCTGATGCTTAATGTATGTAGCATTATTAACAAGGTTAACTATAAAAGTGTGGAAATGAATAAAGTTGATAGCAACACATTATAGTGAGTATAACTAACACTGCTGATTTATAAATATGATTTATAAATATGACTGTGGCTGAAAGGGGCAGACTGTGGATGTAAATGTCAATTGAAAGGAGACAAGAATAATCTAGGGAATGGATAACAAAGTGCTTTCGGTGGTCGATGAAGATTGTGGTTAATAGTATAAATATAGGGGAAACGGATGTGGCTCAAGAGGTTCGGCGTCCGTCTACCATATAGAGAGACTGGGGTTTGATCCCCAGTACCTCCCGGTAAGTAAAAAAAAAAAAATAAATAAATAAATAATAAAAAAATAAAAAATTAAAAAATATATATATAAATAAATAATAAAAAAATAAAAAATTAAAAAAAAATAGTATAAATATAAGAATGCTCTTCTTTTACAAAGTGCTAAGAATAAGGTGACACACGGGAAAATTGCAACTAATGTAACTTACGGACAACAGTTAACAGTAATATTGTAATATTTTGCAGCAATGGCAAGAAGATATTATTTCAATTCTAAGGGACAACAATAAGGGGGTATAAGGGTGTGGCAGTTTGAGATTATTTATGAATACCAAAAACAGAAATATTATGTTTGTAAACTAAGCTATTTTTCTCAGTGTAATACCCTTTGATTATACTGGATTCAGTTGAGGGGCCCTTGAATAAATTACCTGTTAAGATTAGGGCTTTGATTAGACTAGGTCAGTAAGGCATGACTCAGGTTGAGTCCCTGCTCCTTCGGTGGGGTGATACAAATAGATACTCACTCAAGAAGACACACAGGAAGAGAGAGCGCTCTGTCATTTTTGATCCTGGGGCCCAGGAGAGAGAATAGCCATTCGCCTGATTGTCTGTAGCTGATATAGAAAGCCCGGAAAGACACGAGCCTTATGCCGAGAAAGAGGAAGCCCTAAGAGACAAGCCCTATGCCAGCCTACAGCTGAGATTGGGAAGAAGCTGGGCCCACCGACCCTTAAGAGGAAGAAGCAGCCCAGGAAGGAGAGATCAGACAGAGATCAGCAACTACCTTACTTCAACATCGTGGCAAGTGACTTTGATAAGAAAGCAACCTTGAGTTGGACTCTTTAGGACCTTGTAACTCTAAGCTTTTACCCCAAATAAATACCCTTTATAAAAGCCAACAGATTTCTGGTACTTTGCTTCAGACCCCTTTGGCAGACTAATACAAGGGGGTATGGGAGTTTTCCTTTTGGAGTAAAGAAAACATTCTAAAATTGACTGAGGAAATGACAGCACAACTCTGTGATGAAAATGGAAGCCACTGAGTATACACTTTGAATGGACTGCACAAAACATGGGACCACATAACACAGGAATTCAGTGGCAGAAGGACTGTGGTTAATAGTACAAATATGAGAACGTCCTCTCATGAATGATAACAAATACATAATACTAATGTAGGGTGTTAATAATCAGGTGCAGTGGGAGAAAAATACATCAAATGTAAGATATGGGCAATATAGTAATAATATTTTGACAATGTGCTTTCAGATTTTGTAACAAATGTTTCACAACAAATGCAAGGTGTTAGGGTGGGGAGATGTACGGGAGCCTTATATGATGATATGCATGTTTGTTTTGTAAATTCACAATTTTTACTGTATACTTATTGTTTGTGTGTTCATATATGAATGATATACTACAATAAAATCTTATTTAAAAAAAAAAAGAATGTTCATAGCAGCATTATCCCTCATTGCCAAAAACTGGAAACAAACTACTTGTCCATCAGTAATAGAATAGTGTACATCCATGCAATGGATATTGTGAAACAATGAAAGTGAACAAACTACAGCTACACACAATTCTACACGGACAATTCTAACAAAATGTTGAACCAAAAAGACATCAGATAGGAAACGGATGTGGCTCAAGAGGTTCGGCGTCCATCTACCATATGGAGAGACCGGGGTTCGATCCCCAGTACCTCCCGGTAAAAAAAAAAAAAAAGACATCAGACATAAAGGAATATCTACTGTGCTGTTTCATTGATAAAAAGTTCAAAAAAAGGGAAAACTAAACTATTGCATTAGCAGTTAATTTATGGTTACCTTTAGGAAAAGGGGAGAGAGAAGTATTTCAGATGTATACAAGGGGCGTTTTGGAAGTACTATCAATGTTCTATTTCTTGTAGTGGGCAGTAGTTTGCCAATTCACTGAGATGCATATTTAAGTTTTATTTAGTTTTCTGTATGAGTGTTATATTTAAAATCGAGTTTTAAAAATATGGTGAACAGTTTGTGTTTTTTCTTTTCTTTATATCAGTGTTCTTTCTTGATATTATTAAAGTACTTGAAAGTATGATCAATGATCCCACAAACAATTCAAAAAATTTTTTTAAATCAAGCTAAACCAGGAGAGGACAGAATAAATAATATGTAAAAACAACTCCTTCGGTGGGGTGATACAAATAGATACTCACTCAAGAAGACACACAGGAAGAGATTTGAATATCTTTTGCAAGACCTTTGACAGATATGCATATTAATTTCATTACAAATAAAACAAACTGGCATGAAAAGGAAAAGCTGTTAATTAAGCAATCATGATGCTGTGTACTATCAGGGTTTTTTTTCCCTTTGGGAGCAATGGGGAGAGACAGTTAATAGTCAATACATTAGAAGGCAAATAGGAAAGCCATTTATCCTCCAGATGTGTTTGTTGTTTGAATGTTCCTTATTTTTAGGTATAAAAAATATATACACATAAAATCTGTATAGTAGATTTTAATTATTCATTCAATCTTAGTTTTTCAAATCTTCCTGGCTGTCACTACCTGTTAGGGAAACATTCAGAACTCAACAAATTATATAATTGTTTTCCTTTTTTTTATTATCAGATAGCATTTACAAAAGATATGGCATATGTTACACCTTTTTAGAACTATGAGGACATAACCATACTTGGCACTCTTTCCAGCTTCCCAGAAAGAGCTCATCAGTTACCAACATTTTGTACTCAAGCCAAAAAGGTATGAAAAGCAGTTCTACCTTTAGCAAATCTGTCCTTCAGTCTTCACGTAAAATCTTGGTGCAAAGATTCTTTTATATAATTGTGAAAGTAATTTGCATATGCAAGCACCCTAGCAAATAAGACATTATTGGATGACAAAATTATACACACTGAAGTCTAGATTTCCTAATATGCAACTAATGACTTCATTTCTTAATTGTAAAGGATACTGGAAATGTCCATAGTCAATAAGAATAAGGCCTGGATATAGCAAAATGCATAATGCATTAGCAATCTGTAAAGAAAAATATTGTGAAATAAGAAAGCAATCTATTAGTTGAGTCAAACAGGGTAAAAGAGTGGTTTCATTTAACACAGTAGCATATATTCCTCTTTTGCTGAGGTACTGTATCTTCTACTTAACAAAATTTTCCATCTTTTATAAAAGACTCGTTTAGCCACAGAACTTTCCATAGAGGTGACTTAGGACACTTCAATAAAGAGGAAAAATCACTAAAAGGTACTTGTCAGAAGCAGCACTTTCAGATACACAAGTCAGAGAAGTTAATCTAATTATCTCAAATGGCCAAAAAGAATACTTGATAACTGTGAATATGATAATATATAGTGACTTTTCAGAAATGCCTTTATTTTAGTCATTTTCACAAGCCAGCTGAAAAATATTAAGTAATAAATTCAGTATGCTGTGTAATTCAGCAGTACATAACTTTTAAAAGTCAGTGCATCTTGTAACAGAGCATTAAGATAATTACTGTAAGATAAGTTGTTTTCTAAATGTAAATTAATTATTGGAGATAAACTATTTCCCCATTTTTCTGTTTCCAAAAGCATGGCTTCCTTAAGCACTACTATACTTAATAGTCAAGCTAAAAAAGGAAACATTTGAGAGATGTAACATCAGGTTGCTTTAAAACTTACCTTTTTCTTAGTTGAAGTTTCTTTTAAACAATAACAGTACAAAACCACTGCAGGTATATAAATCAGCAAATCAGCAATAAAAACTGGGGGGAAAAAAGCAAATAATTTTAGGCATGAGTCCATCAGGATCTACAATAACCCATTAACTGGTAACTGCCTGACTGCCCCCAGCCTTGGTTGAGAACTCTATTAACACAAGATTCCTACCCATTCTGGACAAGTCCTTTCCACAACTAGCCCTTTTCATCCCCTTTACCTTTGCCTAATTTCAATTAATCTGGTACTCTTATCCTAATTTTCTCTACTAAATTCACACATTAAATTAAGTATATGTATCCAAAGTTAATGCTCCCCTTGCTTTGACGTGGGCTTAAAAATTAAGAATAGGAGCAGATGTGGCTCGATCAGTTGGGCGCCTGCCTGCCACATGGGAGGTCTCAGGTTCAGTTCCCCATGCCTCCTAAAGAAGACAAGCAAGACAGCAAGGTGATGCGACAGGCTGATGCGGCAAGCTGACACAACGAGGAGACACAACGAGACACAACAAGCAGGGAGCGGAGGTGGCTCAAGCAATTAAGTGCCTCCCTCCCACATGGGAGGTCTTGGGTTTGGTTCCCGGTGCCTCCTAAAAGACGACGAGGAGACACGGAAAGCACAAAATGAACAGACACAGAGCACACAGTGAGTGCAAAACAATGGGGGGGGGGTGGGAGAAATAAATAAATCTTTTAAAAATAATAATAATAAATCAAAGCAAGGTAAGACAAGTTTTTTTTTTCAATATCTGCATACTCCAAATTTTCTGATGTGAGAATAATTCAAATGTGGTGATACATACAAAAAAACCTTTTTTAAATGTTGATATTTTAAAAATATATAAAAACTTTGCTAATTACTACAAAGGAGAGCTAGAGCAGACCAGGTGAGGAGGAAACTGTAAAATAGTACCAAAAAAAAAAAAAAAAAAGGCAATTCATAATTCTGAATGTTCTGTCAATTTAGAACAAAAAAAACAAATACATTAAGTTCATCCACAGTACAACATAGCTGTCCAAAGAGTTTACTTTTCACAGTGTACCACATTAACATACTGTCTAGTATAAGGAAAGTGATAGTAAACTTTCAGTGTTGACTGCTAAAATACCATACTCAGTTCCAGATGCCACACTTAAGATGACACTGACAAAATGGAAGATATCCAAAGGAGCACAACCAGACAGAGGCTTCAAAACCTTAATCATATTCCACAAACAGGTCATCTAAAGAATAGCTAAAGTATCTAGGAATGTTTAACCTGGAGGAAAGATGACTTCAAATGTCTAGGGTGTTCGGTATGTAAGGGATGCGATATACTCTATGTGGCCTAAGAATAAAGAAACTGTAATGACCAGTGGAAGTTCAATACAAGAAGGAAATTTTTAATAATTAGTGCTCTCTGAAAATAGAATTGAGTATCTCCAAAGCTTGTAAGTTTCCTACAAATATGAGTATTGGCTCAGCAGCTGAAAAATCATGTGGTAAGTATGTAGTTTGTTGTATAAATGAGCCAAAGATAGCTTACTTCTTTACAGCAGGCTAGGACCCTTAGGCCAAAAGCTCTCCAGCAGCAAACTCAAATTATTACACATCCAATTGTTTTAAACATAGCCCAAATAAGCAAGTTTTTGGTTATTCAGAGCTACCAGCTTTACATTATCCTGCAAAACACCCTATCTATTAGCTATAGATAAGACAAACCCTGGGGCCATGAAGACCCCTAGCTGCTTCTGCCCCTCCCAATAGCTCTCTGACTCAGAGTCCCTGCACAGCTGCAGAGCACCTAGACACTTAAGCCCCCTCTCTAATTCCCTTCTCCTCAAGGAATTCTCTTGCCCTGCTTCCCCCTTGCTGGTGGTCCCTCCCCTGAAGCTTCTGGAAGGTCTTCCATTGAAAGGGGATGCCCCTCCCATGCAAATCTGTCCTAGGGCCACCAGAATAAAGCCTGTGTGTTATTTCCACTTCTAGTCAAATCTTTTCCTTGACCAGCTCTGAAGTCCTCAAATTTACAAAAGAGACAAGATTTAAGCATTGCAGGGAGGGAGCAGGATGGGAGAAGGAAAGGCAGACAGGACAGATTATCTCTTGGGCCAGAAAGTCCAAGACTGGATGAGCAGTAAAGAGAACAAATTCTGACTATATTTAGACCAATCAAGGCAAACGCCTAAGCTAGCATTTAAGTCCAAGTCACATAAAGCTTTTAAAGAAATCTAAGCTTATTTCTATTAAGCTCCAAAAATAGCACACAGGAAATACTCAATAAACATTTGTTAATTGTATTATTTAATTTTGTAACAATGAATAATACACAACTGTAAGGTTTACTTTAAGAAAAAAGGTAAAAAGGGTTTGGAATTGGGATATTAAAGTAACAGCCTAAACAACTAAAGCCTAAATTTATAGCTATCTGACCTCAAGACATTTATGTGCCTCACTTCCCTGTACCTCAATTGCTCAGCTTAAAATAGTGATAACAATAATATTTACCTCTTATAAGTGTTCAATGAATTAAATGAGATAATAAATGTAAAAACACTCATAATTAGTCCTCTCTACTCATTTGTTTTTTTAGCTTACATATACATCTGGTCATATATTTTATATAGATACGTATAGTTATACAATTTCTCCAAAGTTTTTTAAAAACACAACTTGAGGGGAGTGGGTATAGTTCAGTGGTTGAACGATTGCTTTCCGTGTATGTGATCCTGGGTTCAATCTCCAGTACCTCCTAAAAAAAAAAAAAAAACCACACCTTTATACACTCAATACCTATTGCTCTTTTACCTGTTGAACGCATGAACAGCTTATGTGACTGACTTTCAAATCCACGTGATGTATGGAGAGCAATCCAGTCAGGATTTATAAACTTTGCCCTGCAAACCAAAGAATATAACACATAAATTTATTATTCTATCACTTTCAGCAATAAAGACATATAAATTTATTTTGAGAATTAGCCATTGCTTTTATAAATAATAAAGTCAATGCTTAAGCTATGCTTTTTTTATTTATCTTGTGAAATTGTTAAACTATTAAAATAGGGTTGCCTTGCTCATCTTCCAACAAAACCATACAATGTGGAAGTCAAAGCCTTACCTTCACAGTTATTCCAGTGTAAAAAAAAATTTTGTTTTCCAACCTGTACTCCGAAGGTATTAAGGAAATATACAAACTCTGATAGCCACCTTTCTTAAAACCTGATTGTATAGGCACAGTGCTTTACAATCCCTAATACAATAGTAGCTACAACATCTAGTCATAAAGACAGATCACACTGTGTCTATCTGCTAAAACCATGAATATCTAAAGGTACATTAAGGAAGAAAAACTTACACATATGCACATAAAAGACTATGATAAGCTGTAAGAGGTGGGTAATCCAATCCCCAATACTGTAAATTGTTATCACTGGTGTTAAAATACCTGGAAAAAAAGAAAAAGAAAAACAAAAGCACCATTCCATTAAGCAATATTCAAGAAATAGACTTATAATTTAACAACTCATTTAATTTAAATAATGATGAAACAATAAGGTTAAAAAAAAAGTTCATCTATCAATTTCTGTCTTTTCTCCTTAAAAATATTTTGTGAATAAAATGGTGGATGTAAATAATCCATTTACAGTAATACCATTGAATACAAATGGACTAAATTCCCCAATCAAAAGATACAGGCTGGGGAGCAGAGGTGGCTCAAGCCAATGGGCGCCTCCCTCCCAGATGGGAGGTCCGGGTTCCCTCTGGGTGCCTCGTAAAAAAAAAAAAAAAAAAAAAGAAGACAAGCACACAACAAATGGACACAAAGAGAGGGCAGGGGAAGAGAAATAAATAAATAAATCTTAAAAAAAAAAAAAAAAAGATATAGGCTGACAGAATGGATTAAAAAACATGAGCCATCCATGTGCTCCTTACAAGAGACTCACCTTAGACCTACAGATACAAACCAGTTGAAAGTGAAAGGCTAGAAAAAGATACTCCACGCAAAAAGTAATCAAAAGAGAGCAAGGCTAGCTATATTAATATTGGACAAAACAGGCTTTAAATGCAAAAAAGTTATGAGACAGAAGGCTATTATATATTAATAAAAGGGACAATCAACCAGGAAGATATAACAGTCATAAATATCTATGCACCTAACCAGGGTGCCCCAAAATACATGAGACAAACTCTGGCAAAACTGAAGGGAGAAATAGACATCTCTACAACAATAGTTGGAGACTGTAACACACCACTCACATCATTAGATAGAACAACTAGACAGAAGATCAACAATGAAACAGAGACCTTGAACAATATGATAAATGAGCTAGACCTAACAGACATATACAGAATGTTGCACCTAAACTTAGCAGGTTATACATTTCTTCAGGTGTCCATGGATCTTTCTCCAGGATAAAACACGTTAGGCCACAATGCAGCTCTCAATAAATATAAAAAGACTGAAATTATACAAAGCACCTTCTCAGATCATAATGGATTGAAACTAGAAATCAGTAATAGACAGGAAAGGGCTAAATTTGCAAATGTGTGGAATCTAAACAACACACTCCTAAATTATCAGTGGGTCAAAGAAGAAATTACAAGTGAAATTAGTAGATATATTGAGACAAATGAAAACTAGAACACAACTTATCAAAACTTATGGGATACAGCAAAGGCAGAATTGAGAGGGAAATAATTTATAGCCCTAAATACCTATATTAAAAAAGAAGACGGAAGCAGATGTGGCTCTAGCGACTGAGCTCCTGCCTACCACATGGGAGGTTCCCGGTTCAGTTCCCAGTGCCTCCTGGAGTAGACAAGCAAGACAGCACGCTGGCACAATGGGCAGGCACGGTGAGCTCTCCCAACAAGCTGACACAACAAAGGAGACACAAAGAGGAAAGACAATGAGACATAACAAGAGCAGGGAGCTGAGGTGGCTCAAGTGATTGGGTGCCTCTCTCCCACATGGGAGGTCCCAGGTTCAGTTCCCGGTGCCTTCTAAAGAGAAGATGAGCAGAACAGAGAGCACACAGCAAATGGACACAGAGAGCAGATAGTGGGTACAAACAACGGGGGTGGGGTGGGGGGGGGGGGGAGATGGGTGGACCAAAAAATATTTTTGGGAAAAAAAAAAAAAAGCTAAACTCAAAGATTTAACTGAACAACTGGAGAAACTACAAAAAGAACAGCAAACCAAAGCAAGCAGAAGAAAAGAAATAATAAAGATTAGAGCAGAAATAAGTGAAATTGAGAACAAAGAAAGAATAGAGAAAATCAAGAAAACCAAAAGCTGATTCTTCAAAGAGATCAATAAAATTGACAAACCCCTCACTAGACTAACAAAGAAAAAAGAGAGAAGTACTTCATGAGAGCAGTGACATGAACAGACATCTGTACACCGATGTTCATAGCAGCATTATTCATGATTGCCAAAAATTGAAAACTATCCAGGTGTCCACCAACAGATAATGGATAAACTGTGGTGTATTCACACGATGGAATAATATGCAGCTGTAAGAAGAAAGCATATGACAACATGGATGAACCTGGAGGACATTATGTTGAGTGAAGCAAGCCAGAAACAAAAGGACAAATATGTATGAATACACTATTATGAACTAAATATATTGTGTAAACTCATGGAGTTAATAACTAGAATACAGGTCACCAGATAATAGAATGTGGTTAGAGAAATAGAAAGCTAAGGATTAATCTGTGCAGACTTGGTAGAAAGGTTGTTTGTAAATCTTTGGAAATGAATAAAAATAGTGAAAGCACCTCACAGTGTTTGTAACTAGCAGTGCTAATATATGGATATGATAGTGGTTGAAAGGGAAAATCTAAAGTCATGTATATTACTAGAAGGAAAGTTTAACAAATAAGAGCAACAATATAAAATCGCAACAGAAGTAAAAAATCTGGGAAACAGATGTGACTCAAGTGATTGGGCTCCCATCTACCAAATAGGAGGCCCAGGGTTTGATTCCTGGGGCCTCCTGGTAAAAGGCAAGGTGGCCCATGCAGAGAGCAGACCCACACGGAGACCTTGCCCACATGGAGTGCTGGCCCGCGCAGGAGTGCTGGCCCGCGCACAGACTGGCACAGCAAGATGATGCAATGAAAAAAGACACAGAGGAGAGACAATAAGAGACACAGCAGACCAGGGAGCTGAGTGCAAGAGATTGAAGGCCTCTTTCCCACTCCAGAAGGTCCCACCATCAGTTCCTGGTGCCACCTAAAGAGAAGACAAGCAGACACAGAAGAACACACAGAGAGCAGACAGCGAGTGCAAAACAACGAAGGGGGGCAGAAATTTTTTAAAAAAATCTTAAAAAAAAAAATTTACCAAATAACACAAGTACACATTAGATTTGGTTTATAGAAAGAGAAATGTTTCCTAGAATAGGTAGGCTTTTAATAAGAACTTATTTGAAAACAATTTAAATGTCATGAGAACACAATGAGTGAACCATAATATAAACTATGGATTGGTGTATTAGACAGCCATAGGGATACTGATGCAAGGTACCAGAAATCTGTGGCCTTTTATTTGGGTATTTATTTGGGGTAGAAGCTTAAAGTCACAAGGCCCTAAAGAGTCCAACTCTTTAGGTCCAACTCAAGGTACCATAAGAGGTACTTGCTCATCCAAAATCATGTGCCACGTGTTGATGCAAGATGGCGGGCAACATCTGTGAGGGTTCAGCCTGCCTTCTTCCTCTTAAGGCTCCGTGGTCCGGCCTCTTACGATCTCAGTTGTAGGCAGGCGTAAGACTAGTCTCTTTCCCCGGGGCTCGTTTTTTTCCAGGCTCAGCTGCTCTGCTCTCTTCACAAGGTTAGCTGTAGACTATCAGGCTTATCTCCCTGGGGCCTCTGCCGTGTCTAATGGAGCCGTCTCTCTGGTGTATGAGACAGTGTTTTATCAGCCCACCAAGGGGGACGGGGACTCAGCCCTGCATGCCCTAATGACTGTGGTCAAATCAAAGCCCTAATCTTGATTTAATAAAGTAAAAGTGAAACCTCTGAATTTAATACAATCAAAGGGGTATCATGCCCAGAGAAACAGACCAGTTTACAAACATAATCTATATCTTTTTTGGAATTCATAAATAATATCAAACTGCCACAACTGGGGAGCCAGTGTAGCTCATTGGTTGAGCATCAGCTTCCCACATATGAGGTCCTGGGTTCAATCCCCAGCCCCAGTACCTTAAAAAAAAAAAAAAAAAAAAACAATAAATTATGGACTGTAGTTAATAGTATAACTACAAAAATATTGTTTCACCAATTGTACCAAAGTTATTCCATTAATGCAAAATGTTAATAGGGAAAACTGTGGGGGGGGTGTACATGGAAACTCTGTACTTTCTACATGATTCTTCTGTAAATCTAAAACTGCTCTCATAAAAAAAAAAAGAAAAAACAAAAACAAAAAACCAGCAAACAAAACAAAAACGTAATGAGAATCTTCTGTTGGGGACTGAATCATGTCCCCCACAAAAGACATGTTCAATTCCTAACCTACTGTCCTGTGGTGTGGACTCATTTGTGAATAAGATCTTTGAAAATCATATTTAGATGAGACCAAATTCAGTCAGAATGGGCAATAATCCACATGACTGGATCCTTCTATGCAGAGGAAACTGGATCTCAGTCAGGAGAAACCAGAGGAAGAATACAGAGACAGATCACCATATGACAGTTGACTGACAAAAGCCATCACCAAAACACTACAGAATTTTTGGAGAAAGCATGGCTTTTCCTACTCCTTGATTTTGGACTTCTAGTCTCCAAAATAATAAATTTCTATTGCTTAAGCCAATCTGTTGTGTGGTATTTGTCATAGCAACCCTGGCAAACGAAGGAAACTACTATGTAAGAATCTTTGAATTAAGGAAGAAAATTATGTTCATAAATTGATAGGTTCCCTCAGATTGCCAGAATGGAAAAGAACAGTATCCAACTAGTCTGACACAAGAAATGAACATTAGGTTTACATAAACAGATTTCTTAATTGTATCCTTTATAATTAGGCAGCTTTTTCTATCCGATTTATTTTCTCAGTCACAAGAATAATTTATGACAATGGAGAACAAGCTTTACAACCCACAAATAACCGTTGTTCATAAGCCTGTTTCAAATGGGTCACAACTCCTCAGTATCACAATCTCTTACTTTGGGATTAAAAAATTTTTTTAAGTTAACATTCAATATGATCCCATTAAATAACCTGCTCTTCATCTTCAGAAGATCTGCTTTTCTAAGTGTTTTTCAAACAAAATGTAAGTTCATATGGAGGTGGGCATTAATAAAATAATCAAGGCATGCTAGACAACCAAAAGATCTGAGCACAATATGGTACCAGCTGGCAGTAGTTGTCCACTCCAGCATAAACATCCTTGTGAAAAATTCTGGGTCCTGTGTCTGGTTGGGACTTGAAGCCAAGAGGCAATGAGTCCAAGAACCTCTGAGGTAGTTGGAGCCCCTTTTGAGAATTTGAATCTGGTAGACTGGGCCAGGCAAATAGTGGAGACCAGAGGACCCATTTCCCTAGACAGTTGTATAAAGGACAGGACCTACTGTGTTATTTTCAAATCCATGTTACTAAAGGGTAAATTAATAAAAAGTTTTACTGTATTTCTCTCAAAGGGTTATTTAAGTATTGCGCTAAACACGTAAAGTTATTAAGTCACTGGTACTAAGGATTCAATAAATTTTAGTTGTAATTGGCTATTTAGCCACAAAACAATTGAGGTGAATTCAGCAATGAAAAAACAAAGAATAATTCAAGAATCACATTTTGACCAATACAACTTGATGTTCAGCTTCTTATAAGGCAAAAGCTATTTTTCATTTACCTTTATCCTTAATATCCACTAGAGGTAAGTAACGGAGGTAACGACATTAAGCTGTAAGCATACAAAGGTATATAGTAACCATAAAGTCACTAGTTGGATTGGGAGGAAAGAATGATAGGACTAACAACTGTGCTCCCCATTGTTATAGAAATTCATAAATAAGAAGAGGGAGGCATGGAAGAAGATAGCTTAAAAGTGTTTCAGGTAAAGCTTCAAAATCTACCAGCAGAAACAAAGCAACTAGTTGATACTTCTACTTTATATACTTTAGATATCCCTAAAATATATATTCCCATGTTATCTCAGTGGATGTTTCATGAGAAAAAAAATTGGCTGCCACACATTTAAAATTGCATTCAAGAATTATTGTTCAAGATAATAACCCAGAGTTATTATAGGACCTTTACTTTAAAAAAATTTTTTTTATTAGAAACAGTTTCAAATTCACAGAAAAGTTAGAACAGTTCAAAGAACTTCTGCATACTCTTTGTCCAGGGACCCCACTTGTTTGAGTAACATCTTTTGTCGCAAAGGATCCAACCCAGGATCACCCATTGCACTGAGTTGTCATGAATCGAGTCTCTTTCTGTCACAAAGAGTTTCTCAATCTTTCCTTATATTTCATGACCTTGACATTTTTGCATAAGGTCTCTCAATTTGCATCAGTCCATTGTTTCCTCATGATTAGACTCAGGTTACATATTTTTCAGATTATCAAAGATGCTGTGTTCTTTTCATTGCATCCTATGGGGGCCAAGGTTGGGGAGAGGACACAATGTCTATCTGTCCCATTACTAGTAGTGTTTTTGCAGTAAGAATAGGAAGGGAATTAATATTTATTAAATAACTATTAGGAGCAAAGCACCTTTAATTTGATATGCAAATTCTAATACCTATTCTTTAATAAATACAAATTTTCCCTCAATGGAAGTTCCAGAAGAACAGAAAAAATGGAGGGGAGAGGAAAGCGGATGAGCTCCTGCCTACCACATGGGAGGTCCTGAGTTTGGCTCCCGGTGCCTCTTAAAGAGGACAAACAAGACAGCGAGCGGAGGCGACGGGCTAGTGCGGTGAGCTGATGCAGCAAGATGATGCAACAGGAGACACAAGGAGGAAAAAATAATGAGAGCACAACAAAGCAAGGACCAGAGGTGGCTCAAGCAATTAGGCACCTCCCTCCCACATGAGAGGTCCCACGTTCAGTTCCTGGTGCCTCCTAAAAAGAAAGATTAGCACACAATGAACAGACACAGCAGTGCAAACAACAAGGGGGAGGGGAGAAATAAATTTTAAAAAAATCTTTAAAAAAAAAGAATGGAGGGGAGAAAATACAGAAAGCCATAAAAAAAAGACTATGTCCCAGAACAGGAAAAATATATAGGATTTCTTATACTGAACAGCTCTACAAAATACTAAGTAATGAACAAAAAAAGACATAATGAAATACCAGTATACTATGAACAAGAAGAAATTCAAAAAAAAAAAGAGGCAGTGGGGAATCACCCACAGTGGAACACTAATCTGACAACAGACATCTCATTGGCCATGCCAGTCATAAAAAGATAATGAAGAACTTTTATCTTCAAAGTCTCAGGGAAAGAAATTTTATACCTAGGACTTTACATTCAAATTAACATTCAACTGTAAGAGTAAGGATTCAGAAAATTGACCACCCACAAACTCTCTGAAAGAATACTGAAAGATATATCTAAAAAGAAAATAAATTAGTACAAAAGGAGAAGAATTAAAGAAGCAACGATCCTAAAATATTGGCAAATTAAATGTAGCCATATACTTTTTAAAGTTTCGACCAAGTAGGATTTACGCCAAAAATACAAAATCAGAAGATTTATCAAGGAAATCTACTATATTAAAATATTAAAGAGGGGAGTGGATGTGTCTCAAGGAGTTGAGTCCCTGCTTCCCACATGGGAAAAGTCCTGGGTTTAGTTTCTGGTGCCTCCTTAAAAACAAAAAAACAAACAACAAGGAAACAAATGAAAAAACCAACTCAGGGGAGCTGATGTGGCTCAGTAGTTGAGTGACAGCTTCCCACATACAAGGTCCTGGGTTCAATCCTTGGCCCCAGTACCTCAAAAAAAAAAAATTAAAAAAATTAAATATTGATAAATTCTTAAAAGAAATGTTTTTTGCTAATATTCAAAACCAATTTCTATTTTTTTAAAATAAATGCTGGTTGACATACTTAGGAATAGAAAGAAACCTTAACTTGATAAAAAGATATATGAGAAACCTACAATAAACATTATAGTTAATAGAGAATTATTAGATCATTAAAATCAGGAGCAAGATAAAGATGTCAATTACTACTACCACTATTTAATACCATACTAGAGGCCATGTAATAAGAAATAAAAAGACAAACCAGTCATCATTTACAGTTCATGACAGTCTTCCTTGAAAATCCAAGAGAATCCACTGAAAAACATTAAAAGTAGAAGAGAGGGGAAGCGGCTGTGGCTCAATCAGTAGGGCTCCCGTTTACCATATGGGAGGCCCCGGGTTCGGTTCCCGGGGCCTCCTGGTGAAGGCAAGCCCGCCCGCACGGCGTGGTTAGCTGACCCAGCGAGCACAAGCAGCAAGGAGGGGATAAATGAATAAATAAATAAAATCTTTAAAAAAAAAAAAAAAAAAAAAGTAGAAGAGAGTTCAGCAAGATCAATATTTAGATGTAGGTATAACTTTCTTATATATACCAGCACAAGCAGTTAAAACACAGAACTAAAAAAAAAAAAAAAAAAAATCCCCTGACTCCCCATTTCACTGAATAAAAGCCAAAGTCCTAGATAACCTGATCCGATCATTACTTCTCGAATCTCCTCTCATATTAGTCTCCCCTTTGCTCACTCTGTTCCAGTTATACTGGCGTCCCTGCTATTCTATGAACGGGCCTAGCATGTTTCTGCCTTACAGGCTTTGCTCTAGCTGTCCCCTGTTCCCAGAACACATTTCCTCCAGGAAGCTGCAATGCTAACTCTCCAAGACTTTTCTCAAATTTCACCTTCTCAATGAGGCCTATACTAATCACTACTGAATGCTACAACCTGCTCCAACAAACTTCCCCCACTCCTCCCACCAGCACAATAGTACCTATTTCCACGCTTTATTGCTGTTTTTCCTTTTTCTGAAGAATGTATCACCTTATAACATATATATATTAATTTTTTTACTGCTTATTGTCAATATTCCCTCATTAAATTAGACACCCCATGATATCAGGGATAAATTTATACACTGCCTACATCTTTATCTGGACTATAATAGGTACTCAATAAATATTTGTTGGGGAAAGCAGCCATCAAATGGCCTACCACCCCTCCCAGTCCTAGGCCTGGAACATTCCCTTACCTAGAAGCTGGGTATCAAGTTTGTGTCTTCATTTATATTCTTCTTCCATATTGGGGTAATCCTCCCCTGTTCCAGGTACACAGCAAACTTCGATGTGTTGCTTAAGTGTGTGCGTCACGTGGCACCTGACCAACCCTACTAGTATTTGTTCCTGGCAGGGAGGGAATGGGGTCTCCCCACTGTGACACAAGAATGGTGTGCACAGATCATCACCCTACATCAGCTGTCGTGAAGGACTGAATCACCAACATCTACTATTAAAGGTGACCTTGCTCCGTCTCTTCTCTATGTGAGTGTAGTGGTTTGAAGCTCTACGTACCCCAGAAAAACATGTTCTTAAATTTAATCCATTCCTGTGGGTGTGCACTCATTGTAAATATTGTAATTTTTGATAAGACTACTTCAGTTAAGGTATGATCCACTTTATCCAGGATAAGTTTTTATCCTCTTACTGGAGTGCTTTATAAGAGAACAAAATGCAGACACAGAGAGAAAAAGCCACGGAAGCAAGTTGAAATCAACAAAACTTGGAAGAAAAGGGAAAGATCAGCAGACATTGTCACATGCTTTGTCGTGTGACAGAGAAGCCAAGGATTGCCAGCAGTTGGTCTTCAAGAAGAAAGCAATGCCTTGATGATACCTTGATTTGGACATTTTCCTGGCCTCAAAACCATGAGCAAATAAATTCCTGACCCATTCATGGTGTTTGCTTTAAGCAGCCTAGGAAACTAAAACAATGAGTAAACCGTTCCAACCAGTATTCGCATGTGTTGTGACTTCCTAGGCGACTGCAATACCATGGCACCATGGAGTGGGCAGAAGTATTTAGAATCCTACTCATGATATTTGCCACTTTCCATATGGTGGGCCTGCTCCCCTGGTGGTAGCCTGGAGCCTTGGCTCGACAATATATATTGAAATAAATGGCATCCAAAATTATGAAATACATACATATAAACAACAAGAAATATAGAAATTCTCTAAAAGGAAAACTATGAAACTTGACTAAAGAATATAAAAGAAAACTTGAATGAAAAGTGACATGCTTACAGATAAGATGCTACAATAGTGTAAATACATCAATTTTCCCTAAACTGATTCAGCAGACTTTATCATGAAACTTGACAAACTGATCTAAAATTCACATGAAAAATATATATGTACAAGAATAGCCAAGATTATTTTTAAAAAGAACAATGAGTTCATACAAGATAATAGAAAACATTACAAGGCTATCATAATTCAAACATGTGGAATTGATACAAGATTAGACAAGTAAAGCAATATCCTATACTAAGAGTCCACAAACAGACCTATGGATAAGTGGAAATTCAGTTTATGATAAACTCTTCTAATCAATAGGGAAAGGATAAACTATTTATTAAATGATATTATCAATATCCAAGTGATTACCCATACCTCAAATCATCCACAAAAATAAATTCCAGATGTATTAAAGAGCAAAAAAAATGTTTTAATTTAAAAGTATTAGAAAAATCTAGGCAAATATATTTACAGCCTTGGGTAGGAAGGCTAACGAAACAACATGAAAGCCATGAAGAAAAAGATGTATACATGTGAAAACATTATATCAAAATGTAAAATTTTTATGACAAAAGACACCATAAGAAAAATGTGAAGAAAGTATATGTATTTATACACACACACACATAAATATGAGGAAAAGCATTAATAATCAGAATACTGTTGTGACAGACAGTCTTTAAGGAGGCTCCCATAAACCCCATCTCCTAGTGTTCATGGCCTTCTAAAATCCTTTAGCCTTGGGTTTGGGCAAGCCCTGTGACTTGCTTCTACCCAATAGAATATGGCCAAGGTGATGGGGTCTCTCCTGCTATTATGTTACATTTATATATATAAGACTCCATCTTGCTAGCAAGGATACTAAAAAGACTCCCTTCTCATTGACTTTGAAGAAGCAAGCTGTCATGAAGTGGCATATTGGAGAAGACCACATGGCAAGAAACTGCAGGAGGACTCTAGGACCCTGGGGATTTGCAGGTATGTGGTTGAAACGACAACGATGGGAATGTTCTTTTGGTAAATAGAGCAGGGGAGGGTTACTGGTTTAGGGTGTTAGATGTGGGGGGCATGCAGGACAGGGTGTACCTGGGGCAGGCTTCCAGAGAGTATGTGAGTGTTCATCCCATCATAGTGCATTATATTAGTGGGTGAAGTCCCACACAATGAACAGGAAGGTGTTGGACTCCCATCCTGAGTACTACTATGTTCTCAAATACAGAGGCAGGAGTCTCTCAAGAGCATAGGCAATGCCTAATAGGGGAGGACAGGCCAGTATGTTAAGCCCTCAATGTTGCTGCAAGTAACTATGAATCTTATATTTCAAGGAGTGAAGCTCGGTGGTTGCCGTGGGTCCTGAGGGGAGGGGGAAGGAGGGATAGAAGAGATGGAATATGGGGCATTTTGGGGGTGTTGGAATTGTTCTACATGACCTTGCAATGATGGATACAGGCCATGTTAAATTTCATCAAAATTTATAAAAGTGTATTGTCCAAAATGTAAATCATAATATAAATCTTTGACCATGATTAGTATCAATGCTTCAATATTTGTACATCAATTGTAACAAATGTACCATCCACATGTAAAATGTTAATACAGTAAGGGGGAAAAGGGCAAGGATGTTGGGTATATGGGAATCCCCTATATTCTGTAAATAACTTTTCTGTAACCTAAAGCTTCTTTGAAGATAAAATAAAAAAAATAAGACACTGGGGGAATAAATGGATCACTGTACATACAAGACAGCAGATCTTACAGTGATAAAATACATAACACCAAAATTTTTTTAATTTTTATTTTTTTATTATTTCAAATTCTTTTTAATTTTTTCTATTTTATTTGTCATTTTTTAAACTATCATTATTTCATTTTCTTATTAATTTTATTCGGTTATTTTGTTGCTTCATTTTTTAAGAAGTTTTGGATCACAAAAGGGTTACAACTGTGGCACCCTGTGGGATGATCATTGGTGCAGTGTCAGTGATGGGGAATGCATGGGAGGAGGTTTACCTGGGGCATACCTATAAGGCATATGAGTGAGTTCAAGTGTTCATGGGGGATTGTCACAGTGGGTGAAAATCCACACAATAACCAAAAGAATATCCAATTCCCATCCTGGGGAGTTCTGTCACATTCTCCAATGGGACAGCAAGAATCCCTCGAGTACAGGGACAGTGACTAATATAAGAGGATGGACCAGTGTCAGGCCCTTGATACTGATGACTTCACTTATGAACTTTTTCCTTTGAAATTGAAATTTAGCCTAGTACTATAGGTTGCCTAAGAGTTACCTCTTGAGAGCCTCCTTGTTGCTTAAATGTGGCCTCTCTCTAAGCCAAACTCAGCATATAAATGCATTACCTTCCCCTCAGTGTGGGACATGACTCCCGGGGATGAGCCTCCCTGGCACTACCAAGCACCAACTAGCAATGCAACTGGAAAAAGACCTGGACCAAAAGGGGAAAAGGGTAAAGTCAAATGAGTTAATATGGCTAAGAGACTTCAAAGTGAGTCAGGAGGTCATTCCAGACGTTACGCTTACGCACGTCTCAGCAATGAAACCTCAGCAGGATTTCATTGACTGCCACAGTAAATATTGCCTCAAATAGCAGAGCTCCTGAGGGCTCTGGAGACATCCAGATGCTATAGGCAGGGCTGACAGCTCAAGAGTTTGGCACCATGCCAGTGGGCTCTACTTTGGAATTTATGCTCCCCCGTGTGACAGAGTGGGCCTCAGTTGTGGTTTCCCTACACATGGCTCTTCTCCCTTCTGTTTGAACCTATAGTTAGTACTAGTGTTGAGAGGTTTATGTCCAAGAGACTTAAATCTTTGGGCTTTCCATGTGCCAGTTGGGCCCTGAATCTCAGTAGAGTTGCAACACCTACTCTCCAGTTCATTGGACTCACCCAGGACAACTAACAAGGAGATGATGATGGACAACAACCATCCCAAGAAACAGAGAGCGTCTACAACTGCAAGCAAGATAGTCCCATCCATCTGCCCCATGGGATCTAAGACCCCTCTCAATTAGAGGTGAAGTGGGCATCACCATCCCAGAATCCCCAGGATTGGGGAATGAATGATGGACTAGAGTAGACTTACTATTTTTCTACTATAGATTTATTGTTATTCTAGCAATGTAAGAACTTTTATCATTAGTGGAGGCAGTGGTCACCAGAGGTTCTGAGGGGAGGAAGAGGGAAAAATAGATATAATATGGAGGCATTTTCGGGACACTGGAATTGTCCTGAATGACACTGCAATAAATAGATACATATCTTGTTATAACTTACAAAATTGTGTGGGAGAGGGGGGCGGATGTGGCTCAAATGGTTGGGCGTCCATCTGCCATATGGAGGGTCCTGGGTTCGATCCCCGGGACCTCCCGGTAAATTAAAAAAAATATATATATATATAGAAGGCACACGGGCTGCCAGGCTCTGTGTGCCGCTGAGACGTTGGGCCCCGGGAGCCATGCAGCAGGATGATGACGTAACAGGGGAGAGACAAGACGAGATGCTCCGAAAGCTCCAGAAGCCAGGAGCAGAGGTGGCGCAGGCGGCAGAATACCTCTCTCCTACATCGGAGGTCTCCAGGATCGAATCCTGGTGAAGACTGGAGGAAAAGGATGAGAAGAGATGGCAGGAAACAGACACGGAGAATTGCCCAGCGAATGGACACAAAACAGCAAATGGGGAAGGGGGGGTTTAAAATGGAAAAAGTAAATAAATAAATCTTAAAAAAAAAAAAAAATTGTGTGGGAGAGAGCTTAAACTATAATGTAAACTATAATCCATACTCCATACTTAGTGGCAATGCTCTAAAATGTTTTTATCAATAGTAACAAATGTACCACAGTAATGAAGGGTGTTGTTAATGTAGGAAAATGGAAAGTGTGGGAGGGGGATGGAAGGGGGCATATGGGATTCCCCTACATTTTTTATGTAACATTTATGTAATCTAAGTATCTTTAAAAATAAAAAAACACAAAAAATAAAAAAAATTTTTAAAGAGAACTTTAGGATCTGAGGGAAGCCTCCAACAATCAACTGAAGTCCTCAGTCTTGCAGCTGAAAGGAAATTAACTCTGCCAACCTGAGGGAACTTGGAAACGTATCCTTCCTCACTTGAGTCTGATAAAACTGCAACCAACACCTAGGTTGTAGACTTCTAAGACCCTGAGCAGAGCACCAAGCTAAGCCATACCCAGACTTCTGACCTAAAGAAATTGTGTGATAATAAATGTGTGTATAAGTAATTACCATTTGTGGTTATTTGTAACATAGTATAGAAAACTAATACAACCCATTAAAAAGCATAGAAATCATTACAAAAAAGATAAGCAATCCATTAAAAACACAGGAAGAGTATATGAACAGACAATTCTGAGAAGAAATATGAGTGATCAATAAACATATGAAAAGATACCCAACTACTCAAGGATTACAAGTACTCAAGGAAATGCAAATTTTAAGTGTTGATAAGGATATTATTAAGTGTTGCTAAGGGTATGGGGAAAGAGATACTCTAGTACTGGTATCTACTAAAACTGTCTAATTAAGAGATTCCACTTTTAGGAATCTACCTAGAAAAAAACGTGCACATGTGCACAAGGTGAAATAGACTTTTATCATTTCTCTCTTAGAGACAGTGTTTCAAATTTCTCATTATGAAAAACAATGCTGCAGGAAGTGGATGTGGCTTAGGCAACTGGTTCCCACCTACCACATGGGAGGTCGCTGGTTCAGATCCCGGTGCCTCCTAAAGAAGACAGCGGGCTGGCACATTGGGCAGGTACACCAAGTTGACACAACAAAAGACACAAGATGAAAAAATATAATGAGAGACACAGCAAAGCAGGGAGCAGAGGTTCCCAGTGCCTCCTAAAAAGAAGCTAGCGAGCTGACGCGACCAGCAGGAGTGGCAAGCTAATGCAACAAGATGACACAACATGAGATGCAGGGAGGAAAAACATAATGAGAAACACAAAATAGCAGGGAGCAGAGATTCCCAGTGCATCCTACAGAAGACAGCGAGCTGACACGACAAGATGACACAACAAGAGACATGAGGAGGAAAAACAATGAGAGATACAACAAAGCAGGAAGCAGAGGCACCTCTCTCCCACATTGGAGGTCCTGGGTTTGGTCCTGGTACCTCCTAAAAAGAAACAAGGAAGACAAACAGACACAGCAAGTGCAAACAACAATGGGGGTGGGGAGAAATAATTAAATGAAATAAATCTTTAAAATAAATAAATAAATAAACAATGCTGAAATAAAGTCATTCCCACCAATCTTCTTAATTTATAAAACCCAACTTTGTTTAGACAGCAACATGTTCAGGTAAGGTACACCCTTCTCCCAGACCCAGGGATAAACAACCAAGCCTGCACTAAGCCAAACATTTCTGTTTTGCTAAAGATTGTTTTAAAGGTGGGAAGGATTTTGTTCCTGGACAAAAAGGGAGGTAGAAAGAAGGTCTTCCTATTATTCCTGTTTTCAACATGGTTGTATAAAGTTACAATGCCTGTAGCCCTGATAGTCTTTGGAAGAAAAGCTAACATGCTTTAAAAAAATTTTATTATTTTTTTTAAAAGAATGGCATATAGGAAAAATGGAAAAAGCCTGAGTCCTTACTTACTATTATTAAGTAATTTTACCAGTCCTACAAACGACCTACTTCTTGAGATAAATTACTTTTTTGTTTAGGATACTATTACTCAGGTTTTCTATTACTTGCTACCAAAAGTACTCCTGATTTCATACATCTGGAATTTTCATTATAAAATTAAAAAATGTTCAATCTTCTCTATTACTCCAACTAAATAAATTATTGAAATGGAATAAGTGACTTGGGTTTTCTTTTAATTTAGAGTTATAAAACTGACATTTTTGAAGATAACATAATCGATCTTGATTCTATATTTTAGACACCTATTCACCTAAAAGAGTTTTGACTAATTACACCAAATTTTCTAGATAAAAGGAAAAAGACTTGACTCTTAGAAAATGAAAGTTAAAAATATGATATCACACTCTTTAAATATGATTCTGAAACAGAATGGTTTCTCTTACAACTGCCAGGTATCCATTTTCTGGTTTCTCTAGTATATCCATTCATAAAGAGAAATTTTCTGACATTATAGTAAACCCTATTTCTTAAATTTCTTATGAACTTCCTGAAGTAGCTATGATCAATTTATGATAAATCATATTTCTTTATACTATAAATCTCTGTTTCTGAGCCTTCCATGCAAGATTCTCATGCCATTCACTCTTTGATACAGACTTCAATACACAAGATTACTTTAGACATTCCATAATTTTTAAAGACTCACAGACCACAGTCAAAACCTAATCATACTATTATTCTTTGAGCTATATACATTTCTGGTTTTTAATAAAGGAATGAAAATGTGCACATATAGTCAACTATTGATTATTTGGGTCAAAGTAGGTGACCACTGACACAGATAACTGAAAATTGAGGTAGATTACTATTAGAATGATCATTCACCCTACTGGGTTAAGACTGCAGTCACATCTAGAATCAATATGTTCCCTGCATAGCATTATGCCAAAAGCTGCAATTTATCACTTCTCTCTAATCTTTCAATACTCGATATTTCTTCTAATTTTATATCAAAATCTTTGTTGAGAACTACTTACCGAAGAATAGCCAAGAATACAATTATCCATGAAATTTTTACAAACGAATAGAAAAAAATGTCAAAGTTCAAAAGGACTGATCTGCTTTGCCTTAGCAAATATTACCTGAATCTACCAAGCAAGCAACAAAAAAATATTAAGAATGTACCAATAATCTAAACAGTGACACTCATTGATTAAATCAATGTCTGAAGATCTGAAAAAGGCTCAAAACAGAACAATAAAGAACAGTGCCAAATATTCAGCGGGCCTCTATCTGAAATGCTCCAAACTCACTAAAGACTCTTCAGTTTTTATGAGAACCTGTATAATAACAATGACAAGGGAATGGATGTAGCTCAAGTGGTTGAGTGCCTGCTTCCTATGCACAAGGTCCCACGTTCAATCCATGGTACCTCCTAAAAACAAAACAAACAAACAAACGAAAAAACCAACTCTCATTGGGGAGCAGATGTAGCTCAGTGGTTGAGCACCTGTTTCCCATGTAAAAGGTCCTGGGTTCAATCCCCAGTACCTCCAAAAAAAAAAAAAAAAAAAAAAAAAGACACAGGCATGAATTTCTGTGAAGCCATAACCACAGTTAATATTTACTGAAGGGAAGCAGATATGGCTCAAGTGATTGAGCTCCCGCCTATTACATAGGAGGTCCCAGGTTCGGTTCCCGGTGCCTCCTAAAGAGAAGACGAGCAGACACAGAGAGCACACAGCGAATGGACACAGAGAGCAGATAGTGAGCACAAACAACGAGTGGGGGCAGGAATAAAAAACTAAAATAAATCTTTAAAAAATATATATATATATATATATTTACTGAAAACTCACTATAGGCCAGGCATTATCTTGAGTGCTTTAAATGTATCGTTTTATTCAAGCCTCACAATTATCCAGTGAAAAATGCTTTCTTATAATTTCTGTTTTGCAAGTGATAAAACTTAGGCATGGAAAGTTAAATATTTTGCCAAAGGTCACACAGCTAGTAAACAGTACAGCCAGGATTTGATCTCAGGTAGTCTGATTCTAGCACCTATATTTTTTACCTCTAAGCTACTACTTTTTTACATTTCATACATTCCTAATAGAGAACCTTTGTATAAAATCAAGACTAATCACTACTGTTCAAAGGATTGAGAGCAATAACAATTAATAAAACTGTCTATAAAATTCTGAATTCTGAAAACTGAAGATTCCATATATATATATTTATACACTATACCACGAATCAGTTGAGTGCAGAGCTCACCTCTTCTTTATAATACACAGAGAATGCTAAAGAAATGAGGCTGTGTCAAAAAGAACATTCAAACATTCATCTATTCAACAAATATTTACCGAAGGTCTACAATGTCCCATGCTCTATACCAAATGCTGGTAAACCAAAGGGACACAATTGAATTTTTCAGAGTTGAAAACAAGTCCCATTATTGTAAGCTTCTCACCTTCATCCCATTTTCAGCTCCTCAAATTTAGCCATCTGCTTCTGTTTTTAAGCCTGGATATAATCATAGTGATTTTTAGTGGGAGATGCAGTAGATGAGGGGAGGGTAGAGAAATATTTTTAGCCCCTGATGGTGCTTCCACAGTTTACGTTCAGAGGAACTACTGAGGCATGCTAGTGTTCTATCATCAAAAGCCTAGTTCAATACCATATTGTAGCTTGTAACTCAGTATATGGGTACCTTCAAGAGTATGAACTTTCGAAGACTGACCTACAAAACGCAAGGTAATATTTAAGTGGCATCAGTATTCAGGAAATAAAGATGCTCAAAATGAAGAAAACAGCATATTTTCTTTTAAATTTAAAATATGTTCAAATAATTTATATTAACTGACTATAATAAAAAATAGAATCAAGTTAAAATTATCCATACCATTGCTTGATTGGTAAATTAAAAGTAATTTCTTGCCAGTGTCTCTGAGCTTCATAGTCACCATACATAGGGGGTTTTCCAGCACCTGAGAGAAAAAGTATAAAGAGCAGGATAATAATATACTTTAATATATCAATAATTTTTATTTCCTTATGGAATTTTCTAAATTATAGAGGCAGTATAGGTTATGAAAAAGAACACAGGAGTTACCAAAAACTTTATAATCAAAGAGATGAGGTCTGAATCCTAGCATTGCTACTTAGTGACTGTGTGACCATGAGCAAATTACTGAAGTCTCAGTACATTAAAAACAGGATCAATACTACCTGCATAGAAAACTATTGTAATAAATAAGATAATGGATATGAACTATCCAGTACAGTGCCTGGCACACAGTAAACAATCAATAAAGAGAGGCTATTATTAATATTAATTAGTTAACAATGCTAATAAGTTATCTATGTTTATTTTTACTTCATGAGACTGTCAACCACACTGTCCAATATCACAAAAGCAATAATAATGAGCATCTGTAATTTAAAAGGGGCTTTTGCAAACTAAATAATATTAGGTCAAGAACAGAACAAAAACAGACTATATGTTACAAATACATTAGTAAGGTCAGGCTTTGCTCTCAAAAAAGTCATAAAATAATTTTTGGTTTATACAGCTTCTTAATTTCAAGATTATAAATAATGAATAATGGACCTTTAATAGATAACACTTGATAACTCTTATTATGTGTCAGACACAACAACCCTAATAAGTAGGTATTATTATTATACCCCAGTTTACAGCTGGAAAAACAGAAACACTATTCAACTAGTTAATAAGTAGCAACGTCTGTTTTGAACACACACCAACCGGTTCCTTAATCCATGCCCTTATGCTCTTAGATCCAACTCTATATATCTCATAACATAGTTAGGTAGATTATTGACCTTAAATCACTTAAAACTATATAAATGTAATTTCATGTAGTAAATAGTAAACACCCACTATTTAACTAGCAACTGACGACAAAATTTTGAGAAAGCCCAAGGATGTACAGTGAAGTCACAGGTTTTTAAATCAGGAAATAAGGGGAAAATCACATATAGTCAAACATATTAATGAATCCCTTGGGAAGATGTGCCACATTGGAGAATGATATACTATTTTTCATTTAATTCCAAGCCAGATTTTTTCCAGCTTCAGAACAGACCATTACTTTTTTAATTAAACACAACATTTAGTAATTTTTTTTGCAGTAAGTGCCTATATTATACCAATATTCTTTAAATGCTAGAATCTCCACCCAAGGATATACTCTCACTGTGAGTTAAATAATTGGGACAAGGAATTATCCACAGTATACACACATAGGTACACAAATGCACATACACCTCTGTCTCTCAGAAAGTATGTCTTGTTCAATTATGTACTCTCAGGATGTAGTGGCATCTAATATATTCACTATGGCATATAGTAGATTCTCAATGAATGCTGATAGACCAAGAATGCTAATATAATTAGTGTAGAGAGCAACAATTTTAAGTTCAAAAGACTTGAGTTTGAGTCTTTGATTTTCCACTTACTGGATGTGCAACACTAAGCAAGTTGTGATGGCAGAATAGTTAATTATGCCAAGGCTGCTTTAATATGATGCCCATATATTGGTTCTTGCCCTAAAACCATATTGAGAATTAATTATTGATTTGTCAGCATATTTATAGTTTTAGTATTATATATATATATATATATATATATATATATATAATGTATATATATAAAAATGTATATATATACTTTTTTTTTTTTTAAGATTTATTTTATTTACTTTATCCATTTTAAACCCCTCCTTCCCCATTTGCTGTTTTGTGTCCATTCGCTGGGCAATTCTCTGTGTCTGTTTCCTGCCATCTCTTCTCATCCTTCTCCTCCAGTCTTCACCAGGATTCAATCCTGGAGACCTCCGATGTAGGAGAGAGGTGTTCTGCCACCTGCACCACCTCGGTTCCTGGTTTTCAGAGCCTTCGGAGCATCTCATCTTGTCTCTCCCCTGTTACATCATCATCTTGCTGCATGGCTCCCGGGGACTGGCAGCTCACTGGCACACAGAGCCTGGCAGCCCATGCACCTTCTATATATATATTTGTTATTTTACCAGAAGGTCCCGGGGATCGAACCCAGGTCCTTCCATATGGCAGACGGACGCCCAACCATTTGAGCCACATCCGCCCCCTATAATATACTTTTGTCACACGACTATTTTCTACTTGCTACTCAAACCAAAATTTTAGTTCCTATGCATAGAATATTTGATTTTCCATAGTTCAAAGGAAAACAAATGACCACTATTTGCATTAAAAATTTGCTTAAACTGAACAGGAAAGAAAGAATAGCCTACAATCAAAAGGGAAAAAATGCAACATGGCACCGGAATAGGCAGGCAGGGCTCAACTGCCTCACAAAAACAATGGAGAAAGGGCCAAAAGCTGTCTAAGGGACCTGCATATCAGGACAGTACCGCACAACCCCCAGGAGGGCAAGGGACAGAGACACAAAGAATCCAAAACACAAACATGAGTTACTAAACCCTCAGGGCAGCCAGCAAGGGCACCCATCCCCCACCTTCAAGACATTAAGCCAGGATAAAACCCCTGGCTCACTGCAGCCAACTAGGAGAGGAACAGACGTCTTCCTCCCTGTCAGCTGTTACAAGGAAGAGAGAGACCAGCCAAAGGAACAAACCAAATAGCCTGGAGAGAAAAAGGATATAAGATGACTAATCAATGATAATCACACAAATCTCCTAAATCAACTCAAAGAATTGAAGGAAAATATGACTAAAGAGATAAAGGATATTAAGAAGACACGGGGTAGGCATAAAGAACAATTTGAAAGCCAACAAAGAAAAGTAACAAAACTTACAGAATGAAAGACACAATGGATGAGATTAAAAATATATTAGATGGGAAGCGGCTGTGGCTCAATCAGTAGGGCTCCCGTTTGCCATATGGGAGGCCCCGGGTTCGGTTCCCGGGGCCTCCTGGTGGGGGCGGGCCCACCCGCACGGCGTGGTTGGCTGGCCCAGCGAGCACAAGCAGCGGGGGGGGATAAATGAATAAATAAATAAAATCTTAAAAAAATATAAATATATATATATATTACATGCATATAACAGCAGATTTGAATTGCTCAAAGACGGAATTAGTGATTTTGAGGACAGAACATCTGAAAGGGAAAAGACAGGAGAACAAAAGAAGAATGGAAAAAATGGAACAGGGTATCAGAGAATTGATTGACAATGTGAAATGCACAAACACATGCCTTATCGGTGTCCCAGAAAGAGAAAAGAATGGAAAATGGACAGAAAGAACATTTGAGGAAATAATGATGGAAAACCTCCCAACTCTCATGAAAGACACATATGATAAATATCAATCTCCAAGAAGGACAACACACCCCAAAAAGAATAAATCTAAATAGACCTACTCTGAGATGCCTACTATTCAGATGTTTGTATCAGCAATAAAGAGTGGATTCTGGACTTCCGGGAAGATGGTGGACTAGTAAGACACGGGAATCTCTTCTCCAGAAAAATAGCTAGAGGACAAGCTGAAACAGCCCCAAAAAAGATCTTCTAGGGTTTAGGTCAGCAGGTGAAGGCTGCACACCACCCAGAGGAGAGAGGGACAGAAGAGGGAAATCGCGACTACAGAACTGTGAGTTGCAAGTAGCAGCTTCTGCTGCTGCCGGCACCCTCCCCCACACTCTTCAGAATTCTCGGGCCCCTGGGCCTGCGACCACAGACAAAGGGGGCTTCAGGGATCTGCCATTCCCGGAAAGGGGAGAGAGAGGGACACAGCCTTAGGCTGACTCAGGTTTGGACCTGAAATTTGGGCTGCAGAGCCCCACAGACCCTTCCACATGGCGGTTTGCCCTGGGAGCCTGGAAAGGACCCTTCCACACAGCGGTTTGCCCTGGGAGCCTGGAAAGGACTGGAGAAATCCGATCCTCGCAACCTCCCTCTCTTCTAGCCTGGACTAATTGTTGAGGACAACACGGGAGAGGGGAGAGAGAGCCTGGGGCTGACCCTGCTTTGGACTCCCAGGTTTGGTCTACCCTGTCCCGAGAGCCCTTCCAGGCTGGGTGGGGCTGCGCCATTGTTTGCCTTGGAGCCTGCAAGGGGCTAAAGATATACAAACCTCCCAATCTCATCCTCTACTAACAGGGACTGATTGTTGAGGATTCAGAAGGGAGTGGAAATATTTCCTAGCTGGGAAAAGGGGGGCGCTACGAGAGAAGTCTGGAGAACTGTCTCAGAAAGTTTGAATCACAGGGCTCCTAGCCCCCAGACAGGAAGCTCTATCACATTGATCTGGTCTGTGTCACAACAAATACACTCCAACCAGGCATTGAATTGAGAGCAGCCAACAAGTGCCATCTCCTGGCAGACCAAGGAAGTACATATAAGAAAGATAATAAGTAAGAGAGTCTTTTCCTGGCCTCTATAGCCTCCCTGCCCAAGGCCCTAGGAAACGACTCTACAACCAATTACTGGGTCCAGTGCCCAGTTTTGAACAACCAGCAGAACAATCCTAACAATCAAGGTTGAGCTAAAAATCAAATAGCGGTGGTAACTCACAGCCTCCTGCCACTAAAACCCCATAAAAGAGAAAGAGATAGAGATAAGTAAAATACAAACTAACCAGATGCCTAAGCACCAATAAAAAATTACGGGCCATACTAAGAAAATAGAAGACATGGCCCAAGAAAAGGAATACAGCAAAGTCCCAGAAGAGATGCAGAATTTGAGAGAACTAATTAGTGAGATGAACACACATTTCCAAAATCAAATTAATGAGATGAAAGAGAATATAGTTAAAGAGATCAATGATATCAAGAAATCATTGCGCGAACGTAAAGAAGAATTTGAAATCATGAACAGAAAAGTAACGGAGTTCATGGGAATGAAAGACACAATAGGTGAAGTCAAAAATACATTTGAAGCGAATATTCTCACTGTCCTGATTCTGTGATAATCAGGGTGGGCTAAACATTCGCTATATTAGAAACCATGCATGTGTCCCCAGACCTCGTTTTCCTCCCTAGGTCTGGTTTTTAGAGTGCTGGTGATAAACTAAGCCTGATTTATTATATGTCCATCCTGTATGGGAAAAGACTGTAACTCTAGGTATCTCTGGTCAACCTTAAGAGATATAGCAGGGGGCTATATCTGGTTGGCGTCCATCTCCCATATGGAGGGACCTGGGTTCAATCCCCGGGACCTCCTGTTAAAAATTTAAAAAATATATGGAAGGTGCGTGGGCCGCCAGGCCCTGTGCGCGGGCGCACCACCAGTTCCCGTGAGCCACACAGCAAGATGATGACATAATAGGAGAGTGACACAGGGGAGAGGCAGGATGAGACGTACCGAAAAACCAGCAACTAAGGTTGCGTGGGCAGGATGCCTCTCTCCTACATCAGAGATTCCAGGGATTGAATCCCAGTGAAGACGGGAGGAGAGGGATGAGAAGAGAGGGCAGAAAATGGACACAGAGTTGCCCAGTGAATGGACACAGAAACAGCAAAAACGGGGGGGAGGGGGAAGGGGTGTAAAAATGGATAAAAGTAAATAAATAAATAAATCCTTAAAAAAGAAAATAAATAAAAAGAAAAAAAATACATTTGAAGCATACAACAGCAGACTCGAAATGATAGAAGAAAGAATAAGTGATACTGAAGACAGAGCAGCTAAAATTGAAGAGAGAAAAGAACAGAGAGAGAAAAGAATGGAAAAAATTGAGCAAGGGCTCAGAGAGTTGAATGACAACACAAAACGCAAGAACATACGTGTCATTGGAGTTTCAGAAGGAGAAGAGAAAGGAAAAGGGGCAGAAAGAGTATTTGAGGAAATAATAGCTGAAAATTTCCCAATTCTCACGAAAGAAATGACCTTTCATGTCCAAGAAGCACACCGTACCCCAATAAGAATAAATCCAAATAGACCTACACCAAGACACATATTATTCAGAATGTCAAATTTAAAAGATAAAGAGAAAATGCTCAGAGCAGCAAGAGAGAAGCAAACGATCAAGTACAAAGGACGTCCAGTAAGACTTTGTGCAGATTTCTCTTCAGAAACCATGGAGGCGAGAAGACAGTGGTATGATACAATTAGGAAACTGAAAGAGAAAAACTGCCAGCCGAGAATTCTTTACCCAGCAAAACTGTCCTTCAAATATGAAGGTGAATATAAAGTATTCACAAACAAACAGAAACTAAGAGAGTTTGCAAAAAAGAATCCACCTTTGCAGGAAATATTAAAGGAAGCCTTAGAACCTGAAAGAAAAAGACAGGAGAGAGAGGCTTGGAGGAGAGTATAGAAGAAAGAAAAGCAGAAAGGATAACCAAAAGAGTAAAAAGAAAGACAAAAATAAGATGACATATGAAAACTAAAGAATAAAATGGAGGAAATAAATAGTGCATTTTCAGTAATATCACTGAATGTGAATGGATTAAATTCCCCAATCAAAAGATACAGGCTGACAGAATGGATAAAAAAACATGAGCCATCCATATGCTGCTTACAAGAAACTCATCTCAGACACAAGGATACAAGCCAGATGAAAGTAAAAGGTTGGAAAAAGATACTCCATGCGAATAGTAAACAGAAAAGAGCAGGGGTAGCTATACTAATATCACACAAAACAGACTTCACATGCAAAAAAGTGATAAGAGATGCGGAAGGCCATTATATATTAATAAAAGGGACGATTCTCCAGGAAGATATAACAGTCATAAATATCTACGCACCTAACCAGGGTGCCCCAAAATATATGAGACAAACTCTGGCAAAACTGAAGGGAGAAAGAGACATTTCTACAATAATCGTTGGGGACTTCAACACCCCTCTCACATCATTAGATAGAACAACTAGACAGAAGATCAACAAGGAAACAGAGAACTTGAACAATATGATAAACAAGTTAGACCTAACAGACATATACAGAACACTGCATCCAAACTCAGCGGATTATACATTCTTCTCAAGTGCCCATGGATCTTTCTCCAGGATAGACC
>JAKSZT010053883.1:60358311-60381017 GCA_026826555.1 Tolypeutes matacus | reverse complement strand
TTATACATTCTTCTCAAGTGCCCATGGATCTTTCTCCAGGATAGACCACATGTTAGGTCACAATACAGCTCTCAATAAATATAAAAAGATTGAAATGATACAAAGCACCTTCTCAGATCATAATGGAATGAAACTAGAAATCAATAACAGACAGGGAAAAAGTAAATTTGCCAGTGTGTGGAGACTGAACAACACACTCCTAAATATTCAGTGGGTCAAAAAAGAAATTGCAAGTGAAATCAGTAAATATATTGAGACAAATGAAAATGAGAACACAATATATCAAAACTTATGGGATACAGCGAAGGCAGTCTTGAGAGGGAAATTTATAGCCCTAAATGCCTATATTAAGAAACAAGAAAGAGCTAAACTCAAAGATTTAACGGAACAACTTCAGAAACTAGAGAAAGAACAGCAAACCAATCCCAAAGCAAAAAGAAGGAAAGAAATAATAAAGATTAGAGCGGAAATAAATGAAAATGAGAACAAAAAAGCAATAGAGAAAATCAACAAAACCAAAAGGTGGTTCTTTGAGATCAATAAAATTGACAAATCCCTCGCTAGACTAACAAAGAAAAAAAGAGAGAAGATGCAAATAAATACAATCAGAAATGAAAGGGGGGAAATTACAAATGACCTCACAGAAATAAAAAGAATCATAAGAGGATATTATGAGAAACTATATGCCAACAAACTAGACATCCTGGATGAAATGGACAAATTTCTAGAAACTCAAAACCAACCTACACTGACACAACAAGAAATACAAGAACTTAACAAACCAATCACAATTAAGGAGATTGAATCCGTCATCAAAAATCTCCCAGCAAAGAAAAGTCCAGGACCAGATAGCTTCACAGGTGAGTTCTACCAAGCATTTCTAAAAGAATTAACACCAATCCTGTTTAAACTCTTCCAAAAAATCGAAGAGGAGGGAAAATTACCCAACACATTTTATGAAGCCAACATCACCCTAATACCAAAACCAGATAAAGATTCCACAAGAAAAGAAAATTACAGACCAATCTCTCTAATGAACGTAGATGCAAAAATTCTCAACAAAATACTTGCAAATCGAATCCAACAGCATATCAAAAGACTTATACATCACGACCAAGTGGGATTTTTTCCTGGTATGCAAGGCTGGTTCAACATAAGAAAATCAATCAATGTAATACACCATATTAACAAATTGAAGGAAAAAAACCACATGATCATCTCAATAGATGCAGAAAAGGCATTCGACAAAATCCAACATCCTTTTTTGATAAAAAATACTTCAAAAGATAGGAATAAAAGGAAAATTCCTCAATATGATAAAAGGCATATATGAAAAACCCACAGCCAAAATCATACTCAATGGGGAAAGGTTGAAAGCTTTCCCCCTAAGATCAGGAACAAGACAAGGATGCCCACTGTCACCATTGTTATTCAACATTGTACTAGAAGTTCTAGCTAGGGCAATTAGACAAGACAAAAAAATTAAAGGCGTCCAAATAGGAAAAGAGGAAGTAAAACTCTCACTGTCTGTGGATGACATGATCCTGTATTTAGAAAATCCTGAAGTATCCACAACAAAGCTACTTGAACTAATAAATGAGTTCAGCAAAGTGGCAAGATATAAGATCAACACGCAAAAATCAGTAATGTTTTTGTACACTAGTACTGAACAATCTGAGGAGGAAATCAGGAGGAAAATTCCATTTTCAATAGCAACAAAAAAGACTCAAATACCTAGGAGTTAATTTAACCAAGGAAGTACAGGACCTATATGCAGAAAACTACAAAACAATGCTAAAAGAAATTTAAAAAGACCTAAACAAATGGAAAGACATTCCGTGTTCACGGATTGGAAGAATAAATATCGTGAAGATGTCAATCTTGCCTAAACTGATTTATAGATTCAATGCAATACCAACCAATCAAAATCCCAACAGCTTACTTTACAGAATTAGAGAAGGCAATTACCAAATTCATCTGGAAGGGTAAGTGCACACGAATAGCCAAAAGCATTCTAAAAAAGAAGAGCAATGTGGGAGGAATTTCGCTGCCTGACCTTGAAACATATTACAAAGCTACAGTAGTCAAAACAGCATGGTACTGGCATAAAGATAGACATATTGATCAGTGGAATAGAACTGAGAATCCAGAAATAAACCCTCACCTATACAGTCAATTGGTTTTTGACAAACCTACCAAGCCCACGCTGATGGGAACAAACAGTCTCTTCAACAAATGGTGTTGGGAGAACTGGATATCTATAACCAAAAGAATGAAAGAGCACCCCTATCTCACCCCCTATATAAGAATCAACTCAAAATGGAACAAAGATCTAAATATAAAAGCCAGGACCATAAAACTACTGGAAGAAAATGTAGGGAAACATCTTCAAGACCTTGTAGTATGGGAAGCGGCTGTGGCTCAATCAGTAGGGCTCCCGTTTGCCATGTGGGAGGCCCCAGGTTCGGTTCCCAGGGCCTCCTGGTGGGGGCAGGCCCGCCCGCACGGCATGGTTGGCTGGCCCGGCGAGCGCAAGCAGCAGGGGGGGGGATAAATGAATAAATAAATAAAATCTTTAAAAAAAAAAAAGACCTTGTAGTAGGCGGTGGTTTCTTGGACCTCACACCCAAAGCACGTGCAACAAAAGAAAAATTAGATAAATGGGACCTCTTCAAAATTAAACACTTTTGCAACTCACAGGACTTTGTCAGAAGGGTGAAAAGGCAGCCGACTCAATGGGAAAAAATATTTGGAAATCACATATCTGATAAGGGTTTAATGTCCAGAATATATAAAGAGATGTTACAACTCAACAATAAAAAGACAAATGACCCAATTAAAAAATGGGCCAAAGACTTGAATAGACATTTCTCCAAAGAAGAAATATAAAAGGCAAAAAAACACACGAAGAAATGCTCAACATCACTCATGATTAGGGAAATGCAAATCAAAACTATAATGAGATATCATTTCACACCTATCAGAATGGCCACTATTAAAAAGACAGAGAACTACAAGTGTTGGAGAGGATGTGGAGAGATAGGAATACTTCTTCACTGTTGGTGGGAATGCAGGATGGTACAACCACTTTGGAGGACTGTTTGGCAGTTCCTAAAGAAGTTGAATATAGACTTGCCATTTGACCCTGCAATACCACTACTGGGTATATACCCAGAAGAACTGAGAGCAGTGACACGAACAGACATCTGCACACCATGTTCATAGCCACATTATTCACCATTGCCAAAAGTTGGAAACAACCCAGGTGTCCATCAACAGATGAATGGATAAACAAACTGTGGTCTATTCACACGATGGAATATTATGCAGCTGTAAGAAGAAATGAAGTCATAAAGCATATAGCAACATGGATGAACCTGGAGGACATTTTGTTGAGTGAAGCAAGCCAGACACAAAAGGACAAATACTGTATGAATGCATTACTATGAACCAAATATATTGTGTAATATATTGTTTGATTCACACACACAAAAAAAACAAAAAAACAAACAAAAAAACAAAACAACAAAATTTTACATGTATCCATTACATTTAATTGAGAAATGTATATATTTATTCATCTGTGTTTACTTTTTAGTTTTTAATTGCTTATGTTTTCAATTATTAAATGTACAAAATAAAGTTAAAAAAAAAAAAAAAAAAAAAAAACCTGTAGAGCTTTTAGAAATAGATGGGACTTCCATTTCCAGCAACTCAGCAGATTAGAGGGTCAGAAAAACACTTCTCAGTACAGCATACTTTAAAATCCTAGATATTAAAAAATATATATATTAAGATATGTATGTGTGTGCATGTGTATATATACATATAAACACACATATATATTTATGTATACACAAACATTATATATGTTTAAATTTTATGTAAGTATAAAATTTTAATATATGGCTGAACTAGCAATAAAATTAGAGAATTCCTTACAGTCCAGAAACAAGGAAAAAGTATAGATCCAGAGGAGTAGGCATTGTCCTGTGGGTATCCAATGACCCCTGGTGATCTAGAATCTGGGTACCAAGGAGCCCTATGCAATGGGTAAGGAGGCAAAGCCTGGTGTTTTAACAGTTCCAAGGTCAGAATTTCAAGATCAGAGACCCCCCCATTAGGATTTTAAAAAAAGAACAATGACTTTGGGGAGATACTCAGGGTAGTACTTATCTCTGTTTTGGTGATACAGGGAGAAAAAAACTCCCTTGAAAATTGCTAACCATAAACCCACACTCACCTTGTTTTGGCAACACAAACCTTTGGTGAAGAAATGCACAGTAATGGCAAAGCCCCAGGATGTGTATATCCACTGCAGGTGATGTGCCACACTAATGAAAGATGTTTATGTGAGATGTTATGGGAGGTATGGGAGGTGGAGATCATGGGAATCCCTGCCATTTTGTTTAACATTTATGTAATCTAAGCATCTTTTAAAATATATATGAAAAAATAATAATAATAACATTTATGTAAGCAAATGCACATATATGCATATATATCTATATATCATTTTACAAATATTGGCTTGTATTATGAAAAATTTGATTTTTACCCACAATAAAAAAAAAAAAAAAGAAAAGAAATGCACAGTAAACTCAGGCCTCAAAGAACTCCCATAGATAAAATCCCAAGTAACATGAGCTCACAACTTTTTAAAAATTACTAAACTCTTGAGGAAACAAAATACCATGTGCTAGAATGAGCAGAAACAATAATTATGAAATCAAACTACAGATGGTGGAATTTTCAGATAGGGTATATTAAATAACTATGGTTAATTTGTTTAAAGATATAAAAGAAGACACTGAAAAGTATGCTGAAGGAACAAGAGATTATAAAAAATGATTAAGAATATCTGAAAAGAAACCAAATAGAATTTCTAGAAATAAAAAATATGTAACAAATTTTAAAACCAAAGGACAGTTAAAATCAGATTAAATACAACTGAAAAGAAAAGTATTGAACAGGAAGGCAGATCTGATGAATACAAAGAAAGCAGTAAACAGACATCATGCAATGGAAAATACAAGCAATTCTGAGGCATAGGAGGCAAAATGAAAAGGCCAAACATACATCTAATAAGAACTGCACAAGGAGAGAATAGAAGCAACAGGGAAAATGCAATATCTGAAGAGATAATGACTGAGAACTATACAGTCAATGAGGGCAGAGATTTTGTTTGTTTTATTTTCTTCTTTATCACCACCAATCCTTGGCACGTATTAAGATGAATTGATAATTGACTAAAGGTCCAACATATATTTAATCAGAATTCTGCAAGGAAGAAAAAAATGGAAAGAGAGTGACCAAGAGATTTCCAAAATAAATGTAAGATACCATTTCTTACTGTCAGAAAGCCCATGAAATCCTAAACAGGATAAATTTTTTAAAATTCATACATCATAGTGAAATTGCAGGGAAGCAGATATGGCTCAACCAGTTGGGCGTCTGCCTACCACATGGGAGGTGCCAGGTTTGGGTCCCGGTGCCTCCTAAAGAAGACAAGCAGACATCGCACCCACGGCAAAGAGCAGACACCTAAACGAGCAGACACCACAGGGAGCAGATGTGGCTCAGGCCATTGGGCACTCGCCTCCCATGTGGGAGAGCCTAGGTTCAGTTCCTGGTACCTCCTGGAGAAGGCGAGCAAACAATGAGCAGATAGACGAGAGAACCACCTGGGGGGAGGGGGGAATAAAATAAATAAATAAATAAAGTAAATAAATCTTTAAAAAAAAAAACTGCAGCTAGATAGAAAAGGCACATTACCTACGAAGGTAATGTCTGAACATAAGCCATAGAAACTAAAGACAATGAAATCAGATTTTCAAAATATTAAAAGAAAATAAATGTCAACACAGAATTCCATACCCAGGGAAATTTTATTTTAAGATGAGAGCAAAATAAAAACATTTTCAGACAAACAAAAAATGAGTTTTCCACCAATATACTCTCACTAAGAAAAGAATCTCCAAAAGATGTACTTTAGGAAGAAAATGATCTCAAAGGAAGATGTAATATGTAAGAAGGAAAGGTGAGCAAAAATTATAAACATGAAAGTAAAACTAAATAAACACCAATTGTGTAAAACAACAGCATTAATGTCTAATTTATGGAGTTAAAAGTCACGAAGGAGCTAAAACACTAGACAATAATATTTAAAGAACAAATAATTTCAATATTACATACTATTCCAGATGATATGAAAAGGGAGAATGTTCCCTAATTCATTTTATGAGGCTATCATAAACTTAATATCAAACCTTACAAAGGCATTTTAAAAAGGAAAATTGCAGGCCCATCTCATTCACGAACATAGATGCTAAAATCTTAAATAAAATATTAATAAGCAAAATCCAGCAATGTATTCTTAAAATAAAATAAAAAAAAGATAATACATCGCAAACAAGGAGGGTTTATTCCAGGAATGCAAAACTGTTTCAAATCTTTCTAATGCAAGGCTAGAAAATCTTTTAGTATAATTTATAGCAGTAGATTAAAGGATAAAAACAGTCTCAATGTTGAATTAAAAGCACTCATTAAAGTTAAAAACAAGGCAAGCATGCCTACTACCACTACTCTATTCAACCCTGTAATGAAGGTCCTAGCAATAAAAATTCAAGAAAAATAAGTAAAAGGCATAAATAAATAGTAGAGGAAGAACTAAAACTGTCAACATTCTTAAATCATTTAGTTTTTCACAAAGAAAAAAAGATTTTATAAATAAATTATTAGAAATAATAAGAGGTTAGAAAGATTGCCAAATATAAAAATCAGTATAAAACATCAACTGCATTTTCATATTTCAGCAACAAACATTTAGGAAAGCAAAAGCAAAACATGATATTGCATGACACAAAAGGACACATATTGCATGATCTGACATGACATAATTAGAATAAGCAAACTCAGAGAGTCAAAGTCTAGAATAGGTTATCAGGGAATGGGGTGGGGGTAGGAAACAGGGAATGCTTAAAATGTGCAGAGTTTCTATTTGGGCTGATGGATAAGATTTTGTAATAGATGGTGGTGATGGAAGCACAACTTTGCGAACGAAATTAACATCACTAAATTATGTATTTGAATGTGGTTAAAAGGAGAAGTTTTAGGTTATATATATGTTGTCAGAAAAAAAAATTGTAATTCAAAAGTTTAACATTACCAAATGTCATGAAGGATGTGAAGCAACCTTCATGAGGAAGCATTGCCTCAACTCTAGAAAGACTTGGAAGTCTGCTCTAGGGACTGGGGTAAATATTTTCTGGCTATCTCTTGCACTTGCTTTGCTCCTAGATCTAGGGTTGGATGTGAGCTCAGAGAGAACTGGGCAATGTAGTGCCTGTCTGTTTTGGTTCTAAATCAGAAAAAGAATTCTGCACTTAGTCCAGCCTAGCTCATCAGAGAGCTGCACTGGAGTACAGAGAGCCAAATTCAAGCAATAAAGTGTGACCAGCTAAAGATGGATTTGTGCTCCTGTGTCACCTTTGCCAAATGCCACCTCTCAAAATTCACCCCTTTTTATTTGACTAAAATGCACCCAAGTCTTAGCACATCCAAAATAGAACTAATTACCTTCCCTACTAAGTCTGCTCTACCTCTCAGTTTTCAGTCTCAATATCTCTGAACTAAAAAACAGAATCATTTTCAAACTCCCCCTTCTTGTTTATCCTCACATAAAATCAGACATGAAATTTTGTTGATTTTAACTCACTTGTAGCTCTCAATTTTAGCCACTTAGTCCAGGCCCTCATCATTCCTTACCTAGACCACTGAAAACAGCTAGGTACAACATTTCATATAAACCTTATCCATAAACTTACCTATGGCCCCTGCATACAGATGCTGTCAGTGTAAACTATGCCATTGTTCTATTCTAAACTCCATGCTGTCTCTATAGTTGTCTTCTTCAAAAACAAATCTGGGACCACCAGCAAGATGGCAGCAGAGTAAGGAGCTCCTATAGTCAACTCATGCTACAGGGCAGTTAGTAATCACCCAGAGCTATCTAAAGCACCTGTATGGGGGCTCCAGAAGACCAGAGGAGCATCTTGCAACATCCTTGAAAGAATAGAAGAAGGAGACTGCCCATCTGCAAAAAGATTCCTAAGTAGAACACTCCACACCACGGAGGCCGGTGCCCATCCTCCACTGTTGGCACAAGCCACCCTGGGAGCTATTCTGCAGCTGGAGTTGGAAGCTCCACTTCCCAAAAACAGGGGAGGAAGAGACAGTTGGGCACCAACATCAGCTACTGATTAGTAAATTCAGCTAGCTAAAGTATAATCCTAAGAACAGCTAAAATTTGAACCTGTCCAAGTCAGAAAGAGGCCGGTAACCACCATTTTAACTCCACCCCTGGCACAAGGGGAAGCGGGGCGGACTGAAAATCACAGTACTGGTAGGGACCGGCTTCTTTCCATCCAAATAGTATTGCAGCTCTAGCCTAAGCCCCAGCCCCACCTCTGGCAAAGAGGTAGTTGAGCAGACCTGCACCAGCCTCTCCAGGATACAGGCCACACCACAGAGGCTGGTGATTGGGGGCATAAGCCACCTCTGGAGCTATTCTGTGGCTGGAATTGGAAGCTCCATTTCCCAAAAACAGGGGAGGAACAGACAGTTGGCCACCGATTTCAGCTACTGATTAGTAAATTCCTTTGGCTAAAGTATAACCCTAAGAACAGCTAAAGTTTGAACCTGTACAAACCAGAAAAATGCCAGTAGCTGCCATTTTGACTCCGACCCCAGCATGAGGGGAAGCCAGGCTGACTGAAAATCACAGTGACAGTAGGGACCAGTTTCTTTCACCCAGATCGGCCTGCAGCCCTAGCCCAGGCTTCAGCCCCAACTTTAGCAGGGAGGAAGCTGGCAGGCCCTGTACCAACCTCTTAAGGTAACTGAAGGTACATTCGGCTGGCACAAACTGAATAGTCGGAAGTTTACCCGGGTAACTGAGGTCATTTTGCCAGGCACAGACTGCTGCCCATACCTGCAGCTCCATCCTGGCCCGAGGCAGGGGAGAAAGGGGCGTGAAGCTTCATCAGTCTCTCTGGGCAACTACAATCTAGGCCTGTACAATTTGGATTATTACACACAGCTGCGGCTCTGTCCCAACCCCTGGAAAAGGAGAAAGTTGGGAGAAGCTTCATTGGTCCCTGAGGCAACGAGGGCAGCTTGAGCCTCCACAGCTTACAGCACCAACTACATCCCTGGCTCCTACTACACAACCAGCAAAAAGTCCTAAACTAAAGAGAGAAACTGTACCCAGAATAAATACTCTAGTAAGCCAGATGCCAAGACACCAACAAAAAATTACAATCCACACCAACAAACAGGAAGATATGGTCCAGTTAAAGGAACAAGATAAGCCTTCAGATGGTGTAAAGGAGTTGAGACAACTAATCATAGAAATTCAAACAAATCTCCTTAATAAATTCAATGAGATGGCTAAAGAGATTAAGGATATTAAGAAGACATTGGATGAGCACAAAGAAAAATTTGAAAGCATACATAGAAAAATAGCAGATCATATGGGCATGAAAGGTGCAATAAATGAAATTTAAAATACACTGGAATATTATAATAGCAGATTTGAGGAGGCAGAAGAAAGGATTGGTGAGCTTGAAGAAATGGCCTCTGAAAGCAAACATACAAAAGAACAGATAAAGAAAAGAATGGAAAAAATTGAACTAAGTCTCAGGGAACTAAAAACAGCAATAGACATGCAAACATATGTGTCGCAGGTGTCCCAGAAGGAGAAGAGGAGGGAACAGGAGCAGAAGGAATATTTGAAGATATAATGGTAGAAAATTTCCCAACCCTATTGAAGGACATGGATATCCATGTCCAAGAAGCACAACATACTCCCATCCGAATAAATCTAAACAGACCAACTCCAAGACACATACTAATCAGAATGTCAAATGACAAAGACAAAGAGAGAATTCTGAGAGCAGCAAGAGAAAAGCAATGCATCACATATAAGGGATACCCAATAAGATTAAGTGCTGATTTCCCATCAAAAAACATGGAGGCAAGAAGACAGTGGTATGATATATTTAAGATACTGCAAGAGAAAAACTTCCAGCCAAGAATCTTATATCCGGCAAGATTGTCTTTCAAAAATGAGGGTGAGTTTAGAGTATTCACAGATAAACAGAAACAGAGAGTTTGTAACCAAGAGACCAGCTTTGCAGGAAATACTAAAGAGTGTGCTACAGTCTGAAAAGAAAAGACAGGAGAGAGAAGCCTGGAAGAGAGTCTAGAAATGAAGATTATATCAATAAAAGTAACTATAAGTGTCAAAAGAGTGGTGAAAGTAAAACATGACAGATAAAACTCCATATTCAGGAATAAACTTAACCAATGATGTAAAGCACTTGTATTCAGAAAACGACAACTCATTGTTAAAAGAAATTTTAAAAAGACCTAAATAATTGGAAGAACATTCCATGCTCACAGATTGGGAGATTAAATATCATTAAGATGTCAATTCTACTCAGATTGATATACAGATTCAATGCAATCCCGATAAAAAATCCACTAGCATTTTTTAGATAAATGGAAAACACAATTATCAAATTTATTTGGAAGGTTAAGGGGTCCTGAATAGCCGGAAACATCTTAAAAAGGAAAAGCTAAGTTGGAGGACTCTCATTTCCAGACTTTAAATATTACCTAGCTA
This sequence comes from Tolypeutes matacus, assembly GCA_026826555.1. Classification (NCBI taxonomy): domain Eukaryota; kingdom Metazoa; phylum Chordata; class Mammalia; order Cingulata; family Chlamyphoridae; genus Tolypeutes; species Tolypeutes matacus. Next base: position 60,370,330 of record JAKSZT010053883.1, on the reverse strand, counting down.
CAGTATGGAAAAAGTGTGCCAAATGTACGCTATGGACCTGATAATAATCTGATGATATTAGCTCATAATCTGTAACAAATGTTCCACAATGGTGTGGTGTGTTGATAGAGGGGTGTTGTATGGGAATTCTACACATGTGTATGATTGTTTTGTAAGTTTACAACTTCTGCCATAAAAACATACTATAAAAATAATAATAGGGTGGGTTGGGGAAAAGTACACCAAATGTAATATAAGGACTATAGTTAGTAGTAAGATTTTGACAATATTCTTTCATAATTTGTAACAAATGTCTCACAACAACGCAAGGTGGTGGGTTGATGTATGGGACCCCTGTATGTTATGCATGTTTGCTTTGTAAGTTCACAACTTTTACTATACACTTATTGTTCATGTATGTTCATGTATAAATGATATAAAAATAATAATAATTCTAGGGTGGATTGGGGAAAAAATACTTTGGTTAGTAGTAATATTTTAAGAATGCTCTTTAATCATTAGTTAAAAATGTTTCACAACAATGAAACATTGTGTTGGTGGTAGGGTGAAGTATGAAAGCCAGGTATGATGTTATGTATGTTGGTTTTGTAAGTTCATAACTATTACTCTACACTTATTGTTTATGTATGTTTATGTACTACTGATATACTTCAATAAATTTTAAAAAAAGGAAAAAAAACCCACAAATCTGATCATGTGACCTCACTGCTTAAAAATCTCCACTATCCAAGAGATGAAACCCTCACATGTTAGTTTGGCTCACAGTCTGGCCCCAATTTATTTCTACCACCTCATCTCCTACCACTCCATCTTACAATGCACCCTGTATTAAGGGACAACAATGGGAAGTATAAAGGGTTATGGGATTTTTCCTTTTGGAGTAATGAAAATGTTCTAAAATTGACTGAGGTGATGACAGCATAACTCTGTGATGAAAATGAGAGCCAATGAGTGTACACTTTGAATGGATTGTACAAAGCATGGGTCTGTATAACACAAGGGAATCTAGTGGTGGAAGGACTGTGGTTAACAGCACAAATAAAAGAAAGTTCTCTCATGAACTATAACAAATATATAATGCTAATATGGGGTGTTAAAATCAGGTGGGGTGGGGGAAAAATACACCAAATATAAGATATGAGTTATAGTTAGTTCATAGTTTGTAACAAATGTTTCACAACAATGCAAGGTGTTGGTGGTGGGGGGATGTTGAGGGCCCTGTATGATGATATGCATGTTTGTTTTGTAAGTTCACAATTTTTATTATACACTCATTGTCTGTGTGTGCATGTAGGTATGATATACTTCAATAAAATTTAATTAAAAAAAAAACTTAAATGCTTTATTCTAGGCTTCCTCATCTGAATTAGAAATCCTCCCTTATGTTCCCAGTCTACTTTGTTCATACCACACTATATTTCAATGTAGTATATATTTACATATCTGCCCTACCCACTAGACCAGGGGTTCTTAACAAGGGGTCCCATGAGCTTGAATTGAAATTCAAAAAAACATTATTCTTACGGGGATGTGTTGGTACAGGTGTGATATATTTATTAAATAATACAGTATAGTGTGGACTCTGTAAGGGGTCCGTGGTTTTTACCTGACTGGCAAAGGGGTCCGTGGAACAAAAAAGGTTAAGAACCCCTGCACTAGACTGTGAACTTCTCCAAAGATACATTTATTACTCATGGTCACCCTAAAGACCAGCACAGTGCCTGCTGTACAGCAGACACTCAATAAATATTTGGTGTTTAAATGATCTGATATGAGAACCAAATGAGATAATAACTATGAACCATAAATGTGCTGTTTATATTCCTACACTATTAAAAAGAAAACCCAATTCATAAATATTAACTCAATTAATCCTCACAACAACCCTGTTAAAGGATATATTCATATTTCCATTTTATAGAACAGGATCCTAAAGCTCAGGGAAATTAAGTAACTTCCCCAAGATCAGAAGGCTAACAGGTAAAAAAAACTAAAATTTGAATCCAAGTCTACTGCTGCTTCCAAGTGATTTTACTTCATCAATATTCCTCAAATTCATTTCTTCATCTTATAATTGCCTTAGTTCAGGCCCTCTTTTTTTTTTTTTCCCCAGAAGCCAGAGAGTAGTCATAAAAGCACTGACTTTGGAATCGAATACCACTGTATTTGAATCCTACCGCCATTTATTGATTGTCTCTTTTTTCATTTGTAATTTAGAGATATTACCTATCTTCGATGGTTGTGGTATTACAGAAAATACTGTGTCTAGCATATAGTAAATATTCAAAAAATATTGGTTCTTGGGAAGCGGATGTGGCTCAAGCAGTTGGGCACCCACCTACCACATGGGAGGTCCCTGGTTCGGTTCCCAGTGCCTCTTAAAGATGAGCAAGACAGTGAGCTGACACGATGGGCTGGAACGGTGAGCTGACGCAACAAGATGACACAAGATGACGCAACAACATGAGGTAATGAGGAGAAACAACGAGGGAACACAGTGAGAGACACAACAAGCAGGGAGGAGAGGTGGCTCAAGCGATTAGGCACCTCCCTCCCACATGGGAGGTCCTGGGTTCGGTTCCCAGTGCCTCCTAAAAAAAGAAGAGCAGACACAGAGAGCACACAACAAACAGACACAGAGAGGAGACAACAAGCGCAAACAATGGGGGTAGTGAAGAAATAAATAAAATAAGTCTTTAAAAAAAAAATAGTTCTTACTTCTCTTAATATTATATGCTCTTCATTGATTGCTTTATTCCCAAACCCTTTTTCCTAAAATCCTTTTTCACTACCATAAAACTTGTTTTTCTGAAGCACAAATAACAATTTGCCTAGCTAACTATATAATCAAATTTCTAACCACTCCCTCTTTTTTGTTCTCTTTATGTTACTCCAAAACTGGATATTTAAAATATATATATATAGAAATCATATATGTGTACATTATAAATACATGAATTTATGTGTATTTATATACATACTAATACATATATAATATACATATATACTGTATATTACATGCCCATATATATTACAATGCTTTCTAGTTTCACCATATCTTTGCACATGTTCTTGCTGTCTAGATACCTTCCCCATTTCATTTGTTTAGCAAATGCTGACTCATCTTTCAAACAAACTCAAACATCACCTCTTCTGAAAAGCTTCCCTAAAGTGTCCTGATCATTCACTTCTCTATATTATCTTTGTGTCTGACTTTTTAAATTTGCCAAGGTTGCTATAACAAATACCACAGACTGGTGGAATTTATTGCCTCACAGTTTTGGAACCTAAAAGTCCAAAATCAAGATATCAATAGTCCACATTTTCTCAGATGTCTGTAGCATTCTGGTGCTGGCTTGTTGGCAGTCCTCCATCACATGGTTATCTACCTCCTTTCTTCTCCTCAATCCTACCATGTCTGAATTTTCTTTGCTTATAAACTCTAGTCATTTGGATTAAGGCCCATCCTGATTCAGTTTAGCCTTATCTTGATAGGATTTTCAAAGATCCCATTTACAAATGAGTTCACACTCACAGGACTGGGGGTTATGACTTGAACAAGTCTTTGAGGGAGACATTATCCAATCCACAACACTCACACACTTTTACATTATTATAATCACATTATATTATGGATCACTTTTCTACTAAAATGTGGGCTCCTTGAATATTGGGTATTCACCTAGCACAGTGTCTGGAACATAAGAAGTACTAAATACGTTCTTGCAAAGTTAAATTTAATTCCATCCCCACAGTGTCCTCAACACTCCATCAATTTCCCCTCCCTATCCTGGACCATTTCCAATCTCTTCTCCTCCACTGGCTGCTTCCCTTCAATCTAGATCTAGAATATGCCTTCTCTATCTTAAGCAAAAAAATCTTCCTTTGAGTATGCTTACCCCTTGAGGTACTCTTTCATTTCTCTCTCTTCACTACCTAATACATAATTGTTTCTCAATTTGTCATCCTCCCAGTTAGAATATATTTTTGTGTTTTCTTATATCACAAAGTCCATGGTTCTATTTAACTCCTATATATGTTCTTTTATTAGAATCAGATGTTTAAATGTAGTTTCTCAACCACAGAAATAAAGCCTAAAATGCTCTATTCTCATCAGAAAACAGTAAAGAATTACAAAAAAAAAAAAAAAAAAAAAAAAATTCAAAGGAATATTTATCCACCATTTAAACAGTATAAATATACTACCTGAATAAGAATTAAGAGAAACCGTCCACCGTATTGTTAGTCCTAATAAGACCACCACTGTCATCATGTACCATTTCTCCATAGTCCTTCAAATTTAGGGAGGGAAGAAAGCAGAACCACTGTGAGAGGATTTTAAATGATGGCTCGTTTCCAGTCAAAACTGATTTTTATGTCTAAGAAGAAGTTGCCTGGAAAAAAAAAAGAGACCAAGATTTAGCTAAGTACAGTACCTATAAGAGTGAACCAATTAAACCAAGTAGAAAAATAAAGGAGGAGAGGAATGGAATACAAAGGGAGAGGATAGTTTTCAGTTCCTTATTCCCTGCTCCTCTAGTTGGGAAATATACCTCAAAAGGTTGCTCTCCCTGTTAAATGGGACCCAATACGTCTAAAGATGTAGTAAGGATTTGCCCTCACAAGGGAATATTTCTGGTATAAGAAAAACAATAGAGATAGGAAGACAGTAGAATTGGCAGTTTATCTGGAACATGTCCTCCAACAGGTAGGCAGAACTGTGATACAAAACTCTATTTTCTGCTGAGATAATTTTTTTATACAAATTTTTTTATACAAATGCTAATTCCTGAGTTTAAAAAAATATAACTTAACTAGTATTTTATCCAGGAAATATAAATCACTAATACGTCCAAGTTAAATCAATTATCCAGTTCCAGATAATCATGTTTAAATATTTCCCCAGGAACCTTCAATAAAAGTTAGACTATCAATAACACTTAATATTCAAAGTGAGCTTATAATGAATATAATACTTATGACTGAGATTATGCTAATCAAGTTTGCTAACAGCATAATGGTGGGAGGGATGGCTGACAGATGAAAGAACCAGAATCCAAAAAGCTCTGGACAGTATCTATGAATGGACCAAATCTAACTCCAGAAATCATGACAGACAAGTTCAAAGTCTTGCAATTAAACATAAAAATAACCAAACCAACAAAAATAAATTGCGCGAATATTGAATGGGAGGAAATAGATAACTGAAATTACCAGTTCTAAATGGACCCAGAACTAATGACCAACGTTACAGGTGTTTCAATTAAATTTTAGAGCTATCCAAAAATGAAATGAGCTTCCTATGAAAGAAGTGAGTTCCTCTTGAAGAGGTTCAAACAGAACGTGACAAACTACTTGACAGGAATATTTTTAGAACATTAGAAAAGATGACTAATTTCTAAAGTGTCTTCTAAATCTTATTTTGGAAGAAAATTATGTGTCTGAATTAACATAAATCCTCACAATACAAAAAAGGACTTGACTTCCCTCATGTTAATATGCTTCCCCCTAGTTCCCAATGACTGTCCAGACTTACCATTTTTGTAGGGCTTCTCTGATGAGTAAAAGGATAAACCTTCCCTTCCTCCACAAATGGCTCATGATAGAAGTTGAACATTAGGTCATGTCTCTTCCTTACATCTATTATACTGAGAATAAAATCCAAATACCCCAGCCTAAGACCTTCCATGATCTGACCCCTGCCTGCTTTATGTTACCCTTTCCCACAAGGCCTTCTCTCTTCCTAGAACCTGTAAAGTTATTCACACCTCTGTGCCTTTCCACTTGTGCTTCCTTTGCTTGGAATGCTCTTAACCCAGCTCTTCCTTTCACTAGCTAATTTTGTCATTCATGTCATATCTCAAGGTACCCCCACAAAAAGGTCAACCCTGGCCACCCTACCTAAAGTTTCCTCTCCTTACTGTCAATGCCATTACCCTGTTTAATTTTCTTCCTAATACTTATCACTATCAGAAATTATATTTTCACACATGAAACAATCTCAAACCTAATTTTGAGGTAAAAAAGCTAGTCACCAAAGGTTACATATGATTCATCATTTATGATAGGCAAAACTCATCTATGGTGTTAGAAATCAGTAAAGAGGTTACCTTTGGAATGGGAAGAGGAGATGTAAATGGGAAGGGTCTCCAGGAAGGTCTTCTGAGATGCTATTAAAGTTGTTTCTTTGATTTGAGTGGTGGTTAAAACACTACTTCCTGATAAATCAACAAGTTATGGTTTTTTACTTGGGTACAGTATTTTTCTATATATGTTAATATTTCAATAAAAAAAGGTATAAAAGTTCATTAGGTTTATCAATTAAAATATAAGCTCCATGAGAGCAAGGCTATTCCTATCTTTTTGCCCTGTTTCCCGCATTTAGACCAATGCTTGGCAGAATGCAGACACCTATGAAGTATTTGCTGAACAGAAACCTTCGTGTGTAGTGGGGGGCGGGGAGAGAAGAGGGGAGGCACCTAACTTTACTAAGTCCTGTGTGGTTAAAGATACTATGTGAGAATCTTTTGACCGACCTCTTCTCCTTCACAGTAAAAAAGATTATTGTTTTGTCCACCTGTAAATCACAGTACAGTAACTTTCTAACATCTAAACACACCACGAAGTTGCCACCCAAACGGTAAATAAGCTTTTCGTCCTACTTGGCCTTGAGGGTGCATCTCGAGAAAAGGAAAAGTCCACATTCCGTTTCCCATAGTCCAACTCTTTCCTCTGAGCATTAAAGGTCCTCCTCCCCCCACCCCCCACCCCCGCAGTGGGCACAACACTCTGGAGTGCAGCAATCCCAGGTGAGCCCATCTGTCAAAGGGGGTTCTTCCTGGGGTTTTTTCCCCTCCATTTCTCCAGGACCAGCACCTCAGGGCCGCAAGTACAAGGGGGCCACGGCCGCTCCAGCCAAGGGATCCCACCACCATCACCACGTCCCCTCGTCCCACCCACAAGCGACCCTGCAGGCTGAACTGGAGAGGCCTCGCGCCTCGTCTCGGTGAGAGGAGCAGAGACAAGCAACCCCTAGGCGTCGCGAACCCCTAGGCCCTTCCCACACTGGCCTGGCCTTCCAGAACCCAGGAACACTGGCCTCTTACCCTGCCGCCAGCCGGGTGTTAGGATTCGCGCCTGCAGCAGATCCCAAGACGACGCGTGCGCACTCGCCCCCGCGGCAGAGCAGCCCTCCGGCCTTCCGCTTCCGCGGGCTCGCGCACCGTGCGCCCGCCCGCTGCGGGAGCGAGCTCGCAGAGCTTGCTGGGAGGGGCAAGGAAAGCGGGCACTGTGAGGAGACTGCTGTTTTAGGAGGCGTAGCGTCGGCTGCTGGAACCCGAGAGGCATCTAGTCTCGGGTTAGACTAGGGGCAGGTGGAAAGCCCCTTGCTCTTTTTTCCTGGGAGCTTGGCCAAGCATGAAAGGCTGCTTAGTCTACAGATTCCTGTTAGAGGCGGACCCTGGCTCGCTTCTCAGCGTGGAGAACCCTTGGCAAGTCCTCATTACCACCGGGCAATAGGTCTTACTCTGGACCCGTCACCTCAAGGAGCCAGAAAGCCAACCTATTCCACTTTCTTCGAGCCACAGGCCTGCGGAGACCTTACTAAGGCTGGAAGATCATTTCATGCAAAAAAATTTATTGGCGTCCGTTTTCGAGAGTCTATGGGATATTCAGAACAGCCTTGTCCCGGAGTAGCCACTACAACTTTCTCACCACGCAGCTTGGATCACTGATTCCCAAACTTAACGAAGATAACCACATTCCCCACCGATGTTCGAAGAATGCTATCATTTCCACCTTCTGAAATTTACCATACATCATAAGCCAACCCTTCTAATGATAATCCGTAAATATCGGCAAATATTTGACTATGAGTATAGTTTTATGTTAAGTGAGTCTAAACAACTTCTCTCTAGACCTTGGTCTTCATCTGTGAAATGAGCCAGTAGGGATAGGTGAACTTCCAGGTCTAAAATTTTTATTTTATTATATTTTAAAGACTGTCAGCACTGGAAATATGCAGATGTATGCCCAAGTCCCTACCCTCTAGCAATTTAATTCTTAAGATTAAGAATTAAAAGGATGGAAAGCAATAGAAAGGAACACATATTAAATGTCAGGTTATTGAGCACTGTAAAAGTTCAGAGAAGGAGGTTCACTATAAACTAAAAACTAACCAGAAAAATTTTCCCTGTAGGTGTGAACTGAGCTTTGAAGTAATGCCTGGCCTTAGAGAAGCCAACAGGATGGTAGCAGGGATCTAAACAAAGGAAGTGGATCAAGCCAAAATTGTGATAACTGAAAAGTGCTGAACATTTTCCTCCAGTTTGGATGGTGGGTGGTAAGACTGCAATAATTGTGGAGAGCCTTGATTACCAGGCTGTAGTGTTTGGAATTGATTCCATGATCAGTGAGGAGCCATTAAATCTTAGTAGGGAGTGAAGTGTACAGTGGTTGAGGACATTTAAATTGGTGATAATGGAAAAAATGAGTTGGAGGAAGAAGTAAAAATCACAGTAGACCATGCCTGATTTAGACAAGGGCCTGGACTGAGATGGCAGTAGTGGAACTGAAAAGGAAGGAAGGGGTCGATGCAAGAGGAAGAAGGTAAAGATCTCTGTAACAGATTAGATATGGGGAAGAACAAAATAAAGGAGAGGAAAGAATCAGGGATAATTCCCAAGATTTCATGTCTGAATTACTAAGAGAACTAATAGATCTTAGGAAGTTTGAAGGAGAAGCTGGCTTGGAGGGAGAGATGAATTGTACTGAATTTGAGGTGACATCAGGACAACAATGTAAAAATATTCAACTGCCAGTTATGAATCTGATAAAGAAATTGAGGCTGAAGATATAGAAAGTCTTTCATTTAGTTGAAGAATAAGGGAGACAGTATAGTGGGAAAATAGACAACCATACTTGAAGTAAACACATATTTAAGGCCAAGAGGAGGAAGGTGAGCTAATGAAGGATATTATGTGGTCACAAAGTTCAGAGATTAATCCAGTACAAGACATATTGTACTGGAATCAAACAATAAGTTTCTTGTGAACAAAAACCTTGTCTTGTATTTATCATCTTTTATTTTGAATCTAAGGCTTCATCAATTCTAAGAAGCACAATTATTTTATGTACCAGTAAGAAAGAAAAAAAGTTACCATTTACACTGGTAATGTGTGTAAAACACGTACAGTTTTCAGGGATATTAATATGTGAAAAATATGTACAATCTCTCCCTCCTGCCTCCCAACCCAATAGTTTCTGGCATAGTATTTAACAAAAAGTTGGTGCTCAAAAATGTTCATTGAATAAATAAATAAGAAATTTCATAGAGGAACTGCCTCACCACTGCTATCTACATACCTTCTCCTGCTCTCTCCCTCCAGTAGGTACTTTTACCTGTAAATACCTCTAAATGCCTATACATAAAAGATGCTCAGTAAGTACAGTTTGAATGATTGCATTTACTATAAGCAAAAAGGATAAGCTACAACCACTTCAACCTCTTCAGCTACATTGATTGGGGTCACTCATGGGGCTACATTCAGCTGGGAGATCAGCTGAGGCTGGAATATCCATTTTGGCTTCAGTGTTCTTTCCACAAGGCCTCTCTCTCTAGTAGGATAAATGTAATTATCCAGAGGGAACATTCCAAATGGCAAAGGCGAAAGCTGCAGATCTCTTTGGCCAAAGCTTTGGAGGTCAAACAGCATCACTCCCTTTGCATGCTATTAGTCAAGTCACAGAGCCTGCCCACATTCAAGGGGAAGGGAAATAAATTCCACCTCTCAAAGAGTCACAAGGAATTTGTGGCCATTGTTTTTTCTCCCAAAATGTTGTTATAATTTTTAAACATACAGAAAAATGAAAAGAATTGTATAGTGAACACCCATATATTTATCACCTAGATTCTTCAATTCTTAACATTTTGCTATATTTGCTTTACCAGATATCTTTAAATTATCCATCAACCATCTTAATTTTTGATGCATTCCAAAGCAAGTTGCAGACAGCAGTACACTGAAGCATGTGCATATAAATATATATATATTTACATACTTCGAAATGCACAAATCTGTTGAACATATTTTTGTATTTTCCTTTTTTTCCCCCCTTCTACTTAATGTTTGGAGAATTTTCCATTTCCTTGCTAGGTGGTGTCTACCTTTTTTTTTTTTAACTTTTATCTAGGATAATTTCAAACTTATAGGCAGTTGCAAAACTAATACAAAACCCATACAGAAAACTCCAACGTACCCCCCGCCCAGATACACCAGTTTTAACATTTTACTGCATTGTCGTATCATTCTATCTACCTATCCTATCTGTCTCCCCATCTATCTATTTATATATCTATTTTCTAAACATCAGAGAGTAGGCTTTATAAATCATGCTCCTTGAACACTTAATCCTTCCATGTACCTTTTCTAAGAACAAGGATATTAAGTTAGCAAGTTCAAGAAATTTCATATTAATATAAAATTTTCAGTCTCTATTCCAACAGATATTTTTTATATGTACCAAAAATTTCCTTTTTCTCCTCCATTATTAGAGCCAGTCCAGGATCATGTATTGCATTTAATTGCCATTGTCTCTTTAGTTACTTCATATATATATATATATAATTTTTTTTTTTTTTTTTTTTTTTTACCAGGAGGTGCTGGGGATTGAACCCAGGTCCCCCCATATGGGAGACAGACACCCAACCATTTGAGCCACATCCACCCCCAGTTACTTCTTTTATTTTTTAGTTGTGGAAACATATATACAATATAAACTTTCCCATCTCAACCACTCTCAAGTATACCATTCAAGGGTATCGATCACATTCACCATGTTTTGCTACCATCACCACCATCCATTACCAGAACTTTCCCATCACCCTAAATAGAAACCCTATTCCCATTATACATCAACTCTCTATTCCCCATCCCCCCTGCCCCTGGTAGTCTGTACTCCACTTTCTGTTTCTGTAAAATTGCATATTCTAGCTATTTCATATTAAGTGGTATCATACAATATCTTTTCTTTGTGTCTGACATTTCACTCAATGTGATGTCAAGGTTTATCCATGTTGCAGCATATATCAGAACCTCATTCCTTTCTAAGGCTGAGTTATATTCCATTGTATGCTGCATTAGTAAGCCAAAGGGGTGCTGATGCAAAATACCAGAAATCCGTTGGCTTTTATAAAGGGTATTTATTTGGGGTAGAAGCTTACAGTTACCAGGCCATAAAGCATAAGTTACTTCCTTCACCAAAGTCTGTTGCCACGTGTTGGAGCAAGATGGCTGCCGAGGTCTGCCAAGAGTTGAGGCTTCCTGGGTTCCTCTCTTCCCAGGAATTGTTTCTCTCTGGGCTCGCTGTTCTGCTCCTCTGTGTGCTTATTTCCCTGGCTCCAGCTCAGAACTCCAAACTTCCTTCTCTGTAGTGCGGTTGCTCTGTGAGTCCCCACCCACCAATCAAAGCCTCAATCATTATTTAATGGGGTAAAAATGAAACTTCTGAATCCAATATAATCTAATATGCCTGGAGGGACAGACCAGTTTACAAACATAAACCCAATATCTATTTTTGGAATTCATAAATAATATCAAACTGTCACATATGCTTATACTACATTGAGTTTATCCGTTTTTCTGTTGATGCGCATTTGGGTTGCTCACACCTTTTGGCTATTGTGAATAATGCTCCTATGAACTATTGGTGTATAGATATCTGTCAAAGTCCCTGCTTTAAATTATTTTGGGCATAAGCCTAGATGTGGGATTGCCAGGAAACACCTTAGTTCTATGTTTAACTTTTCTGAGCAACTGCCAAACTGTTTTACACAATCACTGCCCCATTATATATTCCCACCAATAATGTATTAAGGTTCTTATTTCACCACAACCTGACCAGGACTTGTTATTTTCCATTTTTAAAATAATAGCTATTCCAGTGAATGAGAAGGAGTATCTCATTTGGGTTTTTTGGTTGGTTGGTTGGTTGGTTGGTTGGTTGGTTGGTTGGTTGGTTG
>JAKSZT010053883.1:60333808-60357911 GCA_026826555.1 Tolypeutes matacus | reverse complement strand
ATGTGATGCTGGAGTTTTTAGGTATACTTCCAGAGACTGGAGCCTCCTGCCCACCTATGTGCCAGGTGTGCATGAATAATAACTATTATTAAAAAAAAAAAAACTGGGAGAACAGATTCCTGATGCAGTCAAATCACTGGTTTACAACAAATTTAAAAAGGATTCCTTATTCCATTTCTTCTCAAAGCCTTTTATATGTTATGAACATTGTGATTCTCCAAGAGAATATAGAATTTTCAGGTTTATTTTACAATGGAATCCTATCTCCACACCTCCCCTCACCTCCCATTTCTCACCCTACACAGTACTGTTCACTGGAAAAGCTAGTTTAAGACAGTGTGTAATTTCTCTAAGAGATACAGCAAATAAATATCAACTATGATTAAAACATAGATCTTTACTTCATTCATTTTCAGTTCTATATAAAAGAAGCTCAGAAGTACAGAAATTGCATGCAAAAAATGACAAAACATTGACATGATGACTGGCTTTAGTATGAAAAAAATAACTTAATTATGAAACAAAATAATAATATATATTGTACATTAGCTTAAAAATGAAATCTCTAAAAACAAAAATTAAATGAAACAAAAGAACTTAAATGTATATACAGCTGGTGGCTTAACAGACAGTAAGTGACTTTAAAACACAGTAATCCGACTGTATATCACTAAGGTAATATGTCTTAAGAAAAAAATCTCTTAAAAAATAATAAAAATATATATTGCTGTCATTAATTATGTTGTTGGTATTAGGGTTGGTAGTATTATTTTGAGACTATTGTATGTGGAAAGTGGAATAAAGAAAATGAAAATTTATGTGATATTCAAATTATATCATCCCTGGTGTTCTGAGAACCAGGATTCTCGGCATAGGAAAAAAGGAATTAAAGATGTTAAACTTAAAAGGAGTTAAAATGAAGTATCAGTATAAACTCAAGATTTATTTTTTGGGAAGAAAGGAAAAGAAGGAAGGGAGGGAGGGAAGGAGGAAATAAGGTATTTCCTAGATCGTTCTACTGAAAGGACTAAAACAAAGACCAACCCAATAGCAATGAGCATCATTAGCACACAGATTATGGTCTTGAACTATCCTTTCCTACTAAAAGGAACCAGTTTCCTTGGAGAAATAGCTAATTATAGGTTTGGAAAATAAATATACAAAAATAAATATGGACCATCTTGTTATACCAGATAGCAAGGAAACTATCAAAGATTACTAGGGTCATGTCAAAAGGACTTAGGAGCCAACCTGAAGAGACTCCCACTAGACACAGATGGAACACTTTGAACATCAGTAAGCATAATACTATGAAGAATTGAAACGCATCAAATATGAATTGTCTGTAGCATTATCCATGAGTTCATAATGATACTTAAAAAAAAAAAAAAAAAAGGTCACCCCCAAACCGATAAAACATCAAAGAATCACTTTGCTCTGAAGAAAAAAAAAAAAAAAGAAAAGAAAATTGGTCACCAATAGAGGAAGTGAATAAATCAACTAATTTTTATGAAAACTGGTAAATAAAGAAAAAGAATCAAGCAGTTGTTCTGCCTTTCCTATATAAACTATTCCATCGAATAGCCAAATAGTTGCCATAAGAAAGTTTATTTATATAGAGTTGTGGTAGATTGAGTTATGTACAACAGAAAAAAACCTGTACTTAATCTTAATCCACATTCCTCTGGGTGTGAACCCATGGTAGGTAGGACCTTTTGAAGATGGTATTTTCAGTTAAGGTAATTTAGTTAAATTAAATTTAGATGAATGAGTGTAGGTCTTAATGCAGATTAGTGGAGGCCTTATAAAGAGATGGTCACAGGGTGAAATTGGAAGTCAGCAGGAACCTAGAAGGGAAAGGAAAGGACATTGCCATGTGACAGGAGCTGAAATACTAGCCAAGGAACCCCAAAGATCACTGGTAGCCAGCACCACCATGCTAGACTCTGAGAGAAAGTAAGCCTTGCTCATATCTTGAATTGGTGAGACAATAAATTCCCATTGTTTAAGCCAAAACCAGTTCGTGGTATTTGTGATAGCAGCTCTGGCAAAATTAGACAAGAATATTATAAGAATGATAGAAATAGAACACCAGAATTAATGAATCCAAGCATTGAGCATCAAAAACTTCTAATACCACAAAGAGAGAGACAACCAAACTTATGTGCTATCTGATGGAAGTAGTCTTGCTATCACCAATGAAGTAGTCTCCCTCCACCCTAAAAAAGTTTATCCTGAATCTGATTAAACCTCTAAGAGATCCAACCACCAAAATACAGGATATATAGAAGACAAAGGAACAAGTTAACCTGCATCATGGGGATATAATCATCAACATCTAGACTATGAGACTGATACATAACAAAACATTTTCTTCAGTAAATAAATTCCAAGGGGAAAAAAAGACATATCAACCACTCATAAAGTGTTTAAACAAGCAAATTATAAAAATAAAAATATTAAAACACATGAAAGTTATGAGACAAGTGGAAATTTGAACACTGATTAGGTATATAATGATATATTTTTAAAAGATTTTTATTTATCCACCCCCCTTGTTGTTTGCACTCGCTGTCTGCTCTCTGTGTCCATTCACTGTGTGCTCTCTGTGTCTGCTCGTCTTCTCTTTAGGAGGCACTGGGAACGGAACCTGGGACTTCCCATGTGGGAGAGAGGCACTCAGTTGCTTGAGCCACCTCTGCTCCCTACTTTATTATGTCTTTCACTGTGTTTCTTTGTTGTGTCATCTTGTTGCATCAGCCCGCCACACCAGCCCATCGTGCCAGCTCTCTGTCTTGCTCGTCTTCTCCAGGAGGCACCAGGAGCTGAACCTGGGACCTCCCATGTAGTAGGCGGGAGCTCAACCACTTGAGCCACATCCACTTCCCTATAATGAGATTAAAGAATCACTTTTCTACCTTTCTATATGTTTAAGTTTTCTGCAATTAAATTAAAATTAAAATTTTTTTTTAAAATCTAAACAAAAATTTAATTTTAAAATTAAAAATTAAAAAAAAACTAAACAAAAATTGAAATGCTCAAAAAAAAAATAAGTGAGAGGGTCCTGCGACTTTCTTAAATAGAGTGGCAAAAATCTCTGGAGTATATAGGCAGTGCCTAATAAAAGAAAACAGACAAATACGCCAAGGCTTCACTATTAATGCTTATACTTATGAACGTTATTCTTGTAAAATTGAAAATTAGCTTAATAACAACTAATGCTTAAGAGTTACCTATTGAAAACCTCCTTGTTACTCAAATGTGGCCTCTCTCCAAGCCAAACTTAGCAAATAAACTCACTATCTGCCCCCTGGCATGGGACACAACTTCTGGGGATAAGCCTCCCTGGCACTAAGGGATTAATAGCAAGAGCCAACCAGCAAAGCATTTGGAAATAAACCTTGACCAAAAGGGGGAAACATTAAATACAAAAGAGTTTTTTTACAGCAAAGAGATTTCAAAGTGAGTCGGGTAATCATTTCAGAGGTCACACTTATGCACATCTTAGGCAGATCTCACTAACTGCTACTATAAACAAAGCCTCAAACAGGGGTACACCCAAGGGCTCTAGAGACATCTGGACACCATAGGCAAGGCACACACCCTCATGAAATCAGCATCCTGTCAGTAGACCTTATCTTGGAGTATATGATAATCTGTTTCCCCAATTTAACAGAGTTAGACACATTTATAATTTCCCTACTCACGATTGTTCTACTTCTTTTATTTAAACCTATAATTAGCACAATACCCATTAAATATCTGTCTCAGAGACTTAAATCTTTGGTCTTTTCATATGCGGGTTGAGTCAGGAATCTTAGCAGAACTGCAGCCAACACCATTCTCCAGTTTATTGGACTTACCCAGGACAACTAACAAAATGATGATAATGAACAACCCCCATGCCAAAAAAAAAAAAAAGAGAGAGAGAGAGAGAGAGAATCTACAACTGCAAGCAAAACAGTTCCTCCCATCTGCCCCATGAGACCTAAACCTCCTCCCAATCTGAAACAGAGTGGGCAACATCATCCCAAAAGCCTCAAAATTGAAGAATAAATAAACGTAAAAAGGGAACACAACCACAGACCAAAGTAGACTTATTATTATTGTAGTAACAGAAGAACTTGTAACATTGATAATAAAGTTAGTGGTCATCAGAGGTTCTGAGGGGAGGTGGAGGGAAAAATAGGTGGAACATAGGGCATTTTTAGGGCATTGGAATTAAGTTTAAACCACAGTGTAAACTATAGAGCTTGGCTTGTAGCAATGCTTCAATATTTATTATTCATCAGTTGTAACAATGTATCACACAATTGTAAGATGTTATTAATTGGGGAAGATGTGGAAGGGGAAGGAGAGGGGTATATGGGAACATAGATTGTATTAATGTAATCTAAAACTTCTCTGAAAATAAAGTTTATTATATAAGAAAAAAATATGTGGGTGGGTATTTACATACTTTGAGAAAAAAATATACATTTTCTGGTCCAAAGATTTCTCTGGTTTCAACAAATCAATAAATATTAAACATTTAATAAAGACAACAAAAAACTATCATTTTATGCCTGTTCTTAGTATCATACAATTTTTAGGACAAAGGATTTACATACACTAATCAATAACATTACAAGTTTATTGGGGAAGAAAAACTGATTTCTTTTTGTGTGTGTGAGAGAGAATAAATTAAATTTTTTTGCTTTTTTAAAAACAATTTATTGAAGTATATCACTCAGACATGAACATATATAAACAATAAGTGTTCAGTAAACATTGTGAACTTACAAAACAAACATGCATAACATCATACAGAGCTCCCACACATCACCCCACCACAAATACTTTGCATTGCTGTGAAACATTTGTTAACAAATTATGAAAGAGCATCGTCAAAACATTACTACTAACTATAGTCTGTACCTTACTCCCCTATACTTTTTAAAAGGATTTATTTATTTATTAATTTGCTTTTATCCACCCCCCACCCCCCACCCCAGTTTTTGCTGTTTCTGTGTCCATTCACTGGGCAACTCTCTGTGTCCGTTTCCTGCCATCTCTTCTCATCCTTCTCCTCCAGTCTTCCCTGGGATTCGATCCTCAGAAGAGAGGCATCCCACCGCCTGTGCCACCTTAGTTCCTCGTTTTTCAGCCCGTCTTGTCTTGGCTCTCCATTGTGTCACTCTCCTGTTATGTCATCATCTTGCTGCGTGGCTCGTGGGGCCTGGTGGCGCACCTGCTTGTCGGGCCTGATGGCGCATCCGCATACCCGTGCCTTCTATATTTTTCTTTTTTTAATTTTTACTGGGAGGTCCTGGGGATCGAACCCAGGTCCCTCCGTTTGGGATATGGACGCCCAACCATTTGAGCCACATCCATCCGCCTATTATATCTCTTAAAGTTGACCAAAGATACCTAGAGTTACAGTCATTTCCCATACAGGATGATCATATAATAAATCAGGCTTAGTTTATCACCAGCATTCCAAAAACCAGACCTAGGGAGAAAAACTAGGTCTGGGGGACACATGCATGGTTTCTAATATAGCGAATGTTTAGCCTACCCTGATTATCACAAAATCAGGACAGTGAGAATATTCACATCTGATTTTTTTTGTGTGTACATTGCCACAATCTGTTAATCTATCTGCTCTCTACAAGAAGCAGAAATCTAGGAAAGATTGTCTGGGCCCCCATGCAGAGGATGTTCTCAAAGATCTCCCTAAATTATGGTGACTTCTTCCCACTGGCAAAATAAACCAACTGCTGTATGATTGCATTACCATGAACCAAATATATAGTGTAGCATATTGTATGATTTTTCAAAAATTATATGTATCTGGTACATTAAAAAAACAAGTAAGCAAACAAACAAACAAAAACCCTGCACATCTTTAGAGCAGGAAGACCAAAAAATTGAGGGTTCAAAAATATAAGACTCTTACCACCTACCTACACTGAGAAATCCAGGGACAGCCATAATTACATAAAGTTCCAGAACACATTTCTTTTGTTACTATTATTGAAAAGTCATCTCCTTTAAAACTTCTTGCCCAATTCTTTCATCACTTTTGGCAATTCACTAAATAAATTTAACTCTATTTTTGTTTATTCTTGATTCGACGAGAAGTTGGGAATTCTAAATGTAAGGTAATTTTCTCTCATTCTTGTTCATATTCATTCAATCTCTCTCTCTCTCTCTCTCTCTCTCTCTCTCCTCCCAAATTCCCCCACCTCCTTCTTCCTTCCCTCTACCCCTTCACACACAGACACACACAGACACAGACACAGATACAGACACAAAGATTTAAAACTGTCACCCTTGTTTCAAACTACTGAACAGCTTTGTAGACAAGAGGAATCTCTTTTGGGACTTCAGAAACTAACCTTATATTTGGATGGGGGCAAAGTGGAATCAAAAGTATTTGTTGGGGGGCAGATGTGGCTCAAATGGTTGGGTGTCCATCTCCCATATGGAGGGACCTGAGTTCGATTCCTGGGACCTCCCGGTAAAATTTAAAAAATAAAAAATAAATAAAATTTTTAAAAAAGTAATTGTTGTCAGGGTATAAATAAGTGGGTGGGTTGGGGGAAAAATACACCAAATATAAGATATGGGCTATAGTTAGTCACAATATTTTGACAATGCTCTTTCATCGTTTGTAACAAATGTTTCACAACAATGGAAGTGTTGGTGATGGGGTGATGTATGGGAGCCCTGTATGATGAATATGCATGCTTGTTTTGTAAGTTCACAACTTTATTATACACTTAATGTTTATGTATGTTCATGTATGAACAATATACTTAAAATTTTTAAATGAAAAAAGGTAATTGTTGTCTACTGTAAATAGGAGTTCAATTTCTTTATTACTTAAGTGAATTAAATCAAGTTTATTTATAACTATTTATGGATACACTCATTTATTCAACAAATAATTTTCATATAAATAGCCTGCCCTTAAGGTGCTTATAGACCAGTATTGTAAACAGCCCAGGAAAACAGTCTTACTATTTTTACTGTTGATTTCAAATGCCATTTGGAATTATTCTTATACAAATACAAATTTTCAACTGTATATATGTACATAATCATACATATAAAAATAATTTTATTGCTGTGGACCATAAAAGAAATAACAAATGTTCCTGCCAAACAGTGTTCTAACACTGTGTTAGAGTAACAGCATCCAGAAACAATTTTAGGAACATATATTCATATTTTTATATCTTTATATCCAAAAAGATATAAATAAGACAGAAGAAATATAAATCTAAAAAGGTTCACAGATATTGTTTGGTGTAGAATTCTAAGTTCTATGAAATCACAAGATTTTAATACTGTTTTAAAAAATTATTTAAAATATAACATGCTGCTTATATCTTTAGTTAAAAAGATTTCTTTAATGTGTCAATATAATGTATTCATTAGTTCATGGACCTCAAACCTCCAAGGAGTGTCACAAATCTACATCTCTATCAGCCCAGGATTTTGAATTTAAATTTAAATACATGACATATGATATAACATAGCTCAACATATTTTGGAAAATTATAAACATCTATACTTTTCAATAATGAGTAACACTGTTGAGTCAGTGTTTAAGTAGATTTGTAAAGCCAATGTGATAACACAAATGCTGCTTTATTACTTTATCTCCTGTGTCTTTCACAACTGAGTGGATTGTCACACTCTATTATGTGGCACACAGATCCAATGGCTTAGAGCGATCATGGTACTTGTCTAAAATGGCCTTTGAAAATGAAAATTTGGGCTAAATATAAAGGAGGCAACCTGCCAATAAGAGCTATTCAAACCAAAAAGTCTTCCTGAGGGAAATAGTAAGAGCTCCATTTTAAAAATTGTATAGATCAAAATGGTAGGAGGTTCCAACTTGTAAAATTTACAGTAAATACATCAAGATTTAAAGTCAGATTTTTAAATAAATTTTTATTTATAGCAAGGAATGAAATTCCATACCAGAGAAACAGGGTAAGTCACAAAATAAAGCCTTTGCTTCCTACTTGATTTTTTGCTTCTGCTCACCAATTTTTTTAAAAAAGATTGCCAACCTAAAAAGGAGCTCAGAAGAAAAGGTGTGATTTTTACTACCATTTTGTTTTTTAATGGGTTTGGCGTAATATCAATAGCAGCACTCTTCTTTTAGGTTTAAAACTCTAAATGAGATACCATATATGCCCAGTAATAGTAATGGCCACATATCACCTGAATGATTTTCATAAAATGAAGAAAAAAATTGAGGTGCTTTGATGATGTGAAGGAAAATAATACTTCCTGGATATGCAATGAAGACAGGTTTGGAAACTATCTATAAAAAGTTATTTTCTATAATTGCTGGAGTTAATTTTCTGGAATAAGAGCTGAAATGAACAGACCTAAACTGTTATTGAATCCATAGTAATCAGCTAAGCAGGAGAAATAGCCTTTTTGTGTCTTTATCCTCTATGATCTCTTCCAAGATCTGGCACCCAAATCCACAACCTAAGAAATTATATGATGGGAGAAAATGAAGATATCCAGAGAATGGATACTCCCAAAGCTCTTTCAGAATGAATTTTTTTCCAAAATCCCTACCCAAACCTTTTATGCAGTATTGTTGTGTTTACTTTTCAAATACTGGAGTACTTATTCTTTACAATTGTTCTTTGAAAAGAAGGAACTACTGCATTACCCTAGGTAGATATTTTGGGCTAATTGGGAAGGTGGGGCCCGAGTGCAGTAAGGTAGTGTAAGTCCTATTCAAATAAATGAGAGGGTCTGGTGAAGAAAAGTGTGAACAGTCATTCTCCAAAATAGACCCCAGTGAAATGCAACCACAAGTCATCAGTTACCCTGCGTTTTCCTCTCCAAAGAATTCTACAGAACATTGTGGTTTAAATGAAATGCACAGAAGCCAGGATCTAATTACATTAAACTCTGATTTGACTCCTTGGTTTGTTTTCTGCTGGGTATGTATTTCTCATCTCAAATAAATTTTCTCTAGAAGCTTCAGGGAAGGGGAAAACCTTCCTCTAGAGGCTCTGCTTCTCGTTTTCGCCTCTTACCTTTTATAAAATATAGTTCTTTTAGTAATTTCATAGTATTACATTCTTGATTGCTTTTCTCTGGTCATTCCTTGGTGTTACTAATTTGATCTAAATCCCTAAGTAGGAATTTTAATGAGTCCTGTGATCTAAGACATCCAGATCAGATTTTGGAAAACCCTGTGTTCTTAATAAAGTTTTCTACTTTCTCAGCACACTTATCTTACATTGAATTAATAAAGTTTGGGTAGTTGTTTAAATAGATTAAATGTCACACTTTAAATAGAAAGAGAAGGCTCTACCTAACTGACCTATTTTTCATCTGTGATTTAGAAAAAGGCGAGATTAGCATGGATATTGCATTTTCAAGGACCTCACCACTATTAAATAGACTGTTAAGTGCATTTTATGGCTGAAGAGTCTGTTCCCAGTTCAGCCTAAAGACGTGCTAAGTTCATCTCTACCTGCTACATTGAACATTCACTGACTAAACTACTTTCTGTGGATGTAATACCTATGCTCTGTATCTTTTAAGTACATAACTCTAAATATTTTAGGACTAGTAAAACGTAACTCAATAAAAGTCCCAAGAATATGTATTGCCCCTCAAGAAAAATATAGTGTTCATATTTATCCAATGATTTACATCCTTTGCTCCATTAGTACCTGCATATCAATGTTACCAAATGTTAAATAACATAAGCATTCATAAAATGAGGTTATAAGTTTTATTTAAACCAAGAAAGCAACAATAGTTGATTAAAACTCCATCCTCACATCAACTCAACTGTTTTCAGGGTTTCAAGGCTTTGAGAGAAGTGGTTTATGGGTTTATGTTCTAAACAGAACGAATAGCTATTTTATCATTCATTCTTACTGGGCCAGCTTCGGCATTTTTTAAGGAACTTCTGCCTGGCTGTTTACCTTTCAGTTCAGGTGATTTTTGAACACAAAGGAAAATGTCAATGAATGAACATGAGATTAATCTTTAATTTAAAAATTAAAAATACTAGAAGAAATTTTCTTCTAGCCCTCTCCCTTTCATCAGAGTATATAACAAAGTTTATGTTAGCAAATATAAAAAGATATAAATCTTGCTAAAGGAGAATTCTGTTAGAAGGGTTACCTTCCTACTTTTGCTCCCTCAGCATACCAGAATTTTTTACTTTAGTTGTTCGGTAGACTCCATCGAATCCAGATACCATACATAATAATAATTAAAGAATTTTCTTCAGTTCAGGATTTGTGAACCAAAAAGATGCCCTTAGAGGAGAAAAAAAAAAAAAAAAAAAAAAAGACCATCTGTTCTTGGGGCTCCTAATAGCTCAAACACACATCCTAAGTATTTTAGCTTTTTAAGTTTTCCAACTTTAACTTTCTATGAGGAAATCCTACTGAGCACTTAAACACAGAAAAGGTCTCTTTTGGTCTTCTTCCTTTCTGCCACAAATAATGGTATAACCTTTCCCACTCTGCCCATTTGGCATTGCTGTGATCATTCTTTCTTCTATACTGTCATTCCACTTTGCTAATACCTCTCTTAGAACATCTAATTTATTTCTCTTTGTGTTGCAGTTAGAAACATTTGCCTACATCTAGATTTTATGTTTCTTAAGAGGGTGCATGGCTTATTCTTTTCTATATTATTTACAATTTTCAGTGCAGTATTTTGAACGAGAGGACTCACAATAAACATTTGTTGAATTGATTAATAAATTAATTAATAATCAAGATCATACTAATTAAAGACTAAGTAGAACTGTTAGAGAACTTCCTACTTGACAGTATATTTTGGTTTTAGAAATATCCCAAAAGGAAGAATAATTCAGACCCAGTATGAACATTTTTTTTTTTTAAGATTTTATTTATTTATTCATTTATCCCCCCTTTGCTGCTTGTGCTCGCTGGGTCAACTAACCACGCCGCGCGGGCGGGCCTGCCTTCACCAGGAGGCCCCGGGTTCGGTTCCCGGGGCCTCCCATATGGTAAACGGGAGCCCTACTGATTGAGCCACAGCCGCTTCCCCCAGTATGAACATTTTGTAAAGCAATTTTGATGAAGGTTATATGACAGTGAATTATTTATTTCACAGAGACACTAAGGTGAAGTTTCTAAAGAAAAAAAAAAAACCCAAAGAATGGAGCATTGAGATTAGATAAACCAGATAATTGAATTCCCATTTTGCTTTTTTCAAAATTGTATGGATTATTTTGTTAGCCTTTTCCTTTGCTTTGGCTCTAGCTTAATTCTTAACTAGAGGAGCATTAGGGCTACAAAATTATTTCAAGTTCTCTTAATCAGAGATCAGTAATAAGCTTTGTTTGAAAAAAGAAATCATACTGTAGAATTATGAGCACAAGAAGGGAAGTCAATATACTAACCCTGATTCTGCTGCTACCTGGCTGTGTTACCTTATATAAAACACTTTTTTCTGGGCCTCAGTTTCCTTATTTATACAATTAGTGGATATCATATTAGATAATTTCTAAGGTTCCAATTTTCAAAATTTTATGAATTTATTATAACTGGCATTAATTCTCATTTTTAAATTAAGTACCCTCTGCAGGAAGAAGTAATATGTTATGAGATAGATCATAAAAATAGCCACACATTCTTTTCAACTTCTGCCATCAAAAGGTGGACTCTGTCTGGCTCCAGCTCTCACATCCATTGCAGTACATTGAGGTCCAAAGGGCAAGTACCAGCCGGATGGGCACTAGGTGACTGTATTGTGGATGAAAAATAACTGGCCAAGGGGCAAAGGAGATCCAAAGAAGCTGAGAGGTAAAATGTCATCAAATTCATTCTTTGTGCAAACTTGCTAGGAGGAGCACAAGAAGAAGCACCCAGATGCTTCAGTCAACTTTTCAGAGGTTTCTATGAAGTGCTCAGAGAGATGGAAGACCATGTCTACTAAAGAGAAAGGAAAATTTTAAGACATGGCAAAAATAGACAGGGCCCATTATGAAAGAGAAATGAAAATCTATATCCCTCCCAGAGAGGAAACAAAAAAAGAAGTTCAAGGATTCCAATGCATCCAAGAGCATTCTTCAACCTTTTTCCTGTTTTGTTCTAAGTGCAGCCCAGAAATCAAAAGTGAGCATTCTGGCCTCTCCATTGGTGATGTGGTAAAGAAGCTGGGAGAGATGTGGAATAACACTGCTGCAGATGACAGACACCCTTATGAAAAGAAGGCTGCTAAGCTGAAGAAGAAATACGAAAAGGATATTGCTGCATACCAGGCTAAAGGAAAGCCTGATGCAGCAAAAAAGGGAGTCATCAAGGCTGAGAAAAAGCAAGAAAAAGAAGAGGAGGAAGTCGAAGATGAGGAATTTGAAGAAGATAAAGATGAAGATGCTGATGATGAACAAGGTGATTCTAGCTCAGATTTCTCTTGTCTATAAAGCATTTAACTCCCCCCATACACAACTCACTCCTCCTAAAGAAAAAAATTGAAATGTAAGCTGCGTAAGATTTGTTTGTAAACTGAACGGTCTCTTTCTTTATATAGTTAACACAACCAAATATGCCTTTAGATAGCCCTGTCCTGGTGGTCTTTACAATAGCCAATAAGCTTGCTTGCTTGGTACAGTATGGGGGTTGTAAATTGGCATGGAAATTTAAAGCAGCTTTTTGTTGGTGCACAGCACACACACATATATATAATGGTAGTTTTTTCATCTTTAGTTGGCTCTGATGCAGTTTATCCAAAATAATTGTCATTCTGTTAACTGAATATCACTCTGTAATTGAAAAAAAAAAAGTTGCAACTGTTTTGTTGACATTCTGAATGCTTTATTTTTGTTGTTAAAAAAAAAAAAAAAAAAGGAAGGGCTGCTTCTGGGAAGATAGTGGACTAGAAAGACATGAGACTCTCTTCTCTGCCAGAAAAATAGCTAGAGGCCAGGCTGAAATGGCCTGGAAAAAGATCTTCTAGGGTTTAGAACATCAGGCAAAGGTTGAACACTGCCCACAAGAGAGAGGGACAAAAGAAGGGAATCACAATGATGGCAAAACTGTGAGTTAAAACCAGTGGCTGCTACTGCCAGCACCCTCTCCCACACTAAAGATACTTTAGAATTCTCAAGCCTCTGAGCCAGCTACAGACAAAGGGGCTCCAGGAATCCACCTTCCCAGAAAAGGGGAGAGAGAGGGACACAGCCTCAGGCTGACTCAACTTCTGACCCTCAGATTTGGACTGCTGTGTCCCACCAGCCCTTCCAGGCATGGTGGGACCACACAGTTGTTTGCCCTGGGCAATGGCACGGAACTGGAGAGACCCGACCCTTGCAATCTCCCTCTTTTCTAGTTGAGACTGATTGTTGAGGATGCACTGCCCCAGGAAAGGGGAGAGAGAGGGACACAGCCTAAGGCTAACTCAGCTTTTGACCCACAAATTTGGTCTGCTGTGTCCCAAGAGCCCTTCCAGGCTGGATGGGGCTGTACCATTGTTTGTCTTGGGAACCAGCAAGGGGCTAAAGAGATATGATCTTCCTAATCCCCTTCTCTACCAAACGGGACTGATTGTTGAGTACCGCAGAGGGGAGTGGAATTATTTCCTACCCAGGAAAAGGGAAGGGGCTGCCAGAGAACGCTGGAGAACTGTTTCTGAGAAAGATTGAATTACATAGCTCTTAGCATCCAGGCAGGAACCTCTAACACATTGATCTGGTCAGTGTTGCAGCAAACACACTCCAACCAGGCATTGAACTGAGAGGGCTGCCAAGGAGCACCATCTGCTGGCAGACAAAAGAAGTGCAAGTAAGAAAATTATAAATAAAAGAGGCTTTTTCAAGCCTTTATAGCCTTTCTCCCGAAGGCTCTATGAAGCAGGTCTGCAACCTATTACTTGGCCCAGAACCTAATTTTGAGCAACTAACAGGGACAATCCTAATGATCCAGGTCAAAGCAAGAATCAAACAGCAGTAATAACTCAGCCTCCTGCCACTAACTCCCTATGAAAGAGAAAGAAATTGAGTGTCTGAGTAAACTACCATCCTAATCAGATGCCTAGACATCAGCAAAAAATTACAAGTCATACTAAGAAAATGGAAGACATGGCCCAAGAAAAGGAATATATCAAAGTCCCAGAAGAGATACAGGATTTGAGAGAACTAATTAACGAGATGCACACAAATTTCCAAAACCAAATTGAGTTGAAAGACAATATGTCTAAAGAGATAAATGACATCAGGAAGATATTGACTGAGCACAAAGAAGAATTTGAAATCCTGAATAGAAAAGCAACAGAGCTCATGGTATGAAAGATACAATAGGTGAGATTAAAAAACACATTACAGATATACAACAGCAAACTTGATAGAAGAAAGAATAAGTGATACCAAAGACAGAAGAGCTGAAATTGAAGGGAGAAAAGAATGGAAAAAATTAAGCAGGAGCTCAGGGAGTTGAATGACAACATGAAATGCAACAACATATGTATCATGGGAGTTGCAGAAGGAGAAGAGAAGGGAAAGGGGGCAGAAAGAGTATCTGAGGAAATAATAGCTGAAAATTTCCCAACTCTCACGAAAGAAAGGAACTTATGTTCAAGAAGCGCACTGTACCCCAACTAGAATAAATCCAAATAGACCCACTCCAAGATACATACTAATCAGAATGTCAAAGGTCACATAAAGAGACAATTCTGAGAGCAACAAGGGAGAAGCAAACCATCACATACAAGGGACACCCAGTAAGACCTAGCATGGATTTCTCATCAGAAACCATGGAGGCGAGAAGACAGTGGTATGATACCATTAGGATACTGAAAGAGAAAAACTGCCAGCCAAGAATTCTTTATGCAGCAAAATTGTCCTTTAAATATGAAGGTGAGTATAAAATATTCAAAAACAAACAGAAACTAAGAGTTTGTATGGGAAGCGGCTGTGGCTCAATCAGTGGGGCTCCCGTTTACCATATGGGAGGCCCCTGGTTCGGTTCCTGGGGCCTCCTGGTGAGGGCAGGCCTGCCTGCACGGCGTGGTTGGCTGACCCAGTGAGCACGAGCAGCAAGGGGGGGATAAATGAATAAATAAATAAAATCTTTAAAAAATAAAAAATAAAAAAAAAAGAGTTTGTAAAAAAGGAATTCACCATTGCAGGAAATATTAAAGGACGTCTTAGAGCATGAAAGAAAAAAGACAGGAGAGAGGGGCTTGGAAGAGAGTATAGAGGAAAGAATAGCAGAAAGGATAACCAAGAGTAAAAAGATGAAAATATGATATAATATATGAAAACCAAAGAAGAAAATTATGGAAGTAAAGAATGAATTTATAGTAATATCATTGAATGTGAATGGATTAAACTCCCCAATCAAAAGATACAGCCTGATGGAATGGATTTAAAATATCATGAGCCATCCATATGCTGCTTATGAGAAAAACTCACCTTAGACCCAGGGATACAAACTGGTTGAAAGTGAAAGGCTGGAAATAGATACTCCACACAAAAAGTAACCAAAAAAGAGCAGGGGTAGCTATACCAATATTGGACAAAACAGACTTTAAATGCAAAAAAATTATAAGAGATACAGAAGGCCATTATATATTAATAAAAAGGACAATCTATCAGGAAGATATAACAGTCATAAATACCTATGCACCTAACCAGGGTGCCCCAAAATACATAAGGCAAACTCTGGTAAAACTGAAAGGAGAAATAGACATCGCTACAATAGTCGTTGGAGACTTCAACACACCACTGACATCATTAGATAGAACAACTAGACAGAAGATCAACAAGGAACAGAGAGCTTGAACAATATGATAAAAAAGTTAGACCTAAGAGACATATACAAGGGACACCCAGTATATGTGAGCAGGTTATACATTCTTCAGGTGCTCATGGATCTTTCTCCAGGATAGACCACATGTTAGGTCACAATGCAGCTCTCAGTAAATATTAAAAAAATTGGAATTATCCAAAGCACCTTCTTAGATCATAATGGACTGAAATTGGAAATCAATAATAGCAGCTAGGAAACGAAAACAAATTATAACCAAATAAAATACTTGTTTAAGCCACTAAATTTTGAGGTGGTTTGTTGAACAGCAATAGATAACTGGCACAATACATCTGTATTAGTCAGCCAAAGGGGTGCTGATGCAAAATACCAATAACTGGTTGTTTTTTATAAAGGGTATTTATTTGAGGTAGAAACTTACAGTTACCAGGCCATAAAGCATAAGTTTCTTCCCTTACAAAAGTCTGTTGCCACGTGTTAGAACAAGACAGCTGCTGATATTTGCCAGGGTTCAGGCCTCTTGGGTTCCTCTCTTCCCAGGGCTCTGTTTCTCTCAGGGCTTAGCTCCTCTAGTTCCTCCACAAGGTCAGCTGTAGACTACGAGGGTCTCTAGGTTTTGTCTCTCTCCACAAGGGCAGCTGTGAACTGTCAGGTGAATGGCTCTTCTCTTTTCCTGGGACCTTCTCTCCTTCCTCACGACCAAGCTCCTCTGTGTGCTTACTTCCCTGGGTTTCAGCTCAGGACTCTCCTTCAGAACTCCAACATCAAAACTCCAACTCAAAAAACTCCAACTCTGTCCTTTGCCATGTCTTTTATCTTTGAGACCCCACCCACCAAGGGATGGGGCTCAATGCCCTACTGATGTGGCCCAATCAACACCTTAATCATAACTTAATCATGTCCAGATGAACAGACCAGTTTACAAGCATAATTCAGTATCTAATTTTGGAATTCATAACTATATCAAACTGCCAAATTGCTACAACATCTGGTAAAAAAAAAAAAAAAAAGACACTTCAGAATAAGCAAAAGTATGTCTTCCTTCCTTCCATGAACCTCAGATTCCCAGAGACAACAACTCCCACAGATAGGAGCATATCAACACACTGCTCTGCATGTTGCTTGATTCAGTTACGGAGCTTACTCCACATCAGTCATATAAATGGTCTCTGACTAGTCCATTGTACAAATATAGCATCATGTATTTAATCAGCCTCCTGCAGATGGACATTTGGACTGTTTCCGCTTTTCTGTTATTTTCACACATTGATGCAAAAATCACATTTGCACATGCACATCTATCCATATATGAGTGTATATGTATAGAGGGTGGGGATGAGAATCAAGGATGGTGCCCCCCCCAATCAGGTCTTTGGAATCTCCACTTCCACAAACACGTCTCCACCCAACAACCAGAACTAGGTGGGCAGCCTTATGATCTGGCCAATACCACGGAAGGTGAACCCAACCGAAAGCAACTTAGTTTTTGTTTAGCTTTTATTTCCCTGCCATAGCCATTCTTTGTTGTCCTCAGTGCTGTCTGTTCCTTCTGGCGATGCTGCCACTATAGCAGGCTTCTGATCTTTTGCCAAAAGCTACAGTTGCCAGATCCTTTGCCCAGACATTTATTCTATGCCAATGAGTCTACCCAAGTTCTCTGGCTATGATCACCATTCTTACCACTGCCTCCCACGGGGAGGGTGAGCCTGCTTCCTGACAAGGGATCTACCAAACCGGTGAATGCTGACAAAATAATTCTTACTTTTCTCACGTTATATCCACAATACTATATTTGCTTTTTGTTACCACTGTCTCCCTTCTCTACTTCAGCTCTCATCCTCTCTTGAATCCTTTTTATGGCTATAATTTTTCAGCTTTCAGTCATTCTTATAGTTTTAGGGCAGTCCTGACCCCCTCCACAAATGCCTGAGGGGAGGAATCAACTCATAAAGAGCACAAGCCTCTTATGACTCTGGATCAAGGTAACACATCAGCACTCCCCAACTAAAGTCTCTCAAATGCTCTCCTTAGAGAAGGCTATCCATTCTCACTCCCCAGAAATACTTAAACCCCCAATTATGGGAAGTCCAGTCTCTGAGGCATGCATTCACGGTTTCAGGATGCTGTGTTGGCTGAGTCTTTTGTGGATCCTAAGCCTCTTACTGGAGTGCTTTATAACTCTAAAAGCAGAGACAGAAGGAAAAAAGCTTCAGAAACAGAAGAAAAGGTCCCAGAGACTGGAGGTTGGAGGTTGGAGTCAGCAGAGCACAGAAGCACAGAAAGCGGCCCTGGAGAGGCCAGGCCTGTGGAGCAGCTTGAAGCTGAAGAGATAAGGCCCAGAAGAGAGCAGAGACCAGTGGACCAGCAATGAGATGAGCCATGTGCCTGCTCACCCACAGCTGAGCTCGGAGAGAAAGCGAGCTTAGAGGAGAAAGCAGACTGGCCACAGGGCAGGAGTCTAGGACCACCAGCAGCTGATCTTTGGTGAGACAGCATCGCTGATGATGCCTTGATTTGGACATTTACACAGCCTCCAAACTGTAAGCTTTTAACGTAATAAATTCCCATTATAAAAGCCAACCCATTGCTGGTATTTTGCATTGGCAGCCTTTAGCAAACCAAAACAGATGCTGAGGGCAAGTGATGCCTAGCACATAGGACCATGACTTTCCCTTGCTCCTTCCTCCCAGATGAAAGGCACATTCAGTCACATACCCTTAGGTTCTATACCTCAGCACAACCTTCTTATGCCTTCATGAACAAGGACTTGAACCCATCTACAAAACAAATGACAACCTCATTTTCCTTACCTATAGAGACTGGAAATTAAAATATTTTCCTACCCTCCCTTGAAGTTGGAGGGAGCCATGTGTCCAAGTTCTGGACAATGATATGTACAGGAAAATCTGCTGGTGAGACTTTTCTTTGTCAAGAAAGAAAGTTTTTTTTTCTTTCTTGACAAAGGGAATAGATGCAACACGCTCTGCCCTTTTAACTCCTATCCTTTCTTCCAGCATTAAATGTGAAAATGATACATGAAGGTCTTACAACCATGGGTGATTGATTAGTTATCTATGGCTGCTGTAACAAAATTTTTTTTTTTTTAAAGATTTTATTTATTTATTCATTTATCCCCCCCTTGCTGCTTGTGCTCGCTGGGTCAGCTAACCACGCTGTGCGGGCGGGCTTGCCTTCACCAGGAGGCCCTGGGAACCGAACCCGGGGCCTCCCATATGGTAAACGGGAGCCCTACTGATTGAGCCACAGCTGCTTCCCGGCTGTAACAAATTACCACAAACTTAGTGGTCTGAAACAAAACAAATGTATTCTCTTACAGTTCTGGAGATCAGAAGTCTAAAATGGGTCAGCAGGGCTGCATTTCTTCTGGAGGTTCTAGGGGAGACTCTGCTTCTGCCTTTTCTAGCTTCTAGAGGCCACCTGCATTCCACAGCTCATGGCCTCTCCCTCCACCTTCAATGCCAGCAGTGCAGTATCTCCCAACCTTCAGATCTTTTTCTCTCTCCCTCTGACCTCTGCTTCTGTCGATATATTTCCTCCTTTCCTTCTCTGACTCTCACTTTCCTGCCTCCCTCTTGTAAGGACCTATGTGATTACATTGAGCCCACCCAAATAATCCTGGTCGTCTCCTCATCCCAAGAGTCTTAATTCAATCACATCTGCAAAGTCCCTTTTATCATGTAAGGTAATTATTAATAGATTCTGGGGACAATGACATGGACAACTTTTAGGGGAGAGCATTTTTCTGTCTACCACAGGTAATATGTATAAAGACCAAAAGCTGAGGATTTTGAAACAAAAAAATGGAAAGAGGCCAGATTCTTGATGGCATTACAGAATCATTGTACCAGCCCTAGTCTGCCTACCTCTAGGTAATGGAATATCTTTATTGCTTAAGTCACCATTAATCAGGTTTTCATTTATTTACAGCTGAACAGATTCTAACTGGTACATTGCTTTATTATGTAAGATTCTACTGTGTTGGATTAAATGAGATGTTTGGGAAAGTTCTTTGTAAGACTTGGTCATGTTGCATTACTTTCAATTCCCTGAAGGCACCATACTGTTTTGCCTCTGGGCCATTGTACAGTTTTTTCTTTGTTCATTTTTCCTCCTTTCTACTTCCTCTCACATATACCAACCCCCACCTATTCCCATTCACCTGATTAACTCAAATTCCTCATTTAGATTTCTTCTCAGAGGTCTCTCCCTCCCTGCCTTCCCCAACCTACCTCTGCTCACCCAAGTTCTGTTTAGATATCCTGCTTGGGTATTTTCATAGCAACTTGGCCTCCCCAAATCATATTATCCATTACTTATCTATAAGCTACTTGAGGACAGAGATTGTGTATATCTTATTTTTGACTGGATGCAGATGCTAAAAGATAATGCCAGGAATCAGTTTCCCTCCATCCCTTAGGACTGCTTTTCTTTCTCTTGGCTTTATTCCTGGATAGACTCTTCCCACATGGAACAACATGGCCACCAGCAGCTTCAGGATTACCTTTGACCAACTTGGCAACCCTGATGGAAAGAGAATATCTCTCTTACAGTAGATCCAGAAAATGTCCCTGGCCTGATTCTGTACTGTCACTTCTCCTTCATCCCAGCCCTGCCATCTATCCAAACATGGATCTCAACCCAATACACAAAGATAAATATGTTAAACATCTACATCTCATTTTATACTGAGGAAAAAAATTGAGGCACAAAGAAGTTAAAAGATTTGCCCAAGATCAGTCACTCAGGTGATGAGGGTCAAAACTGGGCTAAGAGGTCAGGTCTTCTTTCTTACTTCACCCTTCTGCTCCGTCATCAAGTGCCTTTGTGCAGGACAGGCTAGGGGTAAGACAACTGTATCCATTATTTGGCAAATAAATGTAACTCCAAAAGTTTTCCTCAGGTCTTTTATACTTATCAATTAACAATCCCATGAAAAGCTATATCTTACTGGTTATGAAAAAGACAATGTGTCATCTCAGAAAACATTTTCACCCACCTCCCTAACTCTTAGTGAAGTAAATGAAATCTTGATTATGAAAATGAGCTCTGGATAAACTCTTACTGACATTCATTATCACTTATTTTAGGCTTGGGTGCATTATGAATTGAGGTTTAAACATATAGGTTTAGAGTGGGTTGAGTTTGTGTCCTCCAAAAAGATATGTCCAAGGCCTAACCCTCAGTGTCTGTAAATATGTCCTTATTTGGAAATAGGGTCTTTGCAGATGTAATTAAGTTGAGGATCCTGAGATGAGTTCATCCTGGATCTAGAGTGGGCCCTAAATCCAGTGGGTGTCCTTATATGAGAGAGGAGAAGGAGATTTGAAACACAGAAACATATGGAAGAAGGCCATGTGAAGATGGAGGCAAAGACTGGAGTCATGTGTCTACAAACCAAGAAATACCAAAGATTGCCAGCAGCCACCAGAACCCAGGAGCAAGGCACAGGACAGATTCTCCCTCTGGACCTCCAGAAGGAAGCAATCCTGTCCATACCTTCAGTTCAGACTTCTGGCCCCCAGAACTGTGAGAGTATGAAGTCTGTTGTCTTGGCCACCAAGTTTGCGGTGATTTGTTAAGGTGGCCATAGGGAACAAATACAGATGTTAAAACTTGAAAACTGCTTTGGTGTACTGAGCAAGGTTGGTCCTCTAATTATTCTAATCCAGTGGCTTTCAAATTAGTAGGACAAAAGAACTTGCAAATTACTTAATGATTCTTGTGCCAGGCACTGTACTAAACACCTTATATATATTAACTAATTTCATCCTCACAACCTTATCAGGTCAGTAATATTTTAATTCCCAATTTGCAGATGAAGAAATAGAACTTGTCCAATATCATACAGATAGTAAGGGGCAAGGCCAAGATCCAAACCCAGAAGGTCTGGCTCCTGGGTCTGTACTCTTAACCATGACTCTATATTGCTTGTACTAGTTTAGTTATTTCCAATTTCCAGTGGTAAATCAACCTGATATTACCAAAAAGAAAGTATGAATTGTGTTTTACATACCTTATTCGTGTAAAGTGCTTAGAACAATAATTTTAAATTAAAAAGCAAAAATAGAAGCAACGGAAAATTGCAGCCAACTCAAATCAACAGTGCATGAATAAAGCAGCCTTCCTGAAAATTGTGGGAACTCCAGCTATGTATTTATGTCACATACCTCAGGAACCCTAAAAAATTGTCAAGCCTTGCATTTATTAGCACAATATTGAATTAGAAGCCTCAGGATATCCTAACAATACTAAATTCATTTTATGAATACCAAATATAATTGGAAATGTAAGATACCCCCCTACTAAGGTGATCAATCATCCCAATTTGCCCAGAACCATCCCTCTCCTTCAGTACAGAGAATTTTTATCTCCTCTGAAATCAGAAATGACTGTCTCAGCAAGTACTTTTCCAACCATATTATTTTTTGCCAGATCTTTGTTTTGGGTGCTCAAAAGCCAAAAATTTAACTTCTTGTTTCCTATGGTCTGCCTTTCCTGAGGCAGTGGATAAGTCCTAGTCTGAACTGAAGGGAAGGGTGGTATTTGAAAATATTTAAAAGAATTGCATTGCAAGAACCCTCCCCCTAAAATTAATCATAGAGAAGCACAACTCTCTTATACTTTTAAATCTCCAAATCTAGCTAGAGATACTTTTATCCCAACACTGGAAATCCGCCTGGATTGGGGCAGGTCCCAGACACCCTCTTCATTTTCTCCCTAGCTGCTTCTCCTCACTTTCCCCCAGGATTAGGAATCTTTATATAATTTTGGTTAGGTTAGACTCTTCATCTGTTGTTCCACATTCAATTTTTACTGACATATATTTTGTCCCTAGGTACTTAGGCATTTGACAGGAAAAAAGCCGTTTCTTGGAACTCAGAAGCCTTCTTTCCAAACTATTCTTTCTGCCTTGAACTTCAAAATGTCTGTTTTAAAACTCAAAAACTGAGCAGTGGGAAGCAAATGTGGCTCAAGCAGCTGGGAGCCTGCCTACCACATGGGAGGTCTCGGGTTTGGTTCCTGGTGCCTCCTAAAGAACACGAACAAGACAGCAAGCTGGCGTGGAGGACTGGTGCAGGGAGCTGATGCAACAAGATGACACAGCAAGGAAACACAAAGAGAGATGCAACAAGAAGGGAGCAGAGGTGGCTCAAGTGATTGGGTGCCAGTGAAGGCCCTGGGTTTGGTGTCCAGTGACTCCTTAAAAAAAGAAGACGAACAGAGAGCAGACAGCAAGCGCAAACAATGAGGCAGGGGGGCGGCAATGAAGAAAATCTTGAAAAAAAAAAAAAAAACAAACAAAACCCAACAACTAAGCAGTGACTCTTTGTTTTTTCCTCTATGAATTTCTGCTATAACAAATAAAAATTGCTAATAGTCATGATATTTC
This sequence comes from Tolypeutes matacus, assembly GCA_026826555.1. Classification (NCBI taxonomy): domain Eukaryota; kingdom Metazoa; phylum Chordata; class Mammalia; order Cingulata; family Chlamyphoridae; genus Tolypeutes; species Tolypeutes matacus. Next base: position 60,334,718 of record JAKSZT010053883.1, on the reverse strand, counting down.
ATAATAATGGTACTGCCCCATGGAGTTTTAGTAAGAATCGAATGAGTTAGTATGTACAAAATACCTAGCAAGAATCCACAACGTAAAAGTGTTTGCTGGCCAAGCATTGTTGTAAATACTTTACATGCACTCCCTAATTTAAGTCTCTTGACAACCTTATGAGATAGATACTGTTATTATCCACTTGAAACAAATGAGGAAACTAAATCACAGAAGGCTACACAGGTCAACATAGCCAGTAACTGTCAGATCCTGTCCACTATGCCGTACTGTTTCTGCCTCTCTGGGAGGAAGTAGAGGAGTCATGGAGACTCCAAGAATCAAAGGTAAGTTTTTCAAAATATTACTACAACAGTCTTCTTTGAAATGCATCACAAAACTAAGATGGGTTGATGGGTGGATAAAGAGATAGATGAATCAATTATATGATGGAGCAAATACAGTGAAATGTTAAAGGTAGAATGGTGAGAATACAGGTGTTCATTGCAAAATTCTTTAAACTTTACTCTATGTTTGAAATTTTCCCATAATAAAAGGGTTAACACTCCCCCCTCCAAATATTGCAAAATATTTGCACCACCCAGGTGATTCTTTAAGTCTTTCCTTTCAAAAACTCTACCCTATCTGGAGCCGGTGTAGCTCAAGTGATTGGGTGCTGGCATGCCACATATGAGGTCCCAAGTTCAACCCCCAGGACCTAAAAAAATAAATTAAATTAAGTAAAGGCATTATTTTTTAAAAAAATTCTACCCTATCCAGCACCCTATTATATATGATGGCACACATTTAACTGCTAACTCATATGCTATAGTTCTCTGAAATGAGAGTGATCATAGTGGACTAGTCTTGGTACTAAACATAGTAATTTAGGCTATTAATTTAGTCTTTTTTCTCCCCTTTTCTCTACTCA
>JAKSZT010053883.1:60120421-60333798 GCA_026826555.1 Tolypeutes matacus | reverse complement strand
TGAGTAGAGAAAAGGGGAGAAAAATTACTATGTTTAGTAATTACTACGTTTAGCAACAGGAATGAATCAGTAGATGGCCCCTGTGGTAGGATGCATTAAGTACCCCAACAAACACCTGTTCTTAATCTTAATTCATGTCCCTGTGGGTGTGAACCCAAAGTAAATAGGGCCTTTTGTTTTTTTTTGTTTGTTTGTTTTTTGTTTTTACCGGGAGGTCCTGGGAATCGAACCCGGGTCCCTCCATATGGGAGGCGGACGCCCAACCAGTTGAGCTACATCCGACCCCAAATAGGGCCTTTTGAAGATGTTATTTTAAGTTAAGGTGAGGCAACTGAAGAAGGGTGAGCCTTAATCCAGATTGCTGGAGGCCTTATAAAAAGAACCCAGAAGTCACAGACACTAGAAGGGAGAGGATATTGCCACGTGATGGGAGGCAGAGTGTTTTAGTCAGCCAAGGAGGTGCTGATACAAAATACCAGAAATCAGTCAGTTTTTATAGAGGGTATTTATTTGGGATAGAAGCCCACAGTTACCAGGCCATAAATCATAAGTTACTTCCCTCACCAGTCTATTGCCACATGTTGGAGCAAGATGGCTGCCGACATTCAGCCTTCCTCTTTCTCTTAAGGCTCCATGGTCAGGCTCTTTAGGTTTTGTCTCTCTCCCCGGGGCTCGATTCTCCCCTGGCTCAGCTGTTTGTTCTCTCCACAAGGCCAGCTGTAGACTATCAGGAGAACGGCTTGTCTCTTTTCCTGGAGCCTTCTCTCCTTCCTCACGACTAAGCTCCTCTGTGGGCTTACTTCCCCAGGCTCCAGCTCAAAGACTCAGCATTAGAACTCCAACTCTGTCCTTTGCCTTGTCTTTATCTGTGAGTCCCCACCCACCAAGGGGCGGGGATTCAATGCCCACCTGACTTGACCCAATCAAAGCCCTAATCATAATTTGATCACGCCCAGAGAAAAAGACCAGTTTACAAACATAACCCAGTGACATGCTATTTTTGGAATTCATCAATAATATCAAACTGCTACACAGAGACAAAACAAGGGAACCCCAAGGATTGCTGGCAGCCAGCACTAGAACACCACCAGTCTTCAGGGAGAAAGCAAACCTTGCCAATATCTTGATTTTGGACTTCTTCTAGCCTCAAAACCATGAGCCAATAAATCCCACTTGTTAAGCCAAAAACAGTTTGTGGTATTTGTGATGGCAGCTCTGGCAATTTAAGACAGCCCCTGTCCTTATAATCAGTGTATCAACTTTTTTTAAGGAGGGAATTTAGAAGGTGAATGCAAATTATTTGCAAAGATTTATATTATATCCTTGGGCTGTTAGTACTGATATAATAATAGCAAACATTTATTGAATGCTTATTATATGTCCAGGAATGTTCTAAATACTTTTAAATGTATTAACAAGTTTAATCCTTTCACCAATTCTATGAGGTTGCTACTATTATTGTCCCCTTTTACAGATAAGGTAACTAAGGCACAGAGGTTAAATAACTTGGACAAGGTGACACAGACAATAAGTGATGGAGCTAAAATTTGAAGATAGGCAAATTCTTCAAATTTGCTTGTAACAACTCCTTTATACTGACTCTTGTTAGATTTTAAGTAGGTTTTTATAATGCTTCTTTTCCCCATCTAAATTTGAAACCAACTGAGAAGTAGACACATGTCAGGTAGAGGTAAAAAAGTATTAGCTTTATTATTGATAAAAGTTAAATTATTGATGAATGTACAACTATGTGATTATACCAATTACATTGATTATACACTTTGGATGAATGGTATGCTTTATTAATATGTATCAATAAAATAGATTTGTTAAAATAATTGTCTACCCAAGGGTACACAGGGCATGAAAAAAGAAAAGTTAAATTGAAGGACATGCAACCAAATGGACTTGCTAAACTTCCCTTATGTCATGACATGGCATGGCAGAGACTGAAAATCAGAATGCATCTTTTCTGCAAGCAGGCAGGTCCAAAAAGTGCAAGAGGGGCTGATCCACACCCATCAGATGTTATCTTCCCTCCACAAGGGAGGAAGGAGTAAGAGAAGGAGGCTCACATGTTCCTCTTGTGAAAATTCCTCCCTATGGAAACATGAGTAGGAAATAAATATTTTCTCACCTAGTGCCCCTCAGTTATTAAATTCAGCTATATAGGGGGATGGATGTGGCTCAAATGGTTGGGCGTCCGTCTCCCATATGGAGGGACCCAGGTTTGATGCCTGGGACCTCCTGGTTAAAAAAAAAAAAAAATCAGCTATATAAGAGAAAAAAGTACTGCCCCCCCACCAACAGGAATAATTTGGAGATTTCCAGAAGACATATACTATCTGAAACTGAGGTAGCCTTAGGAGGGCCTGGAGGATAGGAAATCTAAGAAGAACCCTAAAACAGTATCTAATTGAGATAATCTGCTTAGAGCACTAAGCACATTTCCTGGCAGTAGTAACTGGTCAATTAATCTTCTAAGCTCCTATCATTATTATTGTGGTGGTGGTTGTTCTGTTCTCAGCCACTATCTGTGTGAAAACACTGAACAAATAAAGGTAACACTATCTAAATGGATTCCTGGCCGAGACTTGTCCAGAGGACAAAAAACATTTTACATTTAATAGCACTGTGAATTTTGCAAAGCCTTTAAACATATATTATCTGATTTAATTCCCAGAACAACACGGGTATAACAGATATTACAATGGAAATTGTAAAACTCAAATATAATAAAAATAATTATTTTATAATAATAAAAATTAGCTATAAAATACCTTAAAGTTGCCCTTATGGTATATGAGCATACCATCTCTCCATTAATCTAATAATCAGATTTTCCTCCAGTGTTGGAACAGGTTGAGCTCTATATGCTGGCTTGCATGTAGAGGTCATATTGTACAGAAAATAAGGACAGTCGTATTTAAACACCAAGATTCCATTTTCTGCAGCAAGATGCTCACACTGTAAAAGGCATAAGGGAACTGAGAACTTGAAACAGAAACTTCGTGCCACCCAAAATTCACTTCCCTGTGTCTCATGCCCATTGAATGGAATTCAGAGGAGCTTACATTTAAATGGTTTTTCATTCTGTCTCTTTCACATTCTAAAGTGATGTTTGATTTAATTTGAGTAAGCTGAACAAACATATAATGTGTCTCCACTGAATTATCATAATCTGAAGTTCAGAGGTTCAAGCGGTTTGGCCAAAGTCACCAGCCAGTAAACCCAAATCATCTGACTTCTGTCCCATCCTCCCATTAAGCAGATAGTAAAGCCAAGTGGTCTTCAAAAGCTCAGAATCAGATATCAGCCTAATTAGATCCAACCTAGGAAGATAGTAGCTTCTCCTAGTGAAATCTCAGTGTGGATGTAGATAAATGTTAAATTAGTCCACCCAGGCCAGAGCTCAGCAAAGAGACATAAGGCACATGTCCTTGTTCTTGTGAAAGTGCTATCATATCTTTAATGACTATTGTCAAGACTGCTCATCTACAACACTGAAAAATACCCTGAAAGTGAACAAGTGATTTACCAAGTGGTACTACAGAGTAAATTGTTTCATATTTGTTAAGTTGTGAGAACACAAAATATAGCTAACTCAAACAGATGGAAGGGACAGTGGTCTCAGAAACTTCGTTTTTTAATATGAAATGTGACAACTACTGGTATGCGGTATCAGAGAAAAAATAAAGATAGTCACATGAAAATATGACCACTATAAAATTAGCAAAACTATATAGTAATAATAGCTACTATTTTTGAGCACTCCAAATACATTAACATAGTAAATATTCATATGATCCACATTTTATAGATGAGAAAACTGAGATTCAGAGAGGCTAAGTAACTTTGATCAAGATCACATAGTCAGGAAATGGCAGAGCCAGGATTTGACCACAGGTCTGTCAGATCCAAAGCCCATGCTCTTTCCAGACTTTAATTATAAGTCTAAAAAAAAAAAAAAAAAAATCGACCCTCTCTAGCAAGAGAATCAGTTTGAAAATAAGGTTCAGCTATCTTTCACACAGTGTTTAGCATTTATAATTAATAGGTTTCTCAAATTTCATCTAATTTCATTTAAGAATATTTTAAAGCAACAAATAAATTAACTCATTAACTATGTATGTTGACTATATTGAACTAGAATGATGGTTCTGAAAGTGGAGGGTAGATTCTATCCGTCTCCTGTGTGGATTCTTCAAGTTATTTCTGGGCCATTGTTATAGTTTCCCAGGGTCCTTAAAGCAGATGCCATGAAATGGCTCAGCTTGAACAATGGAAATTTATTAGCTTACAGTTTTGAGGCTGAGAAAATGCCCAAATCAAGGCATCATCAGGGCTATGTTTTCTTCCTGGAGACCGGCTGCCAATGATCCCTGGCTTCTCTGCCACATGGCAGTGCCTGCTAGTCTCTCCCTTCTCTTCTGGGTTTCATTGATTTCAGCTTCTTGCTTCTGTGGCTTTCTTTCTCTGTGTATTCATTCCATTTATAAATGACTCTAGTAAGAGAATTAAAAACCCAACCTGAATGAGATGGGTCACACCTTAACTAAAGCACTCATCAAAAGATCCTACTTACAGTGGATCCACACCCACAGGAATGGATTAAATTTAAGAACATATCTTTCTGGGGTACATACAGCTTCAAACCACCACAGCCCTCATGGGTGATGGCAGAGGAGGGTAATTCAGCTACCCATCCTGAACTACTGAAAAGTATTGATATCAGAGTAAAGGAATCATCAAACTGCTGGAAATTTACATGACATATCTTGGAATGACAAATACCTTAAATGAAGACAAGAGTGAAATCAAGGTTTAAAAATCCCTAATTCTTTTTTCTTTCTTTCTCTGTTTTTGGAGGTACCGGGGATTGAAACTGGGATCTTGTAGATGGGAAGCAGGCATTCAACCACTTGAGCTACATCTGCTCCCCTCTATATCTTTTAATAGGTAAATAAAAAAGTTCTGTTGGTTAACATTTTGAAATGATAATTATATTCCTATAATTCCTCTCAGCTAAATTTTCAACAGTAGTCGTTACTCTCTGTGGGCAAATAGAGAGTCCATCAGATACTTCCAAGTTCAATGTCAGGACTAGAGCTAGGAATTAGTTTTGTCTTTTAATCCAACCTTTTAACTCTTGCACTGGATTCCCTCCAGCAACAAGAGCAACTTTATCATAAAGTCATAATTTCTGATATATGTTGAAAGGTGATGCTGTTGAAGTACCATCAATAAAGCAGATGTTTCACAGTGGTTGTGATTAATTTGTGCTGATCTTGATACCACCTTGCTCTTGTAACCAACATTTACATTTGCAAGTTGGTAGTATTTGAGAGATGGCTTACCGCTATAATCTGTAACAATGGCAAAGAAAGAAGCTAACTGGGCTATATAAAAATTAAATCAACAGGAACCACACAAACTGGGATATAAATTTGCAAAACAAAAATTGCACTAAATATATTACATAAAGGAGCCAGTATCTTGATGCCAATTGGATGATAATGGCCAAATAATCTGGGAGTTGTCCTTTTTTCCCCTCTCTCTTCTTTAAATAGTGAAATTTTCAGGGAGGACATCTAAATTCCTAGTTTCTTATGGTAAGTGGATCCAATGACTGATAGGTAAGAGATATCTTTTATACCAATGAATACAGCAATGAAAGAGAAAGTAAATATCTGTTCAAATTTGTTAAAATGCTTTTTCCCCTAGTTAGGAAAAAAAAAAGAAGAAGAACAGAAGATGCTAACAACCATCTCAGGAGACTTAAAACCAGGGAAATGTGAACCCAACCTTAGGTGGGGTGGTAAGTAACTGGGGTTCTTGAAGTGGGTCTCAGAGGCCCATGGACTGGCCTCAAACCTGTGTATTGAATGCAGAACCGTGATGCGTTCTCAAAGCTTTAGCTTGTGCTCAGCATTCCCCACCAAGAGTTTTAATGTAGAAGCCAAGCCATGGTGAATTTTTTGTTTCTAGATACAGAAACTCAACACATGATCATATGATCATCTTTAATATTAAAATCTGAGCAAATGACTTTTTAACGCACTATGCTTTACTACGGAAATAAAGGGGTTCTATAAAAGAAAGAAACTTTACAAAATAAAGATGTCCTTAAGTAAAATGGATTGTTTTGTAAGGTAGTGTTTTCTCTTCCAGTGAAAGACTTCAAGCAGAGGCTGGCTGGAAATGGTTATGTTCTAAAGGGGTTAGTTACCCCATGGCGTGGGTAGTAGAACTAGCTTCTAGTATTTTAGGTTGGGAAAAGGAGATTTCAACTAATTTCAGAGCCTCAGAGAAAAAAATTAGAAAATCCTTTTATGTTATAAAGAGTTGACATCTTGTAGTTTTTAGATATCTAATAAATGCTTTTTAAATTTATTCATTAAAAAATCACCATGCTGTTTTTAAAAGCATTTATTATAAAGAAGAGAATTGAAAAGGAATGGGGAGAGAAGCTGCTGTGGCTCAATCAGTAGGGCTCCCGTTTACCATATGGGAGGCCCCGGGTTCGGTTCCGGTACCTCCTGGTGAAAGCAAGCCCGCCCTCACGGAGTGGTTAGCAGACCCAGCGAGCACAAGCAGCAAGGGGGGGATAAATGAATAAATAAATAAGATCTTTGAAAAAAAAAAGGAATGGGGAGCAAATATGCACCCAAACTCTTAAGAAAGACCTGACTAGGTCAATTTAAGTCTTTAAGATTCCTATCCCTACTCCTTTGGTAGGAGGTTGTCATTTAATAGACAAATAATTTTGATCGCCTCCTTTTGTGCTCAGCAAAGCACGAAGGAACTCAACATCAATAACGATAACGGTTCAACCATGAGGTTGGGCACAAGTTGGATTTCAAGACTGCGCAACTAACCCGGCTGAGAAACTCAGGAAGGCTTCCTGGAAGAGGCACTGCCTCCCAGGTGGGACATGAGCGCAAAAAGAAAAATAGGAATGGGGTTTGGGGTTGCTTTGGTGCTGATAGCAGAGCTCCCGACCGACCCGGGCGCGTGTGCCTTGCAGAAACCCGTGAAGGGGCGAAGGGTGTTGATCTTTTGGAGAAAGCTGCGCCGCGCTTTCCATCTGATGAGGGTGGAGAGTGGAAGGCAGGGAGGGAGGGAAAGAACCAAAGCTCCTTTCTTCAACAGGAAGTGCACTGCAGCTCCGGTCGCCAGACCCCGGGAAGGAGCATTCCAAATTGCGAATCAGCTGCGGCGAGCGCCGCGGGGGCCATATGACTGAAAGGAGACTTCTCGCGGAGTGTTGGCAGCCAGGCGAGCAGGCCCGGATTGGGGTCACCGCCTCATACCCTCCCACCACCCCTCAGCCTGGCTGGATCGCCGGAAGTCCTCACGCCCATCAAGACTCGGCTGGGTTGTGACCTAACTAGAGCGTAATAAACTTGCCCTAGTTCCCCCAGGGATTCCAGTCCAAAGCGTCTCAGCCGCCCAGGTTCCCTCGGCAGGTTCCCGTCGCAAGCCTCCCGTGAGCTTGCGACCGCGGCGCTGAGGCAGAGCGCCCGGCAGCGAGTCCCCGCCGCGCCCCAGGCTACCTCCTTATCCCCCGCTGTGGAAGCCTTTTACTGCTGGGTTTCCTCCCTAATTAATTCAAGTCTTTTCTCCCTTCCTTCCCTCCAGGCTAGGGAAACTGGAGTCCAGCAGACCGAGCCCTCGAGGCTGGCGCGGGGCTGGTCCTGGCCTAAGAAGGCGGCACCCGACACCGGAGCGCTGTGGCCAGATAGCTCACCTGCGGGGTGATTGGGGCTTCGGGCTTGGCGTTGCCACCTTCTTTTTTCCTCTCCCAAATCAACCAGCAGGAGGGAAATAGCGCCGTCGATCGCCGCAGAACCGCCCATTGCTGCAGAGCGTTTTGGCGCGGCGGGTTGTGGCCGAGCGTGCGCCCTGGGCCGCCAGAAGGCCCTAGGGTCTGTCTGGGTCTATCTGTTCCAAATCCCCGAGCTGGGTCGGCTCGCCTGAGCGCTTCTCTGTGTTTTGTCTTTTTCTCCTCTGTCCTCTTCCCAACCTTCCTTGGCCCAGTGCAGCTGTTTTCCTTTCCTCCAGTGGGGCACCCTTCCAGGGTAAAGAACACTTCTTTCCTCCTCTGAGAATTTCCCTTCCTTACACCTGGGCTGCTCAGTGACCTTGGGTAATTCATGGAAACTTCTAGGCCTAGGTGCAAAGGAGAGGGTGATGCCCCAGCCCACTTTTAACACGGACATTCTAGAACTGTTTTTCTAAAGTCTAAAATTCACCCCCAGATGCAGAGAAGGGTAAGAAAACGTCTCCTTCCCTCTCCATCTCCCCATTGACGAGTTTTGTGTGCAAAAAGCACAAAATCTTCTGAAAAGGAAGGGCTTTTTTGTACGAGTTTTAAATTAAAATAGGGAAGGGGACTAATTTAATTTTGAAAAATTCTGATGGAAGACACCACCTCGGGAAAATGTAAAGAGATAATTATGCTTCCTTACGACCCCCTGGTTGATTTGGTAGCATTTCTTTTCTAATTTTATTCTGTGTATCCTTCCCCCCCCCCCCCCCAGCCCCCGTGGCTTATTTTGCCAGGGAGCAAAGAATGGCTTATGCATTCCTAAGAGGACAAGGGGGAAGATAGAAGTTGGCTCTGGGTGTAACTCTGCCAACTGTTGGAGGGCTGCGAAGGGAGAGTGGTCTTTTACGCGACTTTGGGATCTGGTTACCTTTAATTCGCCTCGGAGGCCGCGTTCTGCGTTAATGGACGTCTGTCAGCGGAGGGCTCAGATTTCCCCACTTGCCTCGGAAAGTGGAAGCAAAGGGACAAACAGCAAAGTAGACCGCTCAGCGAGAAAGAAATATGCTCGGCCTTTGGAGGTGGGGGTACCGGCTGAAGTGTGGTGGGCACCCCCAGCTTCTCAGCTCAAGGCGTGGCCCAAGGCCCGGAGACTACGGATGAGATGACACCTTTAAGGATCCCCTTCTGGTCACCCTCTCATTTGTTCCATCCTGCCAGGCAGCTACAGCTGGGATACGTTTATAGGACCCCTCTTAGAAAAAAAAAAAAACATTTTCATACCTAAAAACGAGTCGTTCAAAACCAAGCCAAAAACTGCAGGTGCTTGGCACGGAGCTGTTTCTCTGTCCATTAAAATAAACTCCTTGCATGCCCACAGCGCTTTACAGTTTATAAAACATTTTTCACTGACACCAACTCACCTCATTCTGTGAATCCTTGGAGGCAGACTCCTTATCCTAATGGTACAGTCAAGGAAATGTAGAGACTCAAATTAAGCAATTTGTCCAAGGTCACAGTCAGGAAATGCCTAATCCCTAACCCCTCTGCAAGGCCTCTTTCACCCCACTGCTTCCTGTCACCAGGCTCTCATGAAATAGACAACCCTGCCCCCTACTCCAAGATTCAGCATGGGTATTCTCAGAATGCGCTTCCAACTTCCCCACTCCTCCCCTTAGATGAGCCCATTCATTACTTTATGCTACAGTTGGACACCATCGCGGACACAGGTGGAGGGGGATGGAGCCATGGCTCTGGAACCGGCTTTCAGATCACATTCTGTTCAGGACAGTTCCTCAAGGGACCCTCCTTAACCCACTCACCCACCCCCATACCCCAGCCTTTCATTTTCTCACCACCAAGACCCTTCCGATAACCAAGTAAAGTAAATAACCTCAAATATAAGTTAAGTACTTCCAAATCAATGTTTCCTCATCACTAAACTTTATTGTTTCCCAATCTTTAGGACAAACTGCCCCCGGGACTCTGTCCCTTCCAGGAGACAGGAAGGGGAAAGCTACTTCTCTGAGATTCTATGTAGGGTCCCAGGCCTGCAAGATGAGTATGGTGTCAGGGGGCTCGGAGCCTCGGAGCGAATCCAGAGAGCTCTCTGAGGGTTGGGGCTGGGCGGTCGTAGACAAACCGGCAAGTTTTCGGTCTGATTTACGCTCCCTACAGGCCACAATCCGCCATTGCAGCCAGAGCCCTGCACACCCTTTATAAGAATTTTGCTCTCATCTCGATTCCCACTTCCCTGGACCACCGGATCCACCCTTCATTCCCCGAGGGACTAGGTGCCAGGGCCCCACTCCGAGACTACGTTCGGAGGACACTATAGGAGCCTCGGGCCTGAATTGACTTTGTAGAAATGGGAGCCGGCGCAAGTGGAAACCGGTTTAAATTCGTGTGTTGCTAAAGCAAAAATCCTGCTCATAAAAATCAAACTGCTTCCTCCTTTTATTGCAAATAATTCTGTCCTCTTTTACTTTCTTAAGTAGAATAAAAAGTGAGCATTAGTCTATTGCCTTTAAATTTCGGTATAAGAGCGGATTCCACTGCCTTTCGATGCTGGTGCCCACGTTAAAGGACATCAAATGTGGGTTTCAAGCTCCCCCACCCCCCTTGTGCTTGCGTTCATTATCTATATTTGCATTTTCCCTTCTGCTCTAAACTTTGCTGGATAAACAAACGTAAACCAAAAAGAGCTTTTCAGGGGGTTACGGCCAGGCTCATCTCCCTGACATCTGCCTGGACTGAGCAGCTGCTGACTGATCAGGAGCTTGAGGGTCTCCTACCCTCCAGGAAATTAAGGAAGGAGACTCACTCCAGGCTCTAGTTCAAGGGTGAGAACTGGCTGAAGGAAAATTGCCAGCGAATCTCTCCCTCCACACCAGGTCGACTAATGTACGGCTGGGGGAAAAAAAAAAAAAAAAAAAAAAAAAGCAGCCCTGCCTGCCGATTGCAGGCGGCAGCTTGTGGCCGAGTGTCACGCTGTGGGCGCAGGCTCGGCCGGTATTGCTGCTATGCGCGGAAATATGAGCGAGTAATTTTATAAGTAACAAAGGATCAGGGATGGAATGAGGCCCCTGTTATCCAATGTCATTTAGAAGCCTTGGATCAGCAGCTTCTTGAGGCTAAAAGTGAATTCAAGAAGCGCTGCCTTTCCCTTTTCCCAGGGGTGTCAGCTATATTTAGAAATAACCTCTATGTGTTTGCACAAATCATGTACCATTTGCTGTTTGTGTAAAAACCGATTAGCCAGACACAACTGTGAAACAACTTGCTACTTTTATAGCTGCAACACACAAACAAATTTAGATCCGTTTAGTTTTCCTTGCGAAAGGAGATTAGAAGAGACCGGTCCGGAGATCTTGTGGTCCATAATCTCTTCTCGGTGAAGGTTACTATTGCTCCTCTCCGCGGTGGATGATTATCAGGCTCTTGTTTATCAAGTTAAACTATCTCACCCTCGGCAGCTTGTTTTATTTCAGTACCCTGATCCCAAAGGAATGTTTACTGAGGACACAATAATGTTTACCGTTTACTAGGAAAACAAATTCGGTCTTTGAGAGGAATTGTCTTTTCAAAGCAGTCCCCTTGCCCACGCGCACAGCGGAAAAATATGGGTGGGATCCGCGGCCTGGAGGCATCTGCAGCTACCATGGAGGCGAGGTGGACACCAGCGCCAGGGACTGGCTATGTTTTGCAAACAGGACGTGCCTGGGGTCGAGCTGACAGTACTGCTAACCCGCTCCAGTTTTAAAAAGCGATTTCGCATAAGCAATTGTAACAGCTAAATTAATTACAAAATAATTAGAATTGATGCCGTTTGAGGATATAGTGGTGATGGGAACTATCCTCCTACGCCTAGATGTTTGCTTTCTATCGTAAAACTCTTTTTTAAAAAGGTCGAAATAGCTGAAATGCACATTAAAAATAATCTACGAAGAAAAAAAAATCTACGAGGACATTACCATTCCTGCCCTATGATCTCGCATTTCACACTAACCTGGCTTAAGGTTAAAAAAACAAACACATTAAAGGGGTGGTGGTGGTGATGTGCACCTGTTTTGAAAAGGATATTAAAGTCATCTTTCCTTGGTCATGAGAAAAGCAGCAGGTAAGAGGGAGGGAAAGCATCTATAAGAATACTTCAGAAATCCAATGATGTTGTGGATTGATTGCCATAGAAAAGCGGTACCTTATTTGAAAAATATTATGAAAAAATAAAACTATTTAATATCTACTAGGTCAAAATATATATTACAATCTCACTGCAAAGTTTAAAATGCAATAACTAATTTTAAAAATCATTTCATTTGCCATGGGGTGAGAAGAATTAATTTTTAAGATTTAAATGCTAAAATGAGGAATATGTTTAGAATTATCATTATTTAAAGGATAATTGAAATGACCAAGAACTCCTCCTTTCAGAAGTTTTCATTGTGGAAAATACAAGTCTAGCTTAAAAAAAAAAATTAAGGCCGTGCTGTTGTTCTGAGTTAGGTTATTTTATTAATGACAGCTTATTTTATCAACAGAAAAGTGTGATCCTTTAGCTATATTGGGTTCATATGAATGAGATTATCGCCCATCTCCTGATATTATGTGAAAGCTAAAAGAAAAATATTAATTAGATTTAAATTAGGAAGACTTTCTCCAAATTAAATTTTTTTACATTCAAATTAAGAATTTTCAAAGCTTGAAAAGGTCGTGACGATTTTCTGGGACGGGTAAAATGCAAATGCTATTTTAAAATTTTGTCATTTACCTCAGACAACTAAATGAAACACTAGGCTGAGCATTTTAAAAATTTATTTACAAAGTTGTGTACAACACGATGGAATAACATTTAGAATACCATATATATTCATTCATATATAAACAGACTTCTATAATAGAATGACACTTTTTTCGCCTTTTTGAAAATTTTTTATATTTAAAATCTCCCAACGTCTCTATACATTTTTTTCCTCAGATAAAACTGCGGAGAGTGAACCTTCAAAAAAATGAAAGTTCAGAGCTCTAAATCTACTGAATTTGATTTTTCTTAAAAAAATAAAAACCCCAAAGGAAAGTCAATAATTTTTATACAAATATGTACAAAGGATTTCCCTCCCACCCCCACCGTACTGCCTGCAGGCGCCGTCAGGGTACATTTTTGGAAAATTTGGTTTTCGATTTTACCTGTAAGGAAAGCTATTCCTGGCGGGCGCGCTGCGCGAGTTTGCTGGGTAAGCCTAGGTGTGCGCAAGAGAGTGGAGGCCGTCGAAGGTCGGTGTCTTGGGGTCGGGGGGTAGACACTGGGGGAAGGCAGAGTCTGGAATTGGGCAGGGGGACAGAGCCCAGGGCGGGGCGCGTAGACTGAAAGTACAGCGGCCGCCCGGGTCCGCCGCCGGGTCCTGCGTCCCCACCCAGCTGCGCGTCCCTATTGCGCGGGCCATTTGGCTTGCGCGGCCGCGGCGGCCGCAGCGGCGGCCGAGGCTGCGGGCTGCAGGAACTGTCCGGAGAGCGGAACGCTAAGAATGGGCGCGATGGTGGCCGTGGTCCGGCTCAGCGACAACGGCTGGTGCGTGGCCATGAGCGCCGCGGACTGCACGGTCCCGGGCTGCCGCAGGAAAGACTGCGCCGTGCCGCCGCCCCCAGTGCCCCCCGAACCTCCAGCGCCCCCCGCGCCAGCCGCCGAGCTTCCCGGCGCCGCGGGGCCCCCACCGATGATATTCTCGATGCTGAATGACGGCCGCGCGCTCGGCTCGGACTTGATGAGCGACGCCGTGGCCCCCGTGGCGCCCGCCGTGCCCGCGGCAGCCGCAGCGGCGCCCAGGCTGTTGAGCTGCAGCTGCAGGCCGGGGCCGAGCTGAGAGCCGAAGGCCTTGCGGCCCAGCTCTCCCGAGGGCAACAGCGGCACGGCGGGCGGCAGAACGGGGGCCACCGGCGGCAACGCGTACGGGTACTGGAGCGCTGCGGCCGCTGCGGCCGCGGCTGCGGCCGCGGGGTGCGAGTAGGCGCCGGCTGCGGCCGCGGGGTGCAGGCCGTAGGGGCGGCCGTAGGGTCCCGCGGCGCCGGCCGCCGCCGCCAGACTGTAGGCGCCGAAACTCTGCATCATGAGCGCCGTCTGCTCGCGCAGGTGCTCCTGCTGGTGGCGCTTGAAGCGTTTCCGGCGCCGCAGGAAGCTGCCGTTGTCGAACATGTCCTCGGACTGCGGGTCTAGGGTCCAATAGTTGCCTTTGCCCGGGTTGCCCGGCTCGCGGGGGATCTTGACGAAGCAGTCGTTGAGTGAGAGGTTGTGGCGGATGCTGTTCTGCCAGGCGGGGAACTTCTCCCGGTAGTAGGGGAAGCGGTTGCTGATGAACTCGCAGATGCCGCTTAGGGTCAGCTTCTTCTGCGGGCTCTGTAGGATGGCCATGGTGATGAGCGCGATGTACGAGTAGGGCGGCTTCACCAGGCTGTTCTTGGGCTTGCTCGGGGCCAGGCCGCCCGCCGCCCCGCTGCCAGTGCCCGCAGCGCCGCCGCCGCCCTCCTCGCCGCCGCCGCCGCCCTTGCAGCCCTCCGCCTCGGGCGCGCCCGCCTCGCCACTTGGCCCGGACCCGGCTCCGGCCGTTTCCTTGGGCAGTGCCAGGGGCTGCTGGTGTGGCGGCTGAAGTTGACCATGGTGGGGTGCCGCCGGCGGCACCTCGTCCGCCTCGTCCAGGCGCAGCTCGGGCGGCCCCGCGGGGCTTTCGCAGCCCATGTCGCTGTCCTTCTCCTCCAGCCCGTCGTCGCCCTCGCCCACCACATCGATGTCCACGTCCTCGGCCGTCAAAACCGTCTGGCCGGACATGTCGCTGGCGCTGCCGCCGCCGGAGAGGGTCATCCCTCCTCGGGGGTGGTGGCAGCGGGAGATGAGAGGCGTCGGGAGCTGTCGCCGTACGCAGGAGAAGGGGGTTCGGGCGCCCCCGAAAGATGGGGGCCTGCGGGAGGGGCAGGGTGCGCAGGTGGCTCGGGGCCCGCCCGGCTCAGCTCACTTACGGCGGCCCGGCATCGCGCGGCGCGGGCGCTGCCGTCCGCCCCCGCAGTCGCGCTCCGCAAACTCCTGCCGTCCCTGGCGCTCGGAACTAGGCGCTCGCTGGCCACTCCCGGCCCGCGCGGCTTCTCCGCGCAGCGCACCCTCACTTCTCCCGCCTTCCTCGGCTTCTGGCCTGGGCGTGGGGCGCAGGAGCAGTTCAGGCGGGCGTGGGACGCAGGAGCAGTCCAGGCGGGCGCGGGACGCCGGGCGCCAAGCAGCTCGGGAGGGCGCGGGCAGGGGCAACCGAAGGGGTGGGGGTTGTCAGGGATGCCGAAGCCCGGGTAGTCCAAAGTCCGGTTTTAAGGACTGGCCTGATAGATTACTTTCTACTTAAAGATCCAGCGGGAGGCGGGGCCACGTGACCGCGCGTGACGTCAGGGCCTCCGCGGAGCCGGCCAAACTCAAGTTGGTTCAGGGAATTGTCAACAAAGGGACCAGGGACGCACAACTCGGCACCACAGCGCGCAGCAGCATCTCGCGGGCCCCGAGGGCGCTCCGGCCAGACGGGGGTCGAGGATGCGTGTGGGTGTGAGTGTGGGTGGGTGGGTGGCTGCGAGCGAGCGAGGGCGTGGGCCTGGGAGCGTCCGCCGGACTGTGCGGCTCTCACTCCCCTGCCCTCCCCGCCCCTCTCTCTTCCCTCCTGCCCCCCTTTGCCAACACTTCTTAGCCAGGGAATAGGCAACGTAGAATAAGATTACCATCCCATTTTTAAAAAGAGAAAAACTTAATAGCCCCCGTTTAGTTTTTTTGTTTTTGTTTGATTGTTTTTAGCTCTAAAGAGTAAGATCGGGGCATCCAGCCCGGTCTTGCTAATCAGAACTCAGACCCCCTCCTGCCTCAGTGCCCATTCCGCCGAGACACCTGCTGAGGGGATGCGAACTCCTCCCCCCAAACCTAACACACCCAGGTCCTGAATTCGCTTCCCGGCTCCGTGCGGGCGTGTTTTTATTTTATTTTTTTTCTTGCAGCCGCAACAGCATTAGCTGGGGTTCCCGACGGTCAGAAAATGGCTATTGATTAATCTATTAGAATACCTGAGTTGCCGAGAGAAATAAAACCGACGTAACATAACAGAAACTATAAAAAAAAAAAAAAAAAAGCCGTAAAGAAGCTTCTCGGAGTAGTTAAATGACTTTAGCAGATGAAAAAGTCGGAAATGAGGCGCCGGGGAAGGAGCCGAGATTGGCAGCTGCCGGGGTAAGTCGGGTGGAGCCGGGAAGCAGCCTCGGGCCTTCAGGTTGGACGCCACGCCCGGGCCGGGGCAGCAAAGGAACTGTCCTGGGAGCTGCCGGTGACTTCCCGGGCGGCCGGGGCCCAGCCTCTGGGGAGCCGGGTGGCTTCGGGCCTGTCGGCGGGTTTAGCTTTGGGCGACTGCTGATCTGGATTCTCTCTTCTTGAGGCGGAGACAACCCTCCAAGATTTAACTTCCGCGGAAACCAGAGGTGAAGAGGACGAAGGAAGCGAGGATGAGATCAAAGCACACAAAAATTTCCTTGGTAAGGAAAGTCAGTGAGGGTAGGAGAGTCTGTGGCGATTTAAGTGGGGCCTCGGGGAGACCGCAAACCGACCCGGAGTGCGTGGCGTTGGCCGGGCTCGTGGACCTTCCAACGGGGACGGTGCCCCTGCCCCCTTCCTGCATGTAGGCCGCCTAGGTGCGAGCGGCGAACGCTTGCCTGGCGTGGCTGGTTCCCTGAACCCAAGCCCAGTCCACTGAGGCCTGGAAGGGGAAGGCTGGCATCACCAGAGCAAGGAGCACCAGGGGCGGAGGTAGAGAGGAACTAATGAGTGAAATATTTACAGAAGTCACCGAGAAAACTCGTTTAATTTTAGGGGGATGGTGATGCTTCTGGATCTGTTTCCCTCGCCTACAACTCTTCCCCAGGCCTAGCTAGACACACAGCCCCTCCAGAAAAAAAAGAAACAAACAAACAAGAAAAAAAAAACCGTAAACTTGCTTCATTACATGCGATGCGACACACAGATTGGCTTTAATCGTCATGAGACCATTGCCCCGGATATGAACACTAGTTCGTTCGATCCCGACTGCGAAGGCGTTCCTGGTTGGGCTGGGGGTCTCCATTCCGAGATTCCCGCGATCCTTCGTGATTTTTCTGTATCTAAATGACCTTCGCTTGCACCTGACCCTAAAACGCATCTCTGAGTTGATTTCCGCAGCTGTATCGTTTTGTGACCCACAGGCTCCGAACCGTTTACAATGCCGTTTGGACAGCTCAAGGCGAACCCCGCACGAGCGGTGAGTTGGTTGCCCGCCGCCCCCAGCTGCAGAGGTCGTGGTTGCAACTGCCCGAGCCAGTCAACAATTACGGAAAGAAGGTCGGAAGGACAAGAAAAAGAAACCAAAATTTACAAAATGAGAAACCCCTTTGCTCAGCTTTGGGTTGCCCAATCCCAGAGGGAGACGCGGGCCGCAGCACAGACCCCAGGGTAGCCTGGGCTGCTGGGCGAGCATGGACGCGTGTGTGTGCGCGCGCGGGAGTGTTGAGGCTCCGGAGGTTGCCTTCGCGGATCTTCTAGAAGTAACCTACAAATGAGCCTAATTTCGTTTCCGCCGCCCGCGGGTGATGGCTCTCGGGACTCCCTCGGCGCGGCTGGCTCAACCTCACCCTCCCTCCGCCAAGGCCCGGCTCATCTGTCCGTTCCCCGGTGTCTTCTTGGAATCTCCCTAGGGAAAGGGGGGAAGCGGGGAGTGGGGGGAACAACTCCCAGCCGCCAGTTCCGTTTGTTGCGCTTTTATCCTTCTACACAATAAAAGTCAAATTAATTGATTCATACCATTAATTACGGGGCGTAGCGTGAAAAGCAACGCTTCCCCTCGATTAGAGATCTATTGTGCTAATCTCTTGTTCAATCAGTGTTACCATCTGATGCTGGGTCCGGCCCTTATAGAAACTTTTCGACTTGATTAGCTAAATGATGAGACGTGCAGGACCTAGTGGCTGCGGCTCCGACGCCCCGCGCGGGAGTCGGCCCAGCCGCTTACTATGGATTTCCAGCCGAGGCAGGGGGTTTTCCCGCGGCTGAGACACCCGCTGTTTTCTTCCGGTATTACCGCTGCGTCCGCGCAACCTCGCGGGGCTAGAAGGAGTCGAAGCATCGGCCCCGGTGGGAGGCAGGGTGGATTCCGCTGCCCTCAAGGTGGGAGACCGCGGGGGCAGAGGGGCGGAAGCCCGACGCAGTGCAGGTACCTGTCCCGGGCCAGCTGGATTCGGGGCTAAGTAAATCTTGTTTGCCGCGTAAATGCAGTTTACAGCTAAAAGCTCACTAGCCGTCAGTTTACCACCAAACTTGAGAGCAGAGAAAGATGGAAGAAGAGACAGAGAAAGTGACATATTAGCAGGGTAAAAAAATGTGATAGAAGGAACGGAAAGGGGGCAGATTTATAAACATTGGGAGACGCAGAAGGTTATAGGGGAAGAAATAACGAGTATTCGTGGGCGCGCGCCCACACACAATTACTACGAATGAAAGTGAAGACTTCAGTCACAACAAGCAAACTTCCCAGGAGGGATTTAAAGAAGATGGCAGCCGGCTGTTTCACCTGCTCGAATGTCGGAAACATTTCAGTCAAAGAAAGTGAAATGAAGCTCCTTCTGGTCCCTCTTGGGGCGGCCAGGGCCCGTGGGACCCGACCAAAGAAGTCGCCCGGAAGCAGGCCGTCGCGGGTTGGAGTGAGGTTCCAGCAACAGGAGGCAAGAAAAGAAGAGTCCCGATCGATAGGAAGGAGATTGAGACGTCTCCGAGGGGAGAGAAGATTTAGTGTGTGCGTCCCGGGGGGTGGGGTAGCGGGGAGAAGTGGAAACATTTATGACGGAGAAGACATTAATTACAGTTCAAATTGGGTTCATAAGTGGTCAAGGCGGGTGGAGGAGAACGATCCTAGGGTGTGGGGGGCGGAAATAGTCCACCTACCCCTTACCAGGCATGAGCGAGCCCGGGTACCCTCTTCTTTGCTCCTTTACGTCAGGAACTCTGCCAGTGGTTTGGCTAAATCGTTGGCCGGGTGTGGGATGGAATGACCATGCCCGCGCGCGGTTGCACTTTTCTTACAATCCGGGAGATGGGACAAACTTGTGCGAGGGGAGGTGCGTGTCCCCTACCAAAAGCAGCCACCGTCCCTCTATTGCAAAGGAAACAAAACGTGGATGGAGCCCTTTTGGAATATACCCTCCCCCTTTTTTTTTCTATTCCGAAGAATCAAAATTTGCACCTTGACAGTCTTCATAGATTTGCTAACTACGGGCCATTTCGCAGAGATGACCGCTACCGAGGGAGGTGGGAAGGGCTGAGGTGATACCCAGGCTCCCAGTCCACCTAGATTATTTCCATTTCCCAGTGGGTGGGATGTTCAATTCACACCCCCCACCTCCTCCGCTACTATAGCTCCCCTGATCTTCTCGGGGTGAAAAAACAATAGGATAATTTAATGTTCTTGTTTGTGGATTTTCATCTCAGAACTTTATTTATTTTCAAGGTGTCTGCCACTCAGGGCCCAAGCCAAGGAGTACCTTTAAATAGCTGGAGACCAAAGGGAAAGGAGAGAGTGAGAGAGGATGGTTTCGAATTTATTTATATTGGAAATGTATAAACATCCATTCTGTAAAAGGCAACACGTTTAATTAACGATGAGAGAGCAGTTAGGGGCAGAAAGC
Source organism: Tolypeutes matacus (assembly GCA_026826555.1). Lineage (NCBI taxonomy): Eukaryota > Metazoa > Chordata > Mammalia > Cingulata > Chlamyphoridae > Tolypeutes > Tolypeutes matacus. The sequence goes on along the minus strand of JAKSZT010053883.1, from coordinate 60,314,315 downwards.
TAGTAAAATTGTGTGATAAATTTATGGCATTGTTAGCGTGGTTTTAATTATGGCTATTATGTTAATTATTTCACATTAGCATGGAGTTATCAGCAGCATGTCAGCTTTAATCAAAACGAGCCTTTCTCTCGAAAATTGTTCTTTTTCATCTGCGAGAAGAAAGGTCCTGGGTAGAACCCGGGCTTAAAAATGACTTGGCATTGTAAGCCGTCTTTCAGACACAGTTTGGTGCGATGCGGCTGGGCCTGGCTGTCTGCTGAGTCCCTCCAGGCTACCGGCAGCTCGCAGAGGAACCGGGGGCTGGGTTTTTAGGAATTCACCATTTTCACCCCCTTCGGAGTCGACACTCCATCATGCCGTATCCTTCTGTCAAACAATATGATGCTGCTCATTTTTATCTGTCCGGCTTTACAAAACCCCCCTTCAGCCGGCCGAGGAGCAACAAAGGCCTCCGCGGCGCGCAAGACAGAAAAGCCAGGGGCCGAGGAAAGCAGGCGGCGGGCACGCGCCCCTCGCCGCCGGAAAGAACGTGGCCTGCGGGGGCCCGCGCCCAGGTGGCCGGTCCTCGGGTGTGGCCGGGGCAGGACACGCCTCTCCCAGGCCGGGGTCCGCCCTCGGCCTCCTTGTGGGCGTAAGGTGGAAGCGCCTTTCCTTCCCCGCGAGAGACTCGCCCACCCAGGCTACATCGATTTCTTAATCACCGCCGATCGATTTATTGGGAGCAAATAAATAGCCCGTTTTGGAAACGTTTCAATTGTTGGCTTGATGGTTGGGGCGCTGACGCGGGAGGGCGTGCCGGGCCGCGGGGCGCGCCTGCGGCCTCGCGGGGGGCACCCGGGGCGCGCGCGGAGAATGGCTTGTGGGAGCTGAGGCCGAGCCGACCCGCCCCGGGAGGCTCTTGTGAACGCGCACGGGGCCGCCCACCACAGGTTGTCCCCGCGGCACTTGTTTCTCTGGTGGCGCCCCGGCCCCCTCGGGTCCCGCTTCGCCTCTGGCTCCCAGCTCCCTCTGGCGGTGGGGCGAGCAGAAGCTCAGCGCCCAGCCCTGCCGCCGGTGCTGGTACGTCCAGGCAAGTTTGCCCCCGATCTCTGCTTCCTTTGTAAAGGCTCCCCTCAAATCGCCAAGCGACCCCGAGGCCAGCCCCTGGGGGCCGCGCGAGTCGAGACCTCCAAGGTCCTGGGCATCTCGACCCACCTCGGGGGCCGCCCCAGCCTCCTAGCTCCGGGGCCGAGCGCAGCCTTCTCGCACCCGACCGCGGAGGCCCCCGCCCTTCCAGCACAGGATCGTGAGCCCGCCAGCTGTTGCCTTATTTTTAGCGCCATTCCATTCACACGGTTATATTTAACTCGATCCACTGCTCCCCGGGAAGTCGCTCGGACATCGAATTCTCCACATCGCAGCTTGGACCTGCCTTGTCTCAGGGTCAGTTTCTCCCGGGGCATGTTGGAAACCCCCGGCATCAGAATCTTTGACATCTCTGGAGCTTGGCTGAGAGAGGAGAGAGAGGGCTGGTTCTAGGAGTAATTGCTACAACGCCTGCCTACACAGTGCGTAGAGATTCAGTTTTATGTGTTTAGAGCGGTGGAGGGTGGGCATTCAGTCCTTTGGTAAGCATTCTCTGTGGCGAGTATTGGGTCAATTTCCTTCTTACCTATTACCCAGAGCATATAGGTGACCGGGAAGACCTCGCTGAACTCTTCAGAAAGGCAATGATTTTGTATTCACGCAGGAATTACAACCCCTCCTCCCCTACCCCCCGCCCCCCCCCCCCAACATGTTGCTTAATTTTGAATAGTATGTTGGCTTCTCGGTTCCGGCCCAGGCTTCCCTTGGCAAAATCTCAAGAAGACTAAACTACTGGTTCAGTCACATCCTAGAGTGCTAGGCAAGGATAACATACAGAAACACCGTTATGATACACACTTTATTCACTCAGAAGGTCAAACTGATCCCACAAACCATGCAAAAGCCTGCACTAAAGGTACACATACAGATGTGTCATAATCCTGGATATCTTGAGCAATATCAAAACACAACTTTTAAATGTAAATCCTTCCCTTTATAACATTTTTAAAGAAAGAATGTTTTTATCCTTGGGTCCAAAGTGGCTATTTTTGGTTACCTCATTTTTTATGTTTCCCTATAAAGCAGGAACTTCTTGGATGGAAGTCATACCTGCAGCTGAATTCAGGGGAAGAAGATATAGAAGAGTATATATTTGTTTACTCATTCATTCTATTAATACTTTATTGAACAATTCTGAATTCTGAGAACTGTTGGGAGGAAAAGAAGAACTAAATTCAAGGTTTCTCAAGGAGGAGCCAGACAAGAGAAGCAGCGTTCCCAGATTTAGAAGTACTATGGCAGAGGGAAACAGAGCACCTAGGAGAGCCTTTTCACTGGGTGGGAAATGAGAAAGTGAAAAGGCTTCCGATACAGATGATACTCACTGGCTAACACTGACTTTAGGGGATTTCAGGGAAGATTAGGGAGAAGTAAATTAGAATTGGGGACACTTTGAGGAAATAAAGCACTGAGTAGGGTGCCTGGGTACTTCTGGACAGCCAGAAGGTATGTGGTCTCAAGGGAAATGGAGAGTGCAAATTTGACAAGGAAACAGAAGAGGACTGGAAGAAGGGAGGAGGGAGAATGTAAGAAACGAAATAGGCTTGGACATTTTGTCTAGGTCTGGTGTGACTCCTTTCAGATTATAAGAAGAGAAATTTAAAAGGAAACAGAGGTAAAAGGAAAAGATCCAAGGGAAGAGACTGACAGGGAGAGACTACTGAAAAGGCTGGTTGGTAGACATGGCTACTTTTCTAAACTTAATCATATTAGTTCATTAAGGACCAGGCACTGGAACTACAAGGGTGAATAAGAAGGTAGTATCCATCATTAGAAGGTCAACTCCACAAAGGCAGGACTGTTGACCTATTTTGTTCACTCTTGTATCCCTAGGGCTCCAGAAGAGTGCCAAGTACATAGTAGGAGCTCAATAAATATTTGTTGAATGGGCGAATCAGAAAGACACAGCCCCACTCTGGTGGGTTGACTTATTCAAGAAAGTTCATGTGGTGTGATAAGTTATAAATACATATTATAGAATGCTTCAGGAGTGCAGAGTAGGAGCCTAACTCTGCCTGGGAAAGAGAAGGGGTGTGTAAGAAGGCTTCTCAAGGGAAATAATACGGAGCTACCTTGAAGAATGAATAGCAGTTAGGTAGATGAAGAGAAGCAGAGTTCCCAGCAGAGAAAACAGCACAAGCAAAAACACAGAGGTGTGCAAGACATGGGGTGCAGCATAGAGTTTAGTATGACTGAAACAGGAGATGGGGGAGTGGCTGGAATTGATACTGGCGAGGAAGACAAGGGTGGATTCATGAAGATTCCTGAATATTGAGCCCAAAGTTAATAAGGAGCCACCGAAGGGTTTTAGCAATATGATTGGCATGATCAGAATAAAATTTGGGGACGATCCTTTGGAAGCATGGGAAGGATAAATTGGAGGGGGTAAGATTGGAGGCAGTTAAGAGGCTGTATCAGTTATCCATCTCAGTAAGAGGTGATAAAAGTTGTAAATTAAATTATTGGCAGTGGGATGGGAGAAAAGGAGATTAATTGGAAAAAGATTTAGGAGGTAAAATTGATAGGCTAAATGTCTGATAAATAAGGAAGAAGGAGTTCATAGTAACTCCTGGTTATCAGATTTGGATGTCTGGGGGGAAATTGTGGTGTCATTAATTGAAAGAGAGAATACAGATGGTGGAACACCTTCTAGTCTCTTGTTCCTCAGTTCTTCACATGACTACCCAAATATCAGTCGTCAGATATACCCTTAAATATCAGTCAGCCACTTCCCTGCTCAAAAGTCTTTGATTCAACCTCATTGTTTATGGAATAAAACCCAAAGTTTTTAGTAAGGTATTTCAGGTGTGCCATGATCTGGCTCCAGCCCGCTTTCTAGTCTCATTTACATTCCATGCTCCAGGCCCATGGGACTATACTCCATTCCCAGCATACACTATGAACTCGATCGCTTACCAGCTGTGTGATCTTGAGCAAGTTCCTTGGACTCTCTGTGCCTCATTTACTCTCTCCGAAATGAGGATAATATTGCCTCCCTTGTAGGGTTATGGTAAGGCTTTAATACACCCAAAATACTTAGAATAGGATTTTGACACATTGTTAAGTATTACTAAGTGTTTTTTTTTTTTTTTTAACAGTACATTGTGTCTTAGCAATGCCTTTTCCTGCTTTCTGATTGAGAGACATGATCCCAGCCTCCTAGGAGTTTTGAGTTTAGCTATGAAGAGTGATAGAGCTAGACATTGTAAGCCCTTGACAATATAGATTAAGAAGCTTGATTATTATTCTTTTTATCCTTAAAGTGACTATTGTAGAATTCTGAGCAAGGAAGTGATATGATTGGATATGTGTTTTTAGCAATATCACTCTATTATCAGGGTGGACGATGGACTGAAAGGGGAATATGATGAGTTCAGTTTTGCACATACTTTATTTGAGTTGTGGGTAGCATTTCTGAGCAGAGATAATTAGTAGGTAATAAGAGTCTAGAGTAGTGCTAGCCAATAGAAATATAATGTGAGCCACAAATGTAAGCCACATATATGCTTTTAAATTTCTAATAGCCATGTTTTAAAAAGTAAACAAAGACATAAAATTGATTTTAATAATGCGTTTTATTTAACTAGGATATCTAAACACATTGTCATTTTAGCATATAATCAATATAAAAATTGAGATAGTTTATATTCAGTTTTTTCTTACTAAGTCTTCAAAATCCTGTGAGTATTTTATTCTTATAGCACATCTCAATTTGAACTAGTCACATTTTAAATGCTCCACAGCCACATGTGGCTAATGGGTGTCATATTGGACAGCTCAGGTCTAGAGCTTAGGAGAGACGTCTCCACTACAAATAAAGATTTGTGAGCCATCAACGTTCAAGTGTGGTAGTTAAACTATGAAAGTGTGCAAGCTCATCAAATGAGAGTGACTGGGATGAGAAAAAGGCCAAGGGAACATCAGAGATGGGAGAAGGAAGAAGTGCCCATAAATGAAAGAAGATAAATAGAGCATAGATTGGGAGCAAACTTTATCGTGGGAACCAAGAAAGAGGAAGTTTAGAGAAGATAAGAGTAGACAACAAGGTCAAGTGCCTCTGAGATGTACTTTTATTATATGTAATTGTTATATAGGTATTATAAGGGTTTTGCCATCTCTAAGAGGAATTATTTAAATATTAATAGATTGTTTATTCACATTTTGGTGAGGTACTTATTGAGAGTAGATACAATTTCTTCCTCCTGTGCAGAGTTGCAAAATGTTATTGTTTGATTTCAGTAAATCTTATGTGTGTTGACTTTCTAGGAACCTGTCACAGTCATGGTGACCAACCATTCATCCCCACTTGCCTGGAACAATTCCACTTTAAGCCTGTTACTCAAACACAGTCATTTCTGGGGCCTATTTATTCTCAAAAGTGTCCCAGTTTGGAAAATAAATTATTTGATCACCCCATACATAGTAAACATAACTTTCAGCACTGTCAGCATCCTCAGAAACTGCTCATCAGATTTTCTACTGATGGCTGGGAAGTGCGTGAAACAAATACACATGCTGACTATAGTTTAATTGCCTCCCAGTTAGATCAGGGTTTCTCTTTGGTCTGAGAACCTCTTTGCTCCCGAGGTTCTCTAAAGGGAAAGTGAAGTAGCATAATGTGTCAAGTAAGACTGTGGCTGAATCTTCTTTGTGGCCCAAAATACATCTAGACATTCCCGACCCATTTTCTTGGTTTGCCAGGGTTGCTATGACAAATACCACAAGTGGGCTGGATTAAAAGAAAAAGAATTTGTTGTCTCATGGTTTTGGAGGTTAGAAGTCCAACATCAAGGTGTTGACAGGCTTGCTTTCTCCTGGAATCTGCAGCGTTCTGGCAATCTTCTGTCACACGGTGATCGTTCTCTGCATGGGTCTGCTCCTCTGGTTTCCGCTGACTTCTGGCTTCTGACCATGTCCAAATTTCTGCTGCTATATAAGGACTCCAGTCATGTGAATTAAGGCTCACCCAGATTTAACTTGGCCGGATCTAAATAGGATCTTCAAAGATCCTATTCATAAAAGAGTCCACAACTTAAATAATAATAACATCTTCAAGGTCTTATCTGAAGATGAAACAAATACACATGCTGACTATAGTCACATCCACAGGAGCATGGAGTACAACTTGAACATGTCTTTTGTGGAGTTCGTGATTCAATCCCCAACACCCATCAAAATGCTCAGGATGATGAAAGTGATTTTATTTAGCACTGGCTATGTGCTAGGCCTCTCCTTTGCAATTTACGTTTAACTCTTACAACATTCTTATAAGGGAAGAGTTTATTCCCTTTTACAAATAAGAAAGGTCATTCCTCAGGACTTAAACCTATGCAGTTTGGTTTCAGAGCCCATACTCTTTATCACTACATTATACTGCCCTGTAAATATCATCTTGTTTATCATCTGCCTCTTCTTTCTCTTCCTCTTCCCTAATTGTTTTCTCACTGGCTCCCATAACTGACTTAAAGCTTTCAATGGGCATTTTGATGAAATGTTTCTATAGTTTTTTTTTTTTTTTTAGGTACCAGGCCTGGGGATTGAACCCAGGACCTTATGTGGGAAGCTGGCACTCAACCACTGAACCACATTGGTTCCCATGAGTTGGTTTTTGTTGTTGTTGTTTTTAAAGATTTATTTTTATTTATTTATTTCTCCCCCCTCATTCTTTGCGCTCACTGTCTGCTCTTTATGTCTGCTTGTCTTCTTATAGGAGGCACCAGGAACCAAACCCGGGACTTCCCATGTGGAAGGGAGGAATCACTTGAGCCACATCCACTCCCTGCTTGTTGTCTGCCTTGTTGTGTTATCTCATTGTGTCATCTAGTTGTGTCATCTAGTTGTGTCAGCTTGCTGGCCAGCCTGTCGCATCAGCTCCCTGTCTTGCTCATTTTCTCCAGGAGGCGCCGGAAACCGAAGTGGAACCTCCCATGTGGTAGGTGGGTGCCCAACTGCTTGAGCCACATCTGCCTTCCCATGAGTTGGCTTTTTCATTTGTTTGTTTGTTGTTTGTTATTTTTGTTTTTAGGAGACACCGGGGACCGAACCTAGGACCTCCCATGTGGGAAGCATGTGCTCAACTGCTTGAACCACATCTGCTTCCCTCTATAGTTTTAATAATTCATTATTTGAATTATGGAAGATGATGCACAAAGACCAAAAGGAGATCCTTATTGTCTAGTCATTACTGCACAATTTAATATATTGCTCATTTACAGGATGATGATATATGTTAATCGTTTTGTGCTGTTTTCTTTTAAAAGGGGTGAAAGTCCTTTTTTTAAAAAAAGATTTATTTTAAATCTTTGTTTGTGCTTGCTGTCTGCTCGTTGTGTTAATTCTTTGTCTGCGTGCCTTCTTTTTAGGAGGAATTGGGAACCAAGACTGGGACCTCCCATGTGGGAAGGAGCATCTAATTGCTTGAACCAAATCCGCTCCCTGCTTGTGTCTCTCATTGTGTTTCCTTGTTGTGTCATCTCTGGCGTCATTGTATTGAGTCATCTTGTTGCATCAGCTTGTTGCACTAGCCAATCGCGTCAGCTCGTTGTCTGGCTCATCTTCTTTAGGAGGCACCAGGAACCAAACGTAGGACCTCCCTTGTGGTAGGTGGGCACCCAATTACTTGAGCCACATCCACTTCCCCATAGTACTTTCTTTTTTTAAAGTTTTTAAAAAGATACATAGTAATTTTTGATAATGGATTTTGAGGACCTCCCCAAAACAGGCAATCTCTAGGAAAAAAATAATTAATACAGAATTTTAAATAATTACCTCTAATTGTTACTTATTGAACAATTACCACAAAGGTTAGCAGCTTAAAATAACAAACACTTATTTTCTTACAGCATCTCTGGGTTAGGAATTCATAATGGGCATATTTGGCAGTTTTGGCTCAGAATCTCTTATTTTATTTTATTTTTTGTTTCTTTTGTTTTTCTCTTTTTATTTTAATTTTTTGGCATCTCTTATGAGGTTGCAGATAAGCTGTTGTATAGGGCTGCAGTGATCTGAAGACCTGACTGGGCTCACTTACATGGCTGTTTGCAGAAGCCTCAGTTCCTTGCCATGTGGGTCTCTTCAAGGACTGCTCAAGCGTCCTTATGACATGCCAGCTGACTTCCCCCAGAGCAAAGAAAGAAGGGAAAAGCAAGGCTGAAGCCACAATACCTTTTATGATAGCTTCATCACAAGCTCTCACTTCTGCTATATTCTATTGGTCATGGAGACCAATCCTGATGGAGTGTGGCTGTGCTCTACTATCTATCTATCTATCCATATTGGACGGAGAATCCCCTGATCCCAGTCTCTCTTCTATTCTTGTCTTATTCTTTCTTTCTCATCCGCGGCACCGTTTTCACGGACCCAGGTCCTGACCGGCACCTGACCGGCAGAGTGACTGAATTAACCAATGTTGGACAAACAGATTTTCTTTATTTTTAAACCATGTGCTAGTTGTGGTCATGAATTTAAAGCGAAACCCAGTCAGCATGGTGCAATGAAGGCTAGAGAAAGTGGTGGATAAATGGTGTACAAGCAGGATTATGTGTTTGACAAGCACAGTGGGTGGTCTTTACAAGGAAGTGATTATAGTGATGCCTCTTTCCTCTACTCCTTTCCCCCTTTTCTCTGCTCCCACCTCTTCCCTGTGTTTCTACCCCTCTGTCCTGTCTGCTTCCCACTTCACTTTCCTCCTCCTTTTTTCCATTCACCCTTTCTCCTTCTCTAGAAATTGTCCTGATTCTTATTCCTCTTTGAGCTATCATTTATTTGCTTGCATTGTCTGATTTAATCCTTATAACGACCCTCTGTAGTAGGTACTGATAATATTCCCATTTTTTAGTTGAGAGACTAAGAGACTTGCTTAGGTTATACAGCTACAAATGGCCAAATGGGCATCTAGGCCAAGCCTATTTGCTCCAAAGTCTGTGCTTTAATCTCTATGCAGGAGTGAAAGGACCTCTTCTAAAAGAAAGACAATTAAAAAAATATTATGTTAACATATTATGTACAACATAAAACTTCCCATTTTAACCCATTTTCAAGTGTATGATTCAGTAGCATTAATTACATTCACAATCTTGTGCTGCTTTCACCACCATCCATTACCCAAACTTTTCCATCACCCCAAACAGAAACTCTGGTACCCATGGAGCATTAATTCCCCATTCCTTCCCACCCCTCACTGGTAACCTGTAATCTACTTTAAAAGAAAATTTGCTAGCTCTTAGTGTCAAATGAATTGAGTTCATATACTTACGTGGATATAGATAAACAGAAGACTAGGGCCAAGGCCTCTAATTCTTGTGGGAGCCAATATTGCAGCTTAAAAGAACCAAACTTTAAGTGTTTATTTTCCTTTAAAACTACAGGAGATAAAAACCTTGAAAGTTTAAAACAAGATCAAGATTCTAAGTTCTCTAAACAATTCTTAGCCTATTAAATTAGCTCTTTCCCCAGAGAACTGGTTAGCTTTGTCATCCCTTAGATATCTGGACAAGAGTAAAATTCCAGTGCCAGACCCTCTCACCTACCCCCACCCATTCAGTGAGTCTACAATGAGCTGCTAAAAGGGTGGCAACCACCTGATTATCTCTTTTTCTAGAATACTTTATACCAAACCATGCCTAAGGCCGCTTTCTATAGGAGGTCTAAGGAAATGAATCTGTGTATTAGCTCAGATGACTAAGGGACAAAACCTTCACTCTTAGCGTCCTGATTATGGAGTTGCTGAACGGGAGTCATAATAAGTTTTGAAACAGGAAATTTATCCCCAAAATGCCCATGGAATCGTCTGCCTCTGGTAGTCTTATTAATCTGTAACTTATTGGGGACCCTTAGGATTTCAAATTTCTTTGAACACAGTGCCTTACAGAGGAAAATGTTTTCTTTGTCTTCTGATTTGGGTGTTGTTTAGAGAAAGTGATATTTATTTTGGAGGTGGGCAGTCCTCTGGTCCTCTTATGGATCAGTTGAAATAACTCACAAAGAGCCCTGATGCCCCAGAACATTTACAATTTTTGAATATTCACTCCTACCTATTTAAAAAACTTAGAGGAAAACAGCAATACTTATTCTTTTGTTATGTTAATCTAATTTACATACCGAATGGAATTGTTTATATAGGGGATTTTGGCTGTGGTACTGTTTGCCTAAGGAAGAAAACATGGTAGCTGTCTTGTCATGCAATATTTACTGTCTGCAAGCAGTATGTATTTAGAGAATCTTGCTAAAATATTGCATGACAGGAAATTTCAATAAGCATGTTTAAATGAATTCTAAGAAACCGACAGAAAGGAAATATGCCTCTATGGCTCTGCAACATTTATCTCCCTGCATGGAAAAGGGTAGGGGTAAGACTTTGAATGATAGATAGTCGAAGAGAAAAATGCACATTAATCTATGGCTTAATGTGTTCCCTAAATGTCTTAATTGCTTTTAAAGCAATATAAATAAATAACATTCAAAGGATGTGAATAATTCCAGAAAATGATTTTCCTGATATAAGGGCTCCTATTTCAAATAATATTTATAAGGCACTACAAATAATTTGCAGCCTAGAGTTGAGAAACCTGTGGTTGTGAAACCTGAATTTACCAAGTGTTAGAGCAGGAACTTGTTTTGTTTTCATCAGAAGGCCAATGCTTGCCCTAGGGATTCAGGAGTTATTTCACAAAGGAAGGAAGGATCAACTCTCTCTGGAGGAGACAGGTCTTGGGTGAATCGCTCCAGAGGATTCTGGATTGCTGAGTCTTAATGGCAATTACAGTGCTTTAAAGTTAGGAATTGAACCTGAAGATAAACTCAGCATGCCCAGTGTTTTATTTTTGAATAGAATATTGTATGTCTTATAGAGAGATGTTAAAAAAAAAGAAAAAAAAAAAAAAGAGGATTGTTTTAAATGAACGTCAATTTTCTGAATTAAAAGTGAATGCATTTGGTTGTAATGCTTCTCCTCACTCCCCTCCTTAAATGATTAAAACAAAAATCTAAAAGTTGATTTCCATTTTAGAGAAGTTTTAATATTGAACTTTATTTAATTCATAAAACTCAGCTTATCCTCATTTTTGTACCTACAAGTGTTCCCCCTTTCTCCTTCCTCACATATGAAGGTTCTGTGGCATTTTTAACTTTGACCATGACTCATGATGAGAAATAAATTTTACATCATGACCCAGGTTATAAATCCATGTAAAAATACATATACACATATGTGTGTATATATATATGAAACACAAGTTACATAGAACAATACTCGCACTTACTTTGTTGTACTATGATTCTTTTTTTTTTATTCTAGTGGGAAAAAATCGATTTCATGGCCCACTCATGAGTTGCAACCCACAGCTTGATAAAACACTATCGAGACTCTAGAGAAATAACAGAATTGAACAACCACATTTTGTTGACTTTCAGGAATTCTGAAACGAAGTCAAACCTCCCTCCTTTCTTCTACATCGTCCTCCATGATTTTCCCTAAACATTTATTTCCTCCCTACATTATATTCAGACCTGGGATTTATGGGTTGAAAGATGGAAAGAATATTTTTTATCACTGCAAGCTTCAGGAGTAGAGGAAGTTGCAGTTTGAAAGTGTCTCATAGGCACTCATAGCTGTTAAGGAATGAAAGAACTGTAACTTGGGTACAAATATCAGATTCCTGCTGGGTACACTTTAAACCTCTTGTAGAGGTGGTCTTTTATTATAGATGTACTCACTTTATGTGATAGATGAGTTTTCAGAATACTAGTATACATTTAATGTTTGTAAATGGCCTTGCTTTTTAAGCACAGTGGAGGGCTATTTAAAAGAATTCTCCCTCCCCTTTTAAAAATTGACAAATCCTTTCGTATTATACCTAATAATTCTAGAATGTCAACTCTAGGAAGGTAGCGATTTTTTTCGATTTTTTCACTGAAGTATCCCTGACCGCTAAAACAGTGCCTGGCACATAACTAGTGACTATTAAATACATGTGCAATTACTCTAGACAGAGTGTTTTCTAAAGATTTTCCCAATTGATACATACCTGTGTCCCCATAGCATGGAGGGTTATATATTGTGTTTGTTGCTGGTATCACATTTTCCAGAAGACTTTTGGGTCAAAATTACATTTAAAAAATAAACTCATTAACTTAAAATTTGTTACTTTAAGTGCGGCAATTGATGTTAGGAAAGGAAGAACAAATAACCACTGGAAGACAAAAGACATTCTAAGAATAAGATAGACCAGGCTCATGGAAGGAGGGTGAGGAATATTGTCATTCAGTCCTCAAACTCTGAGAAGTAGGTAGTGTTTTTAGCCCCTTTTGAAGAAATTGAGGCTTAGAGGGATTAAGTAAATTGCTCAAGGTTACACAGCTAGTAAACAATTAATGTGGAATTTGAATCCAGGCCCATCATTTTTCCTATTATAGTACTTGAAGCTGAAGCTTATTAAGACACTAAAGTCAACTTATACAGTGTGGTTTGAAATCCACGTTGGCATTCATTCATTCATTCATTCAAACAAATGAATTGAGAACCTACTGAACACCAGGTAATAGGCATACAGTGGTAACCAAACAGATATGGTCCCTGCTCTCATGGACCATAGAGTCTGTTGGGGAGATAATAGACATAGATGGATAATAGACAAATACATAATGGACAAGCAAAGAAATGAATAAAAAATTTCAAAATGTGATAAAGGAGGAAGCAAAGAGTACAATAAAAGAAAAACAGATGGGAAGCCTCGGATGATGTGTTTGAAGACAGCGTTGTCTAGTTGTTCTTTCAAGCTGAGAGCTGAAGGGTGAAGAGCCAGGGCTTTCTAAGAGGCAGTGGGGTAAGGGGAAAGGGAGACAGGGCACTGTCTTCAGGTAGTGAAAATGATCTGTGTAAAAGCCCTGAGGCAAAAAAGAATTCCTTTAGTCAGACAGCAGCTTTGTGATTCAAGGACAGAAGGACAGGAAAGGTGGCTGGAGAAGTTGGCAAGGGCCAGATCATGCAGGATCTTAGAGGCCATGGAAAGGAGTTGGGATTCTGTTACAAATTCAAAGGGATAGCCATTCTCAAATCGGTCCTTTCTGACAACCCATTGGTCTTTCAGTAACAAGGAGAGGTTCTTAACTGGAATAGTAAGTAGATCTATTACATCAAATGAAATTTCGATAGCTAATTAATTAGCATGTATTAACTACTATATATCCTTCATATTTTCCAGTGTTCGAACACCTTTTCTGGATAACTTATTTTTTATTTTGTAATGCCCTGTTTGAAAATGCCCAGTGTTTTATTTTTGTTCCTATACTATCTATTCCTATAACCTGTTATCCTCTTCTATGGATTGGCATTTAGTAAACATTTATTGAAGGCTTACCGAGTGGTTTATATGGATCCTAACCTAAAGAGCGTGCAGACTAATAGCAGGGTTAAATACATAAGATATTATATTATAAGGCAAAAAATGCTCAGTAGCATAAGATATAGCAGTAAAGTACTCCTGGGAGTTCAGAAGAGAAAGAGATTCCTTTCAGCCCTGGGGGGCTGAGGGGGAAGGGTGGACGGAGGATTAAGAGAGACTTCCTGATGGAGGATGCATTAACTCATGGCTTTGAAAGGATAAATAGGATTTGGACGTTTGGAAGTTGAGAAACGGGAAAAATCTTGTTAAAGTTCTAAGTATAGGTGTGTGTGTGCTTGTGTGTGTGTGAGTTTAGCATGGGCCTCACTGTGTGCGTGGATCCTCAGTTTGCTGTGATTGTCACCAGACCCTTGGGAAACATCCAGGACTAAAATAGTTTGAATGTGTTATGCGGTAGGATTGAAGTTCATAGAGCTCTGCAGGAAATTATTTGTAGTTCTAGCCAGGGCTTTTTTACTTTCTCAGCTGCTTAAATTTATTAACAGATTATATGGAAGCCTAAAGAATTAGAGAGAGTTTTAAAAGAGCACTGAGTGGGGATACAAAGAGTCCAGTCTTGTTCTACTGCTCTCTTGGTGTGTGATCTTATCTCTAACACTGTATGTTTCTCTGTTTATAAAGGGGAAAATGATGATTCTGTTCCCTCTATCCCCTTCCCTATTATGGCATAGATGACTATGAAAGGTAATGAAAAAAAGCTCAGGAGAAAGGTGTTGTAATATAGCAAAACAACAATTAAAAAAGTACTATTATGCAAAATGACGTTGTTTAAACACTTCCCTTTTAGGCAGAAGCCTTTGTATAGAACTATGGGGTAATTTGAAATTCCCTCCCTTTTCCTTTTTCTTAAACAAAATATCTCAGCTTTGAAGTTAATAGAAGACTGGAGGTATTTAAATTTGTGGCTATGTGTGGTCAATTCAGAAGGCTGTAAGTTCAGGTAATTTGTAAGTCTGTTTTTTCTAACAAACAGGGCCAGGGAGGGGAGAAGAGGGGTGGGGAGGGGATGCCTTTTGGTGAAATCTGGAGTGAAAAGTTAAAAAAAATAATACAAAGTTAAAAAATAGAGTTCACAATTATAGGATGCACTTATAGTCAATTAGAATCAAAACATAAAACATATTCGGGGGAAGGTTAAAGATGCTATAAAGAGAGTTTTCTTAGAAAAGGGACTCTAATAGAAAGTGGAGGTACAATATTAATATGTTTTATTCTGTATGTTATATCCTGAAAAAAAAACCACACACACACACCTTAAATTGAAGAATGGTAAAGTACATTGCTGTTAACAACATCAATCACATCCATCCACCTTCTCTAATTCTTTCTACGTTAATATATTTAGATAATTGTGAATACTACCTGATCTTAATTGGAAACGATTCTGATTTTAACACAAAGAAGACAAAGGAAACCAGGACTTTTAGTTAATTAATAAGGCTGTTTCCTACAGGTTTAGAAAAACTCCCAATACATTTTTTTTTTTTTTTTACCGGGAGGTCCCGGGGATCGAACCCAGGTCCCTCCATATGGGAGACGGATGCCCAACCATTTGAGCCACATCCGCCTCTGACCTCCCAATACATTTTAACCTCCATTCAAATCAGAGCAATACCACCGACTATATCTTATTTTTATATATAATTTAATGCTCTTAAATATTTTTTCAAATAAAATATTTGGAAGGAAACCTTGACATTTACATATTAATTTAAAAGTAATCCCTAATGCCAACCCAGAGTTTCTAGGGGTTATGTTAAAAAATGTAAAATATTTTAGAAATGTTTTTTAAAAAGTGTATATTGAAAATATTTCTCTTTTATTTTTTATACCAAATTTTTAACACTTGCCAATAGCATAACCAGATTTAGTGCAGATTGAATTCAATCTGCAAAGGGAATGGGAAAACAAGATTTCTTGGAAAGGTATAGCAAGAAGAGATAAGTACATAAGGCCACCTATAAAATAGGACATTAATAATATTAACTGTATAAATGTTTTCACAATTTTAAATATATTTCTCTGAGGTATAACAAAATTTTCATTATCGTGTATATGTGTGTGTATGTGTGGCATGCAAATAAACATATTTTAAATTTTACTTATTATTTTTGACCAAATACATCCTTAAAACTGGAACATTAGTTAATAATAAAGAACTATTGTGTAAATACCAAATATTGTATAATAACCTTAAGCAATACTCTTTCTCTGTAACTGCTTCTGAAATATTTTCCATATAAATATAATGCATGTTACTGAAAGTTAATTTATAAATATGCATATATGTGTATGTGTATATGTAAATATGTGTGTGTATGTATATATATGTATATACCTTCACTATGTCTTGTGAACTACATTCTTGGCCATTTAACTTAGCATCTATTCCCAGCCTCTGAGCCTTTATCCTGCTGTCCTGAATTGAATGTGTTCTGGAATGGGTGTACTCCAGTGTGATCTTTCTCTGTCATTTGCTGTGTGTTCTGGCAAACTCATAATGGCTGTCAAAAGGTATACATGAATAGTACTTTGTTGCAAAGTAACAAAGGAAGAATATCATCTGGGTATTAAAAGGATTTTTAAGGTAGCTTGAGGTATCATCAAGTGAAGGGTGAAGGAAAAATAGTCAGGAGTAGCTTTTAAGGATTATTGGAGTCCTTTGACATTATGATGTGCATTTTAAAAATTGCCCATCTTGGAGGATTGACTGATAATTGTAGGAAAGGTAGTTGAAGATGACTATTACCTAAGGGGTGCAGTGACTTCAGAGGATTTGAAGAGAACAATTGCTGATTTACAAAGCATCTCCACAGGGGCTATGCTGAAAAAAACTCCATATAGACTGATTTAGTTTGCACACCTATTTCAGGAATGCACCCCCCCACCCCCAATCAGGATTAAACAGGATATTGATGCAATTAGCCTTTACTCTGGTAGAAAAACCTAATAACAGCTGTGATGGAGTGGGGAGGGTGCCCCGAATTGTTATTTCCACAACACTGGGGACAAAAAGATATAATTTGTTCTTTTTTTGCTTTGGTTATTTCAAGCAGCAGTCTTCTAAGTGGAGGTAGGTGTAGGTGTAATCAAGGAAGGTGGTACAGATCCTGCATTTTTTTTCTTTGCTTCCAGCTTACTGTAAGGTAATTGCAATGAACATGTTTTGGGTGAAGTGAATTTATAGATTATATTACATAGTTAAATTAAAATAACTCTTACAGATTGGATGCATAGCTTAGCTTGTAAAGATTTCTGCAAAAAAAACTTTGTTTTGAAGCTATTACTAATGATGAAATGAAAATGATAAAAAAAAAAAAAAGAGCCCACTTTTCTCCCCTCTTAGTAGAGCGCTTCCTCAGCCACGTTGCAAGATAAAAATAACAATGACAAAAAACAAAACAAAACAAAACAAAACAAAAAACCCAACAATGATATTATTAGATCTAATTATAAAATGGGCCACCCCCCCCAATTATCAAGGAGTTTTGAATTATGAATCTACATCCACTAGTGTTAATGATAAACCTCACCTAAGTGTGCATTAGGCTTTGAGATAATTAATTCAACAAATCTTTATTGAGCACTTGCTAGTGGTCAGGCAGTGTTCTACATGCTTGAGGTACATCAGTGAGCAAAACAGATAAAGGCCCTTATTCTAGTGTAGCTTACTTTCTATCAAGATAGTTAATGAAAGGCATAACAACATTTATCTCAGAAGACAATGATCTTAGAAGACAATAATTGTAAAGGAAAAAAGAAAAAAAGCAACAGGGTAAGAGGGATAAGGAGTCTTAGGAGTGGGGCAGGTGCAATTTTTATTTATTTACTTTTATCCATTTTTACCCCTTCCTCCTTGTTTTTGCTGTTTCTGTGTCCATTCTCTGGGCAACTCTCTGTGTCCGTTTCCTGTCCTCTCTTTTCATCCTTCTCCTCCTGTCTTCACTGGGATTCAGTCCTTGGAAACTCCGATGTGGGAGAGAGGCATCCTACCGCCTATGCTGCCTTAGTTCCTGGTTTTTCAGTGCATCTCATCTTGGCTGTCCCTTGTGTCACTCTCCTGTTACGTCATCATCTTGCTGCTTGGCGTGCAGGGCCTGGTGGCGCACCTGCGCACGGGGCCTGGTGGCCCACACACCTTCTGTATTTGTCTTTTTAAAATCTTTACCGGGAGGTTCCTGGGATCGAAGCCAGGTCCCTCCATATGGGAGACAGACGCCCAACCACCTGAGCCACATCTGCCTCCCTGCTATATCTCTTAAAGTTGACCAAAGATACCGAAAATCACAGTCTTTTCCCATACAGGATGGTCATAATAAATTAGGCTTAGTTTGTCACCAGCATTCTAAAAGCCAGACCTAGGGAGAAAAACTAGGTCTGGGGACACATACATGGTTTCTAAGATAGCAAATGTTTAGCCTACCCTGATTATCACAAAATCAGGACAGAGAGAATATTTTCGGGGCAGGTGCAATTTTAAATAGAATTGTCAGGGTAGGCCTTAAAGGTGACATTTGAGCAAAGACATGAAGGAGATGTATATTTTATATGCTATCCTCCCAAGCTATCTGCAGGTTGTATATTCTTTAAATCAGGGTTTATAGTTATTGAAGATAATGTGAAAGTGCTGGGTCCATAATGGCCATGGTATATATTAGTTTGAATAGCTGTATGGAGTAAAGGGAGACTAATATTTATTAAATGGCTATTTTGAGGGGCGATGTGGCTCAAATGGTTGGGTGTCCGTCTCCCATATGGAGGGACCTGGGTTTGATCCTCCCGGTTAAAAAAAAAAAAAAATAAATAAATGGCTATTTTGGGCCAATTATTAGTTGGGTTATTTATATACATTATTTTGTATAACCCTGTAAGGTAAATATTATTAGTCCCATTTTATAGCCAAGGCTTACAGGTACCAAGTACCTTTTTTAAGGACACATAGCTAAGTAGGTAATAGAGTTGGTGCTGGACATCTAACTCCAAATTCCATTCTCTTTCACAATGCCAGGCTTTCATCAGTTGATTATGGCTGTTAGGAGAAGTATGTTGAGAAGGATTTCAAGGCCAAAATCCAGGATCCAGTATAAAGAAATGCTTTGCTTAATATGATGTTTCTTATAGCACAAGAGTAGGGAATAACAGCATGTTATTTGTTGTCTCTATACTGCCATGCTGGTTCTTGAGATAAACATCTCAAAAACAAATGAGGGGAACAGATGTAGCTCAAGTGGTTGAGCACCTGCTTCCCATGTATGAGGTCCTGGGTTCAATCCCTGGTACCTCCTGAAAAAAAAAAAGGCAATTTAGATACAGTGATGTAGTTCATGAGCAATATTTTGAATGGACTCATATTTCTTACAGCAACCATATTATTCTTTCTAAGACACCTTAGCTTGTCACTTCCCCATTAATCTTCAATATCCCACCTCTGTCTAATGAATAAACTATCACTAATGTGGCCCCAACCCAACTTCCCAACATCCAGGTTCTCTGCCTTTTTTGTCTGTATTTTTCTCTGACTAGCAGGCTTACACAGACTGTCAAAATTACCCATATTTCAAAGTACTGCATCCTAGTAAAGTAGAATGTTTCTAAAACTAGGATTTCTATATGGAAAGTCTGGATAGCTCTCTGTCAGAGATAATGTAGAAAGAATAACTATACTATATTATAGGGCATAAAAATTTTAAGAACTTTTAATAGAGGTGGTAAAATGTGGTGATTATTATTAGAAATTTTGGAGTCAACCATGCACTTACTAATTTTGGGAAATATTACTTAAACTTTCTGAGAGTTTCCCTGAATAGCATCAGAATCTTGGATATTATTAACGTTTGCTTTGTAATCTAGTCCCTGATTTTTTTTTTTTTTTTTTTGTAAATGTCCACTTGTGCTGTAAAGAGTAAGTATTCTCTAATTATTGAATTCAGAGTTCTCTATGTTCATTAGCTCAAGCATAAAACATCTGTATCTACGCATATCTGTATTCTTACAGTCATCTGCCGTTGCTCAGGGAGGTGAGTTAGAATCTCACATCATAATGGTAAATTCAACAATTTCTTTTTCTGTACATTTTTGCTTTATGTATTTTTAGGCCATGTTTTAGATGAATATAGTTTCAAAATTGTTAAATTTTCCTGGTGAATTTTTCTTTTTGTTGTTATGTAGTGACTCTCTTTTTGTGCCTGTGCATATTTGCCTTAAAACCTCTTTTAACTGATATTAATATTTCATATCAGCTTTCCTTAGTACATATTTGAGTGAAATAATATTTTCTATTCCTTTACTTTCAGTCTTTCTATGATATATTCTTATATTTTAGGTGTTTCTCTTATAAACACTATATACAAGGTTTTGCTTTATTAACTCAATATAAATATTTTTTTTTAAACTGGAAAATTTAGTTGATTTGTATTAATCTGGGTTGTTGATATTTCTTTACATCATTTTACTCTTTCATAAATGTGCCACATTCTACCTTCTGGACTCCCAAAAGACGTGTTCTTTCTACACACAAGATATATTCATTCATCACAGTATCCCAAAAGTCTATAGTCATTTAAGTAACAACTCTAAGTCCAAAGTCTCATCAATATCAGTTATGGGTGTCTTCTGTTCTGGGGCAAAATTCCTCTCCATCTGTGGACCTATGAAACCTAGAAAACAAGGTATCTGCTTCTAAAATACAGGGATGGCACTCATCATTTCACTTAGTGCTTTCTGATTACCTAGGCTTTTTTTGTTTGTTCCTTCACTTTGTCCCTATCTTTTCCTTCATTCTAATGCATTGCTTAGGTTTTCTGTATTCCTTTTTTCTTTCCCTCTTTGTTGCTTGGAAAGTTATACATTCTATTCTGTTATTTTAGTGGCTACCAACATATTTTACTGAAATTCTTATTATGAAATATTTTATATATACAAAAGAGTATGTATAATGTGTAATGCACATATAAGTTATAAAGAATAATAAAATGAGTACCTGTACAGTTAACTCATAGCTTAAAAAATAGAACTTTAACAGCTCAATTGAAGCATCCAATAAGTTATTCCTCACCAATCTTGCCAAAAATGATTACAATCCTGAATTTTTGCTCATATTTCCCCTGCTTTACCTTATACTTGATTATGTGTGTTAAAAACACACACACACACACACACATACATTAGTTTTACTTGTTTTTGACCTTTAAGTGGAGTCCTACTTAAGTGGTATCTGTTCTTTTGCAACTTGCTTTTTTCCTCTACATTATATATTAACATTTTAAGATTTATCTCGGTTGATTTATGCAGTTACAATTCATTCTTTTTTTTGGGGGGGTGCGGTGGGGAAGTTACTGGGGATTGAACCCGAGACTTTGTACATGAGGAATCAGGCACTCAATCACTGAGCTACACCTGCTCCCTAATTCATTCCTTTTATACTCTTAAATTTTCCTGATCAGTTTGGCTAGAAGTTTATCAATTTTAATTTAATCAATTTCTCAAAGAGTTTTGTTTACACTGATTTCTATTTCATTGGTTTCTGCTCAGATTTTTATAACTTCCTTTTCTACTTATTTTGGGTTTTATTTGCTCTTCTTTTCTAGCTTCTTTATATGGAGGTTGAAGCCATCGATTTGAAACCTTCTTTTCTTTCTTTTTCCTTTGTACCTTTTTACTACAAGTACATTATTCTTGTGGCTATTAAGGCAAAACACAAAACAACACCAAACACCCTACTTTATAAAATAGTGGCATAAAAGGACCATTTTACTTTGCTCATGTTAAGAATTCACACAGGGCACAGTGGGGTGGCCATTTCAGCTTTATGATGTCTGGGACCTTAGCAGAGAAAGCTCACTGGCTGGTGTGCTTTGACAGTCAGAGTATGGTATCATCTGGGCTGATTTCACTCATGTCTGTGTGTAGAAGCTGGCTTTGCCTAGAGGACCTACATGAGGCTCGCCCTGAGACCAGGGCTTCCTAGCAGCAGGGGCGTCTCAGGGCATTCAGACCCTTGCCTGATGGCTGAGGTCTCCCAGGTGAATGACCAGTGTGAACCAGGCTCATGGCCTTTTCAAACATAACCATGGAAGTTACACAGTCCTGTTTTCTTTTCTGATATAGATGCTTTAGTGCTATAAATTTCCCTCTGAATACAGCTTCAGCAGTACCCCACATACTCTGATATGTTGTATTGCATTGCCATATTTATTCAGATCTTTTTTGATTTCTTTTTTGACCCATAGGTTATTTGGAAGTTTAATTTTCAAATACTTGGGGATTTTCCACATGGTCTTCTGTTATTGATTTCTAATTCATTTCCACTGTGATCATAGAATATACTTTGTGTGCCTTGAATCCTTTTAAATGTATTGAGAATTGTTTTATTGCCCAGAATATGGCCTATCTTAGTAAATGTTCTGTGTACTCTTGAAAACAGTGTGTACTCCGCTGTTGTTGGTTGGGGTGTTGTATAAATTTCAATTCAATCAGGTTGGTTGAATAGTGTTTTTTATGTCTTCCATATTCTTGTTGATTTTCTATTTTTCCTATCAATTATTGAGAAAGGAGTATTGGAAGCTCTTACCATAATTGTGGATCTATCAATGTCTCCTTGCAGTTTTATCAGATTTTTTTCTTCATGTATTTTGAAGCTCTGTTATTAGATTCATAAATGTTTAGGATTATTATGTCCTCTTGATGAATTGACCCCTTTATCTTTATGAAATGACCTTCTTTATCTCTGGTAATAGTCTTTGCTCTGAAATCTACTTTGACATTAATATAGGCCCTCCAGCTTTCTTTTGATTAGTATTAGCTTGATTTAACTTTTTCTATTCTTCTACTTTTATGTGTCCTTATATTTACAGTGGGTTTCTTGTAGGCAGCATATAATTGGGTCTTACTTTTATACCTCTACTTTTTAGTCCTGTTTAGTTTTACCCATATTTACATAATTTACATTTAATGTGATTATTGGTGATGGTTAAATTTAAACTATTATCTTGCTATTTGATAATTTTTCTTCCCCTTTCCAATTTTTTCTTCCTTCTTTTGGATTGTGTACTGTTTGTGATTCCATTTTATCTCCTTTGTTGGCTTATTAGCCAAAACTTTTTGATTTATTATTTTAATGGTTGCTTTAGATAGAGTTTATAGTATACATCTTTAATTTTTCACAATATGCATTCAAATGATATTACAATACTTCATGCATGGTATAAGCACCTTATTATAGTACATTTCCATTTCTGCTTCCCCAGCCTTTGTGCTATTGTTTTCTTGCATTTTACTTTTACATATCTTATGAACCCCACACCACATTATTTTTGTTTATATTTTAACAAGATTTAAGTAATAATAATAAAAAAGCTATATTTATCCACATAGTTACTATATTTGATGCTCTTTATTCTTTTGGGTAGATCCATATTTCCATATGGTATCACTGCCCTGTCTGAAGGATATTCTTTAATATTTCTTGTGCAGATCTGCTCGTGATGATTTTTTACAGCTTTTGTATGTCTGAAGAAGTCTTAATTTCACCTTTGTTTTCGAAAGATATTTTGACTGGGTATAGAATTGTAGGTTGACAGGTTTTTTCCCCTCTTTTAGTACCATATAGATGTTGCTCTATTGTCTTTTCACTTGCATTGCTTTCAGTAAGAAATCTACTGTCATTCTTATCTTTATTTTCTGTTATGTTTAAATTAAAGAGTAATATGTCTTTTTTTCTCTGGCTACTTTTAAGATTTTCTCTTTATCACTGGTTTTGAGCAATTTGATTATTATGTACCTTAGTGTGGGTTGGTTTTATGTGCTTTGGGTTAGTTGAAATTCTTGGATCTGTGGGTTTATAGTTTCCATGAAATTTGGAAAAAATTCAGCTATTATTTTTAAAAAGATTTATTTATTTATTTTTATCCCCGCCCCCCCCCCCCCCACGATGGTTTTCTCATCTGTCTGCTCATTGTTTGCCTTCTTCAGGAGGCACTGGGGACCGAACCTGGGACCTCCCACATGGGAAGCGAGTGCCCAATGGCCTGGCCACATCCATTCCCCATGGGCTATGTTGTTTGCTGGCTTGTGGCATCTACTCACTTAGGCGTCTGCTCATTGCAGTGGGTGCGGTGTCTAGCTCATTGCAGCAGGTGCAGTGTCTAGCTTATTGTGGCAGGTGTGGTGTCTGCTTGTCTTCATTAGGAGGCACCAGGCCCCAAACCCAGGACCTCCCATGTGGTAGGTGGGCACCCAACTGGTTGAGCCACAGCTGCTTCCCCTATTATTTCTCAAATATTTTTTCTGTCCCTTGCCCTTTCATTTTTTGATATATTAGGCAACTTGGAATTGTTTCACAGCTCACTGATGCACTGCCCCCCTCTTTTTTAAAGAAGAATTTCTCTCTGTTTTTATTTTTGGATAGTTTCTATATCTTTAAGTTCACTAATATTTTCTTCAACAATGTCTAAACTGCCATTAAGCACACCCAATGTATTTTTTCATTTTAGACATTGCAGTTTTCATCTCTAGATGTTTGATTTTGTCTTTTTAAAAATATCTTTTAATATCTTTACTTAACAAGTTTAATCTTTCCTCTACCTTTTTGCACATATAAATACAATTCTTTTATTTTTTTTATTATTTTAATTAAAATTTTCTTTTCATTTATTTAATTTTTTAAAAACACAGATGAATAAATATATACATTTCTCAATTAAATGTACTGGATAAATATAAAATTTTTTTTGAATCAAACAATATGTTACACAATAACACAAATATGTTTGCACAAATAGTGTATGAATCCATTACTATGAACCAAATATAAATGCAATTCTAATAACTCTTTTAATGTTCTTGTCTACTAATTCTAACATCTTATCAGTTTTGGATTAGTTTTGATTGATTTATTTTTCTCCTCATTATAGCATACCCTTAAATTTTAAACATGGATATTTTGCTTAATAATTTTTAAAAAAAGATTTATTTCTTTATATATTTCTCCCCCTGCCTCCCTCATTGTCTGCTCTCTGTGTCCATTCACTGTGTGTTCTTCTTTGTCAGCTTGTCTTCTCTTTAGGCGGCACCAGGAACTGATCCATGACTTAATAATGTTAATGTTAATATCTCTAACTCCCTTTTGAATAATACAGGGACCATGAAACACTTTAATTTCTGTCATTCCTTTCTATTCACATATTTTTATTGTCATGTGTTTGACTTTCACTTTGATTGTAAGTTCGACATCATTATTTTTACCTTATATAGCCAATTTCTCTTTAGTTTTACCTACATATTTACCAATTTCTTCACCATCTTTGTTTCTTTAAATTCAACACAAAAGTTTTGGATTCAGTTTTTTTTTTTTTTTCTGGAACATATATTAAATAATTCTTTAAGCGAGGGTTTATTTTCTCAGTTTTTTAAAAAATGAAGATGTCTTTACTTTGCTCTTATTAACAAATCATAATTTAGCTGACTGTAGAATTACGTATTCATAGATATTTTTCCTTAACCTTTGAAGATATTATACTTTGTCTTCTGACTTCTATAACTTCTACAAAATTGTCAGGGAGCTGATGTGGCTCAGTGGTTGAGCCCTGGCTTCCCACATATGAGGTTTTGGGTTCAACCCCTGGCCCTGGTACCTAAAAAAAAAGTTATATAACCAGCACCACTATTTAATTCCAGAACATTTTCATCAACCTCAAAAGAAAACCCAGGGAAACGGATGTGGCTCAAGAGGTTCGGCGTCTGTCTACCATATGGAGAGACCGGGGTTCGATCCCTGGTACCTCCCGGTAAAAAAAAAAAAAAAAAAAGAAAACCCATACCCATTGCCTTCTCTCCCCACCTCCTGGCAACCACTAATCTACTTTCTGTCTGTCTCCTTATGCCTATTCTGGACATTTCATATGAATGGAATAATACAATATGTGGGCTTCTTTCACATAGCATAGTATTTTCAAGGTTCATCTATGTTGTAGCATGTATCAGAACTTCATTCCTTTTTATGGCCGAATAATATTTCATTGTATGTATATACGGTTTTTGTTTATCCATTATCAGTTGATGGACAGTGCTATAAATATTCATGTGCAAAGTTTTGCATGGATATGTGGTTTCCCTTCTCTTAGATATAAGTGAGTGGAATTTCAGACTCAAATAGTAATTATATGTCTAACTTTTTGAAGAACTGCCAAACTGTTTTCCAAAGTGGCTGCACCATTTCTACAGCCATTAGCTTTTTATTTTTAAAATTTTTTCCTTTCTTTTAGCCATTAGCTTTTACATATTGTTTTTCCTATTCTCTATATTTCTTTTTTGTTGAATTCTTATTAGAGATATGTTGGAGCTTTTGTTTCTAGCCTCCATATCTCAACTTCTCTTTTATATTTTCCCATTTTCCAGGTCTTTGTGCTTCATTCCTCAGATCTATCTTTTAGTTCACTAATTCTTTTTTCAGCTGAGTTTAATCTTCTGTTTGATCAATATCCTGAGTCTTAACTTTCAACAGTTTAATTTTTCACTTATGAAAGTGCTAATTTTTTTTCTCCCTAATTAATTTATTCTTTCTCACGGAACTCCTTTATATGGTTTTGTTCTCTTTTCAACTTTCTTTTTCAGGATGTTGTTTTATCATTTTAAGTTCTTAGATGTGGACTCTTGCTCATCATGGACTGTTTTGTCATATTTTATTGTCAGCTTATCTTTATTAGGGCTTGTTTTTATCTCTGAGAACCATTGTGGCCTAGTTATTGGAAGGACTCTCTGGGATAGTTTTGCATTTGTTTCTATTAATTGCTTCAGGCATAAATAAAAAATTTTTTAAAGATTTATTTTATTTATTTATTTCTCCCCACCCCCTTGTTGTTTGCATTTGCTGTGTCTGTTGGTTGTGTGCTGGTCTTCTTTTTTTTTAGGAGGTACCAGGAACCGAACCTGGGACCTTCCATGTGGTAGGTGGGAGCTCAATTGCTTGAGCCACATCCGCTTCCCATAGATCAATCTTTATGTTAACTTCTGAGTTTGAGGCCTCCTGAACCTAGCATAGTTTATTAATTTTAATATGAATTTATGAGAGATACATGCCTGAGGTTTTGAATGTAGAAGAAGACCTTTTCTCTCCAATTTTGGGCCTAGCAGAGACAAACAAGCCTCTCTGTAATCCTGTCCTGGTAAATATATTTCTTTTTTAGTTCAACCCTTCTCAGAAAAAGCAGCAGTTTGAGGGCCTTGTTTTTATCGAAGGATTCTTAGCTCCTCATGTGTACACACAACCTCATCTTTTTATCCTACATGAAAACCTGCATTTGTGTTACTGGGAACAATACTCAACTCTAGCTTATGGCTCAATAACTTCATTTTGAGCACCTAGGATTTCTCTCTCTCTCCCTTTTTTAACTCATACTTTAAAGTAATTTTTAGTTTGTTTCTTTCAGCATTTCTAGTGGACAGTTTTTTTTTTTTTTACAGTTTGTTTATAGCTATCTTAGATCATTGTATTGTCAGAAGTCTGTTTCCTTACCTGTAATGTGGGGAGAATAATTCATATACTTCATAGGTGTTGTTTTGTTTTGTTTTTTTAGGAGGTAACCAGGGATGGAACGCAGGCCCTCGCACATGGGAAGCAGGTGCTCAACCACTGAGCTATATCCGCTCCCCAATGAGAGCTGAGTTTGTTTGTTTGTTTTTAGGAGGTACTGGGGACTGAACCTCGTACATGGAAGCAGGCACTCAACCACTTGAGCTACATCCACTCCCCTACCTCATAGGTTTTTAGTATAAAATGAGATAATGTATATAAAATGCTTAGCATAGTGCCCAATACAAAAGTGCTCAATAAATGTTAGCTATTATAATTATTAATTAATGGCTGAGAAGCTCTAGATTTCCTTTCTGAATAGGAAAATTACTAAATTGAATTTAAAAATTAATTTTTGGCCTTTTCTTAGAATGTAATATTGGTAAATTTAACTGTTAGCTCTCTTTTTGATAAAATGTGAACAACTAAAAATTTATTGCTTAAGTAGATAGTATCTTATATTTTATATCCTTGAGTTTTTGCCTGATTTTTATTCTTCTCCACTTAGCATGTGGGTGGGCAGAGAACAGTATTTATAAATACCTGGTGCCTGACCCAATTTAAATGTGTATTTTTTATATTTTACAGCTAAGTTTCAATTCAACTCCTCAGAGCTGTAGCTTAGTTTATGAATAAAAGTTTCTCTATTACAAATAATCAAGTTTTAAGCTGACATGAAAATAGATCATTTGAAATTCACTTGTACCGTTGTGGCAATGGATGTAGGCCATTTTAAATCAGCACACACCACTCAGAACTGTGTGGGAGAGAGTGTGGTCTACGGTGTGAACTGTGGTCTATGGTTGGTGGCAAGGCCCCAGGATGTGTAAGTCCATTGAGGGTGGTGGGCCACACTTGTGGGAGATGTTTGTGTGGAATGTGGTGGGAGGTGTGGGAGGTGGGCAACATGGGAATCCCAGTGGGTTCCGTGTAATATTTTGGGTAATCTAAGCACCTCTTAAAATATATTTATATATATATATATAAATAACATTTTTGTAAGCAAATGCACATATATGCATATATATTTATATATCATTTTGCAAATGTTGGTATGTATTGTGAAAATTTTGATTTTTACCCACAATAAAAAAAAAAAAAGAAAAAAGTAATCTCTCGGTCTTATTTCTAAAGTATTTACTTACTTAAGATATGACTTTGAAAAGCATTCCATGCTTTTTTTTTTTTTTTTAAAGATTTTATTTATTTATTCATTTATCCCCCCCTTGCTGCTTGTGCTCGCTGGGTCAGCTAACCACGCCGTGCGGGCGGGCTTGCCTTCACCAGGAGGCCCCGGGAACTGAACCCGGGCCCTCCCATATGGTAAACAGGAACCCTACTGATTGAGCCACAGCCACTTCCCCATTCCATGCTTTTTAAAACAGGCTATCTGGTTTGATTATTTTCATTTAGGAATATAATTAACAAAGGCATATCTGCTTAAAATGTTATGTGAAGTAATCCTTTTCATGTTTTTAAAAGAGAAAATTGATGAGGAGGAAAAAAATAGTGTTTTAAATCTGAGTCTTTATGGGATATTGAAATGGATGCTATTCTTTCTATTTCTCCTCTATAACTGATATTGTATTTGTGATTCTGTGTGTGTGTGTGTGTAGTCCCACTTTTGTTAATATGTCTTCATTTCTGGATGAAATGAAAGCTGACCTAGAACTGTGGCCATTTCTGTGTCAAAGTTGCAACAACTGTGGTCACTGAACAATTACTATGGCAATCTGACTGGTCCTGAAGGGATAGTTGTGTTAGACCAAGATCTAAAATAATCTGTGGAAGGGGAATGAACTGAGCTTTCAAACTGTAATGCAGTTTGATTTTGTGTCAGAATTTAACCCGAAGAACTAAAATTGCAAACAAATAATTTATTCTGCAGAAGATAAAAGTCCTAGAAAATATTTAAGAGCTATTTTTTTTTTAACACGGTTGCTTTTTCTTGACAATTTTATTTTAATACTGAAATGTTGGTAGAGCTCTAAGAAATGACATAGATACATATATGTGGTTTCAATGGCCAAATAAAGTGCTCTTTTTGGAAACATCAACATTTTTTGAATTGTTGTATAAATAAAAATGTTATGTTTTTCTTTTCTTAGCATGAGATTCTCAAATATTTATGTTGTGTTTAACTGAGACAGATTATTAATACACAGGAGGAAAATAGGAAAAAG
The DNA here is from genome assembly GCA_026826555.1 of Tolypeutes matacus. Lineage (NCBI taxonomy): Eukaryota > Metazoa > Chordata > Mammalia > Cingulata > Chlamyphoridae > Tolypeutes > Tolypeutes matacus. The sequence goes on along the minus strand of JAKSZT010053883.1, from coordinate 60,285,039 downwards.
TGACAAGGTATTTAGTAGTAGGGCAGGTGTTTTCATTCTTTTTTTGACAGAGAGGTAATAAATTTGTACTGATCCATTTACCTTCTCTTACCTTGCTCACGTCCATTGTCTGGTTGTGAGATTTTTGGCTGGAGTTAGTACACAGCTGGAAGGAAATGAATATTCTGATTTTTCCCCCCAAAATTGTTGTCTGTTTTGTTTTCCTCATTCTTTCATTCATTCAGCATACACTGAACAGTTGTTGTATGTCAGGCACTGTAGCAGGTGATAGGGGCACCGTTTTGAACAAGACAACCAGGGCTCTGTTGATGGGTTTCTAATTCTGGGCAACCATTTTCCTTTTATTTTTCTCTCTTCTTTCATTTTTGTACTTTCTTGCCATTATCTTTCTCTGACCTTTCTTTCCCTTACCTTTATTTTTCCCTCTCACTTTCTTACTTCCTTTTCTTCCTCTCTTTGTCAGGAAATTGTGAAAGGGCTTTCCTTTCTTCTTCAAGCTCGTCTAGGCCCAGGAGATGAGACTGCTTTCTTTGTACCATACTCTTTTCCCGTGGGAATTTAGGGACATTCATAACTTTTGGCTTGACTTAGCCGGGTCTGTACCTCCTCTGAGGAAAATTGGTTGCCAGCTGATGAGAGGATCATTTCCTCTACTGCCATGTAATCGTATTCCTCTGCCTTTCATCATACTGCCAAACTTTGTGAAGAGTGAATCATTTGGGTAAAGGCATCTTCTTGTCTGTATTATCTGCAAGCAATCATTTTTGGTTAAAATCATTTTTTAAAATTGGTTTTTATATCCTTGTACCTAAGTTTATATCCAATTTGGTTGTATCAGCCATAGAAAACTTAAATAAAACCTTCTGGCTGAATATTTTCACTTCTTTTGAAATTTCCACAGTGGCTATTACAGAGTATTTTCTAGGTATATTTCTTTGGGGGTGGTGGTAGTGATGGTGGTGTAATAAAGACCTAATATAAATTCAGGTATGGACATTGTCCTATTGCTTTCTGACACAGTGTAGTAAAAAATCAATGCAATTAGTCACAAGTGAAACTAGATAAGGATTAGCAACTGGGGTCATCTGAAAATATAGATGAATTAGAGTTGTAGGATTTATTTTAGTCCTGGAAGAGTTCTTTTGATCCAACCCTGGATCCTTAAAATTGAAACCCAGAGATGTTAAGTGACTTGCTAAAGATCACACAGCAAGCTAATGACAGAGCTAGGATTTTAATTCCTAGTTTCATTTTTCACCAGGCAGGATATAGGAAGTAAGGTGTAGGGCCAATTATTTATTTTTTTGGTGGAGAGGGATTTGTCAAAACCACAGGGATACAGTTTTTTTAATTCTTCAGCTGAGAATCAAAGAACCTAATCTCATATGATTTTTGTACAACCAGCTAAGATGTTGAAATGAGTTGGCATAATAAAATTAAGTGCTGGGAAACGGATGTGGCTCAAGAGGTTCGGCGTCCGTCTACCATATGGAGGGACCGGGGTTCGATCCCCGGTACCTCCCGGTAAAAAAAAAAAAAAAAAAAAAAAATTAAGTGCTACCTACTGAATATCTAGTCTGTGTCTGTTAGTACCTGTAGGTGCACTATTTAGGTGTGGACTTATTTTGTGTTATTGGTTATTGATGTTGGTTATTGCTTAAGAGAAGTGCTATTTTCTCCTAACCCCAACTGCTATGGGTATAGGTAAAGTTAGGAAAGGTGAATTTGTTTTAATTGAATTCAGGGGATAAATGACACAATGAAGAGTTCTGATTATAAACACCATAGGATAGAACTTGAAACACTTCATGTGTTTGAACTTGCATAAGGAGTCAGAATCTCAGGGTCATCCATTTATTTATTTATTATTGTTTGAGATGATTTCGCACAGAGTTTATTCTCTGTTCTCAGGAAATCGTTTGGTTTCTGGTTTTCCTCTCCCTAAAAAACTAAAAAATCATTACTCTCTGCTCTATTGTTGCATAAATTAATATTTATTGGTGTGGTAGCCAGCCTCCAAAAAGGTCCCCAATGATCCCTTGCCTCCTGGTAATCATGGCCTTGTATAATCCCCTCCCACAATGTATCAGGGTTAGTCTGTGTAACCAATAGATTATGGTGGAAATAATGGAATGCCACTATGGAGGCTAGCTCATAAAATACATGGTGGCTTCTTCCTTGCACTCTCTTGGATTGCTTGCTCTGGGGGAAGCCAGATACCATGTCATAAGGTTACTCAGGAAGCACTATGAGAGATTTACATGCCAATGAACTGAGGCCTCCTGCCAACAACTAGTGAGGAACTATGGCCTTCTACCGGTAACCATGTGAGTGAGCTATTGAGGAAATGGACTCTCTAGCCCTGGTCGGACCTTCAGATGGCTGCGGCACCAGCTGATTGGTTGAGTGCAGCCTCATAAGAAACCCTGAGCCAGAACCACCAGCTAAGCCGTTCCTGAGAATGGTTTACCTCAGAAACACTGTGAGATAATAAATGCTGTTTTATTATTTTTTTTTAAGATTTATTTATTTATTTTCATCCATTTTTATTCCCCCCTGCCCCCAATTTTGCTGTTTTTGTGTCCATTTGCTAGGCAGTTCTCTCTGTGTGTTTCCTGCCCTCTCTTCTCATCCTTCTCCTCCTGTCTTCCCTGGGATTCAGTCTTGGGAACCTCTGACATGGGAGAGAGGCATCCTACCACCTGCGCCAGCTTAGTTCCTGATTTTTCGGTGCATCTCGTCATCTTGGCTCTGCCTTGTGTCACTCTCCTGTTACATCATCATCTTGCTGTGTGGCTTGGCGGGGCCAGTGGCGCACCCACGCGCGGGGCCTGGCAGCTCATGTACCTACTATATTTTTCTTTTAGTTTTTACCAGGAGGTCTCAGGGATCGAACCCAGGTCCCTCCATATAGGAGACGAATGCCCAACCATTTGAGCCACATCCGCCCCCAATGCTGTTGTTTTAAGTTGCTAGGTTTTGGGGCAAGTTGTTACACAGCAATAGAAACTTAAACAGTTAGTAAGACAAAAGTTGAACATTCTCAATTTAAAACAACAATAATAAATGTGCAGTAAATTTTTTTTTTATTAGTGACATCATATATTTACAGAAAAATCATGTAGGAAGTATAGAGTTCTCACATACCTCTCTGTGAAGCACCGCCCCCCCCCCCCCCAGTTTTCCTTATTATTATCATTTTGCATTATTGTTGTACCTTTGTTACAAAGGATGAAACATTATTATTATAATTATATATTATAATTATATATATAATATAAAAACTATATTATAATTATATATAGTTTACATTAGTGTTCACTCTTTGTGTTGTACTGTTCTATTCTGGTTGCATACATAAAACCTAATCATTTTAGTCACTTTCAAGTATACAATTCAAAGGTGTTAAGTATATTCACAATGTTGTGCTATTTTTACTACCATCCATTACCAAAGCTTTTCCATCACCTCAAACAGAAACTCGATCAATTGAACATTAGCTACCCATTCCCCACCCCATCCCTGCCCCTGGTAACCTGTATTAGGATTTCTGTCTTTATGAATTTGCATTAAGGGTAGATGTTTTTATTGGGAGATTTGACCTTTAGAAACAAATACTAATATGGCCAATATTCAGTATATTCATTTTATTCAACAGGAAACTGAGGCACAGAAAAATTCAATGATTAATTTATTGGAGGAAGGTGGTAACAAAAAATTGAAGCAAACTGTTTTCCTTTTTCCACTTCTCTTTGAAATATGGCTTTATTAAAATACAAGTAAAGACTAAGTCCAAAATGACAACAACAAATGGAAAAGAGTGTGTTATGGTTTGAGCAAACTTTTATTTAAGGAGAATTTTTCTGAAAGCTAACTTTAAGTATTAAATCATTTCAAGCGGTCTGTGTAGTTTTATGCTACACATAGGTCAATTATGCCACTTTCAATTAATAAACTTTCAGAGAGTTTCAAGGGATCATTTAACTCAGGCCTAGACATGAATATTTTTTATCAATTTGGAGCACATTTGTTAAGAATACCACTGCCGGCCAGAGAGTACAAACATAAATAAGACACTATCTTTGCCCATGAATAGTTAATAGGTTAGTGGTGGGGACAGTTAATTTATGTGGGAAGAGTTCTGATATAGGTATTCCATAGGATACAGGTAGAGTGTAGAGGAGTGAAAGTTTGGGGGAAAACAAATGACTTCTTAAAGACACACAGTTACTTTGTGGCATTTTGAATTTGTCTTGGCTGTTTTCCAGAGACCTGAGAGTGGTAATGACAAGATGCTGCCTACTAATTATTTTTCCTTTATTACTTATATATATATAAAAGATTTATTTTATTTATTTGTTCCCCCTTCCCTCATTGCTTGCTCTTGCTGTCTGCTCTCTGTGTCCATTCGCTGTGTGCACTCTGTGTCTGCTCATCTTCTCTTTAGGAGGCACCAGGAACCAAACCCAGGGCCTCCCACGTGGGAGGGAGGCATCCAATTGCTTGAGCCATCTCCTCTCCTGCTTTGTTGTCTCTCTCATTGTGTTTCCTCTTGTGTCTCCTTGTTACATCATCTTGTTGCATCATTTTGTTACACCAGCTAGCTGTGCCAGCTCGCCGTCTTGTTTGTCTTCTTCAGGGAGCACCAGGAACCGAACCCAGGACCTCCCATGTGGTAGGCGGGAGCTCAATCACTTAAGCCACATCTGCTTCCCATCCTTTCCTTTATTGGTAAGGTGGTGTCTATGTTTTTCTATAGAGATCCCATTCTAAGATCATTATTCACTGAGATATTAGTCAAACTTTTTTTTAAACGTTTTTTTTCTTTCATCCAGGATGAATGGAATGGGAAAGAGAATAAGAAACAGAAATATTAAAATGCAAAACAAAACCCAGAAAGTATAGACATGTTGGAAACATGAATTAGGAGACTGAAATAGGTAATATCAACCTGTAAGAATAAAACATTTGGGGAGGGGGATTTTTTTTTTTTTCAGGAGGTACCGGGATTGAACCTGGGACCTCATACATGGGAAGCAGGCACTCAACCACTGAGCTACACCTGCTCCTGAGAGGGATTCTTAAAACTAAAAACAAAACAACAATTCTTCTTAGTGATTTGTCACACATATTTCTAGCTATTGGATGTGGAGTTTTTCTTTTTAGAGTACTGTCAATCCGAACAAAGGAACTTCCAACATTCTTTCATGAATGAGGCAGTATGAATGAACAGGGCTTTCATAACTTCATTTTGAACTCTGCCCATAAACTAAGGGTCAGCAGGGCCTTCAATCCAAAGAAGCTTCAGAATGCCTGGAGGTGCAGCTGGTTGTCATTGGTTGGTCCTGTGGGATAGGAAGAGGAAAAAGAAAAAAGGAGGAGCGGACAAAACAAAAAGAAAGGGATTGGGGGGGCAGATGTGGCTCAAATGGTTGGGCGTCCGTCTGCCATATGGAGGGACCTGGGTTCGATCCCCGGGACCTCCTGGTAAAATAAAAAAAAAAAAAAAAAAAAATATATATATATATATATATATAGAAGGCGCATGGGGTGCCAGGCTCTGTGTGCCGCTGAGCCGTCGGCCCCAGGAGCCATGCAGCAAGATGATGACGTAACAGGGGAGAGACAAGACAAGATGCTCCGAAAGCTCCAGAAGCCAGGAGCAGAGGTGGCGCAGGTGGCAGAACACCTCTCTCCTACATCTGAGGTCTCCAGGATCGAATCCTGGTGAAGACTGGAGGAGGAGGATGAGAAGAGATGGCAGGAAACAGACACGGAAAATTGCCCAGCGAATGGACACAAAACAGCAAATGGGGAAGGGGGGGTTTAAAATGGATAAAGTAAATAAATAAATCTTAAAAAAAAAAAGAAAGGGATTAGGGGTACAGTAGAGGGAGAGAAGAGAAGAAGAAGGAAAAGGAGGAACAATATGTTTTGTTGAACACTTCCAGGCAGTGCTAGGTGCTTTGCAAACTTGATCTCAATCTTCATAACGGCCTTATGAGGTAGGTCCTGGTAGGATCTCATTTTACTCATCAGGATACTGAGGCTAAAAGAAGGTAATTTGCCAGATGTCATATTGCTAATAAATAGCAGAGCTGTGACTTGAACCCAGGTCTGTCTAATGCCAAGATCTAGCACTCCTCACCATCAGGCCATGGAGGAAATAGGTTCACCTGCTAGCGAACGAGAGGCTCATGGCCAGCCACCTGAGCTCTTCTGTGGCTGGCCCTTGGATTTTTTTTTTTTTTTTTTCAGTTTGTAGAGAAATCTTTTAACAGAATGAAGCTCCCTTAATTGGATTTCTCTGTTATCCAGTATTGCATACCACATCACGTGCTGTGCTTCAGTTCCATATATGAATCAGTTAGAACCTTCCCATTTAGTCTAATGAACCTTAATTTCAGACGAAGGTAACTGCCACCTTTGTTTCATCCTGTGCTTTTATTTTTCAAATACCAGAGCCGACCTCTGAACTCAATCTGCACTTGCCTATTGATGCATAAATATCTATAATATTACAGTAAATTAAATTCTGTTTTAAAGGGTTCCTATTTAACAATCTGTCAGAACTTTCACAGCATTTGATTTCTGGTCTCCTCTGTCCAGTGACAGGTTTATCTCAATAGGGCTTGATTAATGAAACCTTTTATTTGGTGTAAGCACACCTATTATTACCATAATTTCTGGAAGCTTGCTTAGGCAACATTGAGGTTTGGCAGCAGGGACTCTCAAAACTTCTAGCTTCTTTAGCTCCACCAGAACATTGCGTGAGAGTAACGGGTTGAGGCGCTGATGCCCTCCTAACAGGGAAGTGTGGTGATGTTAGTGGCAGCTAAATGATACAGCTCTCTGTCTCAGAGGCTTGCCCAAACTTCCTTTAAACCGCTAGGGTTTAAGAAAGGTTTCTGACTTTGTGCCTACAAATGCACCTTCCTCTAGATTACTACCTTGTCCTTGCAAGTCAGGCATTGGGGGCGTGGCTGACGTCTCCCTCAGGAGCCGAGAAATTGTAATGTGCACTCTGTAGCTGAGAAGTGGGATGCAGTCTAAAAGAAAAGACTGTATTGGAAAAGAGAGTCTTAATGAAGCCAAGGGGCCAGGCACTAATAGCTCTTAAGAAACAGAAATGACTTTATGATGGATATACCACAAGCAACCTTTTCAGAAGAGAAGACTGCATTTGGATTATGTTTTATTCCTGACAAGTATTTACCTCAGAGAGGAGCTGCCATTACTGCTGGATTATCTTCCCTGCATCCTTTATGTTTTGAAATCACTGGAAAAAGAGTATCATGGGTTGCATGCACATAGACTGAATGTTGTCACTCTCTTTTACTTTGCCATTAAATATTTAATAACATTAAAAACGAACCATTGAAAATGAAATCTGAAACTTGTTGTTGCTGCAGAAATGGTCTTTGCAATTTTCCTGTCTGGGATTTTCTGCACTGATAAAATGATAGGCTTCTGCCAAATATTATGCTGTTCCTCTGTTTGTATCTTTGTCCCTGCTAATGCTTGAAACACACCTTATTTTTCTTTTCTTTTTTTAATTTATGATTTTTGTGGATTAAAGTGCAAGAAAGTCCACCTGGAGAGTTTTATTGTTGTTTTCCAACTTCCTGAGCTAGTAAAGATAACAAAGTAATACTGATAAATATGATCCAAAATCCTAATAAACAATAAATCAGATAAATAAGCCAGAGAGTCTGTTATTTAAAAAGAGCATTATCCCAGTTAACATTCTTTGTTAAGACTTGAATAGTAAAAGGCAAAATAATCCCTGAAAACATTAGGAAAAAGTATTTTGCTTATCTTGTGATCTTATTTGCTTGATTATTAATTTGAGTTTTACTTGAGTTTGCAATTTGTTATTAAATATATATGCTTATATAGGCATTAAAACACAGAAATTTTCTTTCTGGGGTTCTTAGTACTAAAAAGGAAAATATCATAAGAAATATATCTTTTAAAGCAGAAACATCAGATTTTTATTCTGAGTTTACCTTAATTGGATTCATTATAATCATACTGAAAAATAAAGTATGGTGTAATTATATTTTCAAAATTAGATATGTACTTAAAAAATATTTAGTAAAATAAGGAAGTGGGAAACTTAAGATGTTTGTAAATGATGCTGAAAGTCAATTTTCAATAACATAGTTCACCAATAAGGATCTTTTATTCTTTTTGAAAAATTGATAACATTTTTCTTCATTTAAAGTGTTTATTTTATTTTTGCAAGAAAATACAGAAACCTCTTAAGGAGATACTGAGTGGAGGGTTATTATAATTCTCCAACATGTTTCTCAATTTTTAGTTTATTTCACATCATGCTTTTTAACCTTCGACAACAAATATTGTTGTACCATGAAGACAGCAAATCCAAACAATTACATATGTAGTCCAAAGGCATACACAAGAAAATCAATATTTGACATCTTTGCAACTCCCTCTTTGCAGTAGTGTTCAATAGCTCTTATTCATTATACACTTATATCTCTTTCAGTTTCGCCTTTGTCACTAGAAACCCATTTTTTTTTTCTCCTTTGACTTCCACATAACTTCTTTGCCCTGTACTTTTACAGATGCCTTCTGGCTATAAATACTAATGAAATCTCTTTGCTTAATTCAATTTTGCTGGTACACTTACAGTTATGACCTAACTTTCCCACGAGAGAGACTGATTGAACATTCCACTACCTTATGGATGGGAGCAAACATTCTTACAGAACTGGACTGACAATTTCCATAATTATAGAATTCACAGCCTAATGACCTTAAAAAACAATAAAAAGATCTCTTGTTAATTCCATTTCTGTTACTGACATTCAAGATATTTCATTTTTCACGGGACAACAAATTTACTTTTTTATTTTCCAAAGAGCAGTCTATCCTTTCCCCCCAGATTAAATTTTCTGAATATTGAAGTATTCCATCGAATATTTAGCGTTTCTTTGTCTTTTAAAAGTTAGAATATTTATGATCCTTAGAATGCGTTTGACTGATTTATAGCAATCAATTATAAAAGTACGTTTTCAAATAGCCCTTTTAAAAATGAAGAATAGAATAATTAAAAAGATCACAAGTCCTCCCTTGCATATAATTATTTCATTATTTCATTACAGTGCAGAAATTATTTTTGCTGACTGTGAGCAATTTTAATTGAGCGAGGTCTGTGTTAATATACGATAGCAAGCAGTTCTTCCTAAGAAATAAGATCACTAATTGCCTAAATTTTTATTCAGTACAGTGAGTCTTATGAGTCACATTGCAATATAAACCTAATCACTAGGTAGAGTGGGTATAACACCTTTTCCGTAGTGTAGGTATCCTAAAAGCATAATCTACCTGCTAATTTATTCCTTCAACAGGTTTATTGCCTTATAAAGCATTTGTTTTGTAGAAAACTCTTTAACTACAGAAAAACTATGAAAATGAAACATTAAAATTCAGACTTGAAGTCTACTTAAACCAGCAAAAAAAGCAAAGCTACAAGACAGCACTTTTGATTCTTCCTAAGTATCAAAATGCTCAGCACCCTACAATATATTCTGGAAGCTTTTGGCTTGCAAATAAAGATTGCTCCTTGGGTGTGAAACTATTGAGTATAGCCAGATAGCTTGTTATTAAGTGAAGTTAAATTAAATGTTAATAACAGCCATTTTCTTGCAAAAATTTAACATTCATCATAAACATTATAACATTCTTGACATATCTAAATATTTTATACATATCTAAGATGCTTTCTCCTCAATTAATATTTTATGTATATTTATTTCTATGGGGGAAATGTATAAACCATAATAAAGAGATATAGCAGGGGAACGGATGTGGCTCGGGTTGTTGGGCATCCACCTCCCATATGGAGGGATTTGGGTTCGATCCCCGGGACCTCCTGGTAAAAATAAAAAAAAAAAAAGAAAAATATAGAAGGAGTGTGGGCCACTAGGCCCTGAGAGTGGGTGAGCTGCCAGGCCCCGTGAGCCATGCAGCAAGATGCTGATGTAACAGGAGAGTGACACAAGGGAGAGCCTAGATGAGACACGCAACAAAAAACCAGGAGTGGTAGGACACCTCTTTCCCACATCAGAAGTTCCAAGGATCAAATCCCAGTGAAGACAGGAGAAGGATGAGAAGAGAGGGCAGGAAACGGACACAGAAACAGCAAAAACAGGAGAGGGGGGTATAAAAATGGATAAAAGTAAATAAATAAATCCTTTAAAAAATGTATAGGGGAGGAAGATTGGACTGTAGTTAGTAGCAATACTTTGACGATGCTCTTTCATGATTTGTTAACACATGTTTCACAACCATGCAGGGAATTTGTGGTGGGGTGATGTGTGGGAGCCCTGTATGATGTTATGCATGTTTGTTTTGTAAGTTCACGATGTTTACTGAACACTTATGTATGTTCATGTATGAATGATATATTTCAATAAATTGTTTTTTAAAAAGTCAATGATATTAGTTGTAGCATCATTTTTCATTCAACAAATATTTTTTGAGAATCTCCTATGTGCTAGGTATAATTTTAATGAGCTAATACTACTTTTTCAGGCCTTCTAAAATAAGCGCTAATATTTTTGCCTTTGCTTGGATTCCATTATGCTCATTTGCTGATAAAAGGAGAAGTTGACCAGATTGGTATTTAACTACCAATGTAGGAGTTACAGGTTTGTTTACCACTTCAATTTCTGAATTTTAGTATGTAATGCATTAGTGATGAATGAAAATAAATATTTGGAAATCTGTAAAAAATGAGTTCACTATTGTGCATAGAATCAATTTTGTATTAGGAGCTTTTTCACTGATGGCCAAGAATTATGTATATTATGGAGGCTGTAGAAGGAGTCTTTCTTATGCTGAGGGAATTCCAGTATAGTTCAATGGGAGTATGGTGTGAACTGGAAGAGTCCTGGGTTAGGCTACTGCTGTTAACAAGCGTAAAACTTTGAGCAAATTTTAAAATCTGTCTGGACCTTAGTTTCCAAGTCTGGAAACTGTGGATCCTCTGCCTCATCATAGGGATGCTATCATGATACATAGTAGCTTCCTCATTTGTAAAATGAGTTTTTTATTAGAATAGTTCTTAACTTGGGGATGGTCCATGGATTCCCTTGAAATGATGCTAATTTTTGCATGTATTTCATATGTACATCTTTCTGGATATGGGGGCCATAGCTTTTGTAGATTCTCAAATGGGTGAGTGACCCAAAGAAGGCTGAGGAACACTGGATTTAAGAATCTTTAACAGGGAAGCGGCTGTGGCTCAATCAGTAGGGCTCCCGTTTACCATATGGGTGACCTGGTGAAGGCAAGCCCGCCTGTACGGCGTGGTTAGCTGACCCAGCGAGCACAAGCAGCAAGGGGTGGGGTGGGTGGATAAATGAATAAATAAATAAAATCTTTAAAAAAAAAAAAGAATCTTTAACATTCTTTCTAAAAATTCTAATTCCATTCTCCCTCTCTTTGAATAATAGATATGAAAGCACTTTGAAAGAGCGCTAAACAAATGCAAAGTATCATTCTCCATCTCCCTTTATGGGTCTGGTCTATGTAAAAGTCATGGCCATACTTGAAATGCGATATTATATTAGTTGCATGGGTTATTGAATAAACATATTGCCTGAGGGAATTGCTCAAATACAAAGTTCAGTATTAGACCCCTTGGAGAATTAGAGTGTCACAAAGACTCAGAAAAAGTAGAAAGAAATGAAACCTAGGTGAGGTTGGGAAAAGATTTAATATAGTTCCAGTGTAGTTTAGTGGGCAAGCTTCAAACAGTAATTAAACTAGTATGAAGCTATTGACCTAGTTCTAGTCTGGGTTAACACTTAGAGCTAAAGCAAGGAATTCTCCTTTCAAAGGAGGCAAATTCCACTATTAAGAGCTTCCTGATCATGAAGAGGGGTAGGGAGACATTCAGCTAGAATATTCTTAAGCGTGGTGAACAAAATCTACTGCATAGGAAGAATGTTTTTAATCTAAAAATAATTGACATGGGGTCTCAGTTTATCTCTTCCTTTCTAGATTTGTATCAGAATGGAGTGAAAAGACCACTTGGTTCTAGAACTTGTTCTCTTTCTTATTAAGTGTGAGTCAGAGTTCCTAGATAGAAGGCAGGGATTGGATCATACACATTTTTATATCCACAGCTCTATGCAGGTAGCAATAAAGTTTATACATTGAATGTCTTCGGGCTAGTTACTTTCTCTAAGCAAAGTTTCCTCTATTGTTGGAAGGGTTATAATAATAACTAAAAATACTACTACAACTAGCCACCATTTATAGAGTGAGTGTACTCTATACCAAATGCTTTATATATGTTATTTTGTCCTAATCTCACAACAACCCTGGGAAATATTATCCTCGTTATATGTGATAGAATCACCTATTATAAAGATGAGGATTCTGAAGTTCACAGAACATAAGAGACTTACTTAAGATCATGATCACCTTACATGTTTGTTGAGAAGGTGAAATTATGTAATGTACCTGATAGGCTTTGAAAGCTATTACGGCTCATAGATGTAAGACTGCTGCTGTTCTTTTGCCTATTGTTCCTTTTGTCAGCTGCTCTAGCTTCAAAGAGTTTACTTTATTGACAGCTTCCCCATAGACCAAGAGGGTGCTTTGCTAGAAGGTTTAAGGCATGTTGTGTCCCAGAAATTCAGATTTGGTGGTGACAGGAAATGGTGGCTTCAGGGTCACTTTTGATTGGGTTGGATATATCACCAAGTGGCTGCTGCTGGGAGCAGAGAGAGGGTGTAAAGAGGAATTGTGAATGTTTGGTGAATAATACCCTTTGTAAATGTTCTGCCTGGACCTTCTCCCAACCCCTCAATATTAAAATAGGTTAGGGCTTTGATTAAGATCACACAATTCAAGATGTTCTGATTTAAGGCTAAGATTCAAGGTTGAAGGATCAGCCTTAACACATGAGTGCAAAACAGTAATCTCTGTGGGAAAAAGACCATGAGTTTACTCTGAATCCTTGGTTTCTGTGGAGCTAAAATTCACAAGCATTATAATAGACAAAGTAAAAATAGATTAACATGTCAGAACATAACAAAGATGGGCTTATAAGTATAGAATAAGCAATCTCCCAATTTTGTCATTGGAGGAGTGGTAAAGTAAGTTAGAGGAGAATTGCTGATAACTAGAGGAGTTCTTTTATTTCTGAAAACTGTATGTACTTTTGGTCTTTAAAAATACCATTTTATTGGGAAATTTGATTTTGTGCAATGTTTCTACTTAATAAATTTAATGGGAGACCTGATAGAGGAGTTTGATCATTTGTTGCACATGTACACATTCAGTAATAATGATGAAAGATTTGTTGGTTGTCCATTTTATCTGAGGGAGAGATGAGCCACACCATAAGAGAGGGTGGGGAATCTGGGCTCAGTGCCCAGGATTTTTCTTTGCTATTTGGATCACTGTGTTGCTAGAATATTTAATTAATCCCACTCTTGGAGTAATGCTTATTGTTACTTAACTATATTATATATATATTATATATAATATTTCTTCAATAAAATTTAGATTTAAAAGCCTCCAAATGATGTATGTTTGAGTCTTTAGTGGAACCTGACTAAAGGAATTTCAGATAATGTATAGGCTTAATAGTAAGAATTTTTTTTTATTCATGTAGAAGGAAGTTTAGGATTATAAAATGAAACATAAGGAATTAGCATGATATTTGGGGTAGGCTTGTACCAATTCTTGCTATATAGTTAAAAAAATTATTTTTTGTTAAATATTTGGCCCTTTTACTGTTTCTCTAGTGAAGGCTTTCCCTGAAGTTCTTTAAGAGAGTTCTTTTTGGAGTACAGTTTAGCCATAGTTAGACCATCAGGGGATTTTCTGATAATTCTCTTTTGAGTAATTCAATACATGGTATGATTTTCTCTCACTATTGAACCGATGCCTCAGCAAAGGGTTAGAGGAATTCTGCTGTTTGTAGCGAAAATCTTGTGCCAAGAGCATTAACCTTGAAGTTCTATACACTTTGTAGGTCAGGCAATTACCACAGTTATCCTATTTACTTATTTAAGGATGTGGCAAGGAGAGCCTCCAAATATGGACTGATAAATGTGAGTGGAGGAAAAAAATCAATTTCTTTTTTTGAAAGGATAGATCCAGAATTGTAATGATGGAAATAATTCTAAGATTCAGTTAAAATGTCTCTGGAACAGGTCAGAAGAGACAAATGGCCCAACATATTGGAGTGTGCCTGTGCGGTCAAGAGGATAGAATATCTGAAATGACACAGTACTTAAGAATTCAACAAAATCCAGTGGTGTTCAAACTTTATAAAGCCTTAAATCCCTTTATTCAAAATCTAATATACTTAATATGTAAAACAGATTTAAGGGAAGTTATTCTCCTTGAAGGCAAAAGGGTCGCACCTGCTCATACACTTCCCCTTCTTCCTTCCTTCTTCGCCCAGTTTGAAAATCACTCATCTAACCCAATGCTTTCATTTGACATATAAGAACAGTCATTTCCAAGAAGAGTGAACTGGATCGTCCAAGGCTGTATAACTGAGAGGTGTCAGCGCTGATTCTCAGAGCACCGGTCTGCTGATGTTCCATGCTTTCTACCTCAGACACGCTTTCTGCTTCCTGCTTGGAGTTCTGGGAGGAGAGCAACCCTCTCTATTAGAATTCTAGGAAAAAGTAGTGTTCAAGAGTTGCAAAGACAAGTGGGGAATATGAGTCACAAATGCTATTGTCTCAGACCCAGAGATCAACTATTCACAGGACAAGTAGTTATTGATTGTTTATTATGTGCAAGGCATGGTTTGAGGCTACAGAAAAAGAGCAGAATTCCAGAATGGAGGAAGAAATTATACCTTTACTATTCTTTGTCCTGATATTTTATCCTTAAAAACATTAACAGAACGATAATCTGGAGAATTACAATCATACATTCGCCGTAGTGATTATGAGCATAGATTCTGGAATCAGGATGCTTGGTTTTGAAGTCTGGCCCTGCCACTCACTTTGGGCAAATTCCTCAACTTTTCAGTGCCTCAGCTTCCTCATCTGTAAAGTAGGAATAGTAATATTACCTACCTCATAGAATGGTTGTGAGGATTAAATGAATATTATGTATATATATATTATTTAGAAAAGTGCCTGACACATAGTAAGTGCTATGTAAGTCTTAGCAATTATTATTATTATATATTTACATATATGTGTATTATATATTATGTAACTCATAGTGACAATTCAAGGATCTTCTTTAAATCAGTGTTTTGGCTTTGTATTTATGTATATTGTTAAACAAATCTTATGGAAATTATATTGTGCATACTATCATTATCAAAATACTGTGAATTCATTTGCTAATATTCATTTCTTATTTTAGGAAATGCTATGTTTAACTTCTATATACTCTAAGTTTAGTGATAGTTCTTACAGTATATATATATATGATATACACCGCATAATATACCTCACTCACTCATCATGCCTAATATGTTTTGCATACCTCAAAATGGGAATCTTAATGCTCAGAAATATGTGGCACTCACCTGTGGAAGTCTTATGTCATTACTTATTCTTTTTTATTTTTTAAAAAGATTTATTTATTTATTCCCCCCCCCCATTGTTTTGTGCTCGCTGCCTGCCCTCTGTGTCCATTTGCTGTGTGTTCTTCTGTGTTTGCTTGTCTTCTCTTTAGGCAGCATTGGGCACTGATCCTGGGACCTTCCAGAGTGGGAGAGAGGGGCTCAATCTCTTGCAACACCTCAGCTCCCTGGTCTGCTGCATCTCTTGTTGTCTCTCCTCTGTGTATCTTTTTGTTGCATCATCTTGCTGCACCAGCTCTCCACTTGGGCCAGCACTCTTGCTGGGGCCAGCACTCTGCATGGACCAGCTCGCCTTCACCAGAAGTCCCTGGGAATCGAACCCTGGACCTCGTATACGGTAGGCAGGAACCCAATTGCTTAAGCCACATACACTTCCTCACTTATTCTTTTCAATACATATCTTATCTCCTCAGGCAAAAAGTGAGACTTTGGGCAGAGACAATGTTACTATGGTCTATTCCTGCACCTTGCACATAGAAGGCAATCAACAGATGTTTGCCATGTGTTTTTGTCATGAATTCTACTGTTGATGGCAACATCTTTTCAATTTTAGCTTTTCTTTTCTAGTTTTAAATTGTCAGCCTAATTATAATATGTTTTGTACTAATTTTTCTTTGTTCCACTGAAACTAAGGTTCATAAATTTGTTGAACCATGAATAAAATAAAAAACTAGCACATGTAGGTAGGAGCCATATGTATTGCTTTAATGAATAGTCATGGTAACATATGGAGGAGGACTGCCTGATTAATTATTGTGTTTGATGGAGTAGCTGCCTGCCTGCACGAGTCAGTCCAGGGGCCAATTTATAGTGGCAAAATCCTGTGATGGGTGGTCTCACCGACAAACAAAGTAAATAAATGAACCAAGTTGTTTCAGTCGCCCAGATAATTTGCCAATTTAGCATGAAAATATTATCTTGCTTCTTAACAAGGAGTTTTAGATACTTTTAGCAAGTATGGATAGTCCCATGGTGAAATCCCACTTACATGTGTTTTCAGAAATTAAAAACTTTATTCAACATATATGGACAAAATATTTTTGTTTCTTCAGAGTCTGTCATGTGAATTGTGAGTCATGTTCATAGACATTCAGATGAACAGAGGTGTTTGTTTAGACTACTTTTAATAATAAAAGTAATGTGTACTCAGGTAAACAAATTAAAACCCCTCAGAAGGATACAAAGTGAAGATAAAGGTCCTCTTCCTGCCACCTCTAACTTCCTAGTGCTTCTTGGATATTCTTTCATATGTTTTAATGTATTTATACATGCAGAACTGTATTTGTTTTATTTCCTTAGCAATGTATTATAGATCTCTAGCCATATCAGAGCATATATATCTACCTCATTAAAATAATTGTGCACTATTCTTCTTTATGAATGTATGATAATTTAACGACTTCTCTATTAGGAACACATTACTATTACCATCAATGCTGCTATGATCATCCTTTAAATAATGTCTTTGCACACTGGTGTGATTTATCTGTGGGATAAATTTCTTGACGTGGAATTGGGCAAAAAGTGTGCATTAGAAATTTTGATACATATTGGCAAACTGCCCCTTCAAAATAATATATGAGAGTATGTTTCCTTATTTGGCGTTTTTCTGTAAGTTTTTTTGAAAAAGAATTTTAACTTCTAATAGATACTGGCTATTTTTCCTGTTTGTTTGTTATCATTTCTGGGAACTACCCACATTTCTTTGGAGAACCATCTCTCCCCCTGGGGCTCTCACATGGGGTAGACCTTGTGGCTCAGTCCTGGCCATCAGAGTACTAGAGTAACAGGATTGACTCAGAAGTGGACTCATGGCCTAAGTTGTTCCAATACCCTGGACATGTATGGAAGCCACCAGGAGGAATCACTCTTTTTTGCTGGACTAAAACCTGGGAGTATGTGGGTCTGGAGTTGCTAAGTGGAACATTGCCTTTTTGTGGCACCTAAGAACATTGCCAATATGGAGGAGAGTGAAGATGAGAGATGAAGACAGATGGTGCTTCCAGATCAAGTTAAGACAAAAGGAAAATCCACCTCTGGATTTTTCAGTTGTGTGGGTTAATAAATTCCACTTTTTGTTTAATCTGGTTTGAGTTGGGATTTTGATCACTTGCAATCTAAAAAGCCCTATTGGCTGTTATACTTCTTTCCTCTTGCCCAATATCCTAGGAATTTTAAGAAGTTTTATTAATAATTCCTTTTCGTTGAGCACCTGTTATGTGTCAGATACTGATGCCTTATATGCTTTATCTCAATCCTCACAGCAATCCTAGAAAGAGGTGTCATTATCCTTACTTCTCAGAGGAGGGGAAAGAAGAACTTAAGTAAATTGTCAAGGTTAGATAGCTGGTAAGTAGTGAAGACAGAATCCAAATATAGATTTTCATGGCCCCATACTCATCTTTTTCCTTTCTGTTACATTTGTACCAAGTATTAGAAATTAGAAGCTTGAAGATATGCAACATTAGTGCTATAGGCTATTATTTTAGTATTTTATTGAATGATGCTTTATATATTTCAAAGAAAATTTTATACATTAAAATATATCCATGGGAAGCAGATGTGGCTCAAGTGATTGGGCTTCCGCGTACCACATGGGAAATCCTGGGTTTGGTTCCTGGTGCCTCCTAAAGAGAAGACGAGCAGACACAGAGAGCACACAGCAAATGGACACAGAGAGCATCCAGTGGCCTCAAACAAAGAGGGGAGGGGGATAAATAAAGAAAAGAAATCTTTAAAAAAATGTATGTATATATCTTTGGGAAGAGGATGTGGCTCAACCAGTTGTGTGCCTGCCTACTACCCGGAAGGTCCCAGGTTCAGGTCCTGGTGTCTCCTAAAGAAGATGAGCAGACGCCGCACCCACTGCAACAAGCTAGACCCCGCACCACAGTGTGCCACCTCAAGGAGCAGATGCCACAAGCCAGCAGACGCCGCAGCCCACGGGGAGCAAATGTGGCTTAGGCCATGAGGAAGGAGAGGGGAGGGGAGGGGAAGGAGGGTGGAAAGTAAATAAATAAATCTTAAAAAAAAAAAAAAAAAAATATATATATATATATATATATATCCAGATCCCTAAGATCTGTTTATTTTCTTCAAGTACAGTGCAATGTCTGCAATTTATTAGCTGTGTAGTGAATCATGAAGTCTGTTAAGCCTGATAGGACCAAATGTCATACTGTTTCCAGACTAAGTTAATGTTAAGAAAGTAATTCATGCTATCTGGCCAAAAGGATACTTTTTCTTAGAAAAACTTGCTTAGTAATGTAGAATTAAAACTGCATTAGGCACTGATTGCTTACACTTAAAATTTAGAGAAAATAGTATATGCTTTTAAAAAAAGATAAAATCTAGGCATATTTGAAAGACAGTACACTGGCTCTTTTGCTTCAGTTTTCACCCCTAAATACATCCCCCTTAGCTAGCATTACTTCACCAGGCTAGTAGTAAATGTCTTCACTTCATTCTGAATTTGTTCCTATGGTGAGAAGTAAGTGGGACACTGCCTTGGTCAATAGAGCTGTTCATTATGCTTTCAAAGCTGTCCAAATTGACCTGCTACATTTCAACTTTGATGCCGAGGATCCTTCTGCCTCAGAGTAATAGAATTCTAGATCTGGGATCTATCCCTTAGTATGGTATTTCCTAACGTGTTTTCTGTTGTACTCTTTTCCCCCTGGTTATTAATATCAGGGTTTAATGCTTTTTTTAAAAAAGTTAAGGCCTACAATGATATAATTAGAACTTGGCATAGTTCCATTCTTTGACTCTGCCTTCCATTGTGTGGTTTTATTCTTGGACAAGCTCTCCCCTTGGGCAAAAAGCTGCCAGCAGCTTCCAGGGCTACTTTCTTCCAAGTATGAATCCAGTGGAAAGGAATGAGAAACTTTATCCCAGCATTCCCAGCAAAAGTCTTGAGATTCACTCTGACTATTTTTCTGAGGTCATATGCCCACCCCCGAATCAATCATCACCCTCTGGGAATGCCATACTTAGGCCTCGCCTGGGTTGTGTGTCATGTTTAGAACCAGGGGGTGGGAGTTAACGCCACAGGACCTGCATGAACTAAGACTAGGAAAAGGGTGGATTCCTAAATGGAACTCAGAGGTGGTTGCCGGAAATAAGCCAACCAGTCAAAAACAACAAAAGCCTTTTTCATATTCACCTCGACTTTCTGAAGTTGGTGGATAGAGGATGCAAGATTTTCAAACATAGTTATCTATGGAACTCCTTTTTTTCCTTCCTGAGAATGTTGCCAATTCTACTCCAAAAGCTAATTCTGCTCCAACTACCTTATTTTTCAGATGGAGAAATTGAGTCTCAGAGTGATTAAGTGACTTGCCTGAGGTTTTGTAGATATTTACTTTATTAGAGAAAAGGCAGTCACTTTGCATTGTGGAGTCTGATTACCTGTTCATGAAATCTTGATTATTTTTTACTCAGGCATCTTTCTGCTTTTCGTGTAGACTCCATTGTTCTACAAACAGAAAAATACCTGAGAAGACCACAGGGATTCTGCACATTCATAAGTGCTTGGATTGTTTGCCTTCAAGTTTTAATGACTGTTGTCAGGATCTCTGTTCTCTTTGACCCCTTATATCCCCCCTCCCATTCTCTTTGACCCCTTATATCCCGCCCCCCCACCCAGCCCCTTTCTTGTTTTAACCTGTAGAGTCTGAACTGCTTGTACCCTGGCTAAGTTTGTATCTCTTTGTGTCGCAAATGATTGATATGCATTTGGAATCATCACTCTTCTCTCTCTGGGCCTCAATGTCCTTCATTTAAAAACTGAAGTGTTCTAACATCTGGTATAAATCTGTCTTTCCCATAGTTGCAATGGATTTGGATCCTCTGGTGTGTTAGTTCTATTTATTTGGGTTTCAACCTTCTCCATCTTGCCTTTCCATCTAGATTCATTGAATATATTTTAATATTCTTATTTTTTATTAACTTTAAAATTATAAAAAGCAACTCTGTTCCTTGTTGAGGTAAATGGTAACAAAACATAATAAAAACACAAGTTTTTTTTTTTTTTCATATAGCACACTCCCTGCATGCCAATCACAATGCCCTGCCTATTAACAATTTGGTATAGAACTCATCATATATATATATTGTCTATTAATATTTCTTTTCCTCTATCATTTCCCGATTCTCCCTTTGGGTTCTTCTATTTCTTATTTAGATCTATTGAATTTGTTGTTTGTTGTATCTACCTGTTGATTCAGTCCTTTGGCCCCACATCTTGCTTTACACAGTAGTTTTTGAAATGTTCAGGTTCTTGCCAACTTACTTGGTTTTAGCCCAGTGTTTTACTTGGCCCTCATTTTGCCAGGGTTCTTAGCTTTAACTTGAGTGCTATCTTCCAGAATCTACTTGGTTTTGGCCTGCTTCTGCTGTTGTTCCCTGGTTTCCCAGTGCAGGGAATAAGAATGTGGTGCCTAGAGTCAGGCTCCTGCTTCACATCATAGCTCCACCACTTAGTGATTGAGTGACCTTGGTCAAATTACTTAACTTCTTCATACTTCAATTTCCATCTTTGTAAAAAGGCACAATAATATTAGAAACTGTCTTATAGTTCTTGTTAATATTAAAGGGGTTTTACATGTAATATTTTTAAATCTCATCACAACTTCTAACTCTACTTTAGGTCTTGGCATTTGGTAGGTTCTTAAAGCTGTCAATTCTTTTTGCAAAGCACTCCACATTAGAAAATTGTATAGTCCACTTTAGAAGATAGAAAAACAATGAAGCTCTGACATCAAGAAAAGATTACAATCCATACAAAGAAACAAGAAGATATGGCCCAAAGGATCAAGCTAAGCCTCCAGATGACATAAAGGAGTTGATACAACTAATCATAGATGTTCAAACGAATCTCCTTAATAAATTCAGTGATATGGCTAAAGAGATTATGGATATTAAGAAGACACTAGGTAAGCACAAAGAAGAATTTGAAAGCATACATAGAAGAATAGTAGATCTCATGGGAATGAAAGCCACAATAAATGAAATAAAAAATACACTGGAGGCATATACTAGCAGATTTGAAGAGGAAGAAGAAACGATCAGTGAGCTTGAAGACATGGCCTCCAAAATGAACATACAAAAGAACAGATAAAGAAAAGAATGGAAAAAATTGAACATCAACTAAATGATGGCAAGGGATGTACAAACATGTGTGTCGTGGGTGTCCCAGAAGGAAAAGAGAAGGGAAAAGGGGCAGAAGGAATATTTGATGAAATAATGGTAGAAAATTTCCCAACTCTATTGAAGGACACAGTTATCTGTGTCCAAGAAGCACAATGTACTCCCATCCAAATAAATCCAAATAGACATACTCCAAACATATAGTAATCAGAATGTCAAATGCCAAAGACAAAGAGAGAGTCTTCAAAGCAGCAAGAGAAAAGCAATGCATCACATACGGGGGATGCCCAATAATATTAAGTGTGGATTTCTCATCAGAAACCATGGAGGCAAGAAGGCAGTGGTATGATATATTTAAGATACTGCAGGAGATAAACTGCCAGCCAAGAATCTTATATCTGGCAAGACTGTCTTTCAAACATGAGGGTGAGTTTAGAATATTCACAGATAAACAGAAACTGAGAAAGTCTGTAACCAAAAGACTAGCTTTCAGGAAATACTAAAGGGAGTGCTACAGTCTGAAAAGAAAAGACAGGTGAGAAAGGCTTGGAAGAGAGTCTAGAAATGAAGATTTTATCAGTGAAAGTAACTAAAAGTGTAAAAAGAGTGGTAAAAATAAGATATGACAGATAAAGCCCAAAGGTCAAAATGAGTGAAGTAAGAACTGCCTTTACAATGAATAACATTGAATGTTAATGGATTAAATTCCCCAATCAAAAGACACAGACTGGTGGAATGGATGAGAAAATATGAGCCATGTATATGCTGTTTACAAGAGACTCACCTTAGACCCAAGGATACAAATAGATTGAAAGTGAAAGGCTGGAAAATATTCCACACATGCAGTAACTAAAAAAAAAGTTGGAGTAGCTATACTTATATTGGATGAGATAGACTTTAAAAGCAAAACTGTTATTAGAGATAAGGAAGGGTATTCTATATTAAAAAGAGGAATCTCACCAGGAAGAAATAACAATCATAAATGTATATGCACCTAACCAGGATGCCACAAATTACATGAGGCAAAACTGAAGGGAGAAATAGATGTCTCTACAGTAATAGTTGGAGACTTCAATACACCACTCTCAGCATTGGATAGAACATCTGGGCAGAGGGTCAATAAAGAAACAGAGAGCTTGAATAATATGATAAATGGACTAAACTTAATAGGCATATACAGAACATTGCCCCTCCCCACCCCCACGCAAACAGGGGGATATACATTCTTCTCAAGTGCTCATGGATCTTTCTCCAGGATAGACCATATGTTGGGTCACAAAGCAGATCTCAATAAGTTCAACATGATCAATATTATACAAAGCACTTCTCTGATCATAATGGAATAAAGTTGGAAATCAACAAGAGGCAGAAAAAGGGAAAATTCACAAATATATGGAGATTATGCAGCACATTCTTAAACAGCAGTTGGTAAAGATGAAATTGTGAGAGAGATCAATAAATATCTTGAGACAAATGAAAATGAGAACATAACATATCAGAACCTGTGGGATGCAACAAAGGCAATGCTGAGAGGGAAATTTATAGCCCTCAATGCTTACATTAAAAAAGAATAAAGGGCTAAGATTAATGACTTAACTACACAAGTGGAGGAACTAGAAAAAGAACAGCAAACTATTCCCAAAGCAAGCAGAAGGAAAGAAAGAACAAAGATTGGAGGAGAAATAAAAGAAATTGAGAACAAAACAAACAAACAAACAAACAAAAAAAAAAACCCAGAAAAAATCAACAAAACCGAAAGTTTGTTCTTCAAGAAGACTAACAAAATCGGCAAACCCTTAGATAGACTGACAAAGAAAAAAGGAGAGAAAATGTAAATAAAGAAAATCAGAAACAAAATGGGAACGGTACTACTGATTCCACAGAAATAAAAGAGATCATAAAAGGATACAATGAACAACTGTATGCCAACAAATTAGAAAATGTAGATGAAATGGAAAAAATCCTAGGAACATATAAACAACCTACACTGGCCCTAGAAGAAACAGAAGACCTCAACAAACCAATCACAAACAAAAATATTGAAACAGTCATCAAACAACACCCCAAAAATGAAAAGATGGCTTCACAGGGGAATTCCACCAAGCATTCAAAGAAAATTTAATACCAATCTTACTCAAACTCTTCCAAAAAGTTGAACAGGAAGGAATAATACCAAACTCATTCTATGAAGCCAATATCACTCCAATACCAAAGCTAGCTAAAGATATTACAGAAAAAGAAAATTACAGGTTCCTTTCCCTAATGAATACATATGCAAAAATTCCCAACAAAATACTTGCTAATTGAAACCAACAATACTTTAAAAGAATTATTCATCATGATCACGTGGGTTATACCAGGCATGCAAGGGTGATTCAACACAAGAAAATCAATCAGTGTAATACATCACATTAATAAATCAAAGAAGAAAAATCACATGATCATCTTGATTGACACAGAAAAGGCATTTTACAAAATATAGCCATCCTTTCTTAATAAAAATACTACAAAAGATAGGAATTGAAGGAAACTTTCTCAACATGATAAAGGGTATATATGAAAACATCACAGCTAACATTTTTTTTTTTTTTTTTTAAGATTTTATTTATTTATTCATTTATCCCCCCCTTGCTGCTTGTGCTCGCTGGGTCAGCTAACCACGCCGTGCGGGCAGGCTTGCCTTCACCAGGAGGCCCCGGGAACCGAACCCGGGGCCTCCCATATGGTAAGCGGGAGCCCTACTGATTGAGCCACAGCCGCTTCCCCACAGCTAACATTGTACTCAATTGTGAAAGACTGAAAGCTTTCCAATTGAGATTGGGAACAAGACAAGGATGTCCACTGTCACCACAGTTGTTCAATATAGTGCTAGAGGTTCTAGCTAGAGCAATCAGGCAAGAAAAAGAAATAAAAGGCATACAAATTGGACACTTTTTTTTGTAAATGATATGATCCTATAACTAGAAAGTCCCCAAAAATCTACAACAAATCTACTAGAGCTAATAAATTCAGCAGAGTGGCAGGATTCAAGATTAATATGCAAAAATCAGTAGTGTTGGGAGCAGATGGCTTAAGTGATTGAGCACCTGCTTCCCACATGGGAGGTTCTAGGTTCTTTTCCTGGTCCTTCCTAAAAACAAAACAAAACAAAACAAAAAAACAAACAACAAGTAAACAAA
Source organism: Tolypeutes matacus (assembly GCA_026826555.1). NCBI lineage: Eukaryota > Metazoa > Chordata > Mammalia > Cingulata > Chlamyphoridae > Tolypeutes > Tolypeutes matacus. The sequence goes on along the minus strand of JAKSZT010053883.1, from coordinate 60,260,103 downwards.
CCAAGAAACCAACTCAGGGGAGCAGATGTGGCTCAGTGGTTGAGTGCCAGCTTCCCACGCATGAGATCCTGGTTCAATCCCTGGCCCCGGTACCTCAAAAACAAACAAACAAAAAATCAGTAGTGTTCCTATAAACTAGTAATGAGCAATCTGAGGAGGAAGTCAGGGGAAAAAAATCCATTTACAATAGCGAATAAAAGAATCAAATATTTAGGAATAAACTTAACCAAGGATGTAAAGCATTTGTATTCAGGAAACTGCAATGCATTGATAAAAGAAATCAAAGACCTATATAAATGGAAGAACATTCCATGTTCATGGATTGGAAGACTGAAAATCATTAAGATTTCCATTCTACCCAAATTCCTTACAGATTCAATACAACCCTAATAAAAATTCCACCAGTCTTTTAAGAAGAAATGGAAAACACAATTATCAAATTTATTTGGAAGAGAAAGGGGCCCTGAATAGCCAGAAACATCTTAAAAAGGAAGAACGAAGTTGGAGGACTCTCACTTCCAGACTTCAAATCATAGTACCTAGCTACAGTGGTAAAAACAGCATAGTACTGGCAAAAAAGATAGATATATAAATCAAGGGAACTGAAATGATGGTTCAGAACCAGCCCCTCACATCTATGGTCAAGTGATTTTTGACAAGGCTGTCAAACCCACCCAGCTGGGCCAGAACAGTCTATTCAACAAATGGTACCAGGAAAACTGGATATCCATATCCAAAAGAAAGAAAGAGGACCCTTAGCTCACACTGTATACAAAACTTAATTCAGAATGGATCAAAGACCTAACTATAAAAGCTAGAACCATAAAGCTACTAGAAGAAAATGTAAGGAAACATCTTCAAGATCTGGTGGTAGATGGTGGATTCTTAAACTTTACACAGAAAGCACGAACAACAAAAGAAAAAATGGATAATTCGGACCTCCTTGAACTTAAACACTTTTGTGATTCAAAGGACTTTGTCAAGAAGATGAAAAGGCAGCCCACTTGTGGCAGTTTGAGATTATTTATGAATCCCCAAAAGAGAGATTATGTTTGTAAGCTAATCTATTCCTCTAGGTGTGATACCCTTTGATTTTATTAGATTCAGCTGAGATGTCTTTGATTAAATTATGTTAAGATTAGGGCATGACTCTGGTTGAGTCCCCGCCCCCTCAGTGAGCTGATATAAAAGGACACTCACTCAAGAAGACATACGGAAGAGGAGATAGGTCTGTCATGTTTGATCCTGGGGCCCTGGGGTGAGATGAGCCATTCACCTGAGAGTTTGCACCCGAAGAGAACAGAGCAGCTGAGCAGCTGATAAGGCCTAGAAAGAAATGAGCCCTATGCGAGACTGATATGGGAAGCCCTGAGAGATGAGCTCTATGGCAGCCTACAGCTGAGATTGGAAGAAATTGGGCCCATGGAGCCTTAAGAGGATGAAAGAAGGAGAGACCAGACAGATCACCTGCCATCTTGCTTCAACATGTGGCAACTGACTTGGTGAGAAAGCAGCCTTCAGTTGGACTCTTTAGGGCCTTTTAACTGTAAACTTTTACCCCAGATAAATACCCTTTATAAAAGCCAACAGATTTCTAGTACTTTGCATCAGCACCCCTTTGGCTGATTAATACACCATTCAATGGAAGAGAGTATTTGAAAACCACATATCCAATAAGGGCTTGATTTCCATGCTATATAAAGAGATCATACCACTCAGCAACAAAAGTGCAAGAAATTCAATTAAAAAATGGGCAAAATGTTAAAATAGACATTTCTCCAAAGAGGATATACAAATGGCAAAAAAGCACATGAAAAAAGATTCAATATCACTAGCTATTAGGGAAAAGAAAATCCAAACTACAATGAGATATCATCTCACACCTCATAGAATAGCCATTATTAAAAAAAAAAACCCAGAAAACAATAAGTTCTGGAGAGGATGTGGAGAACTAGGAACACTCCTTCACTGTTAGTGGGAATGTAAAATGGTCCAGCCTCTGTGGAAGACAGTTTGGCGGTTCCTCAGGAAGCTAAATATAGAACTGCTGTATAATCCAGTGATCTCTCTACTAGGAATATATCCAGAAGAACTGAAAACTGTGACATGAACAGACATTTGCACACCAATGTTCATAGTGGCCTTATTTACAATTGCCAAAATATGGAAACAACCCAAGTGTCCATCAACCGATGAATGGATAAACAAAATGCGGTATATACGTATGATGGAATACTATGCTGCAGTAAGAAGTGAAATTGGGAGACATGATAATATGGATGAACCTTGAAGACATTATGCTGAGTGAAATAAGTCAGACACAAAAGGACAAATATTCTATGGTCTCACTGATATGAACTAAATATAAAGAATAAATGCATGGAGTTAAAACCTAGAGTATTGATTACTAGGAATAGGATGAGGGCTGAGAAGTGGTACAGATGCTTATCATATGTAGAAGCTTTAATTAACTTGACTGTAAATTGTGGAAATGGATTGGTAACACATTATATTGAGTATAACTAACACAGCTGTTTTATAAATGGCATTGTGGCTGAAAGGGGGTAGTCTAGGAATATAAATGTCCATTGTAAGGAATTAATCTAGGAACTGAATAACATAGTGAACCCAGAGGTGGATGACAATTGTGGTTAATAGTACAAATACAAGAATGTTCTTCTCTGAACTAGAACTAATGTATGTTAATATTACAAGGTGGTAAGACTATGGAGATGCATGGGAAAAATACAATTAATGTAACCTATGGACTATAGTTAACAGCAATATTGTAATATTCTTTCATCAATGTCAAGGAAGTACCATATTAATAATAGGGAGTAAGAAAAAATATACCAAATGTATGCTATAGACCCTAATTAATGGCAATAGTCTGATGATGTTATTTCATAATCTGTAATGAATGTTCCACAACAATGTAATGTGTTGGTGGAAGGGTGTTGTATGGGAATTCTGCCCATTTGTATGATTGTTTTGTAAGTTCACAATTTGTCTAATTAAAAAAATATATTAAAAACAACAACAAAACAATGAGGCTCAAAGATGTTGAAGCAATTTGCTTAAAATCACATAAAGTGTAATTTATAGAGCCAGGATTCAAAATCAGAGTTTTGACTCTAAATCTCTTTTTTTCCCACTGCTTTCAGCAGTGTTGCCCCGTATCTTTATTGGGGGACTTTGATACTCTACTGATGCCTATGTAGCATTCTATCCTCTTACTTGGAAGATGGTTTGTTTTTTCTTAGGCATGTCTTAATGTGTTTTCCCTTCCAACCCATCCTCTTCCACAATTTAACTGGGAAACTCCCCCTTTTCCCCTGCTCCCCGTCTACCCAAGAGGACTAGACCTAACAGTAAGCCTGAAGTTTACTCTGATTTTGCATTCTTTGTTTTTCAGAGAAGAATGCTTAGTGGAAAGAGTTTTATTGACTTTGGACTTAAATGGGTCTAAATTGGGATTTTGGTTCTTTCTCTTAGTAGCTGTGTGTCTTGGCCAACTCAATTAATTTCCCTGAGCTACAGTTTCCTTATTTGCCAGGTGGGGATTATAATATTTAATAATATCTGCCCTACCTGGTAACTGTGACAACTGGAGGTAAAATACAGTAATTTTGTTAGTATAGTAGACCCTCAATAATGCATTATTATTATTAGTAGTAGTTATTTCAACTTTTGAGAGACCAAGATGTTAGAGGCCCTAGAGACTTGATATTATTTTGGGGGTTGATCTTTGAGAATACTGTCTTTAGATTGTGTTTTTGTGGGGAGGAGAGTAGCCTGGTGAGAAGGGCACAAGTTCTGGATTTAGATAGGCTGAGATTCAGATTTGGGTTGTGGCAATTACCTACTGTGCAAACAGGCAGGTTGTTTAACACCTTTGAGCTTTCAACCTCCTCATGTGAAAAACAGGGATAATAATACCAGTCTCAGAGAATTTTTAAGCATGGTGGTGATTTTAAAAATATTTGTTCTTTATAGGACGTTGTCTCAGAATGTCCCAATATTTGTCATATGTGCTGTATTCATTATTGTGCTTCCAGCACCTAGTGTTGCCATCACATAGAAGAAACTAAAAAAATATTTATTGAACTGAATGGGCCATTGAGTTGAACAGTACAAACACTTTACACCCAAAGTCTGATTGCTGGTATTTTCACTCTTCTGTATTAGAAACCCTGAAGAATAAAATGGTAAGGGAGTTATTATGCTGAGTGCAACGTCCAAGCCTAGGAACTAGTGATTAAGACCTCAAATTTCTTTCTGGCTCTCAACATGAGAGTCATGATTGTTTCCCCTGCGTCATCCTCCTGATGTGGCTTTTCATCTTACATTCTGGCTTTGCTCCAGGAGACGACACACTGCCTTATGCCAGCAATCTGGTGAAAGGTCATACCCGAATGGCCAATTTGGGAGGAGCTCACTTAACAGCGTGTGTGCTTAGATGGCATTCCTTAATGCTCTGCCTTGGTGGGGAAAAAATCAAGAAAGAAAAATTCCAACGGGCCCCCAAATTCAGATTTTTGGGCCATTAGTATAATTAGAAGGTTTTTTGCTCTGAATTGCTGTAACCAGGAGTGAGTAAGTTTCTATCATTCCCCCACCGAATAAAAATGGAATTGATGATGAATGGTTGTTAATAGAGTGATCTGGACTTATTCTTTCCAGCCTAGTGAGACTCATCCCAAGCTTTTACAGTTTCTTTAAATACAGTGTGAGAAACCTCAGTGTCCTCTGGAGGTTTTTGTAAATAGATGCCAGCCCAGTCTATGCCCTATAATTGCCCATCTTGACATACCTCTTGCAGACTCTCTGCTTGAACAAGGACAAATTGATTTGAAGATTCTCTTCTGCTGGAAATGCTGAATCTTTGGTGTGTTTTTTGTTGCTGCTAATTCAACTTCATCATTTTCCATGTTGCACCTGAATTTCTTGACATTTCTCCTTTTGTTGGACTTTTAAAAAAATTCACATGCATTATGTTTACTGAGATTGATTTACCCCAATACAATTCAGAGTACTTCTGCAAACATTTCCTAAGCACCTATTCTATACAAAGCATGCTGGGACTTTTTCAACATAAAGTTTTTAAGATTGCAGAGTCTAAAAGGGTAGGCAGCCATTAACAATATGTGACTGTTTAAATTTAAATTAATTAAAATTAGGTGAAATGAAAAAAATCACTCCCTCAATTGCACCAGCCATACTTCAAGCGCTCAACATAGCCACATATAGCTAGTGGCTACAGTATTAGCACAGATGTAGAACATTTCCATTACTATGGAAAGTTCTATATGACAGTGCTGCTATAGAATTTCAATTATTTAGAATTATAACTCATCAATTTCCTTTCATTTATAAGATAGTCAACAATTTGTATCTCTCAATAGGAGTTTATTTTTAAAATTCAAACTACATTTATTAAATTTTACTGTTAGACACCATGAGAAATACAAGGACAAATATAAGATGGTTCTTGTCCTCAAGGAATTTAAAATGTTTTGATGAAAATGGATACATAACACAACTACTGAAATTGCAAGGCAGGCTATGAAAAGTGATGTAATAGAGGTCAAGTCAAGGTATGTTGGGCTCATTCAAGGAAGTGACATTGGAATTGAGCCTTCTAGGAAGGAAAGGATATTAGGAGGGCAGAAAGTCATTCTGGATCATGTGGGAATAGCATGAGTGAAGACATGGAATAGGGAAAGTGGCTCAGTCTGAGGCAGGTAATGTAGCATAGAGACTGTCTCTGGGGACAAACTGCTTGGGTTCAAAAACCCAGCTTTGCCTCTTGTTAGCGAGTAAATTAACCTTTCAAAGCCCTGGTTTCTTCATCTGTAAAATGGTACCAATAACAGTAGCTACCTAAGGGTACATTCAGGAAGATTACATGAGATGATGTATTTAAAGTACAGTGCCTGGCTGGGAGCAGGCCACTATGGGGAGGATCTGGGGGAAAGGGGGATGGTTAGACTGAATGTGTCATTTGAGGGTCAGCTGGGGATATGTTCAGTTGCAAATAGCAGAGTCTCCAAATTTAGTGCCTGAAATAAGATAAAAAAATAATTTCCCTTTCTGTTAAAAATCTGGAGGTGAGCACTCCAGAGCTGGTATGGTGGCTCTGTTCCATGAAGTTCTTAGGAGCCCATTCCTCCTAGCTTTCTGCTTTGCCACCCCTAGGGTGTGGTCCTTGTCCTCATAGTCAGGATGGAACTTCAGCCATGACATTCACGCTCCAGTCATTAGGATGAAGTACACACCCGTTGTCTCTTAAGGTCACTAGGAGTTGCCACCTGACATTTCTGCTCGCATCTCCTTGGTCTGAACCTAGGCACATGGCCACACCTAGCTGCAGGAAACTGGGAAGCATCGTCTTTATTCTGGGTAGCTAGGTTTCCACCTAAAATCTTGATTATTAATGGTAGGAGGAGAAAATGAATATTGGAGGAAACTAGCAGTCTCTATTAAGAAAGACCAGACTGGGGCCAGATGATAGAGGTCTTGAACACATTCTAAGGAGTTCGTACTTTATTGCTTGCTCTCTGCAGAGCTATTGAAACTTAATGTCGAGAGTTAATGCAATTAGAATCTGTTTGTGGAAATGGACTCTGTCATGGTTTTTAGAAAGTAGTCTGTTACCTGCCTTCAACCTAGCAATACATACCCCAGGAGTACTCAGATTCTTTCGAGAACAGTTACTTTCAATATTTTGAAAACAACAACAACCACAACCATGTTTTCCCTCGTAATATTCCTGCGTTGTTGCCCATTGTCCCTTCTCTTTAAGGAAGGGAAAGGTAGCCTAAGGGGAGGGGATGTGAGAAGGCAACCCTTCCTCCTGACAGCTCTCTTTGGACTTCCTCCAGTGCAGCAGTGGCCGTCTAAAAGTGTGCTAAGAATGAAAATTTGTTCTTCTGTGGTGGGGGTAGAGGGAATTGGTACTTTTTTGATCAGGATACTGAGCTCTCTGAGCATGGTACCTCAGACACTGCGCTTACCACACTGCACTGGATTGTTGACTGGGTTCCCTACTAAATTCTAAGCAGCTCAAGAACAGAGTTCAGGTCATCTTGGAGTCTGTGTTCTCTGCAGTTAACACAGTGCCCTGGTGCATGGGATACAGAAGTTTACTAAGTGTCTGGATAAATGTTGAAGGTCTGAATGTGCTTCTTGAGAGTGTGCTGGCTTTTAAAGTAGCTGTACTAGAGCTTAAATCCTCATACTGTTGGTTATTGCTGAGCTTGTGGTAAAAGCGTTGTAGACAAAGGCTAAGAGAAAGACATGTGGTAGGTAAAGGCAGACTACATTGGACAATGAAACAATGGGCTTAGGGCCCAATAATATGTGTTAAATCCTGGAGATTGTCCTCTCTTTCCTTGCTTTGTCTATGCTAGGCACTGGTTTTGTGTCCTTATGTAGGAGTTGGGGGGGGGGTTAAAAAGATTTTTCAATCAACAAATATTTCCTGAGTTCCAACTATGTGTGAAGCATTATGGTAGGGACCATAATAAATAAATAAATAAATAAATAAATAAAAGAACCGATCTCAGCTTTCAAGGAATTTACAATCAACAAACACTGCTAGATCAACTCAAATATGGTTGATTAGGTTCCTACCCACAAGGTGCTTACAATATGACAAAATAAATAGACAAACAGAGCATTGCACATATTAGATCTATTGTCTGAAACTTTCTCAGGGCTAAATGTACACATCTTGGTTAAAATTGTGATGAAATTGCACATTTAAGATTTTTATAAAATCTGCACACAAACTCTAGTTAACTAGTATGTAAGATGTTTCCAGGGAGTTGGATATATTTCAGGTATGGCAGTGATATGATATGCAACCAGAAGTGAGAGAGAGGAGGAGGGAAAAAAGGCTTGATCATTCTGAGATGACATTAAATTATCTTTTGACACCAGCTGTATCTTTTTTATAACAGAAAATGGAAACAACTCTGTCCTTGACCTTCAAAAAGAAATTGACTTACCTAGCTTAACTATTCAAACAAACAACTGTGTACTCTCTTCAGTTCCTATGATGATTTTGATTTACTGTAAATGACTGAATTTAATGAACTAAATTATGCTATTTAAATGCATTTTGTGAATGGTATTGTAGTTTGTTACAAAGCATTATGTCTATGCTGAATTGTGCTGTAAATGATATGGTATGGAACATATGTGCTGTATTTATAATTTAACTGTTGCTGTGGAGTGCATTCTTAGATAGGACACACTGAAAAAGGAGTCTCTACTTACCTGGTGAAATGAAGGTGATATCTCAGCAAATCACTAGGTCTTTCTGACCTTGGCAGAATTACAGTGCTAATATTTTCACATGGATGAACTGTTCTTGAACAATTTCTCTAATGTATATGGCAAAATAGGCTTTCCATTAAAACTGGGTATATATGGTATATTTTCACTTTACATTTCTTCCCCCCTTCAACAAACATTTACTGCAGCCATTGCAAGGATAATTCCACCTCCATTAAAGTTCATGTTTTTTCCTGGCCCCTCAAATGTTAGAGATTATGGAATACAGGGATTTATCCTGGAGATATGCTGGTGGTCGCTAAAGGGACATGTATTAAACAGTACTCACCTTCTTTTCTTTTCTGAACAATTAAAGAAATAAAAAAAGAGTAAATACTGAGGCCGAAATGCTACTTTTGTTACTGATATAGGCTAAGTTGGCTTAGTATGAGAACCAAACGGGCTTTCTGAATGAATCCTGGCTTTAAGTACACTTACCCACTAGGTCCCAGGCTTCCTAACATGGAAGGAATTAGAACATGAAAGAGCAAAGAATTTGTACTTTCTGTGGACAGCCCCATCTCAAGAGAAAGAAGGATAGAGCTGAGTGGATTGTGCTCAGTTATTCTTTGCACAATTTACTATTTAGCTCAGAACGAGTAAGAGGTAAAGAGAGGCCAAGCTCTCTTCACAGGAAAGAAACATCAGGCATAAGCAAAACCAATAACAAGTGCAGTTTATTTTAGAAAGAGAATTAGTTCAACAGTTTGCTGCTAGAGAGAAATCTATAGGATTTGTTACACATGTATGATAAGGCTTCCATTTCCCCCCTCTGTGGGATATTTTCTATTATTTGATGGAGGATGAAGAGATAGCAGCTTTTAGGGGCAGCCACAATTATAGGGTCAGGGAAAATTGCTTGAAATTTAAGTGATCATTCTCAGTGGTTCAATGCCAGCCACTGTACTATACTGATGTAGCACAAGACTAAGAGTCAGGAGACTTTGGTTCTAGGAGAAATTTCATGATCATTAGCTCATTATGTGACAAGGCAAGTAATTTCAGTCTCATTTTCCCTTCCTAATGGGAGTTCATGGCTTATGCTACCTCATAAGGTTACCAGGAAGTACCTCAAGTGAAATCATGGATGTTAACACATTGAAATGTTTAAAATACCATACATAGGTCATTATTTTTATTCATTTCTGAATCTAATAGTTACCAAGGGTAGGCTTTCTTATTATTTAGCCATCCTTAGTTTTTTTCTCTTACCTAGGTATTTCTAGGGGCAGATAAGAAAGTTAGGGGTAATATCTGATTGTGATCTTACCCCCTTAAGAAAACATCTTTTCGAGTTACAGAACAGATTGAAGTGGGCATTGCACAAACAAGAAATGTTGATTTTTCCATAATGACTTAAAACATTCAGCAACTAGGTTTCATACCCAACCAATTCAGTTTTATTTTAATGATGTAACTGAAATAGAGGTTTTTTTTTTTTTTTTTTTTGTTTTTTGCTTGTTTTTGCTTTTGTTTGCAGGGAGTGGGGGATCAAATGTGTGAAAAATTAAGAGAAGAAATCTACAAAGGTCCGTCTCTAATTGGACTGCAAAAGAATATCATAAATAATGCAGACAACAGATGGAGAAAATTAAGATGGTAGGAGAGTTTTCTCAGTTTAATAAGATTACTTCAGAATTTAGCAACTTAGAGTTAGGTGTATGCAAATGACTAGACAGTTAAATTTTTTTTTTTTTTTTTTTTTTGTCAGTACTGGGGCCGGGGATTAAACCCAGGACCTCCTAAGTGGGAAGCCGGCATCTGCACTCAACCACTGAGTCACATTGGCTCCCCTGAGTTTTTTTTGCTTGTTTGCTTGTTGTTTGTTTTTAGTTTTTAGGAGGCACCGGGGAATGAACCCAGGACCTCCCATGTGGGAAACAGGCACTCAACTACTTGAGCCACATCCACTCCCCATAGACAGTCAATTTTGATGAGCTATTGCAAAAAGACTTAGTTCTCAACACTTTTCTATTCTATATTTGGAATTTTATTCAAAGTCATTTGCTTAACATGTTCTTGATAATATTATCTCTATATTTATTTTGAAAGCAGCAGTGAATGAATGATACAACTAATATTTTAAAATATTATAATGGCAAATACATTTAAAAAATTTGAAACTGGAGCTCATCTATTTGCTTCTTTCCTAGGATTATGACACTTAGAATGGCTTCATGAGCAGGGGTGATATGATTTTTTTAGCAGAAATGTGAACCTGTTTGGTAATACCATCTGCAAGGTGAATGCCTGAGCTGGTGTGTGAAGGTCATTGAAAACTAGAGAACTGCCCAGGACCTTCCCTTGTGAGTGGCCACCACAAATAGGTATCGGTGGGGCAAACAGAAATTAGTTATGATCATAGTATTTCCCACATCAGCAACATGAAATTGTAATGTCAGAGATTTTGCATTTCTCTGAATACCAGAAACAAAGAATTTTGTCTCATTATTCTAGGAAGGTAAATAGGCTTACATACTTCCAAGGTTAGACTTGGAGAAGCAAAGCCTGTCAAGCACTGCTAATTTTTGAGGCTGCACTTGCAGATGATGAAACCGAGACCAAGATTCAGTGATTTGTTCAATGTCACCCAAAAAGTTAGTGATGGAGCCAGGACTATCCTAGGTCTTTTCCTTTCAGTCTAGATAAAGGAGGTTCCTTGAATGACTACCAAAGTATTTAGGATTATGGAATCATATCATTTGAATGTTAGATGGTTCTTTAAATGTTATCTAATCAAGTCTCTCATCCAATACTTGAATCTAATCTACAAAATCTCTGCCAAATGATCAATCTGTTTATGTTCGCACACTTAAAGTGATGGGAAGTGTTTTTTTTTTTAGCTCATTGTCTGCTTGTTGTTTGCTCCTTGTTTGTTTTCTTTAGGAGGCACGGAACCAAACCTGGGACCTCCCATATGGGAGGTGAGTGCTCAACTGCTTGAGCCACATGTGCTCCAACTTGCCACATTTTGAGGCACCCCTTTGCCCTCTACCCCAATCTTTGTTTAGCTCAGACTATTATAAAAGTTAATATTATATTGGGCCTAATCTGTCTTCCTGCGACTTAAACTCATAGGTCTTAGTCCTATTTTCTGGTGATTTAAAAAATCATGCAGTTAGCTATGGGACTATATTATTGTTTACTCTCTGTGACAGTTTGAAGCTGGGTGGACCCCAGAAGATCATGTTCTTAGAGCTAATCCATTCCTGTGATGTGAAACTATTATAGGTGTGACCTTTTGATTAGGTACTTCAAGTTAAGGGCCTTTTGATTAATTACTTCAGTAAGGCATGATCCAGGTGGGTCTTTTTTTTTTTTTAAATTATCTTTTAAAGACACTTTAGATTACATAAATGCTACATAAAAAATATAAGAGATTCCCATATGCCCTACCCCCTTCCCCTCTACCAGGTGGGTCTTAATCCTCTTACTGGGGTCCATTATAAATGGGTATAAATATGGAGGGAGACACAGAAGTTGACAAAAAAAAAAAGCCACAGAAGTTTAGAGAGAAACCCACAGAAGCTGAGAGAAGAAGCCACAGAAACCGGGAAGCTGAAAGTGACGAGACTGGGAGGAGACGGGCGATGCTGCCATGTGCCTTCTCATTTGACAGAGGAGTCCAGGATCCTGACAGCCAGTCTTTGGGAATAGAGCATCACCTGATGCTTGACTTAGACATGTTTCTCAGCTTGGAACTGTAAGCTTATTTGTAAATAAACTCCCATTGTACAAGCCAATCCATTTCTGGTCTATTGTTTCCGGCAGCTTTTAGTAAACTAAAACACCCCTTTCATGTGTATTACCCATGTCTCCTTACTTTCCTAGTTCTTTATTTTAGTAGGACATGTTCAGATGTTCACTGGACCAAGCCTATCCATAAATATGACTATTACAAAAGTATTTCAACCCTGCAGCTAATTAAGCTGACCGTCTCCCTCTCCCCGTGGGGGCCTGGTGTGCAGTGGCTGCGGACAGCAGCCTCCTTGGTAGTGTACGCGGCCTGTTGCTTATACAGGTTGCCCTAAGGGACCTTGGAGACAGCCCTTGCCTGTTGATGGTCCTGTCTGACCTCGTGCCATCCCCAGTCTAGGCTCCAGACGGGTATGCGAGGTGCCTTTGGAAAGCCTCAGGGGACGGTGGCCTGGGTCCACATCGGCCAAGTCATCATGTCCATCCGCACCAAGCTTCAGAACAAGGAGCATGTGATTGAGGCGTTGTGCAGGGCCAAGTTCAAGTTCCCTGGCAGCCAGAAAATCCACATCTCCAAGAAGTGGGGCTTCACCAAGTTCAATGCTGACGAATTTGAAGACATGGTGGCCGAGAAGCGCCTCATCCCGGATGGCTGTGGGGTGAAATACATCCCCAATCGTGGCCCCTTGGACAAGTGGCGGGCCCTGCACTCATGAGGGCTTTGCCAGCACTGCCCTCACCCAACCTGTGCCCTCCAATAAATGACTTCCTGGCAAAAAAAAAAAAGAAAAAAAAAGAAAAAAAGTATTTCAAGTTTATTCTGTTAAATAGGCCTGAAAAAAATCTCAAAGAGGGGTAACAAAAGGGGAGCTAGAGTCTGTTATAATTTGTTTTGGCCAGCTGCTTGATTTCCTTATGCCCTTTGTAAATGCTGATTTTCACATGGGTCTTGGTATAACTAATATAATCTTTTTGGCCAGGTTGACCCAACCCATTATCTAAAATTCATTGTCTGATTTGTTATCTCTATTTATGTTTGTGATGCTAACATTTTCTAGTATCCATGGATAGTACTCAGCAAACTTTATAAAGTACTACCTTCCACCCAGCTCTGCCTTAATTAACGATTTCGTTTGGTGTATCTTGTTGTAAGCAAATTTGATACATAAAAACCAGATTTAGTCACAAAAAAGTCAGAACATGATTATTCATTCATAGAATTCTTTTAAGTAGTAAGTTCCTTATTACTTAAAGTGTTATTAGTCTTTTAAAAAAATTATATTTTGACCCAAAATCTCTGGAAGATTTCAATGAGATAAAACAAGATACAAATATTTGAAAACTCCGTGAGGGAGAATAGAATTACAGAAATAAACATGTAGATGAACAAATAGAAATGGGGAGGTGAAATTCAACACAAAAAGGTTATCTGACTATTCCCACATTTTTGAGCCATGAGCATGCTCCAAGCTTTGCAGTTTGAAGGTTGGTGGACCTTGTGGCTCAACCTAAGAAGTTTAAGCATCATTTGACCAATGAATCAAATATTCACATATTTGTGGAAAAGACAAGTTATCAGATGTACATGAGATTTTACTAGGATTATATCCAAACCATCTAATCAGAACAGAACCTTAATTAAAAGACCTCAACTGATGGGAAATGGATGTGGCTCAAGTGATTGGGCTCCCTTCTACCATATAGGAGGTCCAGGGTTTGATTCCATGGGCCTCCTGGTAAAGGCAAGTTGGCCCATGAGGAGTGCTGGCCTGCATGGAGTGCTGGCCCGAGTGGAGAGCTGGCACAGCAAGATGACCCAACAAAAAGAGACACAGAGGAGAGACAATAAGAGATGCAGCAGACCAGGGAGCTGAGGTGGTGCAAGAGATTAAGCACCTCTCACCCCAAAAGGTCCCCGGATCGTTTCCTGTTGCTACCTAAAGAGAAGACATGCAGACACAGAAGAACACACAACAAATGGACACAGAGAGCAGACAGTGAGCGCAAAAATATAGGGGGGTGTGGGGGTGTAGGGAGGCCGGGGGCGGGGCGCGGGCGCGCGGCCCCCGGGGGGGGGTGATGGAATGAGAAATAAATAAATAAATCTTAAAAAAAAAAAAAAAAAAGACCTCAACTGAGAAAATTCTACTCTTTTTGCTTTTATCCCATTCCAATGTCAGGAAATTTTTCCTTACGATCTAACCTGAGCTACTAGTTTGATTCTCATTGAAGAAAAAGTACAGTTGAGTTAATACCTTCTTTGTAAGGACTCTCTACACACACAGGCTCCATTTCTCTTTGGATTAAAAAGACTTGAACTAGTCTTACTGATCTTTTGAGGCTCTGATAAGTGGGTACAAGTGAATGAGATTCAATGAAGGCACAGAGGGGGTGCCCTCCAGCACTTGTTTGGTTTACGCTCCTGCCTCTGGTAATGGCTAGGGCTTAATATAGTATTTTATAGGACTATTTGGGGACATGATGATTAGGTAATCTTATAAAGGTAATAAGAATAAGAAACATTTCTTATAAAGTAAATAAGTAAAAATTAAAATTCATTATAAAAACTTCTGAAATATATCTTATATTCAGTGGGCAAAATTGACTGCAACAGGTTGAAAATTCCTCTTGAAAAATGTTATGAACTCATGAACAACAAAAGAAAATATAGATAAATTGGACTTCATCAAAATTTAAAGCTTTTGTACATCAAAGGACATAATCAAGAAAGTGAAAAGACAACGGACAAAAAGGGAGAAAATATTTGGAAATCACATATCTGACAAGGGCTTAATATCCAGAATATGTAAAGAACTGCAACGCAACAGAAAAAAAACTTAAAGATGGGCAAAGGACTTGAATAGACATTTCTCTGAAAAGATACAGAAATGGCCAAAAAGCACATGAAAAATGCTCAACATCATTAGTCATTAGGGTAGTGTAAATCATAACCACAACAAGGTAACAATCCATACCCATTAGGATGTCTAGTAATAAAAAATGGAATATAACAAGTGTTGGTGAGGTGTGGAGAAATTGGAACTCTCATGCATTACTGGTGGGAATGTAAAATGGTGCAGCTGCTGAGGAAACAGTTTGTCAGTTCAAAAAATTAAACATATAATTACCATATGACCTGGCAATTCCACTCTAAGGTATATACCCCAAAAGAATTGAAAACAGGGACTCAAGTGGATACTTGTACATCTATGTTCATAGAAGCATTATTCACAGTAGCCAAAAGGTGGAAACAACCCAAATGTCCATCAGCAGATGAATGGATAAACAAAATGTGGTATATCCATACCATGCGATATATTCAGCCATAGAAAAGAAGGAAGTTCTTATACATACTACAACACGGATGAAACTTGAAAACATGCGAAGTGAAATATTCTACTTATATATATGAAATATCTAGAATAAACTAATTCATAGAAACAAAGTAGATTTGAATTTACCAGGGGCTGAAAGAAAAGGGGATGAGGAGTTATTGCTTAATGGGTAAAGAGTTTCTGTTTTAGGTGATGAAAAAGTTTTAGTAATGGAGGGGGATAGTTATAATATTGTATAAGTAATTAATGCCACTGAATTGGACACTTCAAAATGGATAAAATGGCAAATTTTATGTTATTTTTGTGTTACCAGAATGAAAATAAATGCTATGGGCTAATGTCTTAGGAATCAAGCATAAGACTGACTGTATCAGGTCTGGAACAGTATATACATTATTATTTTTATTAAAAATTTTTTTTTGCTAGAGAAGTTGTTAGCTTACAAAACAATCATGCATAATGTGCAGAATTCCTATACATTACCCCTCCACCAACACTTGTTGTGGAACATTTTTTACAGATTATGAAAGAACATCATCAGACTATTACCACTAACTATGAGGACTAGATCTATTATTTTTTTGCTGAAGACATTTAAAATGCATCTAAAATGTATTTTAGATTATTTGATTTATGAAATGCCTTGGTCATGTTTCTTGGGTTTATAGTTTTTATCAAAATTTGAAAAATTTTTGGCCATTATTTATTCACACAGTTTTTTTCTTCCTATTATGGATTGAATTGTATCCCCCCAAAATATAAGTTCAAGTACTCACCCCCATCCCAGAATGTGATATTATTTGGAAATAGGATCTTTGAAGATGTTATTAGTTAAGATGAGGCCAAACTGGATTAGGGTGGGCCATTATCCAATATGACAGTTGTCCTTTTAAGATGGGGAGAATTGGACACAGTCAGCCAGAGAGAAGACGGGAGTGTATCAGACACAGAAACTGAGTTATGCCACGGATTGCTGGCAAGCCACACCAGAACCCTGCCGACTTCAGAGGAGGCATGGCCCTGCTGATGCCTTGCTTTCGGAATTCGGCCTTCAAAACTGTGAGACAATAAATCATTGCTTTCAAGCATCCACTTTGTGGTTCTTTGTTATGGCGGCCCCAGAAAACTAGGATACTTCCTCTCTCTCTTCTGGGACTCCAGTTACTCATATCAGGCTGCTTGAGGTTGATATTTTGCCCTTCTACCCTCTAATTTTGACATTCTACAGTATCAAACTACTGTTAATTCTATCCAGCGTACTATCCATCTTATACATTGTATTGTTCCTCTTTAGAAATTTGATTTTGGTCATTTTTGTATCTTCTATGTTTCTGCTTACCATGCTCATTCTTTCCTCTATCTCCCCTAGTGTACGATATGCAATTATAATAGCTGTTTTTCTTGTCTCCTAATTTATAATCTGTGAAATTTCTGTGTCTGTTTCTATTGATGGGTTTTTCTCCTTAAGTGTTAAAAGGTTTCTTAACTCTGGCTGTTGGGAATGTGTACTATTCCCAGCCCTGAGTGAGTTCCAGAAATTGTTCTAACTGTTCTTTTCTAGTGGTTCGTTTTCCTCGGGTAGTTTCCTCATATGAATGTGTTGATCAACACGCAGTTTGTGACTTGTTGATCTCCAGAGCTCTCTTTCTCTGTATCTTCCTCCTCTCTGGTACTCTAACCTGCAAATTCTAGCCATCTTGGCTTGCCCAAATTTTCAACTCTGTCTCCTCAGGTTGTCCACCTAGTTTTTCCACCCCCTGCTCTCAGGAATGATTGCCTTGTATTGCTTGTTGTCCAGTGTTTGAAAACTGTTATTTTATATATTTGTCTGTGTTTTTTTTTTTTTTTTTAGTTAAGCCATCATAACCAGCAACGGAATTCTAAAAGTAGTATATTTTAGGATCCTTCAGTGAGAAGAATTGTTCCCAAGTTCTATTAGCACAGCCTAAAAATGTTTAATACACAATATTTAAAGGCATTTATATAAACAATCAAAATCTTCCTTTGGGGAAATTAAAACAACAAAACTTGATTGCATATCATGATTTCGTATTTTGCAGATGTTAATATTTAATCATATGCAGAGCCATTTAGCTTAAGTGCATTAATGTAACTCATTTAAAAGAGGCCAGTAATTGTCCTATTAACTCCCAGTCTGGATGTTATCTGCTCTGCCCTGCTGGTAAGGCCAGAGGGGGACTCTTCTATTGGCACCCACAGATATTGCTCTGATCTGTTGAAAATCCTGTTAAAATCTAATTACTTAGGAGAATCAGCCAGGGAATATCTAATGAGCTCTAGGAAACCCACTAGAAGAAATTCCATGTTACTAATGAATGAAATGTCTTAGGTTTTTCAATTATATTGGTACCACATGAATGTAATTGCTGCCCTATAAAATATGACTCTTGTTTGTTGTTTTTAAATTGTGTGTCATAAATTTTTTTTGGTCATGTGAAAATAACTTAATTTCCCATTTCCCGTGGAGGAGAAATGATGGTGTAAAGCTTAAATAAGTATACTTCATTTCCTCACGAATATTTGACTCTTATTATCAAATGCTTAAAAAAAGTATGTACATTATTTAGTGAAACTACTACACAGGCATGAAAAATTTGATTAAAAGAATCTTGAATTTTTAATCTAGAATGAAAGCATGTTAATCAAGAACCTCTGAAAAGGCTCATTCCCTGAAGTCATCTTTAAAATATTGCCAAAAGATTTATTAAAAAAGAAAATTCATTTGTTGCACATATTTTGTAAATATATCTTTGAGAAACTTAGGTTGGTTTATGTTTTTCTCTCTCTTTAGCAATTAGCAATATCTTTTTTTTTCTATCCAACCTAACCAAAGTATTTCAACTTTGTTGACTTTCTATTTTGATTTATTTAGGAGTTTGTTTTATTAAAGTTGGATGGATGATACAGCATAATGATTAAGAGCGTGAACTTTGGAGTCTTATAGACTTCAGGTATTCAAATCCTGGCTTTTCTATTTACAACAAATTTCTTAAAGTCTCAGTTTCCATTTCTATAGAATGGGGATACTAATTAATATATACAGTACTGCGTAAAGTTGTGAGGATGAGTGAAATAAAGCATGTAAAGTGCTTAGCACAGTATCTTGCATGTGTAAGGGCTCAAGAGATGGTAGTTATTATTTTTGAAGACTAATTAAATTTTGGAATATGAAAGAATTGTGATATTTAAGATTCATTAAAAACTAATGTAGGGTGAATTTCTATTATCCTAATGTATTTCTATCACCATTTTCATATTAAATTTGTTAAAAAAATTAAAATGGGTCTATTTTTAGTAGCATGTCTATGGATTTCATTCCAAAGTTTATCAAGTTTTTAACCAAAGTGTCATTTTATAACATGGATTGATTTCAGCAAATGACACCAGAAACAAAATGTGGTTTGGTGATACATTACATAGAAAAATACCTGTCTTAATGATAAATTATGATTGGAATATTATATAATATTTTAATGATCAAGGAGAAAAAAGACTGTTACATATTATTTCAACAATTAACAATGTAACTATTATTTAAAATTATTATCTGGCCTATAGAACTCCAGCAGTTGAAATGCTTGAATTGAAAGTGCTTTTATTTTCAACTATTTGATAGCATGTTAAAATTAGATTTTCTCTTTTGCCTAATATATATAGATTAAAACACTTTTTAATCAGAATATGTTGAAGATGTACAGGTTGCCTTATAAAATGATTCTGTGCATTATAATTTGGCAAGGAAGTAAAATTATTATAGCAATATTTTCAATTTAAATAAACTTTTTAAAATTTAAAATTCCTTGCTCTTGTAATTAATTAATTCTTACAGCAACTTTATGAAGTAACCATACAGTAACTGTATTGCGGGCCGAAAAAGGAAACAGAATTTTTGTATAAATGCAAATCTGATTACATTTCCAATATAAAGGGAGGATCAGAACATGTGTGAAAACATACAAATTAGGATGTTTCAACAAAATATTATTTAAATGTTTAAAATAATTCGCTAATATTTGTTAGTTTAATACTTTATATGAATTTGATTTTCTTCTTGAAAAAAATCTGCCAGTTTGAGAAATAACAGTTCTATTTGGCAGGGGAAGATATTAGAATTAATGAATTTATGGCGACTTGCACTATTTGTTAAAAACTTTATAGATAATAAATAAGCACTGTGAACTTCTTTTATCTTGTAAGAATTATATATGGTACAGCCAAGGATCAAATACTAGCTAATTTGTTCATTCAACAAATATTTATTGAGGGCTTATTATTTGCCAGAATGGGGATGTAGTGTTGAACAAGACAGGCAGGGAAAAAGAATTAGCAGCTTCATTTTAACAGCTAATATTTTGCCATGATGTCAGTTCACGAAACTGTTCACTCATCCTAAAATTCTGCCAGAAAGCACATCGGTTGTTGATATTCGTCAATAAAAGTACTGTCTAAGACTGGCCTTGTTGGGAATTCATATCCCTAACTTAATCAAGTCAGCACATCTTTATTAAACCAATTCCTGTTGACAACAGAAAACAAATACTTCACTTTGACAATAGAAGTGAAAATAAAAAGAGGTAGCCCTATTTCTTTCCCTGTATCTTTCCAAGGTTAACCTCCTCCGCTTGGCAGACTTCAAGGTTCAAGGTTTAGTTTAAATGTCCGAATCTTGTATAGCACGTGATGCTACTCCACTTGCGGCTTCCACAATTTTGCATAACCCTATTGCATCATACCTTTCTGCTTATATGTATCTCCCACCAGACGATGGGAACTTCCTGAGAAAAGGGATTGAGTCTTATTTTTCTTTTAAACCTAGGACTAAGCACAATGCCTCACACATGGTAGGTGCTTGAGTCATCTTATTGGCATGATGTAATTTATAATGCTGTTATTCTATTGGTTTATATTCCTACCTCTGTTGTTGATCTCTTATGATAATCTGGCATAGAGTCAGGTTATAAGATCTCTGAATTTTCCTGTATAAAAATGTGTATTGTGTTTTCCAAAAGCCCTATAAAAAATGTACAGAGGATCGTGAGATACTAGTTCAAAGCATACTAGTTTGCTGATATTTGATCATTCTTTTGACCTGCAAAAATAGAAATTTCATATGATTTAATCCAATATTTTTCCCAAGGTGTTTTAACTTTACCAAAAATGTAATATCATTATCATAACTCCAAATATGTCAATTACATCACTGCTTATAGTTTTCTACCTTTCTATTTCACCTTGATTGCTGATTTTGGCCTTGCTTTCATCACTAAATGGTATTTTATTACCAAAAAATTAATTGCATAATATACCTGTCACTCCAAATACTAAATCCTAGAGTTCAGTAGGCTAGCTCTAGCAAGCAGTATTATTTGCCTTCTTTAAGGACATTTAGGCGTCAGGGGCTAGTGGGTAATGTATTTTCTTTCAATATTACAAAGTACATATAAAACTCATTTCATGATTTCTGACAAACTGGAAGACTTCATTAGTCTATAATATGAAAATTATTACTGTGTTTATTCTGCAAACTAAAATTCCAAGCTGTGATATATTCATTTCTGATTTATTCTGATAATAATCTTAAAATCTTCTCAAAGTTAGATGTGGAAAAGTGATATTTTCTCCAGAAATTTATTACTCTATCTCTGAAGAAAAGGAAATATTCCAAAAGTTATTTTTTTCTGGAAAGGCTACATATTATTATTTTTTTTTTCGCTTTTAAATACCCCCCCAAAAATAACTTATAGCTAAAGCCCCCTTAAATTAAAGCCCAAGCTGCTCTCTGTTTCACATCTTTTTAGGAAAAGCAACATAATTTAATTTGCCTAACGCAGGGCTTCTGAAGCTCTTATAGCTATTCATCAATTAATCCAGGAGCTCTGAGTGGGTAACTTCAACCAGAGATTCTCAAATTTGGGGCCTGTGACAAGGCTTTCAACAAAATGAGAAAAATAAGGACAATGTAAATTTTCCATAAAGCTAAATTTATTGAATTGAAAGGACTGTCCTCTCTTCTGAGTTTATGTCCTTTCTCTTTTTTATTTTTTGTTGTTAATATAGCCTACCATTTATGGAATTACATATTTTGCCCCCCAATGTTCTTATTTGTGAAAATAAACTGTTGACAATCCTATGTGACTCCCGCAAATATATTTTTCAAATGCTACTGATTCTTAAAATCGACAACTCTCAGAACCACTTATTAGTTTTATATACATCTTTTGTCACCTGTTAAATGGAGATGATGATCCTTATTTCGCTGGATTATTGTGATGATAAAATGAGATACATAGGGAAGCGGCTGTGGCTCAATCAGTAGGGCTCCCGTTTACCATATGGGAGGCCCCGGGTTCGGTTCCCGGGGCCTCCTGGTGAAGGCAAGCCCGCCCGCACGGCATGGTTAGCTGACCCAGCGAGCACAAGCAGCAAGGGGGGGATAAATGAATAAATAAATAAAAATCTTTGAAAAAAAAAAAAAAGAGATACATAGGTGGAAGTGCCTAGGACAGAACCTGACACTTTATGGTTGTTCTCAGCATTATTCCAATCTGAAACTCTGGTGTAATCTCTAGGGTCTCACCCAGTTTTCCTTTGTGGAAAGTGAAGATAATAAGTTCAGATTAGGATATTTCTTGGTACATAGTAGTGTCAATAAATATTTTTTAGTCTATAGGATATTAAAGTAGAGGAATTTGGTAGGCATTTGAGCATGAGGGCCGGGAGATCTAGAATGAGTTCTGGATTAGAAATCATTTGTGCATAGCTGGTCACTGAAGTCAGGAAAGTGTGAAGACAAGAGGAACTGGGACAGACTGCCATGAAGCCATGCTGCCTCCCAAAAAACAGGCAAAGGAAGCACAAAGTTTCACCCACAAAATTCTCATGTCCCTATAAATTTTGGGGCTTTCATCCTAGATTAAAGTTTGAAAGTTTTTGGACTGCCTTTGTTGACTCTTTAATTTCAGAGATAGGGCCTCTTTTCCTGTGAGGCCTCAGCCACTCTGGATAGTCTTGGCACTAGAAATAATCCTTTAGAGTGAAATAATATGCCAGAACTAAGGTTATTTAAGGGGTTCTTGAATCAAGTGGAGTTATTCCCTAAAAATAAATGTGGTCTTTGAAGAATGGGCACCCTATTAGTGAAGGATGCTTTTCCTGACAGAGTCTGCAGCTAGAGGGGAGATGCGCGTGGAAAGGTAAGGCAGAGAGACCCTAACTTAGCCAGCCAGAACTAATGAAGCCAGCCTGGCAATCAATGGGGTGACAGATGTTGCAGCTAGATCACTTGCATACCCAACAGAGATGTATGATTTTCTTACCCATGTGTAAAGGGCAGCCAGAAAGACCTTTGTGCAGCCTGGCCTTTGTTACCAGCTGTCTGGTTGTTGGTAGGACTTGTCTCTGTAAATGGTACACTCTCCATTTCATCCCAAGGGACACATTTACTCCATAAGCCCCATTCTCACGTGCTGGGTCAGTCTGTCCTCTTGAATAGTTCAAAGTTTTCTTGGCCTGATTTTAATTCCTGGATTTGTTCTTATTGGGAGTGGGCTTCAACTAAGCTATGAATTTGGCAAAATTCATTGTCCACAACCCTGGGATTCTTTCTGTGTCACTCTCTCCCTGGCTCTCTGGTGCCCTCTCCCTTTCAAGGGATCATAGATTGTACTTATACAGTTCCTGCCTTCAGGGAGATGAGGAAACAGTTTGATTAATCAATAAGTTATAATATTTATTATAAACGCAAGTCTCCCAGAGCCTTATCAAATTAATCTGCATTCTCACTCACCCTCTTCTTCTAGTTTCAGTGTAAAGGCTGTCTGTCCTCCAGCTTAAGGCTGCTCCTTAGTGCTCTGGATCTCACGTCCTCTCCTGCCTTATAGGCATTGCTTTGTCAAGGATCCTCTCTCTTGTACTTTCAGTCCCTTCCTCTCTGAGAATATCTGAGTTCTAACTTTGATTTTACCACTCGCTACTGTGCAACCTTGGGCAAATGCTTTCACCTCCCTGGGCCATAATTTTCTTGTGTGTAAAATGAAAGGATGGGACTGGAAGAGCTCTAAACTCCTTCCCATCACTAACTTTCTGATCTGAAGGTATAAACTCATGAGCCTTAGGTTTATCGTTGCATCCTCACATATTGACTGACCTGCATTAATGATAAATTATGATTGGAATATAATATCAGATTTTAATGATTCAGGAGAAAAAAAGACTTACATATGATTTCAACAATTAGCAAAATAACCATTATTTTAAATTATTAAAATAATTTAAAGAGGCTTATAAGACCCTGGTAATTGAACTACTTGAATTGATGGCACATCTCAGGTGCTCAGTGCTTTAATATTATATTCTAAGAATATCATCCTTCTTAGAAAGCAAAATGATTTTAATAACTCAGTTTACACTAAGATATTATTGATTTTTTTTTTTTTTTTACACATTTCCTCTTGTTAGTCGGAACTCTTCTTGTTGCTAGAGACTGAAACCAATTCAAACCATCTTAGCAAAAGGATTTTTCAGGGGAGTTGCTAGATGGTTCTAAGGACTCAGACAATATCATTAGGGCTCAGTATTTCTCTATTAATTAGGGCAGGCTAAATGCTGTTACAACCTCCAAATCTCAGTAGCTTACATGATGGAGGTTTATTTCTTGTGCACATAGTTGTTTAATGGGGATGTTGGGTAGGTTGTCCTCTGTGTGGTGATTTCAAGCTTCAAGCCCATTTCATCTTGTACTTTGCTACTTTCTGCAAGAGCCCTGGAGTCCTCCACTGGGCCCCCTACAACTGGCCAACAGAGAGGGGAAAGGAGGAAAGAGCATGGAGGAGCACTTCCATTAGCCAAGGTGTGGTCACATAGCTACAGTGATCTGCAAGGCAGGCAGGAATGTAGTCTGGCTATGTCCAGAGGAAAGAGAAACAGGGTTTAGTGAGCACATAGTGATCTCCACTGCACTCTATTCTCATCTCTTGGCTCTGTTGTCTCTCCTGTGCCATTTTTCACCAACGTCTCTGTAGTGGGAGCTAAAATGATGCAGGCAGTCACAGACGCAAATCCTCCTAACTTAGCAACTCCAGTGAAACAGACCATCTTTTTTATTAGCTCCAGCACCCTTAGACCACCACCCCAGCCCAGCACTGAAACTGGTGGAATGAGATACACTAGCGGCCAGACTTGGGCACTTACTCCTCTAGCATCGTCCCTACCCAAACTACATGAGCATGTTACCCCAGACAAAGGGCTCTGTAACAAAAACAACAACAAAAAACAGGCGGAAGTGTTGCTGCATAGGCAAAACCCAAGAGATGTATATTCTTGTCTTCCTAGGAATGGTGTTAATAAAAGCTTCAGTGCTCATGCCTTGAAAACTTGTAAAATGCTGCTTCTTTCTTCTTCCTGCTCACTTCCCAGAACACTTATCATTTCCACTGACATGTAGATTTATTGATCTCAGCAAACAAGTCCAGATGGGAACAATGTACTTGAGTAGATGTGTGCCAATGCCATTCAGAAAAATGTTCCCAGAGGTACTGTCACCAAGACAAGTCTGGTTGGAACAGTGTCTATGTAAAGAGAAGAGGGCAGTGCTTATCCCATAGCAATTAATCTTTAGAGGTAGAATTTTAGGCCCTCATTGGGGACGATGCTTTGGGCTGAGGAGATCTTCTGAAGTCTTGGCTGTAGTCTCCACATGGGTGATTCTGAGGAGGACTAGGTTTCAGTGTCTGTGTGCTGGCTGCACTGCTGGACCTCATTGCTTGGATGGAGGAAGTTGACTCATTGAGGTTTAGGTAAATTTTTGGCCTTAAATATTTACTCTTCAGTTAAACGGGGATATCTTATGCGCAAAAGCAGCAGAAGTTTAAATGCTGCAGAAGTTCAGAAAGGAGACAGTTGATTGGAAGCCCTTCTATAAAGGAGATGGGCTAGGATCTGGGGGGACTGTGAGGGAGAGGGATAGGTGGATAAGAGAGGGAGAGAAGGTTTTCACTCATTTAATAAGCATTTACTGAACACCTGTCAGGAGGAGATTGAGATTAAGAGCTCAGACATTGGAGTCAGATAGTCTGTATCTAATCTGAACCATGCCACTTACTGTCTGTGTGGCCTTGGGTAGGTTATTTCACCTCTTGGACCTTTAATTTCTTTGCCAAATGATGATCATAATATTACCTGTCTCATAGCATTATTGAAGATTAAATGAGACAATATGTGTAAATTACTGTGCATGATGCATAGTACATAGCAAGCATTCACTTAAAGGTAGCTAATATAGCATGGTGATTATTATGATTATGGACTCTGGTGCTCTGCCTCTTATTTACTGTGTGTCTTTGGACAGTTTCTTAACGTCTCTGTGCCTTAGTTTCCTCATCTGAAAAAAAATGGTATTGAAAATAATACTGCTGACTCCTAGGTTTATTTTATTTAAATTTCTAGTTATCATTTGTATAGCACTTATTATTGCTGGGCACTGTTCTAAGCACTTTATGTCTTTTAACAGTAATCTTATTGCTACGAGGATTAAATGAATTAATAGGTAAAGTGCTTAGAGAAGGGCCTGACATATAGTAAGTATTCTATAGATATTAGCTATTTACATTATTATTATCATCTACTCTGTCTCAGCATCTGTGGTAGGCAAAGGGAAAACAGACTAAGATATAGATCCTCTTCTCAATGAGTTAACAATCTATGGAGGAAGTATTTGCAATGCAGTGATAGATAATAGAGGTATTCCTATTCTTATTATCGTTTCACCTGATTGTAACCTATTTTTCCCATACTTTTGTGTTATATATACCCTAATGTAAATCATACACACAAATCCTTTTTGGAAGGAGGTGTGTAGAAACCAAGCCAAAACAAAGCAAATCAACAAAGGCACAGAGAGAGTGGGAGCTCTGCAGATGTACAGTGTGTTGAATCCCATCTGGGATAGAATGAGCCAACACTTCCCAGAGAAAGTAATACCTGAACAGATTAGGAGGTTAGAAACTAGCCAGACAAGGAAGAAGGAAGTGGGCTGAGGGAGCAGCATTTGCCATGGCAGGTAGTCATAAGAGGTGTGGCACAATTGGAAGTATAGTAGGAGTACAGATTGGAATATACTGTATGTGTGGGGTGGTGGGAGCTGTGGGAAGACATGAGACTAGAGAGCCAGGTAGGTCAAGAACAAGAAGGGCTCTTTATTTTTGTCAGATTAAGATAGATTTTAGGGGGGCGGATGTAGCTCAAATGGTTGGGCGTCCGTCTGCCATATGGAGGGACCTGGGTTCAATCCCCAGGACCTCCTGGTAAAATAAAAAAATATATATATAGAAGGCACATGGGTTGCCAGGCTCTGTGTGCCGGTGAGCTGCCAAGGCCCTGAGAGCCATGCAGCAAGATGATGATGTAACAAGGGAGAGACAAGATGAGATGCTCCGAAAGCTCTAAAAGCCAGGAACCGAGGTGGCGCAGGTGGCAGAACACCTCTCTCCTACATTGGAGGTCTCCAGGATCGAATCCTGGTGAAGACTGGAGGAGGAAGATGAGAAGAGATGACAGGAAACAGACACAGAGAATTGCCCAGCAAATGGACACAAAAACAGCAAATGGAGAGGGGGAGTTTAAAAATGGATAAAGCAAATAAATAAATCTTTAAAAAAAAAAAAAAAAAAAGATTTTATTTTTGTTGTAGCAGGAGGCCAAATCCACAGGCCAGAAGAGAAACCAGGAGAGCCAGCACCAAAGTACCTGTAGCAGAGATGGAGAAGAGGTACCAGCTTAGAGCAATACCTGGGAGTCTAAAGTTGGGATGTGGTGACAGATGGGATGTAAAGAGGTGGAAAAGGAATTGTAGACAATTTTCAGATCATCCCAGGATGGTTTGGGAGACTGGATGCATCATGTAAAGAAGAGTGTCTGAGAAGAAAAATGCATTCAGTTTTGGAAATGTTGAATTTGAGGTATCTGTGGAATAGCCAACTGAAATGGCCAGTGGGTCCTGATATATGTGGGTTTCAAACTCAGGAGAGGAATCTGGGAAAGAGAAAAAGATCTGGGGGTTGTTAGAAAATAGGAATCAGTTGAAAGTGTGTTTGTGGATGATAATGTCTTGGGAGAGAATGTGCAGTGAGAAGTGAAGGAGAACTAGTGTAGAGCCTTTCAGGAGCATCAACATTTAACGAGTGGGCAGAGAGAGTGAGAGAAATGTATAAACTGGACCAGGAAGGACAGGGAGGAAGGAGGAGGAGAACTGTAAAGCCAGGGGAAAGCGTGTTTTAACAGAAAGAATGACAACTTCTGGCAAGGTGGTGGTTGGGGCAAACCTCCTACTACAAACACAAGGAAAAAATATAAAACATTTGTTTTTTTAATATATAACTGTACTCAAGAGAAGGAAAGGAAATTCCCAGGTCCAGAAAAAAAGAGAGATATCAATGTCAGACTTACAGGGAAAAATCCAATTTGCAGGGTTTTGGACAAGATATAGGACTTTGGAGCATGGGATTTGGTTCTTAGTGCCTACAGGGAGGTAAGGAGCAAGACCTAGAACTGACAGAGCCTAAGAATGATATTCACAGTGAGAAAAACTTTCTCTCTGGCCGAGATATATGGTAAGGAAGCTTGCAATCTGTCTGAGACACTGCCATCTGTTTGGGAAACTGAAATCCCAGACTTGTGCTTTATGTGGGATGCTCAAATTTATTTTACTTGCATGATGTAGGATTCATAATCTAAGAAATAGTCCAGCATCATTGATACCATTGGGAGAAACACGTCTGCAGCAACAAGCCTGAAACTACTGTGTATCTTCTATGCGTTCACAATCCAGACTCCTTCTGACTGCCATAGAATAAATAAGCCCCTCTGAAGATGGGATGGCAGACACAAAAAATTATAAACCAAATAATGAAAAAACCTCCACAAGGAGAGTCAGCAGATGCAATTAATAGAAGAATTAGCACCCTAAGAACCAGAAATAATGCAATAATTTGAGAGAGGTAGCAAAATAACTGTTTATAGTGATTTAAAAAATTAAAGGAAGAATAGAAATCTTACTGAAGCAAATGCATTGTATAAAATATGAGCACATATTCTGAAAAAAAAAAAAAAAAAGCCCACAAAAATCTCATAGAAACAAACAAAAAATAATAAAACAACAACAACAACAACAATAAAAAATCTCATAGAACTTTTGGAAACGAAAAGATGAATGGATGGTGTGGTTGAAGTTACTATCATTCATTAACCTTGTTTTCTGGGCACAAGAAAATTGTACTTTCTCAGCCCCCTTCTAGTTGGGCAGGGCCATGTGTCTAGTTCTGGCCAATCAGCTCTGAAACGAGGTCACTCTGGATTCAAAATTCAATTTCTCATATAATTGCTGATATGATAACAATCGGGGCTTTTCTATTGTTTTCTATTGTTTCATGACCCCAGGGGATGCCTCAGGGCTATCTTGTTCCCCCTTTCTATATACTTGCTTCCCAAAAACCTTGGAGCTAGAGATAGGCCATGAAACTCAGTTTTCACCAGTGAGACATAGGAAATACTGGATGTAGAGCTTTTGGGAAGGCTTTTCTTCTCAGAAAAAATAAAAGAGCTTCATAAGGAAAAAACCCTTTATCCCCTTCTTTTTTGCTTAGGCTGGTGCCGTGTCTATGTTATGTTTGGAGCTGGGCCATCTCCTTCTGTGACCATGCATGAAACAATAAACATGAGGACCAGTGAGAATTTGTATCAGAAGAATAGAAAGAGATGGGTCTTTGGTGACATCCCTGAGCTCTGTTCTAACCTAGAGCTTCCAACCTCTAAACTTCTACATAGAAGATGACTACAGGTCTTTTTTGCTTAAATCACTATTAGTTAGGTATTCTGATACAATTCACATTGTATTTGAGCATACATGTACTATTTACAACAATTGACCCATACTAGTCCAAAAAGGAAGTTTAATATATTCCAAAGAAATGAAATCATACAGAACATACTTTCTAATTATAATATAATAAAATTAAAATTGAATACTTGAGAATATTCTTGCTGTCCTGATTTTGTGATAATCAGGGTAGGCTAAACATTCACTATATTAGAAACCATGCATGTGTCCCCAGACCTAGTTTTTTTCCCTAGGTCTGGCTTTTAGAATGCTGGTGATAAACTAAACCTGATTTATTATATGACCATCCTGTATGGGAAATGACTGTAACTCTAGGTATCTTTGGTCACGCTCAAGAGATGTAGCAGGGGGATGGATGTACCTCAAATCGTTGGGTGTCCGTTTCCCATATGGAGGGACCTGGGTTTGATCCCTAAGACCTCCTGGTAAAAATTAAAAAAAGAAAAATATAGAAGGTGCATGGGTCGCCAGGCCCTGCACACGGGTGCCCCACCAGTTCCCGCAAGCCACGCAGTGAGATGATGATGTAACAGGAGCGTGATACAAGGGAGAGCCAAGCTTAGACATGCCAAAAAACCAGGAACTAAGGTGGCCGAGGTGGTAGGATACTTCTCTTCCACATCAGAGTTTCCAAGGATCAAATCCCAGTGAAAACAGGAGGAGAAGGATAAGAAGAGAGGGCAGGAAATGGACACAGAGAGTTGCCCAGCGAATGGACAAAAAAACAGCAAAAATGGGGGGGGGGTGTAAAAATGGATAAAAGTAAGTAAGTAAATAAATAAATCTTAAAAAAAAAAAAAAAGAATACTAAGGGAAGCAGATGAGGCTCAAGCCATTGGGCTCCCGCCTAATACATGGGAAGTCCCAGTTTTGGTTTCCGGTGCCTTCTAAAGAAGATGAGCAAGACAGTGAGCTGATGAAACAAAATGATGCAACAAGAGACACGAAGAAAACATCATGAGAGACACAACAAAGCAGGGAGTGGAGGTGGCTCAAGTGACTAGGCACCTCCCTCCCACATTGGGGGTCCTGGGTTCAGTTCCCAGTGCCTCCTAAAAAGAAGATCAGCACACAACAGACGCAACAAATGCAGATCTGAGGGGGTGGGGAGAAATAAATAAAATAAATCTTAAAAAAAAAAAAGAATACTAAAAAGACAATGAAAAAATCATTGTATTTTGGAATCTACAAAACAGTCTCTAAATTCATAGATCTAAGAAGAAATAGTAATGGAAATTATGGAAAATTTAGAACTGAATAACAGTGAAAGTACTACATCTTAAAACATGTAGCATCAGAAGCATATTTAAAGGAAAATTTATAGCGTAAAGGTGTATGTAACAATAAGAAATATTACAAATTACTGAATGAAAGACTCAAGAAGTTAGAAGTTCAAGAAGTTAGAATTGGGATAAACCCCCTAAAAAGGAGAAGGAAGAAATAATAAATATTATTAAAAAACTTAAGTAAATAGAAAATAAAATAGAGAAAATCCACAAAACTAAAAGTTGATCCTTTGAAAGGACCAATAACATAGAAAAACCTCTAGATAGATTTGTTAAGAGAAAAAAACAGAATGACAAAGAAGGGAGTACCTTATTGAGTCAATCACCTCAGAGATGTGGTGTAAGATAAGGACCTTGAAGTGTCCTTTAGAAACAGTAAGTATGGAATGGCAAGAGCAGTCTCAGCAGAATGGGAAGGCTGGAAGCTTCACTCATTGTTTGTTTATTTATTTATATTAGAGAAGCTGTAGGTTTACCAAAATATCATGCATAAAATACAGAGTTCCCATATATTACGCTATTCTTAACACCTTGCCTTAGTGTGGTGCATTTGGTACAGCTGATAAAAGAGCATTTTTATTGTTCTACTATTAACTATAGTCCATGGTTTACATTTGGGCTCACTGTGTTGTACAGTCCTATGTGTTTTGTTTTTTTAAAATTTTTATTCTAGTAACATATATACAACCTATACTTACCCCTTTTAACCACATTCAAAATACATATTTAGTGCTGTTACTTACATTCACAATGTGCTACCATCACCACCATCCATTACCAAAACTTTTCCATCAACCTAAACAGAAACTCTGTACAATTTAAGCATTAACTCCCCATTCCCTACCTCCTCCCCAGCCCCTGGTCATCTATATTCTTGTTACCGACTCTATGAATTTGCTAATTCTAATTATTTCGTATCAGTGAGATCATATAATATTTGTCCTTTTGTGTCTAGCTTATTTCATTGAGAGTGAGATCTTCATCCTTGTGTTCAGGGTTCATCCATGTTGTCACAGGTATCAGAACTTCAGTCCTTTTTTATGGCTGAATAATATTCTATTGTGTGTATATACCACAATAATTTACCCAATCGTTGTTTGATGGACACTTGGGTTACTTACATCTCTGGCAATTATGAATAATGCTGCTATGAACATTGGTGTGGAAATATCTGTTTGAGTTCTTGTTTTTGTGTATATAACTAGAAATGGGATTGCTGGATCATATGGTAATTCCACACTTTACTTTATGAGGAACCATCAAACTGTTTTCCATAGTAGCTGCACTATTTTACATTCCCACCAAAAATGAAGGAGTGTTCCTATTTCTCCACATCCTCTCCAATATTTTTAAATTTTCCATAAAAAAAAATACAGAAGTGGATGTGGCTCAAGCAGCTGGGCACATGCCTACCACATGAGAGCTCCCGGGTTCAGTTCCCAGTGCCTCCTAAAGAAGACAAGCAAGACAATGAGCTGATGCGATGGGCTGGTGCAGTGAGCTAATGCAATGAGATGATGCAACAAAGAGACGCAATGAGGAAAACACAATGGGAGACACAACAAGGAGGAGTGGAGGTAGCTCAAGCAATTAGGCGCCTCCCTCCCACATGGGATGGTCCTGGGTTTGGTTTCTTCAGCTTCCTAAAAAGAAGATGAGCACACAACAAATAGATGCAGAGAGCAGACAGTGAAAATAAACAATGGGGGCAGGAATAATTAAATAAAACAAATCTTTAAAAAAATAGTAGCCATTCTAGTGGGTGTGAAATGGTATCTCAAAGTGGTTTTGAATTGCATTTCCATAATAGTGATTTTGAGCCTTTTTTTTCCATGTGTTTTGAGGCCACTTGTGTATCTTTTTAAAAATATTCAAGTCTTTTGCTCATTTTTAAAATAAGCTGTTTGTCTTTTTATTGTTGAGTTGTAGGATTTCTTTATGTATTCCGGATATTAAACCCTTCTCAGATATGTGGTATTTCCTCCCATTGAGTAGCTTGTCTTTTATATTTTTATGATGAAATCCTTTGATGCACACAAGTTTTTAGTTTTGATGAAGTTCCCTTTATCTATTTTTTCTTTTCCTTTTTTCAGGAGTTACAAGGGATTGAATCCTGGACCTTGTACATGGGAAGCAAGTGTTCAAACCACTGAACTATACCTGCTTCCCTATCTATTTTTAAAAAAGATTTATTTATTTATTTATTTATTTATTTATTTATTTATTTATTCCCCCTCTCCCTCATTGTTTGTGCATGCTGTCTTCTCTCTGTTTGTCTTCTTTTTAGGAGTCACTGGGAACTGAACCTGGGACCTCCCATGTGGAAGGGAGGCACCCAATCACTTGAGCCACCTCCACTCCCTGCCTGTTGTGTCTCTCATTGTGTTTCCTCACTGTGTCTCTTCACTGTGTCATCTCACTACATCATCTTGTTATATCATCTTGTTGCATCAGTTTGCCATGCCAGCCCATTGTGTCACTGTGCTGTCTTGCTGTCTTGTAGATCTTCTTTAGGAGGCACCAACACCTGGACCCAGAACCTCTCATGTGGGAGGTGAACACCCAGCTGCTTGAGCCACATTCGCTTCCCCCCCATATATTTTTTCTTTTGTTGCTTGTTTTTTGGGTTTAAAGTCTAAGAAACCATTGCCTAACACAAGGTCCTGTAGATACTTCTCTGTTTTCTTCAAGGACTTTGGTTCTTAAATTTAGGTCTTTGACCAATTTTGTGTTATTTCTGTATGTGGTGTGAGGTGGGGGTCCACTGTCATTCTTTTGCATGTGGACATCCAGTTTTCCCAGTGCCATTTGTTGAAGAGACTGTTCTTTCCCAATTGAGTGTACTTGGCACCCTTGTCAAAAATCAGTTGGCCATAAACATGGCGATTGATTTTTGATCTCTTAATTTAATTCCATCAGTCTTTATGTCTGTCCTTGTGCCAGTGGATGCTGTTTTGATAACTGTGGCTTTGTAACAAGTTTTTTTAAGGAGGTACCAGGAATTGAACCCAGGACCTGATACATGGGAAGCAGGCAGGCACTCAACCACTTGAGCTATATCCACTCCCCTGCAATAAATTAAAAAAAAAAAAATTATTTACTTATTTTAAAAAATTTGTTCTCCCCTCCCCCAGATGGTTCTCTTGTCTGTCTGCTCATTGTTTGCTTTCTCCAGGAGGAATGGGGAAGTAACCTGGGACCTCCCATGTGGTAGGCAAGGCACCCAATGGCCTGAGCCACATTCATTCCCCATGGGCTGTGGCATCTGCTGGCTTGAGGCATCTGCTCATTTAGGCCTCTGCTCATTGTGGTGGGGTGTGGCATCTACCTTGTTGAGGCGAGGTGTGGTGTCTAGCTCATTGGGGCGGGTGTGGGTGTCTGCTTGTCTTCTTTAGGAGGTATCGGGACCCAAACCCAGGACCTCTCATGTGGTAGGCTGGTGCCCAACTGGTTGAGCCACATCAGCTTCCCTGCAGTAAGTTTTAAGATAGTGTTAGTCCTCCAATGTCATTCTTCTTTTTCAAGATGGCTTTGGCTATTCAGAACACTTTACCCTTCTAAATAAATTTGATGATTGGCTTTTCCATTACTGCCAAGAAAGCTGTTGGAATTTTCACTGGGATTGCATTGATTCTGTAAATCATTTTGAGTAGGATTGACATCTTAACAATATTTAGCCTTCCACTCCATGAACACAGAATGTCCTTCCATTTATTTAAGTCATCTTTGATTTCTTTTAGCAATGTTTTGTAGTTTTCCATGTATAAATCATTTATTTCTAGATATTAGATTATTATAGTTATTGTAAATGGAATTTTTTTGATGATTTTGTCTTTAGATTGCTCATTACTAGTGTATAATAACACTAATGATTTTTGCATATTGATCTTATATCTCACCACTTTCCTAAATTTGTTTCTAAACTCTAGTAGCTTTGTTGTGCTTTTTCCAGATTTTCTGTATAGAGGGTCATGCCATCTGCAAATAGGGGAAGTTTCCATTCTTCCTTTCCAATTTGGATGCCTTTTATTTCTTTGTCTTGCCTAATTGCTGCAGGCAAAACTTCAAGTACAATGTTGAGTAACAGTCAAGGCAAGGCATCCTTGCCTTGTTCCTAATCTTAGAGAGAAAGCATTCTGTATTTCACCATTGAGTATGATATTAGTGGCAGTTTTTCATATATGCTATGGCAGTTTGAGTTTATTTTATGAATCCCAAAAAAAGAAAGATTATGTTTGTAAATTAATCTATTCCTCTGAGTGTGATACCCTTTGATTGCATTAAATTCATCTGAGGTGTCTTGATTAGACCTGTTAAGATTAGGGCTTTTGATTTGACTGTATCTGTGGGTGTGACTCAGGTTGAGTCTCTGCCCCCTTGCTGGGTCTGATATAAACAAACACTCACACAGACACATAGACAAACAGGGAAAGAGAGCACTGTCATTTTTTTATCTTGCCATGTAACAGAAAGGAGAAGGCTTAAGAGAGCAGAACAGCTGAGACTGATATAGAAGGCCAAGAAAGAAACAAACCCTATGCCAGAAGAAAGAGGACTGCAGGATCACTTGAGCACAAAGCCCCAAGAGGCTGGGCCCACAAAGCCTCAAGTGGAAGAGGAAGTCCAGAGGGGAAGGCAGAGACCAGACAGAGATCAACAACCATCTTTCTATAACACGTGGCAACTGACTTTGGTGAGAAAGCAGCTTTGAGTTAGACTTTTTGTGGCCTTGTAACTATAAGCTTTGACCCCAAATAAATACTGTTTATAAAAGTAACAGATTTCTGGTACTTTGCATTGGCAGCCCTTTGGTAGACTAATACACTTACTTTCATATTTATTTGACTTTTTTGTATTAGACAATTTTGAGTCTCTTCTCCTTTTTTCAGATGTTTTCTTTGTGGTTACCACGGGGTTAAAATTTTACATCATAAACCCTTAATAATCATATTTGATACTAATTTAACTTCAATAGAATACACATACACTGTTCCTCTACCCCTCCATCCCCTCACCTTTTTTTGTGCTTGTTACAAATTTTATCTTTGTAATTTGTATGTCTAAAACAATAGATTTTTCATTACTTTTTATGCATTCCCATTTTATCACCTATAAAAAGTTGAGTTATGTACCAAAAATACCATACAATAACACTGGCACTTATAATTACCCATATGGTTACCTTTACTGGAGGTCTTTATTTATGCTGCTTTGATCCACTGTTTAGTGTCATTTCTTTCACTGGAGAACTCCTTTTAGCAATGCTTATATGACATGCCTACTGGTGAAGAACTCCCATAGCTTTTGTTTATCTGGGAATGTCTTAATCTCTCCCTCATTTTTTAAAGATAGTCTTGCCAGATATTAAAGTCTTGGTTGCCAACTGTTTTCTTTCAATACTTTTAAATACTGCCTTCTTACCCCTGGTTTTTGATGAGAAACAGGAATTTAATCTTATTTGGATTCCCTTGTACATAACTTGTTGCTTTCCTCTTGGAGCTTTCAGGACTCTCTCCTTTTCCTTGACAGTGGACAATTTGATTACTACGTGTCTGTGCATGGTTCTCTTTGAGTTTGTCTTATTTGGGACTTGTTGGGCTTCTTTTTAAAAAAAAATTTAAATATATTTTTTATTTTTTTAAAGATACTTAGATTACACAAATGTTACACACAAAATATAGGGATTTCCCATATGCCCTGCTCCCTACACCTTCCACACCCTCCCATATAAACAACATCCTTCATTAGTGTGGCATATTCATTGCAATTGATAAATGCATCTTGGGGCATTGACACTGAACATGGACCATAGTTCACATTGTAGTTTATACTCTTTCCCACACAATTCTGCAGGCTATGGGAAGATATATAATGGCATATATCTGTCATTGCAATGCCATTCAGGACAATTCCCAAGTCCTGAAAAAGCCCCTGCATTATACCTGTCTTTCCCTCCCCCTTCCCCCAGAGCATCCAGTGGCCACTACCTCTATATCAATGCTGTAATTTCTTCCATTGCTAGAATCACAACAAGTCTGTTGTAGAATACCAGTAAGTCCACTCTAGTCCATAGTTCATCCCCCAATCCTAAGGATTCTGGGATGGTGATGTCCACTCCACCTCTAATTGAGAGAGGGCTTTGATCCCATACAGCTGATGGATGGGACTCTCTTGCTTGCAGTTGTAGGTGTTCTTTTTTCCTTTGTATGGTGGTTGTCAATCCCTACCTCCTTGTTAGTTGTCCTGGGTAAGTCCAATGAACTGGAGAGTAGGTGTAGCAACTCTGCTGAAGCTCAGGGCCCAGCTGGCACATGGACAGCCCAAAGATTCAATTCTCTTGGATGTACACCTACTAACTCCAGCATCAAGTATAGGCTCAAATAGAAGGGACAGATGAGCCATGTGTAGGGAAGCCATAACTGAGTTCAACTTTGTCACTCTCAGGAGTGACAAATTCCAAATTCCAAAGAAGGGCCCACTGGCAAGGCACCAAACTCCAGAGCTATCTGCCTTGACCATAGGACCTGGGTATCTCCAGAGCCCTCAGGAGCCCCACTATTTGAAGTAGTATCCACTTTGGCGGTCTATGAGATCCTGCTGAGATGTGCATTAGCGTTACCTCTGGGATGACCTCCTGACTCACTTTGAAGTCTCTTAGCCATATAAACTCATTTGTCTTTACCTTTTCCCCCTTTTATTCAAGGTCTTTTTCCAGTTGCATTGCTAATTGATGCTTGATAGTAATCACATGGTGCCAGGGAGGCTCATCCCTGGGAGTCATGTCCCACACTGGGGGGAAGGTAATGCATTTATATGCTGAGTTTGGCTTAGAGAGAGGCCATGTTTGAGCAACAAGGAGGCTCTCAGGAGGCAACTCTTAGGCATACCACAACACTAGGCTAAATTTCAATTTCATGAGCAAAGGCTTACAAGCATAGTCATCAATATCAAAGGCCCATCAATGGACCATCTTCCTTTGCCAGTCATCGCCCCTGCACTTGGGGGACAGTTGCTGCTACATTAGAGAATGTGGCAGAGCTCTCCAGGATGGGAATTCAATATTTTCTCAGTTATTGTGTGAATCTCCACCCACTGTGACAATGCCCTGTGAACATTTGAACACATTTATATACCTTATATGCATGTCCAGATGAACTTCCTCCCATGTATCCCCCATCACTGACACTGGGGCCCTGCCAGTGTGTAACCTTTCTGTGATCTAAAGCTTCTTCAAAAATGAAGCCAATAAACTAGCCAAATATAATTAATAGGAGAATGAAATAATAATGGTAGGTTTAAATATAAGAAATAAAATACATAAAAATTTAAAGAAAACTAAAATAAAATAAAAACTTTAAATTGGGATATTAAAAAATAATGAAAAATATTAAAAAAAATTTTTTTTGACATTTTGTCTTTCATCACTGTAATATCTATTGTCCTGTATGTACAGTGGCATTTTCTTCAATTTATTCCCCAGTGTTGTACTTTCTCATTTTGTTTTCAAAGAAGTTTTAGATCACAGTAAAGTCACATACAGAATGCAGGGGACTCCCATATACCCATCATCCTCTCCCTTTTCCCCCTTCCCATATTAATAATCTTTTTACAAGTGGATGGTACATTTGTTACAACTGATATACAAATAGTGAAACATAGCTACTGACCATAGTCAAGGGCTTATATTATGGTTTATATTTTAGACTGTATACTTATATAAATTTTGATGATATTTAACATGGCCTGTGTCCATCATTGCAAGATCATGTAGAATACTTCCATTGCCCTCTAAATAACCCCTGTTCCATCTATTCTATTCCTCCCTGCCCCTCTCCTCGGGGCCCATGGTGACCACCTGGCTTTGCTCCTTGGATGACAAGATTCAAAGTTACTTGCAACAACACTGAGGTCCTGACACACTGGTTTGTCCTCCCCATTAGGAACTGAGTTGGGCTTCTTGAATGCATATATTTATGTCTTTTGTTAAATTTGGGAAGTTTTCTGCCATTATTTCTTTGAATATTCCTTCTGCCCATTTTTCTCTTTCTCCTCTCTCTGGAACTCCAATAATGCATATATTTGTGCACTTGATGGTGTTCCACAGGTCTCTTAGGCTCCTTTCGCTCTTTTTAAATTCTTTTTTTTTCCTGAATCATTTCAATTGATATCAAATGATTTTTTCAGAATCATTTCAATTGCCTTATCTTCGAGAGCATTGATTCTTTCTTTGCCACCTCCAATCTGCTGTTGAAACTGTCTAGGGAATCTTCCATTGTAGTTATTATGTTCTTCAACTCCAGTATTTCTGTTTGGTTCCTATTGAGGAATTCCAGGAGATTTCCATATTATTCATTCATTGTTTTCCTCATATCTTTTAGTTCTTTCTCCATGTTTTCTGTCATCTTCTTGAGCATATTGAGAATAATTTTTTTTAAAAAGTCTTTGTCCAATAAGTCCAAAGTCCAGCCTTCTTCATTGATGGTTTCTGGATTTTTATCTTGTTCCTTTGGATGGGCCATTATATTCTTTATCTTTGTTTGCCTTGTAATTTTCTTTTGCACATGGCACATTTTAATATTTTAAAGTGTTAACTCTGGGATTTAGTCCCTGGGCTGTCTGTCACTTAAGTTTGTATCCAGTAAGTGATATGACAGAGATTTTCTTGAATGCCAGGGGGTAATAAAAACAAACAAACCAAAGTAAAAAGCACCTTTCACAGTCTTTGCCAATTGGCTCTGCTTTGGCTGGTGGTCTCTTACACGTCATTTTACTGGACACTGGTGGTGAAAATCCCCAGATTCCTGTGAGAATGGAAGGGCTGTAAAAGAAATCATTGGTCAATAACATTTTGAGCAATTTCTTGGTGGCACCAAAAGGATTGCCTGGCATTAAAGCCCTCTTTTCATAGTTT
Organism: Tolypeutes matacus; assembly: GCA_026826555.1. Classification (NCBI taxonomy): domain Eukaryota; kingdom Metazoa; phylum Chordata; class Mammalia; order Cingulata; family Chlamyphoridae; genus Tolypeutes; species Tolypeutes matacus. The sequence continues at coordinate 60,220,623 of JAKSZT010053883.1, read as the reverse complement.
ATATTAGGGGACCCTTAAGACCAAACCAAATAAATGCAATTTAAATAAAAACAACTTGTTGCTCTGAAAAAGCAGCTTCAAAACAACTTTCCTAGCACCACCTCCTCTTCCATCCAGACTGTCAGTCCTAAGCCCTTCCCAATACAGATATTCTGAAGCTACCACCAATAAAGTTTCAGACGTCATACTATAAAGTTAACTTCTCTTCCACTGTTGCTCATACCCTTTTCAAAATCCTATATTAGAGAAATTGATGTGGCTCAAGCAATTGGGCTTTCATCTACCATATAGGAGGTCCAGGGTTCAATTCCTGGGGCCTCCTGGTGAAAGGCAGGCTGGCCCACATGATGAGCTGGCTGGAGCAGAGAGCTGGCCCATGCAGAGTGCTGGCCTGTGCAGGAGTGCTGGCCCACGCAGAGAGCTGGCACAGCAAGATGATGCAACAACAACAAAAAGACACAGAGGAGAGACAATAAGAGACACAGCAGATCAGGGAGCTGAGGTGGAGCAAGAGATTGAGCACCTCTCTCCCACTCCAGAAGGTCTCAGGATCGGTTCCTGGTGCTGCATAAAGAGAAGACAAGCAGACACAGAAGAACACACAGCAAATGGACACAGAGAACAGACAGCGAGCGCAAAACAATAGGGGGGAGGGGGGAATAAATAAATAAAATCTTAAAAAATTAAAAAAAAAATCCTATATTAGACTGTATGAGCTCAAATAAATATGAGAAAACAATCTGATTATTGTATGATATCAGTATGATAACCCTGACTGTAACTGACCCAGCTTTTAATGTATAAAATCACTGTCTCATAGCTACCATATATTGAGCTCTTAAAATTTGCTCTAAGAGCTTCAAAAGCATCTCAGTGAATTCTCAGAACTACCCTAAGAGTATCACTGTTCCCATTGAAATAGATAAGGAAACCAAGACTTGGGAGAGACTCAGTGAATTTCCCAAGCTCACATACCTAGTGATAGAGACAGAATTCTAATGCACTGTTATTCCTATTCCTTATGCTTAAGTTTTCTCCAATGATAAAGAGATACTTAGTTTTGATGTGATGAAGTTTCCCAGTTGAATTCTGTACAGGGACTGGCAGTTATAATGAATAGGCATTACTTTATGGTGATAATTTTCACAATACAAATTGAATAATGAAGGTGGAACAGGATTTGTGACACATTGTTATTGGTCTTATGTTGATTGTTGGAACATTGGGAACACATTTCTGTTTGTTTGGATGGCTGGCTGTTCCTTTGGTAACCTATTCTTTTGGTACTTTTTTGACAGTTGTGGACTGTGCTGTTTATTTTGGTTCCGTGCTTTTTAAAATAGCAACTTAGTAAATCTTTCTGCTTTATTTCTCACTTGAAAAACAATCATCTAAAATCTCATCCATTTTGATCTAATGCTCTGTTTTAGGATTTGCTTAGTGATGATTCTTGTCAGTTTTGATGAACTTATAAATATATATATGCTTTATCTTTTATATTTTAGGAGTCACTGGAGATTGAGTCCAGGACCTTGTACATGGGAAGCAGGCACTCAATTAACTGAGCTACACCCATTCCGTGAACTAATATATTTTTAACTGTTAAAAATAAAATATTCTTATGTATTATAAATCCCTTTATTGCTCCTTGTTGCTAGGATCCTGAAACTCTTAGCTCCAAAACCCCACTTTTTCCATTGACACAGTTATTTTTATAATCAATTCTTAAATAAGTTCAGTTTCATAGAGAACAAGTATTGCATAATTATAGAAGAGAAGCTGTACTTCAGGAAAATCACATCAAATAGAAGAAAAGGAAGACCCCATTTCTTGTGAAAAAGATGTAAAGTTCTTTTCAGAATTTTTCTGAAAGTCACTAGTCCAGAGATCTGGTAGAAACTTTATAGTTCTGGTACCTTGAGATCAGATAGTGGAAAGGTTACCAAAGTCAGTGAAGCTTGGACTTGAAATCTTTGTCTTTGTCACTTTCTAGCTCTGTGAAAGTCACATAACCTCTTTGAGGCTTAAAATCCCTACCTGTGAACCAGTAATAACAATACCTCATGGGATTGTGGTGGGAAGTAACAGAGATGATACACTCATAAAGTGCTTGACACATATATTAGTCAGCCAAAGGGGTGCTGATGCAAAATACCAGAAATCGGTTGGCTTTTATAAAGGGATTTATTTGGGGTAGAAGCTTACAGTTACCAGGCCATAAAGCATACGTTGCTTCCCTCACCAAAGTCTGTTGGCTGCCGATGTCTGCAAGGGTTCAGTCTTCCTCCTCCTCCCAAGGCTCCATTGTCCCAGCTTCTTCCAGTCTCAGATGCAGGCTGTGATAAGTCTTGTCTCTCTCCCAGGGCTTGTTTCTCTCTGGGTTCAGCTGCTCTGTTCTCTCCACAAGGCCAGCTGTAAACTGCCAGGTGAACAGCTTGTCTCTCTTCCCAGGGCCTCTGCCATGTCTAATAGAGCCTTCTCTCTTTCCTCATGTGTCCACTTCTCTGTATGCTTACTTCCCAGGCTCCAGGATCAAAACTCTAACTTTCTCTTCTGCCATGCCCCTTGGTGGGCGGGTACTCAATGTCCTATTGATGTGGCCCAATTAAAGCCTTAACCATTATTTAATCAAGTAAAAGTGAAATCTCTGAATCCAATCCAATCTAATATGCCCAGAGGAACAGACCAGTTCATAAACATAATCCAATATCTATTTTTGGAATTCATAAACAATATCAAACTGCTACAACACATAATAACATGTATTATGTGCTCAGCAAATAACAGTTGTCTAAAGTACTTTGCCTTCCATATGTATTTTCCATTCTGAAGCTATTTTCTCATTCTTTATTTTGGTTGTGAGATGAAAAATAAAATCACTTTATGTTAAAACCAAACCTGGAGAAAGGGGAAGGTATTCTCCGAAAGGAAACTTAAAAGATACTGAAATGAATAGTAAGTACTGAAAACTAAATTGTGTCCTACCAATAAATTGGTTTGGATTTATCTAATTTATGTGCTCTCAGAATCCTATGTAATTAGCTCATTCAATAACATTTCTCTAAAATATTACAGAAAACAATTCACACAAAACACTTAGCAGAGTGCACTTATATGCCAGGCACTCTGCTAAGTGCTTTATGTGCATTGTTTTCTGTAATCCTCACACAGCCAAGGGGCGAAGCCAGGACTACAGCATGCTCTTCACCATCCTATTTTGAAATATTAAAACTGTTGTACAAAGAAGTTGGGAAATGCTTTGGGGAAAAAGTCTGCCATTGTTTTGGAGTCTCCTTAAAGGTTAAATCTTGAGCTCTTCTTATCAGAACCAAGGAACTACATTAATATATTCTAAAAGGGAGAATTTTTCATGGTTTTTATTTGAGGTTTCTCAATAAACCTAGGTGAATGAGAACTTCTCAGTGTGAGTGTATAATTAGGCATGTGCACATCTCTTCAAATAGTGAATAAAATTATGAAATCCAGAACTATGAAAACGAGGACATCCTTGGCTTGTCCTGTTGCATCACATAGGTTCCGTCCAGCAGACAGACAATTTCTACATGGAAAACATTGACTACAGTGCCTACCTGGAGGAGGACCTTTGCTTTGGACTCCGATGAGGAATGTAATTATGAGTAGAAATGGAAAGGGGATGCTGGGTAGTTGCGTGTAGATTGTAACAGAGAAGGTAAAAACAGATTTCTCTTTTTCTAGGATAAGCAAACTAGCTCTCAGCATGCTAGGTATGGTGGTTTGGAGCTGTGTTTATGTACCCCAGAAAAATGTTCTTAAACTTAATACATTGCTGTGGGTGTGAACCCATTGTCAATAGAAACTTGATTATTATTATTACTAAAGAAGTTGTAACTTTACAAAACAATCATGTATAACATACAAGATTACCATATATCACCCCACCACCAAAACCTTGCATTGTTGTGGAACATTTGTTACAAATGATGAAAGAAAAATAACATCATCAAAATATTACTGCTAACTATAGTCCATAGTTTACATTTGGTGTATTTTTCCCGCAAACCATACTTTATTAAGACCATGTATATTTATTGTATATTTGTTATAGTTCATGAGAGAACGTTTTCATATTTGTATTGTTGGCCACAGTCCATCATCCACCAGGGGGTTCATTGTTTTATATGGTTCCATGCCTTGTACAATCCATCCAAAGTTTATACTCAGTGGCCCTCAGTTTCATCACAGAGTTGTGTTGTCATCACACCAGTCAATTTTATAAAGTTTTCATTACTTCAAAAGGAAAAATCCCATAACCATTTATACCCTCCTATTGATAACCTTCTTTGCCATTGATGCAAAAATATTAAATATTATTGTTAACTATAGTTCATGAGTAACATTTATTTGTATTTTCCCCATGTATCACCATATTCTTAACACTTAATATGATAGTGACATACATTTATTCTAGTTCATAGAAGAACGTTCTTGTATTTGTACTACCAACTACAATCCTCACCTACCACCAAGTGCACTATGTTATGCAGTCCCTAGATTATCCTTCAGCTTTCTTTCTATTGATACTTATATCCCTGGAGCCACATCACATTCATAAATCATCAATGTTAGTTATACTCCTATAATGTGTTACCATCACCTCTATCCATTTTCACTCTTTTATAATCAACGTTATTAAAATTTCTACATACATTAAGCATACAATATTTGTCCTTTTGTGTCTGGTTTATTTCATTCAACATAATGTTCTCAAGGCTCATCCATGTTGTCAAATGCTTCCCGACTTCATTTCTTCTTACAGCTGAATGGTATTCCATTTTATACCATATTTTGTTTATCCATTCATCAGTTGATGCACACTTGGGCTGGTTCCATAAATTGTAATTGTGAATAATGCCACTATGAACATCGGTGTGCAAATGTCTGTTCTTGTCCTTTCTTTCAGTTCTTCTGAATATATTCCTAATAGCGGGATTGCCAGATCAATATGGCAGTTATATATTTAGCTTCCTGAGGAACTCCAAACGGTCTTCCACAGAGGCTGCACCATTTTACATTCCCACCAACGACAAAGGAGTATTCCTAGTTCTCCACATCCTCTCCAGCATTTGTAGTTTTCTGTTTTTTGTTTTGTATTGTTTTTTTAAATAATGATCATTCTGTAAGACATGAAATAATTTGTAGTGTTTCTCTGCATTTCCCTAATAGTGATGTTGAACATCTTTTCATGTGATTTTTGGCCATTTGTATTTCCTCTTTGGTAAACATCTATTCAAATCTTTTGCCCATTTTAAAATTGGGTTGCTTGTTTATTTATTGTTGAGCTGTGTGATCTTTTCATATAATATGGAAATCAAACCCGTATTGGATACGTGGTTTCCAAAATTTTCTCCCATTGACTAGACAAAGTCATTTGAAGTGCAAAAGTGTTTAATTTTGAGAAGGTTCCATATGTCTGTTTTTTTCTTTAGTTGTTTGTACTTTGGGTGTAAGGTTTAAGAAACTACCACTTACCAAAGATCTTGAAGATTTTCTTTTAGGGGTTTTATGGTTCTAGCTTTTATATTTAGGTCTTGGATCTATTTTAAGTTATTTTTTGTATAAGGTGTGAGATGGTGGTCCTCTTTCTTTCTTTTGGATATGGATATATTTGTCTGCCAAAGTGGTGTTGAAGCAAAGTATCAGAAAGCTTTTGGCTTTTATAATGATTTATTTGGGGGTAAAATCTTTCAGTTCCAAGGCCAAATCAAGGCATCAGCAGAGATGCTTTCTCACCAAAGTCACGTGTATTGCCACGTGGTGAAGCAAGATGGCTGCCGATCTCTGCGAGGTTTCAGCCTCCGCCTCTAGACTTCCTTTCTCAGGCTCAGCTGCTTTCTTCCTAATTTCAGCTGCAAGTTGGCATAAGGCTTGTCTCTTAGGGCTTCCTCTCTCTCCTGGTATAAGGCTTGTTTCTTTCCGGCCCTTCTGTATTAGCCTTGGCCGTTCAGCTCTCTTCCCGATTTCAACTATAAGCTTCAAGCTAAATGGCTCCTCTGTCCCCTAGGCCTAAGCTGTTTGAGCCTTTTCCTTTTTGTCACATGGCAGGATCAAAAATGACAGAGCTCTCTCTTCCTGTGTGTCTTTGTGAGTGTCCGTTTATATCAGACCCAGCAAGGGGGTAAGGGACTCAACCTGAGTCACACCTTACTGATGTAGTCAAATTAAAAAAAACCCTAAAAGATCTTAACAGGTAACCTAATCAAATACCCCTCAACTGAATTTAATACAATCTAAGGGTATCACACCCAGAGGAATAGATTTGTTTAAAAACATAATCTTTCTCTTTTTGGGATTCATAAATAATCTCAAACTGCCACAATGAATATCCAGTTCTCCCAGCACCATTTGTTGAATAAATTGTTCTGACCCAGCTGAGTAGGTTTAACAGCCTTGTCAAAAATTACTTTCCCATAGATGTGAGGGTTTATTTCTGAACTCTCAACTCAATTCCATTGGTCAATATGGCTGTCTTTATGCCAGTACCATGTTGTTTTTACCACTGTAGTTAATTAGTATGCTTTAAAGTCAAGAAATGAAAGTCCTCTAACTTTGTTCTTTTAAAAGTTATTTTTGGCTGTTTGGGGCCCCTTATCCTTCCAAATAAATTTGATAATTGGCTTTTCCATTTCTGCAAGTAGGCTGTTAGAATTTTTATTGGAATTGAGTTGAATCTGTAAAACAATTTAGATAGAATTGACATCCTAATGATATTTAGTCTTCCAACCCATGAACATGGAATGTTCTTCCATTTATTAGGTCTTCTTTGGTTCCTTTTAGCAATATTTTATAGTTTTCTGAATACTGGCCTTTTATGTCCTGTTTTTTAATTTATTCCTAAATATTTGATTCTTTTACTAGCTATTGTTAAAGGAATTTTTTTCCTGACTTCCTCCTCAGATTGCTCATTAGTAGTGTATAGAAATACTACTGATTTTTGCATATTAATCTTATATCCCACCACTTCACTGAACTCCTTTATTAGCTCTGGAGCTTTGTTGTGGATTTTTTGGGATTTTTCTAAGTATAGGATCATATCATCAACGAATAGTGAAGGTTTTTGTAAGTAGGACCTTTTGATGAGGTTACTTCAGTTAAAGTGTGGTCCACTTCAATTTGGATAGTCTTAATCCTATGACTGGAGTCCTTTATAAGCAGAATGAAATTCAGACATAGAGAGAGAAAGCCAGGGGAAGCAGCCAGAAGCTGAACACCAAAGGAACTGGGAAAAGAAGGGAGAGGCCAGGGGACACTGCCATGTGCCTTGCCATGTGCCAAGAACTGAGGATTGCTGGCAGCCAGCCCCCGAACACCACAGTCTTTAAAGGAAAAGCATCGCCTTTATGACACCTTGATTTGGACTTTCTGTTAGCCTCAAAACCATGAGCTAATAAATTCCCTTTGTTTAATCTAACTCATTGTTTCAAATTTTCTTGAGCAGCTAAGGAAACTAAAGCACTAAGCATACTACTATCATAACCCAAAAGTGTTTTTGTAGAATAAAGAAAAGGCAGCGATAGTAACACTATCCACCACCCTTCCCCATGTTATTTTCTGCCTGCCAATTAGTCTCCTAGGTAATTTTATTCAGGTAAGAATGTTATTTACCACAATTCAGTATAAAACTTATAATGCTTATGTTTGACCCCAAACATCCAATGGCACTCCTACTCAACCAGTTTTACTTGCAGTCATTTAATATGTGAACAGTCTTAGATGCCTCATTGCATGTCCCTCCTCTAAATCTAGGCTTTTGCCAAATCTTTTGTTCAGATTCTAAGTTCTTCTTGACCCAATTTTGGCCATATCTTTCTGTACTGTGTATTTCCAAACATTTCTGTATTTTCATAGTACAAGAGAACATGTGAATAACATTATAGATGATCATAAATAGAGAGATGGGAAAGGAACATAGAGGAAAAAGCTTAAATAAAGTAAGCACCTGATAAATGAAATAAAGAACATGTAGGAGACTTTGCTATGTGCCATCATCATTCCTTCAGCTTTTACATATTTTATCTCTTCATTCATTCATTCATTTATTCATTCAAGAAATATTTAATGGGTACCCATTAATTGCCAAACACTATTCTGGGTGTAGAGAATACATCAGTGAACAAAACACACAAAAATCTCTACCATCTTGGAGTTTACATTGTTGTTTACTATGTTGTAATTGCCTGCTTACTTGTTCTATCCATCACTAGAATAAGTTGACTAATGAACTAATTTAGTCAATAAATATTAATTGAGCAGCTACTATGTGCTAGGCACTATGATAGGTGCTGAGGATAAATAGTGGCAAGCAAAAACGGGCACAAACTTTGCCCTCATAGAGGTTACGGCTCACTGGTGGAGGTAGATAATAATCAAATAATGAGTGCTGAATGATAAGGAGCTGGTCGTGGTGCTATGAAAAATAGATGGATTTGACCAAGTAAGAGAGGACAGGGAAAGCTTCCCTTAGGAAGTGATAATTGAGCTGAGTGAAGCAGTCCAGACTGAGGGAATATCATGTCAAAAGGCCCTGTGGGAGGATTCTTAGGGCAGTGAAACTATTCTGTATGATACTGTAGAGTGGGTTACTTGGCGTTATGCATTTGTCAAAACCCATAGAACTTTACAACACAAAGGGTAAACCTTCATGTATGAAAATTAAAAAAAAATCATTTTGGAGTTTGAGAGATCCAAGGAAAGAAAGAAGACTGTGAAAAGAAATGTAACTGTATTACAAATGTTTGAAACAACCGCCCTGAAGGAGATGGGGGAAATGTGCTGACCTAAATAACTTTGGAAATGATTGGAGTCTGTAAAGAGTAAAGGCAAAAGGACCTGCATGTAAACACTGTACTCTAGTTGATAAAGTTGTGTCACATAGGTGTATGGTTAATAATTCTGATACATGTATACTGGAGTTGAAAAATTAGATAAATGAGTGCTATTTTGGTGGCATCCAGGTTTATCACTGTTGGTGTGGATATTTACAGAAAGGCAAGAGGATGTGGCTTGAATAATCCAAGTGATTGTTAATTAGAATTGGAAACATCAGGAAGAAGTCATGTTTAATTTAATATAGATACAGATAGTTACATATAGAAGTATGTATGACTATGTGTATACACATTTGTTAGTATACACACATATATTATTTGCTCTGTCAGCTGAGAGGGCCTAAAAGAAATGACACCCTCTGCCCAAATCTTGTTTTCTAACACCAATCTACAATAAAAGTAATTATGGTTGCTTGGTTAAATGGCTGAATCTAGGACTGGAACAGGAAATACACAAGATGAGCCTGGGGTATCTTGTAGTACCACTGAGTAGGGAAATGCTAAAAAAAGAAAGAAAACAAAAAACAAACTACAACCATGGGGCTATGTCAAAAGGAAACAGGAGCCAACTGAAAGAGCTCTCAATGGCCAAAGTTGGAACAATTTGAGCAACAAAATAAAGTAGTATTGCATTAGAATCCAAGGTATAAAATACCCATGAGTCAATGGATTGAATACATTGATAAGTGGGGGAGAAGAGACAAATCTCTCTTGCGGAAGAATTCCAATTAAATTATATGCACAGAGACTTCCTTCCAAAGAGTACAGTATTTATGAGGGCGGGGTGGGGCAGGGGGCAGGGAAGGCAAGGGTAACTTTACAAATACTACTTCAGCCACGTGACCAAGTTCAACATCAAAAGTCACAAATCATGGTGAGTATGTACACTTGGTATGATATGATGAAATGGCATTTTACTTCCCTGATCTTCTTACCAAAAACCATAATCCCTGTCTAATAATAAAACACCAAGATCTCTCTGCCTAGAGGAGCCCGCACTAAATCTTGGTGTGTATTTCTGTCTTTCTCTCCTATTTCTCAGCAAGCTCTGTTCTTTCCCCCATTTCCCAAATATATTCTTTTTACTGGCCTAAAAAAGACAACAAACAAACAAACAAAACAAAAAACCCCCAAAAAACAAAACACCAAGCAAATTTCAATAGGGAGGCATCCTACAATATACCTGTCAAGGCCATCTAAAACAAGGAAAGTCTGAGAAACTGTTACTGCCAAGGGGAGCCTAAGGAGACATGACAACTAAATGTAATGTGGTATCCTGGATGGTATCCTGGCACAGAAAAAGGACATTAGGTTAAAAAGTAAGGAAATTTACATGACCTATGGTCCTTAGTTAATAAAAATGTATCAATACTGGTTCATTAATTTGGAAGAAATATACCATATAGATATAAGATGTTAATAGAAGAAGCTGTCTGTGTATGTTAGGAGTGGGCATGGGCTAAGTAGAGCTCTGTTCTAAACGCTCAATTTTTCTGTTAATCTAAAACTGTTCTAAAAAACAAAGCCTATTCCTTTTTAAAAAAAAAAAACAACACTAAAAAAACCCAGCCCTCTGGTAGCAGGAGGGACCATGGTGCTTATATAGAACCTAAAAGAAGGCTAATGCGACTGAAGCACAGAGGAAAAGGGATTGATGAGCCTTGAGATGTGTGTAGGACTAGATCATGCAGGCTCTTGTAGGTTGTGTTAAGGAGTTTGGTCTTGATCTTTAGAACTGTTGGAAGCCATCAAAGTATTTTAAGCAGATTTGGGTATTGAAAAGGTCACAGTTACTACAAGAGCCAAGCGTGGAATGTGGGCAATCCAGTTAGCAGGTTACAGTAGTAGTCTATGCCAAAAATTATGAAATGATGCTGTCTTGGACCAGGGTGGTAGCAGGGGAGATGGAGACAAGTGGATGGATTTAAGGTAAAAATGACAGAATTTAGTGTTGGTGGAGATATGGGCAGTGATGGAGAGGATGTGTCAGGGATGATCTTGAGGCCAGAAGCTGGATCTAGTTCACTGAAGTAGCCCCAGCTCCTAGCAGTGTTTGACATACATAAGAGAATTGGGATTAGCATGAAGTCACGTGGCTCCCAATGTGATCTACTGCTCTGCTCCTGTTGTTGGAGTTTCATGCTTTTATGGTTTTAGGACAGTCATAGGTGAAACAATGTACTCAGATCCCTGCATTATTGGAGTAGTGGATGGCCAGAGGTAGGGAGAGAAGTTGGGGGCAAGGGAAGGAGGAAGTTGCCAAGAACGATACTTTTGTTGGAGGTTAGGTTGCTTTCCAAAAAGAAGCCATTTCTGCAGAATTCTAGGGGGTAACATACATTTAATTCTATAAACATTTATTGAGCACAAGGAATGGATGTTTGTATTTTTAAGGGCTTTCATCTAAATTACTTTTTTTTTTTTTAGGAGGTCATGGGTTCATGCAAAGCAGGCACTCAACCCCTGAGCTACACCCATTCTGCTAATGAATTATTATTATTATTATTATTATTATTATTATTATTAGGAGGTATGGGGGATTGAACCCGGGATCTTGTACATGAGAAGCAGGTGCTCAACTACTGAGCTACCTCCATTCCACCTAAATTTCTAATCTGGGCTTCCTAGTAACCTAAAGACACACACAAGGATTATCACCTCCCATTTTCCATTACAGGAAATGGTGGCTCATAGAGATTTAGTGTCCTGTTCAAATCACAGCACCTGTAAGTGGAATTTGAATCCATTTCTTTGAATTCCAAGTTCACCATTCTTTTCCACTAGGCTATAATCAGTATAGAATCTTACAGCTTTGGGTGGGATTAAACTTGGAAGTAAATTTTTTATTATAGGAATATTAAAGAAAATGTGTTAAAATTTGAATGAGTCTCTAAAGACTTTGTGATTTTGATCTCAAATTATGTGGACTCATGTATTTATATTCACCTTAGTGGATATTTGGATTTTCAGAAATACTAGCTTATTCTCTTAAGTAGAGTATTTGCACAGTGTGTTGTGAGTAAACCAGGTTTCCAAATAGCCTCTTGCAGTGTAGATTGTCTGGCTTTCTTGCAAAGCTTTTAGATTCAGAAATCCTCTTCCAAGCAGAGGTGATTGTCAGCTGAAAGGACCAAGGTCCTAGGAACAGGAGACAAAGGGACCTTTGGTAAGTGTCCTGCTTCCCCAGGCAGAGCTCTACTTTGAGATTGCCTTTTCCTCCTTCTCGTGATAGTTTCTATAACAGTCTGACCTTTCCCCTGGACAAGGCAGTCTGCTCTTCACCAGCATCTGCTGCCTTCCAGGACTGGTAGAGGTTGTAAGGCTGCAGATTTATTGTGATGAATTGGACCTGTAAGTGTGTTAGCAACTCAATCTGCTGCCACCGGGAGATCCACACGTTTTAATTATGGGCTTAGTTTCTTAGGCTTTGGAATTATACTATCTGCGTGTATCCCTGGTTTGCACGTTTAGGGATGTGTTCTCATCTCAGTTTGTGAGAATTTATGTGCACAATTCCCATTAGCATTAATGGGAGTTGCATGTATAAATCGCTGAACGTCAAAATGAGAATATACCCTTTAGTCTCAAGGATGAATTAGTCACATCTCTCTTTCCAGCTCCTTTTACTAGGTGATCTTCAGAATTTTTTTGAGAAATTTTTGACCATATGATAGTTGGATTGTGGGTAAGTCCCAAATAGAGCATGAAATTATTTTAATTATTTAAGTTACCAATTTTATAAAGATGATTTTCAATACATGCTTGTGCTTAAATACCTTATTAAATCTAATTGCTTTATTATCATAAATATATTAGTTATTAAAAATCATCACTGAATGTATTTTCATTCATTTAACAAGAATTTATTGAATTTTTACTATGTGTCAGGCACTATGCTAAACTCTGGGGAAACAAAAAGGCACACTTTCTTCTTTGATGGGGAAGATAAATTTTAAAACAAATATCAGGGAAGTGGATGTGGCTCAAGCGATTGAGTTCCTGCCTACCACACGAGAGGTCCTGGGTTAGGTTCCTAGTGTGTACTGGAGAAGATGAACAAGACAGCGAGCTGACATGACAGGCAGGTGTGGCAACCTGACACAAGATGACACAACAAGGAGACACAAAGAGGAGAAACAATGAGAGACACAGCAAAGCAGGGAGCTGAGGTGGCTCAAGCGATTGAGTGTATCTCTCCCACATGGAAGGTCCCAGGTTTGGTCCGTGGTACCTCCTAAAGAGAAGATGAGCACACAGTGAATGGACACAGAGAGCAGACAGTGAATACAAACAACAGGGGTGGGGGGGAGGGGATAAATTAAAAAAATAAAAATAAAAAATAAAAGCAAATAACAGAGAAGTTGATGTGGCTCAACCAGTTGGGCACCCGCCTACCACACGGGAGGTCCTGGGATCGGGTCCAGTGCCTCCTAAAGAAGAGAGATACCCGCACCCACCACCATGAGCTAGACGCTGCACCCTGCTGCAACAAGCAGACGCCTAAATGAGCAGATGCCACAAGCCAGCAAACAGAAAGCAAATGTGGCTCAGGCCATTGGGCACTCACCTCCCATGTGGGAGGTCCCAGGTTCGGTTCCCAGTGCCTCCTGGAGAACGCAAGCAAACAATGAGCAGACAGATGAGAAAACCATCTGGGGAAGGGGGCAATAAATAAAAAACAAATAAATAAACTAAATAAATAATCATTTAAAAAAGCCAAATAACAAAAAACTTTACAATACAAAGCTATTTTTAAAAAGTAAGTGCAAAGAGTCATGAGAACAATGAGAAAGAATGTCCAGAGGAAATGGGAAAGGCTTTATATATAATGCACTGTTTGAACTGGATCCGCAAGTTGAGAAGCTGGGGCAGGTAATGGAAGGGTAAGGGCATCCTTTATTTATTTATTTTTTTGCAGTTTATTTGTTTATTTATCTATTTATTTATTTTAAAGAATCTTTAGATTACATAAATGTTACATAAAAAAATATAGGGGATTCCCATATGCCCCACTCCCTCCCCCTCCCACACTTTCCCATATTAACTATATTCTTCATTAGTGTGGTATCTTTGTTACAATTGATGAACCCATACTGAAGCATTGCCACTAACTGTAGATTATGGTTTACATTATAGTTTATACTCTGTCCCATGCAATTTTGTAAGTTATGGCAAAATATATAATGGCCTGTTTCCATCGTTGCAACATCATGCAGGACAATTCCAATGTTCCAAAAATGCCCCCATATTGCGCCTATTTTTTGTCCTCCTTCCCCTCAGAGCCCCTGGTGGCCACTGCCTTTTTATTAATGATATAAATTCTTCCATTGCTTGAATAACAATAAGTCTATAGTAGAATAATAGTAAGTCTACTTTAGTCCATCGTTCATTCCCCAATATTGAGGGTTTTGGGATGGTGATGCCCACTCTGCCTCTTATTGAGGTTGGGGGTGAGGGCTCTTTAAGCAGAGGAAACTAATAGTTCAAAGAGCAAGTGAAAAATGTACTGTAGCAGGAGTGTAGAAAAGTCTGAGTGGGGACTAGCAAGAGATGAGCCTAGAAAATAAATTGAGATTAGATTAAGAAAAGAATCCCTGAGGACCTTCTTCATTCAGTGGGAGCAATGGAAGTATTTAAGAATATGAGTTATGGGAACCCAGTATGTTTTTAAAATTTCATTATTGGGGCAGAATGAAGAGTGGATTGTCATGAGAAAAAGGTGGTGTAGTTTAAGTAATTGAGAGGTCATTAAACATAAAATCAGTATAAGAATAGTTTGTTCTTTGAGATTTTATATGTGTGTGTACAACTATATATGGTACATATATGTTCATATACATTACATATACATATATATAAACACACACAGAATTTTATTGAAGCAAAATTGATATGACTTTAACTGGGTATTTTTCAGGTATACAATTTGATAAGTTTTGACATATGTACTGTATTAGCCAGGGTTCTCCAGAGATTATATATTGGAATTGGATCATGTGATTGTGGGGCTTGACCATTCCAAATTCCGTAAGGCAGGTTGCAAACTGGGAACTCCAATGAAGGTTGTGATGAATTCCAAAGGAGAAGCTGGCTGGAAGAGAGAGAAATTCTTCCTTCTGACTGCTGAAATCATCACTTCTATCTTTAAGGCCTTATTAGATGAGACTTCTCTCATTGCTGAAGGCAGTCTCCTTTGTTGATTGTAGATGTAATCAGCCATAGATGCAATCAACTGACTAATGATTTAAATCCTCGAAATACCCTCACAGTAACAATCAGGCCAGTGTTTGCTTGACCAAACAACTGGGTACCATAACCTAGACAAGTTGTTGCATGAACTTAACTGTCACTTTCCACCCCTTGTAAACTTGGCACACATACATATCTCTTTAAAACATACTTAACCATTAAGTAAAAACAACATAGTCATACTTTTGTCTATTATAACTCAACTGTACTGTGTACAATTGGAAATGCACTAACCCTATTCCCAAAGAGGATGCAAGTTCTTGGGTAATATTCACTCAAATTTGATATCTGTAACTTAAATAGTATGATGTAAAGTTAATACAACTTATGTTATATGATAAGGGGATAAGATATGGAAGAAAACAAATATGTTTACTTTCTGTATATATATATATAAACATACTCATAAAACAAGGAAGAAATACTTTTAACCATTATAGTCCTTGTTTCTGCAACTGGTCACATGGATGTGGCTCATATTTATCACCACCTTCTTCCAATACTCATTCCATATTCCCTTTACCTTCTGCAGGCACCTAGGCTGGTCATGGTTCTTTGCCTGGTGAGGTGACTCGAACCTTCATTTCTTAAGGGTCTGTGCCATTAGTTGTCTGGACTCGGTTGCTGCAGTTTTCCATTGACTTTAATTACAGGGCGTGATGGTATTAAGAGACACCCTAAGGATTCTCTTGTATTCCAAGTAAACTTAACCTCCATTGTGTAGTAGCAGGTCTATTTTCCCTTGATAATTAGGATTAATTACTCCATCCAGTACAGTAATTCCTTTCTTTGCCTATTGATTCAGAGGCATGAGAAACCGAAAGTGGACAGGTGACAATTTTAACTTCCATTTCAGTGGAATCATTGTATCTCCTGGAGGAAGCACTCCTCCTTTTGGAACTAAATCCTATGGGCCAGCAGAGCTTAAGGCCATGGGGACAGGAAGCAAAAAAATTTCTAGTGGATCAAAGGGGGTAATAATGAGTGGTATCACTCCCATTTTCACCCCTTGATTCCTGGACCCTTGAATCCTGACTATGGGAGAAATAGCACCCTAGAGTGGGCACTTATTGAGAACATATACAGCCTCCTGAAGAACATTGCCTCAGCCCTGCAAGGTATTGCCACCCAGCTGATACCATAATTGAGTCTTCAAAAGGCCATTCCACCATTCTAGCAATCCAGCTGCTTCAGGAGGAAGGGAACACTTTAAAACCAGTGAATTTCATGAGCATGTATCCATTCCCACAGTTTATTTGCTGTGAAGTGGGTTCCTTGATCAGAAGCAATGCTGTGTGGAATACCATGATGGTGGACAGGCATTCTGTAAATCCAAGATGGTGGTTTTGGCAGAAGCACTGCATGCAGGGAAGGCAAATCCATATCCAGAATATGTGTCTATTCCAGTAAGAACAAAATACTGCCCCTTCCACGATGGAAGTGGACCAATGTAATTGACCTGCCACCGGGTAGCAGGCTGATCACCTCAGGGAATGGTGTCATATTGGGGGCTTAGTGTCGGTCTCTGCTGCTGGCAGATTAGCCACTTAGAAGTTGCTGTAGCCAGGTCAGCTGTGGTGAGTGGAAGTCCATGTTGCTCAGCCAATGCATAAGCTCCATCCCTACACCATGACCACTTTGTTCATGAGCTCATTAGAGCAATGGCAGAAGTGGCCGGTGAAAGAGGCTGACTGGTATCCATCGAATGGGTCATTTTATCCACTTGATTATTAAAATGCTCCTCTGCTGAAGTCACCCTCTGGTAAGCATTCACATGGGACACAAAGATCTTCATGTTTTTTGCCACTTCAGAAAGATCTAGTCATAAGCATCTCCCACAGACCTCTTTGTCACCAACTTTCCAATCATGTTCCTACCAAGTCCCTGACTATCCAGCTAAACTGTTGGCCACAGCCAATGAATCACTATACAAACACAATTCTGCCTATTCTCCTAAGCAAAATGTACAACCAGGTATGCTTCTTGGAGGATTTTCCTTCACCATGTCTTTCAGGGATGTCCCAGAAAGGGGCTGTAGTGCTGAAGCTGTCCACTTTTGGATGGTACCTGTATATCATGCAGAATCATTGATAAACTAGGCCCAAGTTTTCTCTTCCTTAGTCAACTGATCATAACAAACTCCTCAAGAGACCATAACTGTTGGCTGGGAAAGAGAAGATAATGTGGCAGAAGTGGAGACCATGGACATTTGGACCACTTCCTCATGTAACTTACCTGGGCCTTGATGGCCTGTTTGAGTCTGATCACATATATACCACTTCCATTTGATGATGAAGTGTTGCTATGCATGGCCAACTCTATGGCTTGGTGGATCAGACTATAATACCCAGTTCATGAGGGGCAATTCAGGTGTCACGGTAACTTGGTGGTCCATGATTAAGTGTTTAGTCTCTACTAAGACCCAGTAGAAGGTCAAAAGCTGTTTCTCAAAAGGAGAGTAGTTTTCTGCAGAGGATGGCAGGGCTTTGCTCCAAAATCCTAACTATTTGTGCTTTTATTTTCTTATAGGGGCTTGCATAAGTCTCCACACAGAATCTCTATTTGGCACTGAAACTTCCAATACCATTGGATCTGCTGGGTCATATAGTCCAAGTAGCACAGCAGCTTGTACAGCAACCTGAACCTGTTGCGGAGCCTCCTCTTATTCTGGTCCACACTCCAGCTAGTAGCTTTTTGAGGCACTTGGTAAATAGACTGGAGTAGCACACCCAAACGAGGAATACGTAGCCTCTAAAATCCAAACAGGCCAACTAGGCACTGTGCTTCCTTTTTTTTTTGGTTGTAAGAAGGGCCAGATGCAAGAGCTTATCTTTCACCTTAGAAGGGATATCTCAACATGCCCCACACCACTGGATGCCTAGAAATTTCAATGAGGTAAAAGGACCCTGAATTTTTGTTGGATTTATTTCCCACACTATTACATGCAAATGCCTTTCCAATAAACCTAGAATAGGTGCTACTTCTTGTTCACTGGGTCCAATCAGCATAATGTTATCAATGTAATGTAACAGTGTAATGTCGTGTGGGAGGGAGAGACCATCAAGGTCTCTGTGGACTAGATTATGACTTAGGTTTGCACAGTTGATGTACCCCTGAGGTAGGACAGTGAAGGTTTATTGCTGGCCTTACCAATTGAAAGCAAACTGCTTTTGGTGGCCTTCAGTAACAGGTACCAAGTACTGGGTATGTGCTGATTTGCTCAAGCAACAGCACCACATGTGGAACAGCAAACGCAATTGGAGTCACCACCTAGTTAAGTTTACAATAATCCAAACTCATCCTCCAAGGTCCATCTGTTTTCTTAACAGGTCAAATAGGAGAGTTGAACGTGGATATGGTGGCAATCACCACCCCTGCATCCTTCAAGACCTTGATAGTAGCACTGATCTCTGTAATCTTTTCATCAATCTTGTATTTCTTTTCTTTTTTTTTTTTTTAACAATTTATTGAAGTACATCATTCATACATGAACATACATAAACTATAAGTGTTCAGTAACCATTGTGAACTTACAAAACAAACATGTATAACATCATACAGGGGTCCCACACATCACCCTCCCCCCCAAACACCCTGCATTGTTGTGAAACATTTGCCAACAAATCATGAAAGAGCACCGTCAAAGTATTACTACTAACTATAGTCTGTATCTTCCTCCCCTATACATTTTTTTAAAGGATTTATTTACTTTTATCCATTTTTACCCCCCACTCCCGTTTTTGCTGTTTCTGTGTCCATTGGCTGGGCAACTCTCTGTGTCTGTTTCCTGCCCTTTCTTCTCATCCTTCTCCTCCTGTCTTCACTGGGATTCGAGCCTCGGAACCTCTGATGTGGGAGAGAGGTGTCCTACTGCCTGAGCCGCCTTAGTTCCTGGTTTTTCGGTGCATCTTGTCTCGACTCTTCCTTGTGTCACTCTCCTGTTACATCATCATCTTGCTGAGTGGCTCGCTGGGTTTGGCAGTGCACCTGCACATGGGGCTTGACAGATCACCCACTTGCAGGGTCTGGCGGTGCACCTGCTCACAGGGCCTGGTGACCCACACGCTTTCTATATTTTTCTTTTTTTAATTTTTACTGGAAGGTCCCGGGGATCGAACCCAGGTCCCTCCATATGGGAGACAGACACCCAACCCACCCAAGCCATATCCGTCCCCCTGCTATATATCTTAAGGTTGACCAAAGATACCCAGAGTTACAGTCTTTGCCCATACAGGATGGTTATATAATACATCAGGCTTAGTTTATCACCAGCATTCTAAAAACTAGACCTAGGGAGAAAAACTAGGTCTGGGGACACATGCATGGTTTCTAATATAGCAAATGTTTAGCCAACCCTGATTATCACAAAATCAGGACAGCGAGAATATTCTCACTGGTATTGCTTTTGATTTACTATTTTCCTATGTAGTGGCAGTCCTAGTGACTTCCACTTAGCCTTTCCTACCCTAATAATTCTTACTCCACAAGCCAAGGAACCAATGTGAGGATTTTTCCACTTGCTGAGTGTGTTATTCCAATTATGCATTCCAGAACTGGGGAAATAACCACAGAATGGGTTTGAGGACCCACTGGACCTACTGAAAGACAGACTTGAGCTAAAACTCCATTCAACACCTGACCTCCATAAACCCTTACTCTGAATAGTGGACCACAGTGACATTTTGGGTTTCCTGGAGTTAATGTCAGTAAATAACCAGTGTCTAATAATACCAAAATATCTGATCATTTCCTTTTATCCAATGCACAGTCATGCTAGTAAAAGACTGCAGGTCCCTTTGGGGGAAGGCTGGGAGGAAGATTAATAGTGTAAATTTTTGGCATTGTAGCAGGGTCTTTTCCCAAGAAGACTCAGACTTCCTTCCATTCAAGAGCCTGTAAACTGTATCAAGTCTGGGAATTGATTGAAAGGATGTGACTCTGTTTTTGTGCTTCAAGTTAGACTTTTGTTCACTTGACCTAGAGCTCTTCTGCTTATACAGATCAAGTAAGAATTTAATAGACTGCCCATGTATTTCACTTATAGGTACCCCATGATCTACTAGCCAGTGTCATATGTCTGTGCAAGTCAGGCTATTCTGATTATCACTTTGACTCTGCTGTTCATTATGATAACCAAACCCACCTTGACACCAAGTGCTGTCACTTGGCTCCTGCTCACTGGAATCTGATTATTCCTATAACGTTTAATAATCCAAGTTCACTGGCAGCAGTTCCCACCGTAATATCTGACCTTCAGAAAAGAGTGACCCAGGGCTCTTCGGGGATGGATGGAGCTGCTCTCATAAATTTATTCCTCACAGTCCTGGTGAAAGGTGTGGTGGTTTGGAGCTGTATGCACCCCAGAAAAACATGTTCTTAAAGTTAATCCATTTTTCTGGGTGTGAACCCATTGTAAGTAAGACCTTTTGATGAGGCTACTTCAGTTATAGTGTGACCCACCTCATTTAGGATAGTCTTAATCCTATTCCTGGAGTCCTTTATAAAAGGAATAAATACAGAGAGAAGGCCACAGAAGCAAGAAGCTGAAAGTGGCAAAACCCAGAAGAGAAGGGAGATACCAGCAGACACCACCACATGCCTTGTCATGTGGTAGAGGACCCAAGATTGTTGGCAGCCAGTCTTTGGAAGAAAGCACCACCTTGATTTGGACATTTTCCCAGACTCTAACCAGGAGTGAATAAATTCCCACTGTTTAAATCAAACCATTTAATGGTATTTGCTTTCAGTAGCCTAGGAAACTAAAACAGGTATGTCCTCTGCACATTCCTCAGGTGGATTGGCAGGTTTAACATGATAAGTGCCCTCTGAACATTCTAATATGTCTAAGCCTCTGGATCCCATCATGCACATTAAACCAGGGAAGTTCTGGCCTTTCAAGTTCAGGTAATATAGGCCACCTTTTGGTCCATGCTCAGCCAAGCATGCAAAGAAACTGTTAGAGTCCTTTCTATCTTCTAGAGCTACAACACTGAATGCAGAATCTCTGCTTAGTGGGCCCATATCAATAAATTCAGCCTAATCCAACTTTATGTTTCTTTCATCATTATTCCACATCCTTAATATCCATTTACACACACATTCTCCTGATTTCTATCTACATAAATTAGAAAAATTATCCAGTTTTTCTTGAGTAAAGCATACTTCCTCATGGGTCACACTTTGTAACTCACCTTTCAAGGTCTGTTGAGAGTTCAGTCTAGTTATAGATCTGAAAGAAAAGAGGGGTGTTAGAGGTGTGTCATGAGAGTAATTATCAGTGTCTTACAACCTAACTATCTCAGGGCATTCCATTAAAGCTTCATCTGTTGAAACAGTGTTAATCTTGAATGAGGTTCACATATCGTATATTGTTGTTATGTCACTTTAGTATGCATTAATACCGAAAAGCACTCTTGATATTTCTTTTTATTTTGGTGACTTTTACTTTTTGAAAAGTCAAGATAAGTTGTCCTATGGCATATCCCACATTCTGGATTTTTCTAATTGTTTGTCTATGGTATTATTTAAACTGTTTCTTTGTTATCTATATATACTTCTAACTGAAAATTAAGTCTTAATTACATTCAGCTTAGACATTTTTTGCAAGAATACTCCTTAATTTATATGATATACTTCATATTGCATCCCATCAGAAGGCACATTGTTAAGTTGTCCATTGGTAATGATGCTAAATTTGATTTCTTTGTTAAAATGGCAACTGCCTAATTTCTCCTTTATAAAGTACAATCTCCCTTTTGTAATTAGTGAAAAATTTTGTGGTGTAATATGCACTACCCATTCATAAGGAGGGCATTTTTTAAAAGATGGAAGTCATTATGGCATGTTTAGATACTGATGGGAAAAGAAGGGAAAATTGATGATATAGCAGAAAAAAGGGACAATTGCTGGAGCATTGTTCTTGAGTAGATGAGAAAAGATAGGATCCAGTGCACAACTGTAGAATTAGACCGGAGAAGCATGGGCATTCTCCATAGTAACTGGAGGCAAATAAAGGTATGGATACAGGTAGGACGTCGTGTATTGTGTTGGGAACTTTTAGAAGTTCTTTTCTAAATGCTTCTGTTTACCAATAGAATTCAAGACAAATTCAATTGAATTAGTGATTATTTCAAATGTAAACTCAGCCAAATTTAGGGTCCATCCCTCTACCTCCTCTCTCTATGGTGACATCTAAGTTCTTTGGGTATTAAATTAGTCATAATCTAAGGAAAAGAAAAAGTCATCCCTTGTCTCTGTTAGTCTTTAGTCACTTTCACATCCACTGCAATATCTGTGGTCCTATCATGACCTCCTATTTATACAGTCCATGTCTTATGGTATCTCCATGTTCAGGTCAATTGGTTTTCTTTTAGCCACTTCTTGGGTCAAGGAACACTTGAGGTGCTGTCACAGGTTCTCTATTACTAGACACACCTAGTTGAGTTTCAGCTGAATTGTTGCTGCACAATTCTGGTGCAGGGATTTTCTTTATGAAGCTTGCTGTCTTTCTGGACTTTGTCCAGGAAGCAATGTACAGATCTTTGTTGTTGGAATCTCCCAAACCTGTCTGAATTTCTATTGTCACTCTACCCAGGTCTGAGTCTGGGGGAACCAAAACACAGGGATCCTTCTCAGAGAGTCATACCAATGGCTAACTTCATTGCTCTCCTTTCCATTCTCAAATTTTTCTTCAGCTTAACCTTCAAATGTGTGCCATCTATCGCATCTATCATCATGCCTTCTGCCCAATTGTGTTGCTTTGTTATGGACTTTATGCACTGAGAACTTCATGCTCCTACCTTTTAAAAGAAAACCTTCCCTCTTTTTTCAAAAACAACAAACCAACCATACCCCCACAAAAAACACAAAAATCATTTGTAGAATTTCAAGATTATTAATTCTGTCAGGGATTTAAAAGACTTTTTTCAAACAAAGAGAGCTTAACTCTGTTTTCTGGATATTTCCTTCTCTTGAGTGCATAAGCTTTCACATCAAGGTTTCTTTTTAATGGTGGAAGTATAAGGGAATTCCTAAGACCAAAAAAGGTCGTTGAATAATATTTAAAAATATTATTCTGCTTTATATATATTATTAAAAAACATATTTCCCCACAATTATTTTCTGTATATTAACCTGAATAGTGATTATCTACTTTTTAAAAAAAGATTTATTTATTTATTTATTTCTCCCCTCCTCGTTTTTTGCTCTTGCTGTCTGCTCTCTGTTTGTTCTTCTGTGTCTGCTTGTCTTCTCTTTTAGGCGGCACTGAGAACTGATCCTGGGACCTTCCAGAGTGGGAGAGAGGCGCTCAATCTCTTATGCCACCTCAGCTCCCTGGCCTGCTGCATCCCTTATTGTCTCTCCTCTGTGTCTCTTTTTGTTGCATCATCTTGCTGTGCCAGGTCTCCGAGCGGGCCAGCACTCCTGTGTGGGCCAGCTCTCCACATGGGCCAGCTCGCTGCGTGGGCCAACTTGCTTTTCACCAGGAGGCCCTGGCAATCAAACCCTGGACCTCCTATATGGTAGACAGGAGCCCAATCACTTGAGCCACATCCATTTCCCAATATCTGCTTTTAAAAGACCAGAAGAAGCATTTCAGAGTGTCCTAGGGAATTAATGACAAAACAGGAGATGAGCTCCAAAAAGAATGTGGACTAAGATTTAAGGTGGAAGGGAAGATGTTCTATCTTTGTGCACATCAATGATATGAAATCACTTCTGGCCAGTGGAGTCACAAATGTGAAAGGAATGATTTGAAATGGCATGAGCTTGTCGAGAAATGTACTGATTTCCTTTAGAGCCACATCTTATTTTGGCTCAATGAAGGTGGAGAAGCTTGGCAATTGCCATTTGGTTCTGATTGATCCTTTTAATAGATATCCAAGTGGTGTGACTCAACATCACATTAATTTCAAAATATGTGGTATCCAATGTATATATATATATTTGGAGGCAAAAAGAAATATATACTGGTTTTAAAGTAAATTTAAGAATGTTATGTTTTTGTTTTTTTTTTTTCCCTTTATTTTATTTTATTATTTTTTTTGTGTGTGTGTATTTGCTTACAAAAATGTTATTTATATATATATATATACATATATTTTAAGAGGTGCTTAGATTACCTAAAATATTACACGGAACCCACTGGGATTCCCATGTTGCCCACCTCCCACACCTCCCACCACATCCAACACGAACATCTCCCACAGTGTGGCCCACCAACCTCAATGAACTTACACATCCTGGAGCCTTGCCACCAACCATAGACCACAGTTCACACTGTAGACCACACTCTCTCCCACTCAGTTCTGAGTGGTGTGTGCTGATTTAAAATGGCCTACATCCATTGCCACAACAGTACTCAGGACAACCTCCAACTCCCAAAGAAGCCCCTGTATTTCAACTGCTCATCCCCTCCCTACCCAAAAACTGTCAAGTGGTCACTGGCTCCACCTCATTGTTATAATTTCTTGCATTGCAAGAATCACCATATGTGAGCAAGAGAATACCATCAAGTCCACTCTAGTCCATAGTTCTTCCCCCAATCCAGAGGCGACTGGGATGGTGATGTCCACTCCAACTCCAAGTGAGAGAGGGCTCAACTGCTCATCCCCTCCCTACCCAAAAACTGTCAAGTGGCCACTGGCTCCACCTCATTGTTATAATTTCTTGCATTGCAAGAATCACCATATGTGAGCAAGAGAATACCATCAAGTCCACTCTAGTCCATAGTTCTTCCCCCAATCCAGAGGCGACTGGGATGGTGATGTCCACTCCAACTCCAAGTGAGAGAGGGCTTATATCCCATGGATATGGTGGGTGGGATGATCCTGCCTGCAGATGCAGGCCCTCTCCATTCCCTGGGATGGCCATTTCCCATCGTTGTCTCCTCACCAGGTGACTTGGATGAGTCCATTGAGCTGTAGGGTAGGAGTTGCAGCTCCACCTAGATTTCATGCACACCTGGCACATAGGTAGGCGGGAGGCTCCAGTCTCTGGAAGTATACCTAAGAAACTCCAGCATCACATGTAGGTTTGAATAGAAGGGACTGGTGAACCATGTGCAGGGAGGACTTATTTGAGTCTAATTCTGTCACTCTCAGGAGCACAGATTCCAAAATAGAACCCACTGATAAGGCATCAGTCTCTGGGGCTATCCCCCCTTATATAAGACCAGGGTGTCTCTGGAGCTCTCAGGAACCCCACTGAGTGGGGTGATAGGCACTTAGAAGAATGTTATGTTAAAGAGGAATAATATCAGAGATTTGGAAGCTTTTTTTTAGGGAGTGTCCTGAAAAGTGACAATTACTTAAAAAATTTAGGGTGAAATTTCTCTGTCACTTATTTTCCTACATCAATATTATCTCTATCAGCATATTTATAAACGTACATGATGCTACTGGTTATATTATATTTATGCAGTAGTATGTATTTGTCATAAGACATAGTTATGTAGATGCCTTAAAGTTATGGCATCTTGGAGGATTCTGGAAGTGTAAATCAACCCCAGTGCTTCAAGATATGTTGCTGAAGAGTGGAGGAAGTAGTCTTCCCATAGAGTTCACTTGAATATTCTGTCCTAGAGGCAGCTTTTGTTTCTCAGGTACCTGATTGATTTTAGGACTGATTTTTTCACTGCAGAAGCACTTGGAATACTATTTGGTTGAAAATATTCAAAGCAACTTTTCTCAGGGTATATAAAACTGCTTATATGAGGGTCCTTTGTAATGTGTGTAAATTGAAAGACCCATTTGAATGTCTACTGTTTGTTATTATATGTGCATCCACTGGAGAGGAACATCTCCAAAATCATTTGCATACGCTGACTGTAAATATAACCTTTTACTAGGTGATGCACTGTTGTGGAGTTGAGCTTATGTCAGAAATGCCTCCTCCTCTTTTCTATAGCCACATAAATCCTACCCATCCCTTAAAGTTCCAGCTTCGTCTTCTTCATGAAGCCTTTCCTGGTCCCATTAGCCCACTCTGAATTCTCTTTCTGTTTCCAGGGAGCATTTACTCTCTGCCTCATCCTTTTGGTTTTTCTCATTTAGGCTTTGTAACCAGTTTGCATGGCCATTTAACTTTTCCTGTTTTTATGTCAGGTCTCTTCAACTGAGATTATGGACCATGTTCAGTAAGTCTTCACTTACCTTGAGCACATGGTGGATTCTCAAATCTTAGTTTCTGAGGTCTAGATTCCTTCTATTGTTGCTCTGCTATCCCTAGAATGTCAATCACATGGTCTAAGATGGCTGACCACCAGGTACACACTCCTGCCAATGGAAAGGGGAAAGGGGGAGGAAGGACGATGTAGCAGTTTGGCATTATTTGTGAATTCTAAAAACGGATATTGGATTATGTTTGTGAACTGTTTTTTTTCCTTCTGGGCATATTAGATTACATTGGATTCAAAAGTTTCACTTTTACTTGATTAAATTCTGATTAAGGCTTTGATTGGGCCACATCAGTAGGACGTTGAGTCCCCACCCACCAAGAGAACCACACAGCAGAGAAGGGAGTTGGAGTTTTGAGCTGGAGCCCAGGAAGTAAGCACACAGAGGAGCAGAGCAGCTGAGCCCAGAGAGAAAAAAGCCCTGGGAAGAGAGGAAACCAGGGAGCCTGAACTCTTGGCAGACATTGGCAGCCATCTTGCTCCAACATGTGGCAACAGACTTTGGTGAGAGAAGTAACTTATGCTTATGACCTGGTAACTGTAAGCTTCTATCCCAAATAAATACCCTTTATAAAAGCCAACAGACTTCTGGTGTTTTGCATCAGCACCTCTTTGGCTGACTAATACAGACAGTATGCCTGAAAGTTGAACACATCACTTTCCTCACATCCCACGAGACAGAACATAGTCACAGGGTATTGTATTGAATTATATACTCTAATATAGACATGTTTTTTTCATCTTAATCTGCATTCCTGTGGACCTGAACCCATTGTAAATAAGACCTCTTGAAGATGTTATTTTTAGATTAGGTGTGGCCCAACTGAATGAGGGTGAGTCTTAATCCATATTACTGGAGGACTTATAGTGAGAACCCAGAAGTCATGAAGCCAGAAAGGAGAAGACATTGCCATGTGATGGGAGGCAGAGATACACACCAAGGAACCCCAAGGATTGCCAGCAGCCAGCACCAGATGTTACAGATTCCAGGAGAAAGCAAGCCTTGCTGATACCTTGATTTTGGATTGCTTCTAGCCTAGAAACTGTGATCCAATAAATTCCTATTGTTAAGCCAAAACCAGTTTGTGGTATTTGTGATGGCAACTCTGGCAAACTAAGACACAGGACTACATCAAGTTGCAAGGTAGGCTAAGAAATGTAGTTTTTACTTGGTCAGCCCTGTACTCAGCTAAAAATTCTATTACTATGGTAGAAGGAGAGAATGGATATTGGAGGACTAGCAGCATCTGCCACAAACCTGAATAATGAGATGGCGTGTGTAGAAGAGCATCTTGGGTAAAAGCATTTAAACCAGAATTTCAAAGACTCTTGAGTAGAAGTGGATTTTCCATGAAGATCAATGAAGCTTAAGCATGGGTCCCTTCCAATGCCCTGCACTTAATATATGTGTGCCTAAATTGAATAAGCCTCTGGCCCTACAAAACCTTGTTTGGTCCCTGGCCCTGAGGATGGAAAGTAGTTGGCTTATTAGAAATCGAAAGTAGGCCAGTATATATGGAGTAGAGTAGGAAAGGGAGAGAAGAGAACTAGATGAGATGGGGGAGGTAAGTAGATAGGGACTAGCTCATATAGGATATTGTATGGGAAGAAGGTTGGGTTTTATTCTGATGAAATGGGAAGCCATGGGAGGATTTTAAGAAGGAAGAAATGTAATTTGATTTGTGTTTATTCTGAAGGAGATATATAAGGGAGTGTTCATTGAAAAATTGTGGTATACTTAAAAATGGAAGATTTTACAGTTAGTGAAAATGAATGAATCAGAGTTAGAATTATCAATGTAGGTGAAACTCAAAAATATGACATTGGGCAAAAAAAGAAAATTGTAGAAGATAACATGTAGTATAATTTCATTATTTATGATTTCATTTATATAAAGTTTAAAAGCATTTCAATAAATATATTAAGAATACATAATTCTTAGTGAGGCCTGCTATACTCCTTTTCAAGTGGCTTCTTGGAAGTGAGTACAAGAAAATAATGGAGAGTTTAAAAATGAGTGATTATTGATAAGCATTTCACTGCATTCTTTGGTGATTTAGACAAAGATCTGGGCTTTTAACTTTGGAAGTAAGAATGATGAAGGGGCATCAGCCTAATATGTATTCTGCTGTGCCTAGGATTGTGCTTAGCTAATATCTTTCCTATGTCCAACAAGAGTCTAATATTTAATAAACACTGTATTTAAAATTGTGTACAAGTGTCTGAAGATGCTAGAGTAAAAAATCTCTAAATTATTTCCAAGTCTTTTAGGACGGGCTCTCTTTATGACACATAAAAGCAAATGCAAGTATTTACTGAAAGCCTAGTATGTACCAGACACTTTACATGCAATAACTAATTTAACCCTTGCAAAACTTTCATGAGATAGGTACAATTATTATTCTCTGTAACTTAATCTTTTGGGGACTCAGTTTTCTCACTTCCAAAACAAGGATTTTAAAAATATACATACGTTAAAGATTTTTGCTACGAGTAAATTTTGATCAAGCCAGTACCTGTGGAATCTTTTAATGCCATAAATAGAAGCTAACAGAGAAATGAATGGAATATTGTCTGAGAAAAGTGATGGATGTAGAAAAATTCAGGCGTGAGTGAAGGGCTCTAATTCTTATCTAGAGGAGCACTTTCATTGAAATACAGACATATACAGTGGCACTGTTTTAAATAAATGGCTTTAATGTGTAAAAATCCAGTGAAGGGAAACCAAACTGTGATTAAAATTTAAAAGGCTTGATAAATAGCTTTTAAATTAATTGTGTGTGTGTTATTTCTGGGTTGAAGATTTTAGGCTGATGGTAGAACTTTTTGCCTAAATAGTCATCGATTTTCATGGTTTTCTGAATATTTTCTAAGTTGAGGTTATTTTAGGCTTTAGCTGTGGAAACCAAATTACACAGAAATGTCAACATAAAAGACTGTAACTAAATATAAAAATTTAAGTGCTCAGGATCAAAAATCATAAGATCACGGCTATGAAATTAGAAGAGACTAATCAAAGTAATAGGGTCTGTAACTAAGGACTATGAAAATATAAAGGGATTAACATATGTGATAATAGGCTAATTAAATCTTAGCTTTTCACTGTGATGATTTTATAGCATCTTCTTCTTGTTGCCAGTTTGGAAGCTGCCAGCAAATATTTTCTTAATTGCAAAAGGAGACAGTATGTGTTCCACCGTCTCATTCATAACATTTAATGCAGACGTTATTAGTATACTGCATGGAAGTTGAAAAGGATCATATTATGTGGGGAGCCTGGGGGATGGCAGGGAAGGGGGAAAAAGAGGATGTGTTTTAAAACCCAAACCAAAACAAATTCTCAGAAGAAATATTTAACCAGAATTTGTACAGAAAAGGTCTACTTGTCTTGATAGACTAGCCTTCCCCTGTAATAAAACCTCCCAAAGTCAACAGTTCATAAAGTCTTTTGTTCTAGTAAAAGGGTCTTTAATTTTTAACACAAACTCACACTTTGGTATGCATGGGCTTAAGTAAAATTAGAAGACATGTATATAATAGGATTTAATGGATTATCATCTGCATTTTCCAAAGATGTCAGCTTCTCTCAGCTCTGATGGAGTAGCACTTAATGTAAATTTAATTTGAAGTGATGTATGGAAGGCTTGAGGTGGTACTCCGTGATTCCCTAACTGCCTGGAGAGCCTCTGTGGGTAGCATCTGGATTTGGCGGCTCCACATGCCCGGCAGCACCTACTAACTAGGATTAATGAGGTAGCCTGTTCACCAGTGATCCAAAGGAGGTATGCTACATTTATTCCCAACAATATGAATAGGAGGGCTAGTTTCCTTTGGGGGCACATTGTATGATGAAACTTAATGATGGACTTGATATTAGGTATAATAAATATACTGTATCTGAAGCACTTTTGCTTTGTCAAATTTAAATGTTATCTAATCATAAAATAGTATTTGGTGGGTAGAGTTGATGCAAAGATTTTAATGTACGTGTGTGTGCCTGTAAGTGTACATGTCATGACACTTTTACATCCAAGATATGTTTTTTTTAAATGAGACTAAAATAGTAAATCTCCCCTGTTACATTTTTTAAAAAAATTCCAGGATCGCCTAGAATAAAGCTCTATTTTTAGAAGTTATGAAACTATTAAAACAGTTTTGTTGGTCACCCTGTGTGTGCGCATGAGAGAGAGACCGTATGTCTGTGGATATTGTGTGTATATTTGGTGTGAGTAAATCAGAGACTGCTGAGTTAGGCAAAACTTCTTAATCCATTCTCAACTCATTTAGGCATCAAAATTTTATTTTCTCTTTGTGTCTAACTGAGCATTGAATAAAATCGCAGCTAATTTCAAATTCCCTTTGTCATCATGGTTTTCAGCCAAAAGTCTATAATAAATGGTCAGAAGATGAGCTGAGACTGAATGAATAGTGAGTGGTATTCATCAGCCAAACATAGAGTCCAGATCCAATTATATGTATTCATTAAGTGATAATGATATCATGGTCTTTAACTAGGAAGAAAAGAGTGTAATTGAATAATAACAGTTGTACAATCCCAACGGAACACACTTTCCATCCCAGCCCAGCGACCCTCGGGGATGATGCAGGATTGATGGAATTCTATTACTCTTTGATAGATTTATTATGAAAGGCTGAGTGGACTTGCAGCCCCACTTTGTCACTCACACTAATCAGTATCGTAAGGGCCCCGAGCGGGCAGGCTTTTGTATTCCTTTGACAAAGACAAGGTTAGGGGAGGATGACAGACACCCAGACCTTTACAAACCCATACTGCAAGATGAAATGGGCCAGCTGAGCTCTGAGCTGGGACAGAATTTTAATTTGTTTATCAATGGCTCTCACATGTGCAAGACCATAAGGATATTTGTCAGAGGAGTAACACTGAGGCTAAACTCTTTTGTTTGGCAAGTGGAGCTTGGAAAAATATTTATTGAACTGTAAAAAACAGGCTAAATGGGGGGGGGAAAGGTAAACGTCTAAAGAGAAGGGAAATAACTCACATTACTATACATATGATCTGAGCCTAACAGTTTATTTTGACTTGGACTTTTAGAAAAATACTTTTCCTTATTGGTTTAAAAAGACTGAGAGAGAGAGATGTGTTTAAGGGCGACAGAACAACAATGAGGTTATTTTTTCTCTCTTTCTCTTCAATTTCTCTGACTTCTAAAGGGAATCTAAGAATTACGAAGGGACCAGTGGGGAATTTTTAAAATGGGGAGATGGGTGTTAATTTGTTGGGTTTTTTTTTTTTTTTTTTCGGTTTGTTTGTTCCTACGTTGTAGAGTTTAGCAGCAATAACAGCCAAATTTGCCAAACATGCTTTTTATATGTAAAAAGTACTTTTTGTGCCTGCCAGCAGGGCTCTAGCAGTAACAGCTTTTCAAATTTAAATGCAGTTGCTTTCCTGCGTCTGCGGTCAGAGCCCATTGGATTTAGGAAACTAGATAATTTGTTGTGCTACTGATGGGAGCAGGAACCGAGAAGGCAAGGCTGGCATCCACCAGGCCCGCTTAGCATGGTGGCTGCCAGGGTTTGTTTTTTGGTTATTGTTGTCGAATGATTCTTATTTGTAATCTCTTTTTCTGCTTGAGCTCCCCTTTTATTTTTCAGAATTGTGGTTTGCACCATGAGAGGCACTGAATTCAGAGGCAGGACCGCTGAGGGTTGAATGTTCTCTCATGAAAGCAGAAGCCTGGCCTGGTCCACTCTCTTGTGTGACTGTACAATGCCAGCTCCTCTCTGTCGGCCTGGTTTTGTTTCTTGTATCTCCGGAAAGGCAGGCAGACAGCACGGTCACCTGTGAATGCAACCGTACTTGGCTTAGCTGCCTCACTGATGAATGTGCCCCCGGTAAGCTATGAAGGGATTATCAGCGTTCCCAGCAGCTAAAGGTGATTTTCAAGAACAGGAAGGATTGCTTCAAAGCGTCGAACTGTCTCCTTGAATTTCATTTTAATATTTCGCGTGACAGAGCACAGAGCTGATGGATATGAACATATTTAACTCCAATGACCAATGTGGTGCAATCTCCAAAAACATGGAGCCCGATTCTGTGTCTTCTTTTGGATTCCATTCTCTCAGAGTTGGATGTTCTCCAAAAGGTCAGCCAGGAAGTCTCTGGATGCCAGACACCAGGCAGAGGCTCTCAGGCCAGCAGACCACTGGTGTTCATTCATTCCTCCTAGAAATGGGCACAAAGGAAACGTTAATTCAGACCACTTGGCAAATGCTGGGTTGCCCAATGGAGTTACACAAACAAGTCCTTGCTGATTGACTGCAAAACAACATCTATTTTATTTGCTTACTCACAGTATAACTCATCTGAGCAAAATCAGACCTTGATTTAAGCATAATTAGAGTTTTTAAGAAATTACGTGGCGGATAACTGAGAGCTGGAATTTACATACTTTTAGGGCACCATCTATTACACATTATGAAGACATCGAATTTTTTAAAAAATTGGGAAGAACTGGAAACTTCACGTGCTAGAATATGTTATGAAATATATATTTACCAGCTTCTTTTTGACTCAGAATTTGAATCCTCCTGTTCTGAAATGTCTATCGATTCAAAAGTTTGATCTCAGATGGTCTCATTTGGAAAAAGGATGGGATTTTTAATAATAATAAATAAATAATGTGCTAAGGACTTCCTTTACTAGCATTATCTTATTTAATCCTCACAAAAACCTTTGATTTAGGAACTATTAATAGTCCTGGTTTAGAGATAAGGTAAATGAGATTTAGAGACATGAAATAATTTGGTCAAAGTCACATAGCTAGTAAAGGGCAGAGTTGGTATTTTGACTCAGATCAGATTCCAAAGCCTTTTGCACTTTACCACTGCACAAACTACCTCCTTAAATAACCTGCTCAAAATGCCAAGTTCTGCCATGGATTAGCTACATGTATAATCTCCTTGGGAAAGCCACTTAAGCTCTCTAACCTCAGTTTCTTTGTCTTTAAAATGGAGATAACAGCTACCAGGTAGGTTTATATATGAAAGTGTTTATAAAAATGAAACCCTACATACAACCAGTTATTATTATCATTGAAAAAGTTGCCTCTAACTCAAACAAATAACAACACAGCTGCCAAATAATCCTTTGAAAAACCATAATTTTCATAATATTTGACACTTCATTGCCTATTAGTGCAAGCCAGGATATCTTTGCCTGGAAAGAAGCCTGGCCACTCCTTATCCACTCAATCTATGACCGCATATGGCCAGAACCTTCTCAGAGTCTGGCCTGTCTTTTTACTGATACCTGTGGTAAGTTGAATAATGGCCCTCCAAAAATGTCTATGCTACAATCTCCAGAACCTATGGAATCTGTGAATGTGTAACCTACATGACAAAAGGGGCTTTGCAGATGTGATTAAATTAAGGATCTTGAGATGGGGGGATTATCCTGAATTATCTGGGTGCGCCCAGTGATAAAATCACAAGGGTACTTATGAGAGGGAGGCAGGAAGGCCAGAGTTAGTAGTGACAATGGAAGAAAGAGGTTGAAGTGATGTGAGGAAAGGGTCACAAGCCAAGGGATGCAGGCGGCCTCTAGAAGCTAAAAAAGACAAGGAAACAGATTCTCCCCTGAAGCCTGCATGAGGAACATAGACCTGTGGACACTGATGACCTCCAGAACTATCAGAGAATAAATTTGTATTGTCTTAAGCCACTAAGTATGTGGTAATTTGTTTCAGAAGCAACAGGAAACTAATGCACTTTTCATGCCATGGTCATTCCCACTTCTGTTCTTTTGCCCAGGTTGTTCCCCTTACCTGAAATGTCTTTTTTCCCCTTCCCTTTTTCTAAATCCTACTTTCATGCTCAAGTCCCATCTAAAACCTACAGCACATAAATTGTTTATCAGAGAATGAACAGACCACTTGACCATCACTAATGCATACTGCCATTTATTCATTCATTCTTCAAATATTTGTTGAGCCCCTACTAGTTTCTGGGGATACCTGGCCTTCAAGAAGCTCGTGGCCTAAGACAGGGGACACATGACTTATTAATCCAGCTACGAGAGCCATGAATATGGAAGTTCTACGTGGAGAGGAACCTGACCTCTCTGGAGTGCACAGGGAAGGCTTCATGGAGGAGTTGTGAAGCTTCACATCTCAAATTGCTTCATGTTTCCCACCTTAGCATTTCTAAAAATGATTGGAAAGAAGATTAGAAGAGAGGTTAAGAGTAAGGCTCAAGAACTAGCACATCTGAATTCAGATACAAGTTCCACCACTCCACGGTCAGTTTCTCTATGGGTAAAAGAGGGATGATGGTAATAAGAGCCACAACCTCATGAGTTGTAATCCATTTACAGCAATGTCAATTACCTAGTAAGCATTCAGTTAAATGGATTCATTTAAATTCCTCATGGGCAGGACTCTTGTCATCTTAGTCTCCTTTTGCATTATAAAGTGTTGGATACATAAACTGTGAGTCTTTGAGAGCAGGTATATGTATATATTTTTAAACTCATATTTTATGTACGCTGCAGGTAAGCCCATAGCATGTGCTCTATGAATGCTCATTGACTTGATGTGGGGCACTAGAAAATCCCATCTATAGTTTCACAGTTGGAAATGGTAATGCTAATTTTTTTGCTCCCTTCACTCATCTGCCTTCTAGGTGTTTGGGTTGGAACAGTCTTTGTTGTCTTTGTTTTAATAACAGACCTCATGCTTCAAGTATTGCTTTGCAGCAGAGATGGATTTACTTTGAAGCTGAAGGAAGACTTACTGTGAAGATGATAAAAAATACAAGTCTTACATAGCTCCCTTCAAGGGCTTCTACCTAATTTTGTATTTGTAGTTTTGTATTCTTTTTTCTCAAGAAGAGTCCCTAGAATTGTAGAAGTTGCTCCATGGTCATGCCCACAAAACTTGGATCTCTCTCTGCATGTGAACGCTGCAGCCATATCGCCTGGGTTCTATGCTAGCTCTGCCACTTTACTAGCTGTGTGGTCTTCTCTGTGCTTTTGCTTTCTTATCTGTCAAGTGGAGTTAATAATAATACTAGGTACTTCCCAGGGTTGTTGAGAGGATTAAATAAGTGAATCTTAGTAAGCATCCAGTAAGTGTTAACACATTATTAATTATGGAGAACTTTAGGAAGTTTCCAAGGCTGTAAAGTAGGAATAACAGTTATGAGAGTAGGATAGAGTAGAAGCTTCATGAGAGCAAGAACCATTTTGGTTCGCTCACTTCCATATCTCCAGAACCTGAAAAAAGTAAATGCATATTGTATTCTTAACTGCTATGCCAGATTGGTTCACTTTATTATATATTATTTCATGGTGGTGTGCTTACATTTTCTTCTGTCTTATCTCCTTAACTAGATTGTGATAATAATTGTTTACATTTATATCACATTATGTAGGCTTATTCTTTCTTCCGGTAAATATTTATGGCACATTGCTGATACCCAATAAATATTCCTTGAATTGAATCTCTGAGTTTAGCCTTAGACTAGCTCTGTGACCTTGGGCAAGTCATTTAACCTCTCTGAGCCTCACTTTGCTAATCTTTAAAAGGCATGAATAATATCCACATAAGCCACTTTTCCCAGATTGTTCTAAGTATGAAATGACCTATTCCGTGAAAAAAATGCTTTGTAATTCTTGTCTGACTCAGAACTACTGGAGCACTTGAGATATAATAGGAACTCATAAATGTTTACTAAATGAATGAATCATTCTACATAGTTTAATAAATGTAGTGTTTTGTTTGTTTGTTTGTTTTTAGGAAGTACTGGGGATTGAACCTGGGACCTTGTACATGTGAGTCAGTCACTTAACCACTGAGCTACACCCACTCCACTATAAATGTAGTTATCATTGCCACATAAGAAGATAAGGCAGAAAATATTTCTAAGACAGAATAATATCTCTAAGGAGATAAGGCAGCGAAATAAAAGCAAAATGAAGAATATAAAATAATATGTGAACAACTTGGCATAGTTGTTTCTTCAAAATATATTCCATATCTGACCATTTCTCATCACCTTCTACCATAGTCCAAGCCAATGCCCCCCCACCCCCATTTTTTGGCCTGGACTACTGTAATATATTGCTAACAGGTCTCTTTGTTTTCACTCCTGCAGTTTATTTTTCATATAATAGACAGCAAGATCTTCTAAATATGTACATCAGATAATTTTTCTCCCTGGCTTGAATTCCTCCAAAGACTTTCCATCATATGGAATAATGCACTCCAAGCTTCTCACCCTGGTCTGCTAAGCCCTGCATGCTCCGGCCCCTGCCTACCTTTCCAACCTTGTCTTTTACCGTCCCTCCCTCCCATCGCCCCCACTCCCCCACCCCCCATTTCTCTTCATTATTGTGGGCTCAACTCAGACCTCCACAGAGGGGGCTTCCCTGGCTATCTGCCTAAGATTTCCTCCCCACACTCCTACTCTGCTTTGTTTTATCACTATCTGAAAATTATGTCATCCATTTGTTAGATTGTTTATTATAATTGTTGCCCATCTCCCTTTGAAGAACAGAAGCATCATAAGGGTTGGGACTTTATTTGTTCTACATTCTAGCTTCTGTTTTTCTAGTCTTCATTATACAGTTCTCTTTTCCCTCTTGTATTAGTCTGAACCAACAGGAGATATCTGTAAATATTGTGAGCTTTTTTTTTTTTTTTTTTTTTTTTATTATGGGTAAAAATCAAAATTCATACAAACATTTGCAAAATGATATATAAATATATGCATATATGTGTATTTGCTTACAAAAATGTTATTTATATATATATATATATATATATACATATATTTTAAGAGGTGCTTAGATTACCTAAAATATTGTGAGCTTTTTATTAGAATTGTCTCATGCAACTGTAGGGCAAGCCGCAAGCTGGGAACTCTGGTGGAGGTTTTCAATGAATTCCCCAGGAGAATCTGGCTGACTGAAGTAGAGATGGAAATTCTCTCTTCTGACTGCTGAAATCATCATTTCTGTAAAGTCTTCAGCTGATTGGATGAGACGTCTCTCAGTGATGAAGGCAATCTCCTCAGTTGATTGTGAATGTAACCAGCCATAGATGCAATCAATGTACTGATGATTCTGAGTCTATGAAATGTCCTCACAGTACCAATCAGGCCAGTGCTTGCCTGACCAAACAACTGGACACCATAACCTGGCCAAATTGACACATGAAGCTAACCATCACATCTCTCCTTTATAATTTTTACTTATCACCTTCTTCATTCCCATTTTCCTTTACCTCCTTATCATGCCCATTTCCCCCATTTAGGAAGATTAAATCAGTTTTGGAATTCAAAGGGCCCTGCTTAGCCCCTTTAAAAAGACACTGTGCAATAGAGAGGATTTCACATTCTGAAGTTCCTTAGGTCATTCAAAAAACCCATTGAATAATATTTTTTTTTTTTGCCAGAATTATACATGCCATTCTAATTGTCTCGTTCCCTTCTCAGAATTCTATGGAACATTGCCCCTTAACAGACAATGTTGCTTTGCCATGTGGGTGGTGTGTGGGTGTGTGTGTATACTTGTGGGAATGTGGGTTGGTATGGATGCTATTTTGCAAGGTGGTATACCTACTCAGAGCACACTTCACCTTTCCTCATGTTCCACGTTGCCACATTTCTTTTATCCTAAATAAGTGAAATGAAAATGTTTAGTTTTATCTTAAATGAAAGAGGCTGTATCTCTTTGGCATAGTCCTTACTAAATCCTGCCCATTTGCCTGCTTGCCACTGGTTGGCATGGCTACATCTTGGGTTCTGGGGTTAGCTGTTCTCTCAGTTGCAGTTCATTTTTCTCCTCTGCTGCCTAATATAATGCAATGTGCAGAAAATCCCTGGCCTCTTTTTTTTCTGGATATATATATTGAATTTTCCCAAAGACTCTTCACGTCTATCAAGCAATCTCATCCCTTCTCTGTGCTCCCATAACTTCCTCAATGCCACACTTCACACATTGCTCTTCTTTAGTTTTGCAGGTCATGTATCCCTAGCATTAGTCCAAAATGAGCTGTCAATCATGTTTACAGAATGAATGCTTTGTTACTATTTTTGACTTTCCCTCTGAGATCTTGATCTTTTTTGGGTTTGGGCATCTACACGTCAACAGGTATAATCAAGTGTAAAGGGGGCATGTGTCGCCCTGGGTTTCAGAGAGAAGACCCTCCCCACAAGACAGATGTCTCTGACTATGCAGTGCAGCTTGCCCATGTAAACCTCTTGCATTGTTTGGAGATTCTGTCCTATGCCAAGGATCTAACCACCCACAAGCAGGCACATTGCTGTCCAAACAGATGGGCAAGGGAGATAGGCCAAAGCCCATGGATGAACATGAAATGAATTGGTGAAGAGAAGCCAAGGGTATTGGAAATAGATGCTAGTCCTTGCTCTGCAGTTTCCAGCATAAGGATGGACCAGTATGGACGAGGTTTTGACACTGAACTGCTAACAAATGAAAAGGTAAGGTGTGTATGAAAGTGCAATGGGTGGATACTTAACAGGGGTTTGAAAGGCCCCAAGAACATGGGTAGCTCTCAAGTGTGCAAATCAGCTTAGAAGGGGGAGTGAAGGTCCTCTTCAGCTTGTCAGTTCTGAGACAAAGAGTTTCAGAGTTAAGGGAACTGTAAAGGTCATCTGATCCAATCACTCTGCAACAGTCCTTCATTCATTCAATTAACAAATATTTGTTGAGTGCCTAACATGTTTCAGACACTGTTTGGCATTTAATAGGTAAAATCCCAGAAACAGGACTCACAGAAGTGTCTGCCCTTTTAAGAACGTATAATCAGTTATTTGGTTACAATTCTAATTGTGATGAAGGGGAAGTACAGGGAGTTAAGAGAACATATAATGGGGGCTCTTAGTATGGGGCCTCTGAGGAAGTGATATTTAGGTTGAGATTTGAAGAATGTGTGTGGAACGTAAAGTGGAAGTAGGGTGTGGTGGGGCAGAGAATCAGAGAACATTTTTGGCATAATGGGAATAATGTCCATGTCACTCTTAAAGTCACAATGAGCCTATGTTTAAACACCTGAGAAGAGGAATTCACTTTCCAAAGGCACCCCATAACATCTTAGATAGCTCTGTCAGTAAGATCTTCATTTTGGTTTAAAATGTGTCTCTCTGAAGCTTTTGCCTTTGGTCTTGTTTCTACTTCTGCATCTTATAGCACAAGTCAACTTCCTCTTCTTTGAAAGGCTTTTGTGCATTTGAAGACAGCAGTGGTGGTCTCCAATCCTTATAACCTGGAGGCAAGTTATTTAACCCCTCTAGGCCTCAGGTTTTTTTAATCTATAAATTGGGTCTAATTAAAAGCATCTCTCTCAGAGTTGGTATGAAGATTATGCAAAAGAATCTACATAAAGTTCTTGATTCAGTGTCTGAAACACAACTAAGTTAGCCAAGGGCTCAATAAACATTAATTATTATCATTATTATTATATAAAAGTTATGAGCACATTTGTCTTTTTTATGTTATTGGATTGTACACTCCTTAAGGGTAGGGACTATGGAGAAAGCATGGATTTGGGAATCAGACAAACCTCAGTTCAAAGTCTGGCTTTAATATCTACTAACGACAAGTATATGACCAGTTATCATAAAAATTGTAAGAACATAAAATTTTAAAAATTGTGAAAACGATATCTGTCATTGCCTCTCAAAATTATTGCAAGGAATAAAAGCGATAACCTAAGTAAAGAGTAAAGCACAATACTTTGCAATTACTAATTAGCGTTCAAAGTGTTTCTTTTTCTCTTTGCATTCTCACAGTGATTTGCTTAGTACGTTGTTAGTACGCAGTTGTTTACTTGTGCATTTGTAGTTCAACATCCACCTACTTCCAAAAAGCATTAGGCGTATTTATGAATGAATAGAATGAACAAATGAATGAAAATTGCCTTCTTAATAATCTTTTCATATGGGAATGGTGAAGGTTTCCCCAGCAAAAGATGGAAGCTCACCACTAAGTCAGTGTCTTGTACATGAAGAAACGGGGACTGCACAAGTCCTAACCTGGTACAGAAGCTGGTCTTCTGGAGCCAGGAGCCCTGCTCATGCCTCGAGCTACCTGTGATGAAAAGTCCGATGTCTGCCACCTGTCTCACAGATCTGTCCTGAGGATTAATGAGATAATGTCTGAAGAGCCGTGTGAAGCCTTCGGAAGGAAATTACTGGTAAAAGTCTCATTCCAGTGAATTCGGCTACCAAGAAGAGTTCTGAATACCAAAGTTGAAATCAGGTTGCAGTAGATGTCTTTTGAAAATGCGATTTTGTTGATTTGATTACCAGCTACTTTTAGACACTGAACTGGCCTGTGAGAAAAGTTCTTTCTCTGGTCCCTACACTCCAGTTCGACAGTCACTGGAGAACAGTCTTTCTCAGATTCTTGAGGATTGTCTGTATCACCTGGGTGTTTGCTAATAATACAATTTCCCGGGCTTCACTTTCAGAACTCACATTTGCAAAACTCCAGGAAGCACCATTTATATGCAATACAGTGTGAATGGTGCCCCCTGGTGTTGTTCAATGTGGCAGCAGGGCTTACCTCAAACTGACTGAATGGGGATTTCTGGGCCACAGTAGCCTGGGAATTTACATTTTTAACAAGCACTTTAGGCAAATTAGCATTGAGAACCACTGTCAAATTCAAAAAAAGTGTGAATGTTGTTTCCTTTATAGGTTGAGAGAGTGTTTTTGTTGTGAGAGGGTGGTGGCAGAGTAGGCCGTTGCTGGGGGGAGAAGACTGCAGAGCTGGGTGATAATGGGCTCTTCACACTTTTATCCTACCACTGAGCAATAATAACCTAATTAGGGAAATAATAACTAACATTGATTAAGTAAATTTGCTAACATCAAGCAAAGTGCAAGTTACTTTCTAGGCATTATCTTATCCTTATAATAACTTCATGAGATAAGTATTATTACATTCATTTTATAAATTAGTAAAATGAAGTTCAGAAAACTTAGTTCTGTTATAAACACTCAATAAACATTAAATAGTATTATAAATGTATATATGAAGGTACTTTTAAAAATAGAAACCCACTCTTTAGCAGCAGTTAAGCACAGCTGATGAGAGCAATGATTTGGAAAGGGCACTAGGAAAGCCTTGGGTGGGCTGTTGGGTGTAGTCTGGGGTGACAGGCCTTTATGGAAAGGAG
This sequence comes from Tolypeutes matacus, assembly GCA_026826555.1. Taxonomy (NCBI): domain Eukaryota; kingdom Metazoa; phylum Chordata; class Mammalia; order Cingulata; family Chlamyphoridae; genus Tolypeutes; species Tolypeutes matacus. Next base: position 60,179,146 of record JAKSZT010053883.1, on the reverse strand, counting down.
AGTAACAAGGTAGGGAGGTGTTGAATAGAAACTTGATTTATCAGGTCAACCTTTCCTTTTTCCCAAGTGAAGGAGAGGAGACTTCATTCTTCTCCTGTACTGCATCCCAAACTCGGTAGGTTGTATAGAGTTTATCTATAGAGGTTAAATAATGAATTGTGGGCTAGCCTATTATTATGTTTCTATCCAAAAATATTTTCCAAGTAAACTCACCAGTGAACTTTTGGAACATAATCCATTTATAATTTGTGAATTATGACAGGGTGTGTCCTATAGGAGTCCTTTCCAGTATGCAAATTTAAACAGACCCTAATTCTATGGGGAAGAATATTTAGAGAATTGGGGTTTCATTTATAATTCTGTTATGGCAGAGATCACCAATACTCTACCAAAATACATTTTCCTCTTTTTCCTGACTCCGGAGCTTGACTATAATTTTGGGCTTCTCTTGTAGTTAGGTGTGATCGTATGATATGGAATGTGAGTGGAGGTGAGTGAGTATCACTTTCTAGTCTGGCCCATAAAACCTTCTCACCTTCTTAGTGCTCTTTCCTCCTTCTGGCTAATGAAGTGGTGATGCCAGAGACACCTATGAAATTATGTGTTGAGGATGGCAGACCTGTTATCAGCCTGGAGCCTTGAATGACTGTGTGGAGCAGTCACCTCTGACCTGAACCCTTCTCTGGACTGTTATGGGAGAAAGGATAAATTTTTTCTTAAAACATCTGAATTGGGGGACTCTATTTGTTACTGCAACTTAATTTCATCTAACAAATAAATCCATGGTGAAGAATAATCTTTAATCTTTTGTTAACCCAAAGTTTGTTTGTTTTTTGTTTTTGCAAAAACAAAAATGATACATTTTGCAAAACAATACATTCCATGAATTTCTTATTGTAATTTTGTCCTTACTTACAAGATCTCTAGTTTAACTAATGAGGACTCTTAATTGGGAACAAATGATTAGCCTTGGAAAAAACAAATGAAAATTTTAGAAACAAATAAGAATTGGTCTTCCATTTGGTGATTGCATTAAAGGCAATATTCAATTTGAGATTAACATCATTGCCTTAGTCTAATATTTTATGCAAAAAAGAAACAAATTAATTGTAAATACATTTTCAATTTGTAATTGTCATTTGTGATTATGTCTTGCCTTTCTATCAATAAAATTATTAAATATTAAATGCTAGGCTAGAGGCTGAAGACATAACAGGAGAATACAAACATATGTGGAGTTTATTCAAAATAACATATTTAATTCCGCACTTAGTGGGAATCTTTATGCTAGATTCTGGAGATTCAAATCTGAAACAGATATTATCTTAAGGAATTGAGGAAAAAGGGAAAAAAAAGAAGTCGAGGTTTTTAATCACCTAGATTTATAGTTAACATTTTGCCATGTTTGCTTTATCTACTTTTAAAAAAAATAGTTTTAAAAAATCTCTACCAGATAAAGACTTTTAAAGGACCGTGTTAAAACCATAATCATATTATAATGTTCACACACACACTGAAACAAATAATAATTCCTTAATTTCATGTTTAAGTCTCCCTGATTGTCTCGAAATGTCTTTTTACAGTTAGCTTGATTGAAACAGGATTCAAATAAGGTCCACACATCGGTTTGATTGCAATGTCTCTTAAGTTTCTTTTAACCGTTAATACTTCCCCTTCTGTTTTTTTTTTTTTTTTTTTTTTTTTTTTTTTTTTGGTTTGTTTGTTTTGTTTTGTTTTCCTTGCCATTTACTTGTTGACGAAAATGAGAAATTGGTCGCATAGACTTTCCCACATTTTGGTTTTGTCCAATTGCATTTTCATAATTCTTCTATCCACCATATTTTCTGTAACTTCAGGGCAGTGGTTCTCAGACTTAGTGTGCATCAGAATCACCTGGAGGGTTTGCTGAGACCCAGATAGTTTCACCCCAACCCAGAGTTTCTGAGTCAGTGAATCTGAGTGAGAATTTGCATTTCTAACACTTTTCCTTCCTACTAATATCCTGATGCTGATGCTAATGGTCCGGAACCACACTTTGAGAACCACTGCTTTAGAGGCATGTTTAGGTTTTTTTATCTTAGAATTATTGAGAAGGATGATTTATTCAGACTTTATTTATGTAAGTTATACACACACACACACACACACAGGCAGAGTAGTTAAGGAAATGTGTATTGGTTTTGTTATTAGGATTGCTGCTTCTTTTTATCCTTCAACTTTTTATTTTGAAAAATTTTAGCCCTACAGAAAAGTTGAAAGTGCTCTGAACTTTTTAAAGGCTTTGCCAGTTACTACCAAATTGCTTTCCAGAAAGGCACTAATGTAATGTATGAGTTTGTTCATTTTACCACATCCTGTCCAAAAGTGAGTATTAACATTTAAACTAATCTTGTTACATTTGATAGGTGGGAAAAAAAGATTTCTTGTTATTTTAACTTGAAATTATTTGGTTATTGGTGAAATTTAAATTTAAAATATTACATGAGCTATTTCTTAGGCTTGTTTCTGTGACTTGTTCATTTCCTTTAGCCAATTTTTCTATCTGGGTTTGGTGTTTTTTTAATCTATGGGCTTATTACTTGTTAAAGATAATTGCGCCTTCTCATATTTGCCACAGATATTTGTCCAGTTTATTATTTAAGCTTTTTCTTCTTTTAAGTTGACCATATTCGTGTTGTCAAGTCTTTTGACCTTTTCTTTGGGATTTCTTCCATTACTTTGGTTAGTCCTTCCCAGTCTGAGATAGCTATTCTCTTACATCTTCTTTTAGCATTTATTTATTTAACTGTCTTACTCAAATGGAATTTATTTGTGTGCCCTAGGAGGATTCTCATTTTGGGTGACCAACTTGCAGAGTATAATAGGATCTTGGGAGGAGCCCCTCCATCCCTGGATTTACTGTTCAATTGACACTACAGTATACATGAGATGACTTATCTGTGAACCACGGAAACGTTTTGAAAAGGTAAAGCAGATAATACACTGAAGAATCATTTGTCACAAGTAATCGCAGGCAGTCAAAAAGAACTGGGAGAGTATATGAATCATGACGTAAGAACTGTGAACTGCAGGCATTTCGTCCAGGCAGCGGCTATTATTGAATAGGTTGGTCCTCAAATGAGATACAAATTTTATTCCACAAGGGGCAAGTCTAGAGAACAAATCATTCTGGTTTGTGTTCCAGCTTCTGTAAAACAGGATTTTTTTTCCGTCGATCTTTGTTCTCTTGTTTTTTGCTTCCTTTTCATTCTCTCTTTTATCCTTATATTTTGGTTGTAATAAATCATGTTACCCACAAGTGTGAAAAGTTTGGCTTGTACAATTTACATGTGCTGTTGAGGATGTGAAACAAAGCTGCAACATGGCATGAATTGAAATGAAAACCTGCCATTACAGGGGTTCCGTGTAACTTTGAAAAGCCTGCATAGATGCCGAGCATCTGAATTCTTCGTTTCTCATTGATAAATAAAAATGCAACTTCAGTTAATAAAAATACCAAAAAATGTTGAAAGATCTCCTTTCTCCCAAAATCTTTGCCATGCAATTCGGGAGAACTCTTTTGTAGATTCTTGGCACTGTCAAAACCATTTAGGATCTAGTTCTACCTCCATTCCTCAACACCCCTAATTCCAAAATAAATATTGAGTCAGGCAAAGGTGAGAAATAACAATATAAGTTGTTAAGTTACTGCTGTTACACAACTCATGAATATATTTTACTTTCATTGTTACCAATATCCTGCAATGTAGTTATTATCATTCCCATTTTACTGATGAAGAAATTGAGGCTCAGAGAAATTCAGTAACTTGCCCAAAGTCATACAAACATTTAAATGTACTGGACTTCAAACAGATCTGTATAAGCCCGAAGCATTGCTTTCCCCTCTACTCTATTTCATGGTTGAGTTAGGGACAAGGATGATCTGGAGAGCTCATGCCTTGTTAAGGGGTCAACTACTGATCAGTTCAGCCAGTTGTTGCCATGTGGGAAGGTCAGTTCAGTGTTTCTAAACCTTCTGAGTTTTCAAAAGAAGGCAAAAAGCTGCACTTTGATGTGAAATCTATCATTTTAAAAACATGTTACCAACTAATTAAAAATTGTTTTAATTGTGGGGACCAAATAAAACACATCTGTTGGCTTTATTTAGCTCCTGCCTTATCCTCTACTTTAAGCAACTACAGAGTTTCAGACATAACAGGAATTAATTAGAACAGCCCTGTACAATAGAAATGTAATGCAATCCACAAATGTATTTTTAAGTTTTCTAGAAGCCAAATTTAAAAAGTGAAAATAGGGTGAAATTAATTTTAATAACATACTTAACTTAATTTAATATATCCAAAATATTATTTTAGCAAGTAGTGAATATAAAAATTATTAATGAGATATTTTCCTTATAGCACATAATTTGAACTAGCACATTTCAAGTGCTCCAGAGCCACATGTGGCTAGTAGCTACCATATTGAGCAGTGTAGAATTAGAAGCTACAGGTAGCTCCCAGGTGAGACCTATTTATTCAGAAATTTATTCTCCTCTAGGAAACCATGTCCTACCCTACCTGTTCTTAGAGTTTGTCAAAAATCATTGTTTTTCCTTCAGCACATGAAGAGGGATTTACTATTCTTTCAGTTATATCAGAACTCAATTTATTAGGATAAATTGAGTGAGCAAATTTACTTTATTTATCTTAGGGATTTTGCATTGAATAATTTATAAGCAAACACAAATTTACTCAATAAAAGTCAGATAAACAAGAGAGTAAAGGATATCAACTTTCAAACTAACTAGTGTTCTGAAGCATACTACTAAAGTGCTCGTAAATTCAATCCAATGAGCAGTTTATCCAAATTATGAATTTGCTGTTGTGGTGGGGCAATTTCATTTAAGGAGGAGCTAGATATAAAATTTACAGGGGTTCGGAATGGACGGCAGCATGGAGATTAGAAATGATATGAGTCTAGAAATCTGAATGTAGGGTTGGATATTTCTAATGGATATGGCATATAATCAGTGTTGGGGAGAGATGAAGAGTTTCATTTCCTTTCCCTCATGTTTATTTTGGACCTTTTCAAATCATGTCAGAATCAGTAATAGAGCCAAAAGGGACCTTAGAGGCAATCTAAGATCCATGGGTCCTCAGTTATTTAATTAGTGGTAGAGCTGAGTTAAGCACCTGGAATTCCTGTCTTCCTTTCTAGTGTTCTTTTTACTCTGTCATTCATTCATTCACTCATTCAACAAAACTTGAGTTCGTGCTATATATTATGTTACTGGAGAAAGACCCAGACGTAGCTCTCAAGGCAGGTAGCTCACAGTCTATCAGGGCTCGTTCATGCCAGGACTGGTCTAGCTAGGGAATATATTAGATCATTTCTAGTATTAATACTACTACTAATAGCTATTAGTCACTAGGTACCAAATGTGTTAGGCTGTGCCAAGCACTTTGCAAATAGTATCTATTTTAACCCTTACAAGTTTGTGAATATTTATCACACACTTGTTTTATAGAAGAGGAAAAGTAACTCATCCCAGGACATAGCCTGGAAAGAAGCTGAGTTGACTGTCTTAGGCTTATCTGACTTCAAAGCCCAGGTTTTCCAGTGTAATAGAAATATTTTCTTTGGTACACGCCAACACATCATTATGAATGTTGTCAGTTTTTGCAGATCTGATATTTGAAAGTTCAAGTTAAATTAGTCTAGCTCTAGAGATGTGGGAAAGGGGACTATGAGCACAATAACCTTGAGAAGGAGTTTCGCCTATTTTGAAGAATAGGAAACTCCGGTTCACAGAGTCAAATTTACTCTTAGGCCAGTGAACCAGGAGGTTGTGGAACCGAGATTTGAACCCATACTGCTGACTCCCTTGCTCTGGGTAGTCTCTGAGAAATGACTGAGGTTGAGGTAAGACAGTGTTTTTCAGAACCTTCCTTCCTGACCTGTCTTAAGGCTATATAAGCTTCTTTCTTAGACAAGCAAGGACTGAAATGGAGTCAAAGGGGAACCAAAGACAATTAGTTTGGGAATTAAAGAGGCCTTCTCAATCGGCTGCTTCATTCGAAGAGGCAGAGTAGGGGATGACAACTGGTGGGAAGCAGAGAGACTATGCCAAGTCAGCCAGCTGGAGCGAGAAATTCTGGAGTGGAAATATGAGACTGTTCCTGGAGAGATTTCCTGAGGCAGCCAGGCCCCTTTTATATGGTACTTTTTGGCTTTCACTGTGGGGGGTGGGGTGGGGAACTGTTAAGTTCTCTAAGCCAGATTGGCCACCTGTTGACCCGATCACCATTTCATTTGGTTAGCACCTAGCCCCTCAGGGGCCTGTAGTGAAGTCCACACTTGCCATCTCCCCTGTAAGGTGCTGCTTGAATCTCTCTATAGCATAGCTTTTCATGGGGTTTCATCTAGTTGGGGTCTAAATCAGTCATCTTTTAGATGGTTGATACCACTGGTGTGAGGCTTTAATGAGGGAGCCATTTTTCCATTAGACATGTGTTGGGTATTTGAGAAAATTCCAGAATTTATACGACAGACATTTGTAGTGTGATTGTTTACTGAGCCCCTAATTTGTATCAAGCACTGTTTCAGGAGCTGGAGTTATATCAGGGAACAAAACAGATGAAGATCCTTGCCACCATGGAGGTTACTTGGAATCAGGTAGAGATGGGGAGACAATAATAAAATACACGTAGTAAATAAGTAAATTATATAGTGTGTTAAATGGTGATAAGTGGATAAGAGAAGGAAAATGGAGCGGGACAAGGGGGCTTTTAGATAGTGTGCACGTTAGATTTAGAACTGCTGATTAGAAATAGCAATTAACAAAGTAGAATTAGAAGAACTAGAGCAATATAACAGGGATGGGAAGGGGTCAGATTGCAATCTTAAATGGGGCGGTTATTAGATTTAGAATTATTCATGTCAATATGACTTTCACAAAGCAGCTCCATGTCATTATTTTCATTTAGTTTATTAGAAAACAGACCCTCTCTGATTTATCTTTCTCTCTTCTTTCTTTTCTCCTCCCTTCTCCATTATCCCCTTTATTTCTTCCTCCTTCCCCCTTTCTTCCTTCCTTCTCTCTTCCATTTTCTTCAAACAAAAGAATTAGAAGACATGATGCTTGTCCACAAGAAATTTACAATGCAGACAAGAAATTAGAAAAAGGCCAAAGAAATCATCTTGAGAGCAATATGCCAATGATAACATGAATAAGCTATGTTCTGTAAAAGGATTGTAATAAATAGATGATCAAAACAGAGTGAAATTATTTAGGCAACATTTTTGGGGGTCAGGTGCATTTTGAAGTGGTTTGAAGGAATTAATGAAGGGTACACATCCCAAGGAATTATATGGGCAAGTACTTGGGGGCAGAATTTAGCAAAATGTGTTCAAGAATTTGTAGGGAGATTGGCTTGGATGGAGTGGACAGATTTAGTTGGATGAATGACCTTGGAAGAATAATGGAATAGGGTAGTGTAAATTAAGTATAAATTAAGGATGTAGAATGCTGGCCTGAGAGGGTTACATTTTTTTCAATACTTTATTGAAAGAGCTGAGAATAGAACTGGGAACTCTCTGAATCTTAGTTAAGCCACTGAACCATGTTGAGTAAAGAAATGACCTCTTCAACCTTAGTAAATTCCAGAAATTACTTACTGTACTCAGACTTCTGATTTATTATATAAATTAGAATACAGAAAATATTCTGAGAAAGAGAGAGAATGAGAGAGAGAGAGAGAGAGAGAGAGAGAGAGACAGAGAGACAGAGACAGAGAGACCAGAGACAGAGGGAGATAGATTACATGTAGATATATTTTGCTTTGGGGCCATCCATTTCCAGTTCTCCCTCTTATTTGCAATCTCACTTTGCTGCCTGATGATCTTTCCTCTCTCTTTGGTAGTGTTCTTCTCAGTTTGATGTTTCTTTTATATTCAATGCACTATACTGACTATCTTTGAAGTTAAGAAGAAAGTTCGAGATTAAGACTAATCTTTCAAAGAACTGAAACAAGGAATTTAGAATGGAGTGTCCTTAACCTCCACCTAAATATCCCTTGTAGCAGTGCAGTAATAGAGTTCTTTATACTTCAACTCCTACTTATTGTACTCTTTATATCTCTGCCCATTCATTCCATGCAGCTTCCGAGTTGATTTTTCAATGGACCTTCTGAACAGTTTACCATATACCCTTCAGTGTGTACTTTTCATGTGTGCTCCCCGAGAGGGGAATTCTTTCTTCTTGGCTACATGATCCAGGCTTATTTCTCTCTAGATGCACCTTAAAATATCTTATTTGTGGGTGTTCTAAATTTTTATTTCTTGTTTTCAGGACTGTTTCTGCTATGGGTGTGTTATTCATTGCCATGGTGCTTGTGACGATAGAAAGGTAAAATTGCTTAGTGGATCCTTTGGGTTTACTTAACTGTTTCATTCTGTGTTATTGTTGATTTGTAGTTTTTTTTCTGACTGATGATAAGATGGGACAAGAATAATGTGGGAAAAAATAAAATTGAAACAAAGCTCCACTTAACCAATTATTTCTGTGGCACATCTAAATAATATATAAAATGTACATATTAAAGTAATGTTAGAGAAGGATATAAAATGATATGGAAAGATGTTCATTATAAGACAGTAGGTGAAAAAAGAGGCAACAAAACAGGAAGTAAAAAATTATGTATCTGCATAGAAAAAAATAGATACCAAATTTTGATAAACGTTATTTTGAGATGGTGAAATTACCAGTGGCTTTTCTTTTCTTTCACTTTGCCTGTGTTTTCTACAATTAACACATGTTACTTTTTAATAAGGAAAAAAGTCAATGTTATTTCCCCAAAAAGGTTGATTATTACACAAATTTAATTTTATATGGGAGTTGGAGGTTGTCCTGAGTACTGTTGTGGCAACGGATGTAGGCCATTTTAAATCAGCACACTCCACTCAGAACTGAGTGGGAGAGAGTGTGGTCTACAGTGTGAACTGTGGTCTGTGGTTGGTGGCAAGGCTCCAGGATGTGTAAGTTCATTGAGGGTGGTGGGCCACACTTGTGGGAGATGTTTGTGTGGGATGTGGTGGGAGGTGTGGGAGGTGGGCAACATGGGAATCCCAGTGGGTTCCGTGTAATATTTTGGGTAATCTAAGCACCTCTTAAAATATATGTATATATATATAAAAATAACATTTTTGTAAGCAAATACACATATATGCATATATATTTATATATCATTTTGCAAATGTTTGTATGTATTGTGAGAATTTTGATTTTTACCCACAATAAAAATAAATTAAAAAAAAAAAGTTATAAAAAAAAATGAAGATGATATTACTTTTTAAATAAATAAATAAATATTTGAATATTTATACCCCCCAAAAAAAATTAATTTTATAAACAAAAGTACTATAGTTAAAATGCCTGCCTTAAAAGCAAACACAAATAAATGATCATATTATTTGCCACTTCAGCCTCTGTCCTTCCATCAGAGTTGCTGACAAACACCTAAGGAACTGATTTGAGTTTGTTCATTTGTTTATTCATTCATTTATTTAACAAGTATTTATTAAGCACCTGTTCAGTATAAAACACTGTGCTGGCAGTGGGGATACTGGCTTAATTAAAATCCTATCCATGTCTTCAGGGACCTTAAAGTCTGCATGCAGGGTATACATCTAACTATAGTTTGAAGCTAAAAGAAAAAGAACAAAAACAATTTGGGGGTGACAGTCTCTGTTTCCTATTCATATGCAGATCATGTCAGATACTATAATTCAGATTTTTAATTAGGAAAATATAGTCCCCATAACTAATCATAACAATAGCTAACATTTATTAAGCACTTACTATGCTCTAGTCTGGAGGTTCTCAAAGTGTAGTGCATGGTTTCTTGGGAGTTGGTGACACTCTAGTTGGTGACACTCTTTCAAGAGGTCTGCAAGGTCAAAACAATTTTCATAAGAATACTAAGACATTACTTGCTTTTTATCCCCTGGTGTTGGCATTTGCACCCATGATATAAAAGCAATGATGAATAAAATTCTGATTCTTTAACACGAATCAAAATAATGGCACCACACTGTGACATTGAATTCATTGTCATACACATACAGAAAATAAGATGCTAGTTTCAGTTAAGAATGCTCTTGATAAAAGAGTAAAACTTATTAATTTTTATTAAATCTAGACCCTTCAATACACACCTATCAATATTGTGTGTCAATACGGGAGAGTTGCATAAAGAACGTTGGCTGTATACAAAAGTACTATGGTTGTCTTGGGGAAAACACTTGTGTGATTTAGTAGCCACTTTTTTTTTTTTTATGGAACACCATTTTTACTTGAAAGAACAATTTGGGAATTTGGCAGACATTTTCTCAAAAATGAAAAAAAGTGAGCCCGTCACTTCCAGGAAAAATAACTGACAATGTTTGTTGCTAATGATAAAATTTGAACTTTCAAGAGGAAATTAGAATTTTGGAAAGCTTGTACCTGCCATTGTGAACTTGTCATCTTCCCAATATCTAAAGACATTTCTGATGAAATCATAGTGCTGTTATTGAATTCTTTTCATACTGTATAATGTCAACATTTGGAAGATCTGCATACTCAGTGAGCCAATATTTTCCACATGACCAATGCATGATGTTATAAAAATCATATGTGTGTAAAAGATCCATTCAAAATGCAATAGACCAATTAATTTTAATGCAACAGAGTATGAAAAGTTTATTGATTTCATTTCAGCTTCCATATCTCAACTAACCCAACTACTACCTGTTGAATTTGGTGGAGTGATCAAAGAAAAATACACGTTTATCTGAAAAGATTATTCTTAAAAAAATACTCTTTTTCCCAAAAACTACACATGTGTGAGGTCAGATTTTCTTCATATACTTAAATCAAAACATACTGCAATAGATTTTACAGTCAGACAGTAAAGAGATTTGCAAAAGTGGAAAACAATGCCACTCTTCTCACTAATTTTTTTGTTCAGAAAAGATGTTTTTTCCCATAAAATATGTTATTTACATTAACATGTAATGGGTTTATTATTGTCACTTCAAATGAGCAAGGAATGAAATATTTTTAAATTTCCAGTTTTAACATCTAAGATAAATATCTATGGATGAAACACACCTATTCAAAAGCTCTTTGGTTATAGTATTAAAGGGTCCTGAAACCAAAAAGTTCAAGAACTGTGATTATAGATCTCATATTAAGCATTTAATGTGAGTAATCTTGCTTAATCCTCACCAACATTCTAATTATTACATCTACCACTATTATTTCCACTTTACAAGTGAGGAAAATGCGTTTGAGAAGGCTTAATAACTTGTTCAAGATCATACAATAGCAAAAGAGAGGTACAAATTCTGGGAACAAGTACAATAAATAACTTGTTTTGAATGGGGTGAGGTTGGGGGTTGGAGAAGAGGGGTTGGGAAAGGTTTCATAAAGAAGGAAAATTTGAGCCTAACTGTGAAGGGTGACTCAATGGGAATAGGAGAGAAGGGTATTTTTGACAGAAGGCTATGAGAGTGAATGGCTAGGACAGGGGTTCTTAACATTTTTGTACCATGAACTTCTTTGGCAGTCTGGTGAAGCCTACTGAACACTTCTCAGCATAATGTTTTTAAATGAATAAAACAAAATGCCTAAGATTACAAAAAGAACTGTCTTAGTCTGCCAGGGCTGCTATGACAAATACTACACAATGGGCTGGTTTAAACAGTGAGCATTTGCTGTCTCATGGTTTTGAAGGCCATAAGTCCAACATCAAGGTCTCCGCAAGCCATGCTTTCTCCCCAAGGTCAGTGGCATTCTCATGCTGACTTGCTGCAATTCTTGGGTGTCCTGGGTTTGCATCTCCACCGCTATCACCTATCACATGGTTTCCTCCTGTGGCTTCCTCTGACTTCTGGCTTCTGGCTACTCTCTGTGGCTTTCTCTCTATAAGGCCTCCAGTATTACTGATTAATGACTACCCTGATTCAGTTTGGCCTCACCTAAGTAGGATCTTAGAAAATACTATTCATAAATAAGTCCACATCTTAGCTGATAATATATCTTCAAAGTGTCCTAGTTACAAATAGGTTCACACCCACAGGAAGACAACTTAAAATTAAGAACATGTCTTTTGTTGGGGTACATGATTCACTTGACCACAGAAGCTAATTATATTTTACATATGCAATTATAAAAAAAAAAAAAAAAAAAACGAATTTGTGATACAGTAATATACAGTTGATCCTCATTTTTCTCAGATTCTGAACTTGCAACTATTTTTATTAAAAAAATTTTTTTTTTGAGGTACCGGGGCCAGGGATTGAACCTGGGACCTCGTAAGTGGGAAGCTGGCGCTCAACCACTGAGCCACATTGGCTCCACTGAGTTGTTTTTTTTTTTTTTTTTTCATTTGTTTGCTTTTTGTTTTTGTTTGTTTTGTTTTTAGGAGACACTGGAAACTGAACCAAGGACCTCCCATGTGGGAAGCAGGCACTCAACTACTTGAGCCACATCCACTCCTTGAACTTGCAAAATTTGCCTTCAAAAATTCATTTGTAACCCCCAAATCAATACTCACAACACTTTTGTAGTCATTCATGGATATGCGCAGGATGGTGAAAAACTTGATTTTACTTGATATGCACATTCCCAGCTGAGGTTGAACAAGGGGCGGCACTCTGCCTTTTTGTTTTGGCTCTTCTACTTCCTTTTTTTCTTTTTTTTTACTGGGAGTTCCCTGGGATCGAACCCGGGTCCCTCCATATGGGAGATGGACGCCCAACCATTTGAGCCACATCCATCCCCCTGTAAACACTTCCTTTTAATGGTATATTTAGTACCACATTTTTTGCATTTTTGTGCTTTTTGTGGGTGATGTGGCTGTTTAAAATGGTCCCCAAGCTTAGTGCTGAAGTGCTGTCTAGTGTTCCTAAGCACAAGAAGGTTGTGGTGTGCCTGACGCAGAAAGTTAGATATGTGTTAGGTAAGTTTCGTTCAGGGGTGAGTTACAGTGATGTTGGCTGTGAATTCGGTGTTAGTGAATCAACAATAGATAATAAATAAGATGTTTTAAATAGAAAGATTGATGAACTGTTGTGCCCATAGACCCTTGGGAGCCTAGCCATGTTTTTTCCCCTAGGAGAAGTGGTTCAGTATTTGCTAATTCAGGCTTAAGTGACTTTGTAGAACCTAACTACTGCAAATATCAAGACCCTGTTTATGTTTTTTAATTAATGCATTAAATGATAAGATAGAGTGGTGAGAAGTATTGATAAACATCAATGATGATCTGCAACAACTATAAAGTACTATGAAAATATTTGTGATTTCTAATGGTGACAAAGTCACAGATACTGTTCAAGTTACTTTGGTGTGTTGAATACACATACGATTGAAGGAAATGCTAAATTTCAGTTAAAGGTTAGTGAAAATAAAGATGTAAATTTTTTTCACCCAAGTTCATGTGTTCAGGGGTCTACAGACTCCAAGTTAAGAACTTTGGGTCTAAGGTTTGTTTCATGTCCTTTAATAGTAATAACAGTAATAACAGCAGCAGCAGCAGGAGAAATAACTATTGTGCACTTACTACATACCAAGAACTCTTCTAAGTGCTTTACCTGAAAGTCCATAAGCCAGGCAGCTGGCCACAAAGAGGAAAGAAAGCTGGATAATCCACAAACTAGGTAAAATATCTAAAGAATTAAAAATTAATCATATTTTAACACATTAGGTATTCCTTAACTTTCTGGAAAAGGAAATGGAAGAGTTTGGCTCTATTTGAGTTCAGAAATGATTGGACTTGGCTCTGAAATTCTATAAATTTTTTGAATGCCATAGTTGTTTAAATGTTGAGTTACAGCTTTGTAGCTCATGTGAATATATATTTTTCCATAGGAATATAGGATATAGTATAGCATAACTCAAGTATTCTACAATGTGAATAAAATATGTATAAAATTATAAATTTGGGGGTAAAGTTATTAACTGCTTAAAGTGAATTTTACAGTATTTTTGCACTTTGAGAACTCCAACTTTTTATTATGCACTTTTTTCTTTCTAGCTCAAAGTAATCATCTGTTTCTCAGAATTAGAGGCTATTTCTCAGTACCACCAGTGCAGCATCAGAATATTCTTGAGCCCTTTCATGTATCTCTTCTTTCCACAACTGCATTAGAAGTCCCTTGAGGGCAAAGAACAGATCTAACATAGATTTTGTATTCCCTACAGAACCCAGGAGTGTGGGCGCTTTGATTGGTGGATGAGTTCCTTATGAAACAGTTTGTAAAAGTCCATTTTCAATCAAGCCTCCATCTTCAACATCTTCCTATTTAGTCAATTCTATCTTTTATCAATGCCTTGAGATTGCTGCTTTTGCATCTGCTTGTATCGTAACCTAGAACTATTTCTGCCATCACATGTTGAAAATTGTTTAAGGGATATGTATTTATGCTTCTCTAATTGAACTCCAAAGCAGAAATGATTAAAGGAAATTCAGTCAGAGTAAACATCTGTAGTGAACCCATGTCTGAATAGCATATAGTTTCCCTGGTACGTTGATTCTTTTGCTGTTCAGTATTCCTCATTTGGTAAACATATGTATTGACTGCCTACTATGATCAATCCAGGTAGAGGGAAAAGCAAACGCAAGGTTGGTGAAGATGGGAGAAGTCCTGGTGAGGGCTTTACAAGTTATTTGGTTTGCTGGATCTTAGTGTGTATTGAAAGGAATGCCAGGTAGCAAGGAGGAAAAGTAGGCATGGGACAGAGAGGATGGGGCTGTGAGAAATAAATAGAAAAAACACCTTTGGGGGCAGTTAGGCATTGACTTGGTGCTTTATGAATGTAAATGGGGATAAGGGGAGAGAAGGGATTGGGGGAATTGCTATCCTTGGAAATCTGCCTAATCACCTGATAGCAGAGCATTGGCCCACCTCACTATGGGCTCCAAAAGAGGTTAAGTATAAAGGGACCAGGAAATTGTTATCTTCTGATTTGATAATCTATAAAATAAAATCAGAGTCAATGTTCATATATTTCTGCTTGACATAGAGACAGCTCCTATATGGAATAAATAATGATAGAAAATAAATTTTTAATCACCTTTTACATTTATTATCTAAGTAACGACACACCATTTATTGTTCACCTCCTATGTACTCTTCCTGATGTTAAGGACTTTTAAATATATTATTACTATGATAATCCTTATGATTTTTGATAACTAACATTTATTGAATACTTTACTATATGCCAGGCACTGTTCTAAGCTTTGCATATATTAACTCATTCTAACAGCCCTATGAGTAAGCACTATTATTTTGCTCATTTTACAGATGTTGAAACTAAGGCACAGAGTTTGAATAACTTGCCCAAGTTCACGTAACAAGTAAGGACCAGAGCTGAGATTTGATGTCATGGAAGTACTAATATGCTGCCATATTTATTAAATGAGGTAATGTATGTAACATGTCTTCTTTGTCCCTGTCATATACTGATACTCCCTAATTTTTGTCTCCTCTATTGTGGCAGTTTGAGTTTATTTTATGAATCCCAAAAAGAGAAAGATTATGTTTGTAAACTAATCTCTTCCTCTGGGTGTGAAACCCTTTGATTGCATTAAATTCAGCTGAGGTGTCTTTGATTAGATTACCTGTTAAGATTAGGGCTTTTGATTTGACTATGTCAGTGGGTGTGACTCAGGTTGAGTCTCTGCCCCCTTGCTGGGTCTGATATAAATGGACACTCGCACAGACAGACACAGAGAAGAGAGAGCTCTCTCATTTTTGATCTTACCATGAGACAGAAAGGAGAAGGCTCGCACGGCTGGGTCCCCAGGGAGAAATGAACCATTTGTCTGGTAGTTTGCAGCTGACCTTGGGAAGAGAGCAGAACAGCTGAGACTAATATAGAAGGTCCAGAAAGAATCGAGTCCTATGCCAGGAGAGAGGACTGCAGGATCACTTGAGCATGAAGTCTCAAGAGGCTGGGCCCACGGAACTCAGGAGGAAGAGGAAGCCTGGAGGGGAAGGCAGAGCCCAGCCAGAGATCACCTGCCATCTTGCCTCAACACGTGGCAGCTGACTTTGGTGAGAAAGCACCTCTTATGGTGCCTTGAGTCAGACTTCTTACAGCCTTGGAACTGAAGATTTTACCTCAAATAAACACCCTTTATAAAAGCCAACAGATATCTGGTACTTTGTATTGGCGTTCCTTTGGTGGACTAATAAACCCATATTCCTCCCTGTCTGCTCATCAACTTACTAAAATAATAACTTTTCAACTTACAGGGCGGACACACACAATTATTCACTCTGCTTTCTGTTTTCTCTTCATCCTTCTTAGTTTTTTTTTTTTTTTTTTTTGGTAAAGCTGACTATATGACAGGAAACATGGACAAAAGAAGAAAATTTTCTCTTCTAAAATGAATGAATCCTTCATTCATGTACTTACCTTAACAGTTTAGTGGCTAAAAATGCAGGTTTAAAAAGTTTATAGAAAGTATTAGAAAATGAGGGAAGGAAAGAAAGGAACCAATATTGACTGAAAATCTCTTAGTTGCCAAGTACTGTGCTAGAAACTTTCTGTATAGTTGTTCACTTATTCCTTATGACAATATGTCTCTCATCATCTCTATTTTGTGGGTAGGGTATATGAGGCTAGGAGAATTCAGGCAGTTTCTTTGCGAGGATAGGATGGAGCCCAAAACTGACTCTGACGCTTATAATGCTGTTGCCTTCCTTTCCCCTGTCCGCCCCCCTCCCCAACAAGAACCGTGTCTTTAGAATATTTGACTCTAGGAAGTTCCAGCTTGGGAGTTCAACTAGGAAGAGATGATGCTAAGAAATTTCCTGATGCTGAATATTACTGGAAAAAATCTCTCTCCCTTTTATCCCAAACAACTTCCTGAACACACAGCTGTCTCCTCCTCTGAGTCCTTGGTAGCTAAATTAAGCAGCATTTGCCCAAACGCTAATCCTTAGATTATGCATCTCTTAATCAATTTGGCTGTAATTAGGTTGTGCTCACAAATTGTCATTCCAGGAATAATGATTGTCTTTAAGAGGCAGAAAGAAAAGCATCAGCATTATTCTTTGCTATTGCATACCCCTGCAACAACCCTCCTTGCCTGTGTGTTGGGTGGCAGAGGAAGTAGGGCAAGGGACCTGGTTCTGATTTTATTCCCACAGATGGGTGACCCATGGGCATGGGCTTTGGATTAGGGTTAGCTTGTGTTTTCATGTTTGCTTCTCTGGCTTACTTCCATTTTGAGGCAAACGAATAACATTTATATTATCTACATCCTCCTAGCATAACATTGATGTTTTGAAAGATTAATAAACATAATGGTTTTCCTGTTTGCACCTTCGTTTGTATAACTTCTTTTATCTGAGGAGTTAAAAGCATTATGTAGGCATTACCTCAGCCTTAAATATGTGAGGCAGGGTGTATTAGTCAGCCAAAGGGGTGCTGATGCACAGTACCAGAAATCTGTTGGCTTTTATAAAGGGTATTTATTTGGGGTAAAAGCTTACAGTTACAAGGCCCTAAAGAGTCCAACTCAAGGTTACTTCCTTACCAAACTCTGTTGCCATGTGTTGAAGCAAGATGGTGGGCAACATCTGCGAGGGTTCAGCCTTCCTCTTCCCTCTTAAGGCTCCATGAATCCAGCTTCTTCCAATCTCAGCTGTAGGCTGGCATAAGGCTCATCTCTCTTCCTGGGGCTTGTTTCTTTCTGGGCTCAGCTGCTCTGGTCTCTTCACAAAGTCAGCTGAAAACTATCAGGTGAATTGCTCATCTCTCTTCCTGGGGCCTCTGCCTTGTCTATGGAGCTGTCTCTTTTCCTCTGTGTATCTTCTCTGTGCATCTACTTCTGTGTTCTCCTTGAGTGAATGTCCATTTACAGAGCCCACCAAGGGGGCAGGCACTCAACCCTGCATGCCCTAATGACATGGTCAAATCAAAGCCCTAATCTTGATTTAATCAAGTAAATGTAAAACCTTTGAATTTAATATATTCAAAGGGTATCATGCCCAGAGGAATAGACCAGCTTACAAACATAATCAATACCTTTTTTTGGAATTCATAACTAATATCAAACAGCCACACAGTGTGAAGTCATTCAATTCATTCTTGTAGCTCTAGCCAATAGCATGTGAGCCCAGCGATTGCAGATGGTTTATGTTGTTCATCGTTTTAGTTCTACTTCCTAGCACAGGGTGCTTTATAAATACCTACTCTTGAGTCTCTTCTTCCCACAGGAATCAGATCTTGTATTGGTTGTAATCGAGGTCAGTTTTCACCAGTCATTACTACCCTTCTCCCCTTCCCTAGTACCCCTGGCAGTATAAAAAGAAGCAGAATAAATAAAATCAGTCCTAGCTCAGTCCCTACCAAGTCTATAAGTGATTGAATTCTCCCTGACTCCTTTCTGTAACATTTGTAACATTTTTTGATTTAGCTGTTTAAATCTGTAATCACTGTCTGCAATTCCAGTCTCTGCCTGATAACCCCCTGACTGCCTGGACCTTCCATGCCTCCTGCTCAGCTTCGTTGTGCTACCACCCATGCCTTAGGGTGTCAGGAAAGGTGAAAAGCATTTTTTCCTGTCATTTTATAGGTCTGGATACTGAAGTCTATACAGATTGAGAAAGATGTAGGTTGATCCCATGCTCAAAGAGCTGCTAAGGGATGTCCTTTTCCATGTATCAGGATAATTTATTCAAATAGCAGTCAGTGTATGCCTCCTTTATTAGGCACTATTTTTATGTACAAGGGATATAGCTACGTATTAAAAAAATCTTTATTTTTTTCCCACAGAACTCACAATCAGGAGCATATATGACTGTGGCACAAATAATTGCAATATAGTAGAAGTGCCGATAGGAGCTCTGTGAAGGAAGTGACTAATTCTGCTTGGGAGGTATAAGAAAAGCTACACAGAGGAGGAGACATTTGAGGAATAAGTAGGAGGTTCTGTTCCTTTGGGGTATCCCCTTGTGTATGGGTAGGCATAACTGTGGCATTCTGGCCCAGTCCTAATCTCTCTCCTTTCAATATGGGAGAAGTTCCAAGATTAAGTGATATGTTTTATTTTGGTATTGTCATTTTGATGAAGTGGTTTGAAACTATGAAATGTGAAAAAACACTTTCTTACGGGCATCTATTGTCCTTTTTTTTGCCCCCATTTACTCCATATTCCATCCCTGAGATCTCCCTCCAGGAGACCACACCTCCACTTTTTCAGTCCACATGTCTCCAAAGGTAGGCATGTGACTTAATCTTGGCTAATCAAAGCATTCAATTCCTTTGGCCACAGTAATAGCTAGAAGATTGAGTATATGGCCCAGTCAGAGCCAATGAGATGAAAGAAAGTTTTCACTGAACCTTCTGGTAAAGTTTTCCTGCAGGACATTATTCAAGGGAAGATGTAAAGTATGGAGCCTTTTCAGCCATCTTACAAGGGGATATTGGAATCACCGTGGAAGAGAGCAATGCTGAAAGACAGACTATCCTGGTGATGTTACTTTGGCCACTGATTAAGCTGTACCTGAAGCTCAACTATCCTTGGCCTTTTCTACCACATGAGCCAATACAGCCTCTTTTAGCTTAGGCCAGTTTAGATCGAGTTTTCTGTCTTTATTCACACATGGTTGAAGGATCTAGAAATGCTTATTCTGAAGGGAAAAGCATTCAGGAGGAACATGAATGCATTCTCCACATATTGGAAGGATGTTGAGTGGAAGAGTTACTTGAATATTCTATGCATCCTCAAGGGATATAAAAAGGGAAAGAACTAGGATTCATGGGTAGACCAGGTTGCCAGATTTCAGCTCAATATAAGAAATAATTTTTTAACACTTGGGACTTTTTCCCAGTGAAATCAGCTAGAGGTCTGGATTTACTGTGAGGGAATGAGTACTTATGGAAAAACATGGAGAGGGTGAGTGGAAGAAACATGCCTGCCCACCACCTCCCACCATGTTAAAATATCTCGAAATGGTCTAGGACAATTTAAAAGTGGCCTGGTTCTCCTTTATTGACACATTCAGAGTTTAATTTCAGAAATTTCATTTAGCTTTAGAATTTCTTAAAGTCAAAGAGAATATAGTTATTCACTTCTCTTATTTTTCTAGATAATTAAACTGTGGGCTGTGACCCGGTGGTGGGCCATGAAATCAATTTGGGGATTTGGAACCTGCATTATTTTAGTGAAATGGAAGAGAATCACATGTAATAAGGATAAGTATTGCTTTGTGAAACTGATTCCATTCTCTAAATAAAACATACGTCTAGGAGGCAGTATACAGTAACAGTTAAAAGCACAGACTTTGGAATTGGACTACCAGAGTTCAAATTCTAGGCCTATCACTTATTAACTATTATGAGAAATAAATGAGATACTATAGATAAAGAAATGAGCACAGAACCTGACACATCGTAAGCACTCAATAAACGTCCACTGCTCTGTCATTATTGTAATTACTAGCCAATTCTTAGGATCTAGAAGTTGGCTCCTATGGGAGGGAGACGAAGAGCTATCCCTGCTTTTCAGGCCCCCAGATTTTTGCCAAATAACCTGAAACTTTCCTTATGATTTTGTTAGGGAGAAAAAAATAAGCAGATTTTTCTTGTATCCTGTGATGGGGCTTGAAGATACTACATTGCCAATCGCTTTTCGAAGAAAATAGCAGGACCATGAAAATAACCAAAGTCATTAGGGTGTAAGTCTCCGCATTAGGTAGAGGGCATCTTTATTCATCTTCGTATGTATAACATCTCCCAGAATTCCTGGAAAATGATAACTGCTTGAATTAAACATCTCTAAAATTTAATCCCTTATCTTTTGATGTTCTTTCAATGATCTAAAACTCCTCTATCCTTTGTTTCACCAAGGAATCTTTTTTGGTTCTTAAAAAATCACGCCCCTTCCCCAAGACCTGAGAATACGCTGGAGCATGCATGCACACACACACCCGCCCCACACATGTGATACCATATTAATGACTTTACAATCTTCAGGGATATTGGCTGTTTTTAAGCATCTATTATATATCCTTGTCACTGAACTCATGATTTCCCACTTTATCTCATTCAGAACCCATGGATGAATACCATCTGGTCCTGGTGATTTACTGCACAGAGTCCCTCAAGTTGCTCCATACCTTTCTCCTCAGAGACTGAAGAATCTCTGTCAAGGCCATTCTCACTTCACCATAAAAAGTGTCCTTGGAACAGGAATTTCCCCATTGTCTTCTCCAATAAATACTGATTCAGAGGATTCATTTAGTTGATCCTCTCCTTCATCATTCCATTTAATATTCTCCTTCTCCTAATGAAAGTTCCTAACATAACAGATGTAGTCACCTTACTAAAATGCCATGGACTCTTTATATTACTATTATTTATCTTGATGTTTAACGTGTTTTTCCCGTTATCTCTTTGACCTCTGTTAGTTCTACAGTTTAAGTTTCCATCAGAGTATGGCCTACAAAGAGTGTTCATTTTTTAAAAAGAGCACCATTAGAACAGTTATTGCTTGTTTTTCTACCATAAAACAAGAGTATGTTGTGCCTCAGAAATTTGGAAATTTTAGAGAAGTAGAAGAAGGAACATCTTTATAAACAAGCACTTATAACCTGCTTTTGGCTAGATGGGGCATGTTTCAGGGCCCTATCTTTTGGATTTTTTTCTGAACCATAGCCTATCTGATCTCCCCATCTCCTCCTCTTTCCTTTTTATGTGCTATGCTTTGGGCATGTTAAGAAATAGCACCCCTCCTGTACCTCAAACATGATTGGGGTGCCTCTTCACTCAACCTTTAATAAGGATATGTTACCAGGTAGGTCCTGTAGGGAGGCCTGATCCTTGAAGGCCTGGCTACTGGATGGCTGAGAGAACGCACCTCCCCAACAACCACCATGTTCTCTATTTTCATCCAAGCCCAATTCTCCAACAACAACCAGTGCCTCACCAGATTCTCTATTTTACATCTAATCCCATCCCCCTTTAAAACCTGCCCACATTTTGCTTACCTGCTTCTTTTTAGCCTAGCAAATTTCAGACCTATCTCATGGTAATTGTCATCTGACTTGGCCCCCAGCACTTCCTTTGGTGAACTGCCTTTCTCTGGTGGACCAACCATGACCAAGGTCCAGGGCCACTGAGAGCAGAGCCATGGTGACGTTCTGTCTGCTGCCTCCCAGCTCCCTCCAGGGTACCATGGTGCTTTGGCATCAGACAATATGAGTTTGAATCAAGGGCTTTCACTATTTGGGCTAGTGACTGAACCTCACTGAGCTTACTATTTCCTCATCTGTAAAATGGGGCAACTATATAGTCTGTTCTTCTATAATACAATTTTTACTTTATTATTTATCAAATTCATATAATGCATTCTACTTGTCAGGTATTATTTTGAGTACTTTACAAATATTAGCTCATTTATACAACTAGTTACACTCTTCAGAAAGCTTGGGTTACTGAAAATTTCATTATAAAACAATTGTCTCAGTGGAGAAAAAAAGGGGTTAGCAGATATAGAATATCAGACTTGTGAAAATAATTATTTTATTTATTCTTGTGGGATTTTAAATATAAATTTGTATTTTAAAAAAATTGTGTAAGTACAGTAGTGGGTTGTATGATGCCCCCCCCCAAAGATATGTCCACCTGAAACCTGTGAATCTGATCTTAGTTGGAAAAAAGGTCTTTGCAGATGTGATTAAGTGAAGGATCTCGAGATGAGATCATCCTGGTTTAACCAGGTGGGCCCTACATCCACTGACACATGTCCTTATAAGAAACAGAAGAGGGAAAGACATAGAGACATAGGGGAGAAGTCCATGTGACAGATGGAGACAGAGATTGGAGTGATGTGTCTACAAGCCAAGGAATTCCAAGGACTGTCAGCAGCCACCAGAAGCTAGGAGAATGGCATGGAGCTGATTCTCTCTCAAAGCCTCTTGAAGGAGCTAACTAACACTGCTGACACCTTGATTTTGCTGGCCTCCAGAACTGGGAGAGAATGAATTTCTGTTGCTTTAAGCAATCAAGTTTGTAGTAATTTGTTATGGAGTCCCAGGAAACCAATACAAGTGTATTTTGTTATTGTAAGCTTAAAACCATAAACAGAGGGATCAAAATGGAACAGAAACAAGCCTAAAAAATCACCAAATTATGAACAAAAGATAAAACCAGACCAAAAGTGACAAGTTGTTCTAGACCTTAAAAGAAACTGCAGCACAGTTCACAACTATGAATAGTTTACAACAGAAGATAATTCCAGGTAAGTTGAGTCACCAGCTAAAACAAAGCTGCTGGAAGTTGCTTTGTTCCTGAGACCCCAGCTTTTTAAAGGGTGAGGTGATAATTCTAAATTATAATTTCTAATGACAAATTGAAGTCCACATTATGCAAAACATATTCTCTGCTTAATCAATCAAGTTATATCCAGGCATCAAATAAAAATTCGAGCAGTAGAAGGAATCCCTGCATGTATCCTACTGCTTTACTATGAAGCTTATAAAGGAAATAATGCAAATATTTCTCATAGCGCATTTGCCTGGCACATATGAAGTGTTGAATGTGTGTGAGTTCCCTTTTCCCTGCAGAAAATAGGTGTTCACGGGCAAATGAAAGCATGTGTCTTAAACATAGTAGGTGTTCTGCAAATATTGGGGATATTAATCTATTTATCTCTTGAATTACCTTGTACTTTTACCACACAAGACTATCATGGTGTTTATAATCCAAACCATCCAGCTTCTTAATGTAAATTACAAGAGGCCAGAATCTGAAGGGGCTGTGGGATGATGTTAGAGCATGCAGAGGGCTGATTTTTAAAAAATTTCTAAGTCAAAAAGAGTGTGTAACTAGTGTCTTCAGGAAATGACGTAGAGAATGGAACCCAACATTTAAAGATTGCCCTGTGCAATCCCGTCCATTTACTCATTTAGCCAAACCCTCTGCCCTCTTAGGTAGACGTTTGTTGTGTGTGGAGAACTGCATTAGGCACCCAGAGCTTAAAACTGATGCAGGTGAAAGTCCTGAGGAACACTTGCAATAAGACGTGTGTGTGAATTTATGATTGATTCTAAGATAATAGCGGCAAGGCTGTATGATTTTGTGAACAGACAAAATGGTTATGCTAAGGAAAGTTAAAAAGAGTAGCATTGGAAAGGTAGAGAGAAGAAAAGCTTTTTGGATGAGGGCTTTCAAATTGGGCCTTGAAGGAACATTAGAGAATGGGCTTTTAAATTGTGTGGGCAGATCTGCTAAGATATCCCATCCCTCCAATCTCCAAGCCTAAAACTACTGCACAGGGCTTGGCATGTTGAATGTGCTTGGCAAATATTCACTTAATGAGAAAGAAGGAAAGAAAGAACGGGTTGTCTCTGACACCCCCACCCAGACGCCAGGCTCATTTCCCAGTACATAGTTCTGTGTATGCCACTCAACTGCTCTACAACTTCACAGGTTCACCACTGCCTCCTGAGAAACAGTAGCAAGTGATGAGCCCACAATTTTACAGTCAAAGTCTTGAGTCTGAGTTTCAAATCACCTTCAGCCTGGCCCGCACCCTATCCCACCGAATCTAATTTCTTTTTTGCAGCTGTACTGTCCTTTTTATATATAAATCTAACCGTGTCTTCTTTGCTGCTTAAAATTTTTCAGTAACTGCCCTCGTGTCCTCAGAATCTGGTTTCGGCCAACCTCTCCAGTATCAGCTTCCTTGACTCTCTCCCTTAAACTCCCCACTGTCTGGAAGATGCCTCATTTTCTCTCTCCTCTGGGCCTTCACATCTTCTTGGGATACTCTTCTCGGAATACTCTTCTACCATAGACCATTCCCCACCTCACCCCTGTTATCAAGCTAACTCCTGTGTACCTTTCAGGTCTCAGCTAAATGTCATTTCACTCCTGAGGCCTTCCTTGACTCCACTTGTGTTCCTGGGCTATTAGGCTCACAGAACACCTAGGCTTCTCCATCATGGCACACTCTAAACTTAATTGTAATGACTCGCTTGTATAACAGTTGTCTTTCCTATCTCACCTGGTGGTGCTGTGGAGGCAAGGACTGCATCTGTTTGGTTCATGGTTGTCTTTAGTGCCACAGTACCTGGAGCAATGAATGTTTTTAAAAATAAAACATTTTTAAAAATAAATTAATGAGATCTTAATCGTTAGCTGTGTGACCCTGGGCCAGCAACTTTGCCACTCTGAAACTCAATTTTCCCTTCTGTAAAATGAAGATAATAGCTGTCTCTTAGACTTTTGTATGCTCTGAAGTACCATAGAAATGCCCACTTTTATTTTATCTTATTTTATATCTTTATTTACTTTTTTAGGAAGCACTGGGGACGGAACCAGGGCCCTCCCATGTGGGAAGCAGGTGCTTAACTGCTTGAGCCACATCCACTCCATGAAAGGCCCACTTTTAAAGGCCATCTAAGAGTAAACTCTCACCTGTCTCTCCACCTTATCTTTTGCTTTACCCATTAATGTTTGGTTGGCACCAAACTGGACTTACCTGCTTTTTCCTGAACATGCCCTCTGCTTTCCCATCTTTGGACAATTGTTTATACTGTTCTGTCTGCCCAGAATTTTCTTCCTCCAATCTCCCCATTTCCCATACCCTCTATCCCAGCTCCATGAAGTCTTCCTTGATTGTCCTAATCAAAAGTTACCCTTCCCTTAAAAAAATTTCTTTTTAACATTTTGGCATTTTATTGTATCCTCTTCTACAACATGTTTTACTTTCAACATTGTATTATAGTTATTTATGTACAACTTCTAGAATAGCATACTCTAGAGTTAGTCTTGTTGGGTTCATATCCCAGACCCTCCTATTCACTAGCTATGTAACCATGGGTTGGTCAGTGAGCCTATCTAAACCTCATTTTCTTTATCTGTAAAATTGGGATAATAATAACACCTAACCC
Organism: Tolypeutes matacus; assembly: GCA_026826555.1. Lineage (NCBI taxonomy): Eukaryota > Metazoa > Chordata > Mammalia > Cingulata > Chlamyphoridae > Tolypeutes > Tolypeutes matacus. The sequence goes on along the minus strand of JAKSZT010053883.1, from coordinate 60,153,202 downwards.
ATAGGTTATTTGAGGGGGACATTAAATGAGATTATGTAAACAGATCATTTAGCACAGTGCCATGCACATGACCAACGATGATGTGTTTAACATAATCAACATCATCATCATCATATATTATCTTCTCCTTAATTAAACTGTGAGCTCCTTGAGGAGAAAGACTATATTTTTTATATATATTTGGATCCCCTATTACATTTAGCACAGTGCCTGATCCCAGAGTTAGTGTCCAATAAATGTTTGTTGAATGCAGACATAAATAATATAGTCAAATATGACTTAAAGCAATGAATTTTTCTTCTGCTATAGTATGATGAAACTTTACTACATTTTTGGTCTTTTTAGTAACTATTTTTCCTGTGGATTTCCCCAACGAGTATGAACATTTTGAAATAGTGTGCAGTAGAATAGGCCCACTATGTTGCCATCGGTCTGGAATTTGGAAAATTACAAGCAGAATTAAAGAACAGTATTAGAATTATTTATTCTTTCTATGCCTCTTTATTGCATTCATTTTGGGGGAAATTATCTATTCTTGTTTAACAAGAAGATTACATTACGTATTCATGTAGAAGGAATTTTACCAATTTGTGGAAACTTTTCTCAGATCTTGCCACATGTTAGATGTTAGGCAATGTCTCATTTGGAGAGAGAAAAAACAACTAGTGCTACTGTAATTTACAGCTAGGCAAGTTGGTCTGAATTTCCTGGTTAAAAAGAGAATGGAAACTACATTTGTAAAATATCTTAAAAGGTTTGTCTTCTAAACAGCCTCTTATCTAGAAAATATATGTAGTAATTTGTCTGACTTAATAAGGAGATAAAGCAAGTTTCACTTATCTTAATTTTGCAAGTAATGAATATACCAGATGAGATTTTGCTATGATATGTGACTGCTCTTTCATTAACAGATTAGATAATTGTCCTCTTGGAATGGACGGACTTTGTTATTTAGCACCTAACTTAATCCTGAAATAATCTAAAATTATTTGGAGGTCAGTGTGCAGAGCCATGGTTAGAGGAAAGACATTATGTATATGGGCAATGAGAAGGAAATCGTGGGTTTCCACAGGCTGGAGAGGTTTCTCAAGATGGGTCATCATCTGCATGGCCTGATTTCAGAGACAGTTTGAAAGATTTGATCCTGTTAACTGGTCAAGGTCTGAAATTCTGTTGAGAATTCCATTCATTCTACTTGGGGTTGGTAGGGATAGTTGAGAAGAGAGTTGTGAAGCTTGGGAGGCAGTTTGTTGCAGAGCAAAGGGTTGGCAAACTATGGCCCGTGGGCCAAATCCAGCCCATGTTCAGTTTTTATACAGCCTGTGAGCTAAGAATGGATTTTACAGTTTCAAATGGTTGAAAAACAATATTTCCTGACATTTGAAAATTATATAAAATTCAGATGTCAATGTGCATAAATAAAGTCTTATTGGAACATAGCCACATTCATTAGTTTATGGATTGTCCATGGCTGCTTCTGTGCTATGATGGCAGAGTCAAGTAGTTGTGACTAAGACTATGGCCCGCACAGACTAAAATACTTACTATCTGGCTCTTCAGAAAAAGTATACTGACCCCTGGTGTAGAAGAAGGAAAATTAAAAGCCCCTGAATTAGTCTTGTAGTTGAATCTCTTCTCTTCCAGTTACTAGCTCTGTAACCTCGGTCATGGAGACATTCATTCATTCAGTAAGCTTTGGTTGTGCTCGTCGTGTTTCCCAGGGACTGTGCTAGGCATTAGAGATGCAGTGGGTTCTTCATCTGAGGATCATTGATACCTATTTTTCCAGAGTGTTGAGAAGATTAAATAAAACTAAGTATTCAGAGTGTCTCACACATAGTTGCTCAAGAAAAGTTCTTTCAAAGTCCACAAATAACCATTCTACTCTAGTATTTGGAAGGGAGTAGGGGTGGGGGCAAGGAGAGACAGAAAAATGAACTTATGGTTAAGCAAGAACTGGACTGGTAGTGGTAGTATTGAGGGACCCAGACAGGGATAGGGGCACTGAACAAGCAGTGGAAGGGAAGTAGAGACAAATGACTTTACAATTTTTTTCCAGGACTTAACAGTCACTAATCAAAATAGCTCACATCCATTAAGCACTTGTTAACTACCAGGCATTGGGTAAAGTGTGTTGTACAACAATCCTAGGAGATATCATATTTTCTTGCTCAAGGTTGCATAGTTAGTAAGTGATGGAGCCAGGATTTCAAGTCCTAGACATTCTGATTCTGACGCCTTTAGCCATTACACCAGCACTTCTCAAAGTAACATCTTGGGTTCCAGGGATGTATTGTTGGGGGTTCTAGAGTTCTCTACAAAAGCCCTTAAATTTAAACGTTCCATTTTTATGATAATCTTAGAAAAGTAGGGTAAAAGGCAATATGAGAATGTTCTGGACACTCAAATGGCCGTCTTATAACCTGATGTTTTCCGAAAGTAACTGTCTCCAAGTTTGCATCTGTGTTTCAAATGGGTGATTTTGGTGAGCTAATAAGGAAGAACAGAAGAAGAGCTCTAATAAGAAAATGATGTGTTGACACCATGGGAAGGTCAAATTCTATTATTTCATGCTCTAAGGATAAAGGTTGCACAGCAATTCCAAGAGAGAAAAGAAATGGGAGAACTGAATCATCAATCAGCATACAGTGGTACTGGTGTGGACATGTTTAGAATGGGAAGCTAGTTTTACCAATACCTTAGCCCTTATATAACTTGAATTTTATTAGTTTTGTGGTTTTATTTATATTTAATGTATAAATCTGCTTTGGTTTATAAATTGTACAAAAGCTATGTACATAAGGAGATTTTTTAATCTAGTTGTTTGAAACCTAGTTTATCCTCATTTAAATGATATTATGATAAAAATAATTTCAGTGATGTTCTAAATAGTTTGTGCTCTTACCTTATTTCATGATGTAAGGCTTCATTGAATGGGGCACTCTCTACATTCTTCTGAGAGCATTCAAATGTATAGCCCAGAGCTGGAGAAAAGGCAGGAGAAAAATTTCCCCTTAGTGTATGGCTAGCCTGTGCTTCTATTGATGAGATTTTTCCATGCACAGGAATATGTTCAAAAGAGATGAATGCTGATCCTTCAATAAGGTTATTTAAATGATAATCCTATTTCTTTCTGATTTTTTTCAGATCATTCAATTTCCATATTTCTGACTTCTGCTTATCAAAGAAGTATCTTTTCATCAGGGCCTGATGCCTATGCTACCATCCTCAGAATGGTTCTTGGCTCTTTTTTATCCATAGAAGCAGGTGGGGAAGGAGCTATCAGTCTCCTCTACCCTTCCATATCTGAAATGATATTATAATATATTTATTCATTTATTTTCTATCTCCCTTACTAGAATGTGAACTCCACGAGGACAAGGATTTCCATCCTTTATTACACCGAGTGGTTCTCATCCAGGGGCTATTTTGCCCCAGCGGGTATTGGCAATGTTTGGAGACATGTTTGGGAGGAAGTGCTACTGGCATCTGGTGGGTAAAGGCCAGGGATATTCTGAACATCTTACAATGCATAGGACAGCCCTCCACAACAAAGAATTATACTGTGCAAAATGTCACTGGTGCTGAAATTAAGAAACTCAGTTCAAAAATGGTGTCTGGCATATAGGAGAGGCTCATAAAATTTTTTTGAATGAGTGAGAAAAGTAACTAGCATATAGAAGCTTTATAGATATAGCAGGATAATTCACTGAGATATTAGTTTGGTTTTGGTTCCCACTGTATTTTTATTGTCCCTTATTCTAAGCAAGTAGCTGGTGGCCATCTCCTGTGCTCAGGATATGTGGCAGGGCTGACCAGTGTCAGAAGAAAGGGTTTCTGCTTGACCTTGTGAAAGGAAAACCAGAGAGATTTTGCTGTAGGTCCTGGAGGGGAAAAAGAAATGGGAGATCTGGAAAGTGAGGGTTAAGGGAGTAGTGGGATCTATGGCCTCATCCATGGGATGTCCTGGGACTGCATGAGCTTCACGAGGCAATGACCATATGATGATTTTGGAGAGGCTGAACACAGATGTAGCAAATTGCCCAACCACAAAGGACATGTGGAATTGGACATGTCCAACGTAGACAATATAGACCAAAGCCTTCTGGGGCTATCCTAGTATTTTGGTGCAGACTAAGACTCTAAGGCTTGGGACCTTTGTGTGACCTTGTAGAGATGTAGATGTGAAGTGGAGTCCCAATAATGATAAAAATTGAATTTCTTGTCAGCCTGGTGGACTAAGGATTTGGAGTTGAATTTAATAAAATAATGTGATTTCTTGCATATCTTTATTTGTAGGATAACATTTATGCATTTAATATATTATTTCACTTTACAATTCTTAGGGCAGCTAAACAACAAGCTATGCATTATTGTTCCCAATTCATAGATGAGGAAATAGATTCAGAGAGGTGAATGAAATAACTTACTTTAGGTCATATAGATTATAAATGAGAGCAAGGATTTGAACCTAGCTCAGTCTGACTTCAAAACCCTAAAGCAAGACAGTCTTTCTTTGAATAAAAGAAGCTTATGAGTGAGAAGAGAAATACAAGTTTTCATACAGTATTACAGCTTCCCTCCTAGACCATTCCTTTTCTCACTAGAACAACTTGTGCTTCTGGAAATGTTTTTCTCTTTCACTCTAGGTAGGCTATTGCTTAATTAACTTATACTTACTAAAACTTACCATGTCCAAGATGTTAAGCTATCAGGCATGGCTTGTGAGTTTTATTTCATGTGTTATCTGTCATCATTTAGTAATGGCTAAATGTGTTAAGAAGGATTCTCAAGCTGAGTCTTGGCTCAGCCAGGAATAATGCCATCATCAACTCGCTTTATCTGCTGTTAGATCTAGTGGGGGCCCACATGCTCCATATCTACAGTCCTTGTGTTGGGCACTAGGGGGTTAGCAAAGATGATTAAGGTCCCCTATGGAAACAGTCATTCTTCATGATTCAACTCCATTCCCACCACCTCCAGCAGCTTCTCCCTCTTTTCTTCTTCTATAACCACAGTCTAGTGGATGAGACAGGCAAATAACAGTACTCATGAACCTTAGTAATGCTGCAGCTTAGTTCCTTTCTGTATCTCACTTCCTCAGCTGGACAATAAGGCCATGGAGACCAGCAGGTTTGTTCCTGGAGCTCCATAGCTCTCTCATGGCCAAACCCAACCGGCATTCTATGACTATTTGTTGAATAGAAGGTTGAATGAACTGATGAATGAGATGTGACGCCTGCATGCCAAGACATTTTATTTTTATTGAACATACAAATAAATATATGATCCCCAAGCCAAATAATGCCTAGCAGAACAAAGGACCTCCATGATCCTGCTCTAGAACCATGGCCGGTGTCTGTTCTGACTGGTCAGTGTTCTTTGCCTTCAAGAGTTATTAAATACTTTGATCAACCCTATCTCAAACTGAAAGCATCCCCGCAACCATCATCCCCATTTCCAGCTTTATTTGTCTCCTAGCACTTGTCCTTATCCAACACACTCCATAGGTTATTTATTTATTTTATTGTCTGTCTCCCCCTCACAAGGGGGAAGGATGTAGCAGTAATGACATGAAAACAGGGATTCTTGTCTTTTTTAGTGACTGCTTGTGTGATGGTTAAGCTAATGTGTCAACTCGGCCAGGTAACTGTGTCCAGTTGTTTGGTCAAGAAAGCACTGGGCTAATTGTAATACAAGGACATTTATAGGCTTTAGTCATCCGTGAGTTTACTGCATAAATAGCCGATTTCATGTACATCAACCAGGAAGATTGCCTTCAGCAATGAGTGACGCTTTATCCAATCAGTTGAATGCCTTAAAAAGGGAAGTGATTTCAGCATTTGGAGAGAATTTCCCAGCTCATCTTTGGATAGCCATCGTCTCCCAGAAATTCATCAAGGTCCTTTACTGGACTTTCATCGGAGTCCCTGGTTTGCCGCCTGCCTGCATAATGGACTTGTGCATCCCCATGGTCACATGAGACTCTTTTAAAATCTCATACTATTTACAGGTATCTCCTGTTGATTCTGTTTCCCTAGAGAACCCTAATACAGCCTGTTTCAGCTATCTATTGCTGCCAAAACAAACCAGCCCAAACTTAGTGGTAAAAAATAACAACCATTTTATTAGGTGCACAGATTTTGTAGGTCAGGAATTCTGACAAATTATAGCGAGTGTATTAGTGTTTTATTGATGTACAACAAATTTACTATAAACTTAGTGGCTTAAAATTTATTTGCATTTATTTCTCATTTTTATCTCACTTCTTATTATTCATTTCTGTAGGTTAGATGTCAAGGCATGGCTTAGCTGGGTGCCAAAATCTCACAAGGCTGCAGTCAAGGTGTCGGCCAGGCTGCGTTCCTTTCTGGAGCTCAGGGTCTTTTCCAAGCTCATAGTTGTTGGCCAAATTCAGCCCTTGTGATTGCAGGACTGAAGTCACCATTTTTTTGTTAGCTATGAGCTGGAGGCTTCTCTCAGCTCCTAGAGCCATAGTTCCTTGCCACATGGCATTCTCACAGGCGCTCTCCCAACATTGCAGCTTATTTCTCCAAGGCTAGCAGGAGAATCTCTCCCCTCAGAAAGGTCCCATTCCCTCTCATTTGTCCAGGATAATCTCCCTTTACATGAACTCAAAAGCAACTGATTTGGAACCTTAATTGCATTTGCAAAATCCTTTTGCCTTTTCCCATAAAACATAACCTAATCATGAAAGTGATATCCCATGCTACTCACGGGTTCCACGTCCCCCTTCAAGGGGGTGACAAAAATGAGGGGCAGGAATCTTGAGGCAATCTTAGAATTCTGCCTACCACAGCAGGAATGTCTTGTCTGCTTCATGGTGCCTGGGCGCCTCAACTGGGGAGACTTGAATGGCTGGGGACTGGAGTCACATGTCGGATCCTTCAGTTAACTATCTGACCGCTGGTCAGAGAGGACTCAAAGGGTGGGCTCAGCTGAGACTGAAGACCAGAGCCTCCTACACGTGGCCTCTCCATGTGGCTTGGGCTTTTCACAGCATAGGGGCTGGCTTCTGAGAGGTTTCTAAGGTTCAAGAGTACTGATCCCAAGAGGAATCATCCAGAAGTGAACAGTCTAAGAGATCAGGTGGAAGGAGATCAGGTGGAAGGAGATCAGGTGGAAGGCCTTTTATGACTTGGCATTGGAAGTCACATGGCATCACTTCTATGTCATAAGACTGCACAGATTCAAAAGGCATAGACTATACTTATTGATGGGAGGAATGGCAAATAATCTGTGGCCATTATTTTTAAAACTGCCACACAGTATTATCTGCAATATGCAAGTAATAAGTATTTGTTGAATGAAAGAAATATTTGTCTAATGAATCCAACTCAGATTAGGATGGAATTATATCAATGAGAAATATCTGGAGGTGACAGATCTCAAATGATGAAAGAGTTGAAAAAGTAAGAAGTATTGGAAAAACATTTAGGCAGAAGGAACAGCATATGTCAAAGCATAGAAACATGAAAGAACTGGGTGCATTAGGGCAACTATACATCATACAGTCTAGCCAGAGCATAGAGTGTATGTGGAAGAGTGGGAGATGGTGAGGCTGGAGAGATGGTCAGTGGCCCAGGTCATGGAGTGACTTGCAGGTCATGCTACAGTGTTTTTCTGGAAGAGATGGGAATACATTGAAGAGTGCCAAAAATTCAGGTTAGGCAGTTTAGAAAGATTTTTATGGCTGTAGCATGGAGGGTAGATTGGTGGTATGGAGAGCAGTGAGGAGGTTGCTGTAATAAGTCAGGCAAGAGATGATGAGAATGAATTGTGGCCCTTGCATTAGAGATGGAGAAGAGAAGACAGCTTCCCACATCAGACTCCGTCAATAATTTGAGCATTGCTTTACTGATTTCTTGCATTCAGTGCAGTCTGAATTTCTATTCTTACTATTCATCTTAGAGTTTGATGCTCATCTGGAATGCATGAGTCTTGAAACTCATTGGCATAAGTCAGCTACAGTGTACAGTACATCTGAGCAAACTCCCTATGCAATCTTTACAGCACAGCTCAGGGCTGACTCCCTTGGTGATGAGTGTTGGCGATGAGATATAAGTACTTTGAGATAAAGCCACAACAGTCACCTTGGCTTGGGATACAGCAAGTAGGAATAGATAGAATCTGATTCCTGCTTTGCTTGCGTTCAAAGCAGCATGACATATTTGTATAGCAGTGTTCTCTCTGGAGTGTCAAGTATTTAATAAATATCACCTCTGTACATTTTTGCAAATCTGGCCGGTTGAACTACCAGGTTGCCAGGCCTTTCTGCAGAGTTTCTGAGGTGAATACACTTCTATTTCTTTTCCCCACTTGAAAATTACCACAGGGCTGGTTACCTTCGGGATCAGGATAAATTCCCGACTCCTTTTAGCAGTAATCCTGCTAATGGAGGGACAAGAACCGTGACCCTTCTTATATTACAGAGTGGGAAATCAGGTTGAAGCTGGGATGAAGTCTTAGCAGGCAGTCAGTGGAGGAGCCCAATGGGAAATTCAGATTTCTCATCCTTGAGAGCCCTCAGCCCATTTCACATAACCAATGAACTTGTCATCTGTTACCTAAAGCGTTTATTTTCTTTAATATGTGTTAAGGAAAATCTAGACACTAAGAATTGCTTCAATTAAGCTCAGCTAATATTTATTGAATACCTACTCCATGGCAAGCACTGTTCACAATGAGTGATCAATAAAAACAAAATCCCTGCCCTCACCAAGCTTACATTCAGGTGGGAGGAGACGAACAATAAGCAATAATCATAATAAAGAAATTATAACTGAAATATATGTTTCTTAGAAGTAAAAATTAAATTTAATAGTATGTTAGAAAGTGATATGTTTTGTGGAAAAAATAAAGCTGGGTAAAGGGATTTGGGGATATGGAAGGCATGGTGTGCAATTTTAAATAGGGTTGTCATGGTACAGTTATTAAAAGATATTGCTTTGGGAGCGGATGTGGCTGAAGCGGTTGAGTGCCTGCTTCCCACAGGGGAGGGCTTGGATTCAGTTCCCCGTGCCTCCTAAAGACAAAAAAAAGCAAACAACAAGCAAATAAACAAAAATCCAACTCAGGGGCCCCGATGTGGTTCAGTGGGTGGGTGCTGGCTTCCCACATACAAGGTCCCAGTTTCAATCCTCATCCCCGGTACCTCAAAAAAAAAAAAAAAAAAAAAAAGATATTGCTTTGATTCTCCACTCCCCCATTTACATTTGAATGAAGGAATCTCTACTCTTAAGCTGCTTCAGTTGCTTAAAAATCTCTGAGCCTCAGTTTCCCCATTCATTCACACATTCAGGCAACAAATATTTATTGTATTAATTATTAATTAATTAATTAATTGGAAAATATTGTTAAATAAGACAGACACAATCACTGCTCTCTTGGAGCTTCTAATTCAGCAGGAAGGCAGACTTTAAACAAGTAATTGCCATAAGGAACAATGGATGTTCTGAGAGGAGAGCATAGGGTTTTATGGGAACATAATACAAGGGATGTTCCACCAAGTCTAAGCGTCAAGTGTTCTGAGAAATGTCATTTAAGCTAAAGCCTGAAGAATTACTGGTAAAGCAGAGTGGGCTAGGATGGAAAAGGGTGTTCCAGGCAGAGTAAACGGCCTGTGTGAAGGAGAGTTTGTGCGTTTGATGACGGAAGTTCAGTATGGCTGGAAAAAAAAGTATGAGGTAGAAATAGTTGGAAGAGGTAAGCAGGGATGTAATCACACAGGGCCTTGTAAATTGTCTGCAAAATGAAGTTGAAGAATGATAGGGTGTCTTTCATTGATTGGTGCTCAATAAATGATGGCTAATAACCATATCAATGATGATAATAATAATCATGAATTAGAGCAGCTCATGAACTTAAACTAGTTAAAAGTTGATGCTCTTGCTAAATCTTTTGGGTAAGGTAAGCCTCATGTTGGTGGTAGGAGACTGACTTGATTTGATGTCTAGGGGAAAATTAAGTTCTCCACTGATTTCTAAGCCTAACCTACAACATTCCTGATTTACCTGGTAAGGTGTTAGAGGAAAATAATTTGATATTGGAAACAGATAGATCAGGCTTTCAGTGTCAAGTCTGCCACTTACTAGCTCTGTGACCTTGGGCAAGTCTTTTATCTTTCTGGAACTCAAACACCTCATCTGTAAAATGGCGATAATAATAATATTCACTCTCAAAGGGCTGATGTGAGGATCAACTGAAATGACATTTGGGAAATTGTACTGTAATTTCTAAAGTGTTACATTTTTATTTACCCTTGGGTATATTGATGGGCAAAAGATCCTGAGAAAGAACCTATACTCTTTGTGTTTTTCCCAGTCCAGGTTCTTTTGGTTATAAATGCAATGTAGTTGAACATATTTCTCAGGTAATATGCTAATGCTTTTTTTTGATTGTAGAAGGAATATTTGTTTTGAGGCCCCAATTACTGCTCACACATTCAGTGCAAGCTGAAAACAAATACAAAATCAGAAAGCTGGTGGTTATATCATGTGGCATGCATTCATAGTTCTCTAAATAATGGGGGTCTGTTTAGTGCCAATGGACAAGCCTACTCTCCCCCCATATTACAGTAATTATTAACTCCTCCTCCTAAAATCTATCGAGTTATCATTATTGTTATTATTATGAAACTCAATCCCATTTCCATGTCATAAAGATAAACCAAATCTCATTTCAATTAGTTGCAGCAGGAGGGAATGAACTTTAAACAGACATTTAATTTCTGGAAAAAAAAAATTAGGAAGTTCTTCATGGAAATGTTATGGCATTTTGAAACAGATTAATAGTTCAGTGTGAACACATCCACCCTGCAGCTAAATGATGGGTGTATGATGATGAGGAGACAGGTTAAATGAGCAAAACCAGTTGATACCAATGGCTTGGATCTCATCAAATAGTATTCTTTTTTATGACACTTTAGTGCTATTCTTCTTTTTTTTTTTTTTTCATTTAACTTTACATTTTTAATTATTGTTCTTAAATTCCGGGTTTTTTTTTTTTTTTTTTTTTTTTTTTTTTTTTTTAAATTAGGAGAAAGTAGTCAAGTTTCAGAGTGACAGTAAAATTGAATGAAATATTCCCAAACTATATGCTGTGGAGAGACTCAAATTCTCCTAAGGTGTTGACCTGTAGCTTGGGTGGAGGTGGAGGGAGACTAGAACAGATGCAGAAAGCCTGCCCACTCTATTTTTTTTTTTTTTTTTTTTTTAACATTCACATCCAAGAGTGTGCCCACTTTTCAGCTGCCTAACGTGACAAGGGGAAAAGGTTTCAATGATGAATTCTTGTGTGTGTCTGTAAATTTCATGCTTGTGAAGTTGGATTAATAGCAAGGAAGACTGACATCCTTTTGTTCTTGCACAAAAAGTTACAAAGCAGAAAGTGACCGTGTGAGCGTCCCACTCTAGCAAGGCCTCAAAGCATGACTGGAGGGAACACATAGTCAATCCCTAGCCTTTCTTTTGAGGGCTAATTATAGCATTTGTTCCACTGGGACCTGGACGAAAATGATGAATCCAATGTCAGCAAGACTTCAACGTTTCTCTCAGTGCCCATGAAGGCTGGGTTGGAATGAAATCTTCTACATCAATATTTGTTGCCATGAAATGACCATACAAGACCTTTAAATATTTCCCAATTCTCAGGGAATGAAAATATAACCTAACCTGGCTAGTGTGTGTTTACATAATGATTGGTCTTTGGATCTTTGGAACATGGTTCTTTGACTCCAGGGCACTGGAAGAGTTGCAAGTGTATGACAGCATTAAAAACTTCTATTCCTGGAGGAGAGAAACCACCTCACTGCGCTACACTGTTATAAAAAGAACAAGCTCTTTGGGAGGATCTGTTGTAGACAGTTGAGATAAAGTTAATAAGGCCTTGATTTTTATCTAACATCACTTTTAGATAAAAGGAGTACATAGAATTTCATTGAATTCCATTCAGCACTTATTCTTTGTGGCCCTACTAATTAGGTAGTAATGTAGCTTAGTGGCTAGGAACAGTGGTTTTCAAACTAACTCTTTGCAGAGGAATGAGAGAAATAAGGGCAGTGAGCTTTTCTGTAAAGCGATATTTATTCTTCTACTTTAGGTGTTAAAAATATCCTTTCTTTCTATGAAATGATGTTGTTGGTTTTCTTAAAATGTCCTTTGCATAATAAAAGATGGAAAACTTAGGTTTATTCTAATATTTGTAGAAAGCTTTGCTTTCTTATTCTCACATCAGCAAAACCCCCAAATTTGGAAAGCACCATCTTCGAACAAGGCCTTTGGAGTTAGAGAGAACGAACTTTAGGATTTACAAGCTATTTGATTTTGGACAAGATTATTACCTTTCTGTGCCTTGGTTTTTCTCATTTGTAAAATGAAGATTAAATTATCTGCCTCACAGAGATATTGTAAGTTAACATTATTCACAAGAACCCCATACTGAAAAACCCAAATGTCTATCATCTGGTGACTGGATAAACAAACAGTGGTATATCCATGCAATGGAATATTATTCAGCAATATAAAGGAATGCTCTACTGATACAGGCTACAACAGGGATGAACCTCAAAGACATTATCATAAGTGAAAGCCAGACACATGGATCATGTCTTTCCATTTATATGAAATATCCAGAAAAAAACAAGTGTATAGAGACAGAAAGTAGATTTGTGGTTGCCTGGGGCTGGTGGTGAGAATGGGGATTGAAGCAAATGGTCATGAAGGATCTCTTTGGGGTGAAGGAAATGTTCTGAAACAGGATTGGGCTATGGTTACACAACTCTGTATGTTTACTTAAAAAAAAAAAAAACCCACTAAATTGTACACTTAAAATGAGTGAATTTCTTTTTTTAAAGATTTGTTTTATTTATTCCACTCCTCCCCTCCACTCCCCGCCACGTTGTTTTGCACTCGCTGTCTGTTCTTTGTGTGTTCTTCTGTGTCTGCTTGTCTTCTCTTTAGGCAGCACTGGGAACCAATCCTGGAATCTTCCAGAGTGGAGAGAGGTGCTCAATCTCTTGCGCCACCTCAGCTCCCTGGTCTGCTGCAGTTGTTATTGTCTCTCCTCTGTGTCTCTTTTTGTTGCGTCATCTTGCTGTGCCAGCTCTCCACTCAGGCCAGTGATCTTGTGTGGGCCAGCACTCCTGGACCAGCCAGCACTCCTGCGCAGGCCAGCACTCCGTGTGGGCCAGCTCTCCATGGGTCAGCTTGCCTTTCATCAGGAGGCTCTGGGAATCTAACCCTGGACCTCCTATATGGTAGATGGGAGCCCAATTGCTTGAGCCACATCCATTTCCCTAAAATGGGTGAATTTTATGGTATATAAATTATACTTCAAATATAATTTTAAAAAATAATTTTAAAAAGGAGGGAAAAAAGAGCTAACATCTGTGAAGCACCTAGTTCAGTACTGGTGCATATTAAGTGTTCAGTGAAGAGTAGCCAGAACTGTAAAGCGATGTCATCCAACCTTCTGGACAGCTCCCTCCCCTACCACACTTGTTAGACTTTGCATGAGTGAGAAATAAGTTTAAGGGACTGTGATTTCAATGTCTGTTACTATTGTTAACATAGTCTTTTCTTGCAGCGAATTTGCAGGTTGGTTGGGGAGTCAAGACGTAAAATAAATTAGATAAAATAATTAGATACTGAAATAAGTCATTTTAAGATAATATATCAAAATGAATCATACAAGTGATTGTTTCTTTGGGACTTCAGGTGAGATAATAAGATCTCTGTATCAGATAAGTGGCCCTAAGGTGGAACTTGAAGAATGAGGAAGAAATCAGATCGAAGGGAAGAGACAGAGGGAAGTTATAGGATAGAAAAGTAGGCTAAGGTTAATCACAGAGAAATGTTGAACCCGAGCACTCAGCCAGCACCAGGGGAAAGATTTTGGGCTTTAGAACAAAGAGACTTAGATTAAAATTCTGGCACCACCGTTTGCAACCTGGGTGACCCTGAGCAAGTTACTTAATTTTTGAGTCCCAATTTTATTAGCTATTAAGTGGTAATAAGAATACCCATCTTTGAGAATTATTGTCAGTATTAAGTGAGATATCCTAGGAAAATATCCTAGCACAATGCCAGGCTTATCGAAAATATTTAATAAACATGAATTTCCTCTCCTCATACTCTAAAAGAGGTGATAATTTAGTGATGGAGGAAATACATATTGGGAATGATTTTTTAAAAAGACAATGTAAGATTAAAGCCAAATTAATGATACAGTTAGTGAGACATTTTACTCACTTTAAAATCTATTTCATTTCCCAATGCATCCTGTACTTCTCCTGACAAAAAGCAACTTTATTATGATATTATATATATAGTACACTGCACCCACTTAAAGCATACAATTCATTGAGATTTGCCAAATGTATACGCCCATGTAACCATCACCACACTCAAGACAAAGAACATTTCCATCATCCCCCCAAATTCCCTCATGTCCCTTTGCAGTCTATCCTCCCCTGATATGCTTTCTGTGACTATCAATTAGTTTTGTCTTCTAGAATTTCATATATATATGGAATCATGCCGTATATGCTCTTTTACACCTGGCTTCTTTTATCCAGCATAATGTTTCTGAGATTTATCCATGTTGCTGTGCTTCAGTAGTCTGTTCTATTTTATCTATTTAGCAATATGTCTTGTATGGACATACCACAATTTGTTTATTCCATTCATCTGCTGATGGAAATTTGAATTGTTTCCAGTTTTTGGTTATTATGGATAAAGATGCTATAAACATTTAAATACAGGTCTTTGGTAGACATATGCTTTCATTTCTTGTGTATAAATATCTAGGAGTAGAATTGCTATGTCATGTGGTTGGCACATGTTTAACTGTATAAGAAACTGCCAAACTCTTCCAAAGTGGTTGTGCCATTTTACATTCCTACCAGTAGATTATGAGAGGTCCAATTTTTCCTCACCCTCATCAACATTAGGTGTTGTCAGTTATTTTTATTTTAACTGTTGTAATGGATGCATGGTGGTATCTCATTGTGGATTTAATATACATTTTCTTGATGATTAATGATATTGGTTTATTGGCCATTTGTATATTTCCTTTTGCAAAATGTCTGCTCAAGTCTTTTGACCGTGTTTAAAAATGGGTTATGGCAGTTATAATCATTTTAATGTCTGTCTTCTGTACAAGACTGTAAACTCTATAAGCCTGTATCCCCAGGCCCACCACAATTCCTGGTAAATCATAGATGATCAGTAAGTATTTGTTGACTGACGACATATAGAAGTTTTATTAGAAGTGGAGTAGCTCTGTTAATGCTGGTGATCTGTTTATTTTTTCCAGAATCAGGAGAAGCACTCCTAACGATTTGTGGTGATTTAGTGCACAGTTCTTTGTGGTTGGTCATTGAAAATTCCAAGTTTGAAATAAGAGAGAGTATTGGCATTACAATCAAACACTTATTGAATTCTTCCAAGTGCAAGGCACTGTGCTAGATATTTGGTTATGAGACTTGATTCCTGCCCTCAGGAAGCTTATGCTCCATTTGGAGAGGCAGGACACAGGAACCTACTCAAGGATCACACTCAGGAGTCATGAGAGGGAGTGATATAGAGCAGTGGCCCCCAACTCATGAGTCTGTGAAATCCAGAGGAAGGAAAGATCACAATTTGTTTGGGGAATTGGAAAAGGCTTTATGGATGAGGTGACATAGGAGATGAATCTAGAAGATGGGAAGGATTGGATGTATGAAGATAAGAGGGTAAGGAAGGGTAACCCAGGTTGGAAGAGGGAATGAAATGGCATGGGGAAAATCACAGAGGTAGAGAAGCTCAGGGAATGGCTTGTAGGCCGGCTTGAAATAAGACTGTAGAGAAGGGTGGGGCATTATGGGAGGGAACCTTCAATGTATCTGCCTCCTTTAACTCCTGGAGAGAGTTGGTAAGAGGCTTTTTGGAGGGAAACCCCATTACACAAGTTTTGCATCTTCTAGTCAACAATAAGTGGTAAGACCCTATTCAGAATATAACTAGATAGATTAGATCCCATGCTCTGAATGCTCTTGATACTCTTTACATCTCCATTTTAGGATTCACCATACTTGTAATTTACTTGGATTAGAGCGTTTGTACCTGCTGAATAAGATAAGAAAGATGTTGATTTTGCCCACTCTTGTATTTCCAGGGCTTGTGTTTATTTAATGAATGGACAAATGAATGAAAAATGAAATTTATTAGAATCTTTGCAATGAAATAAATGTTTCTACCCCAGTTATTATAGTAATAAGCTACCCAGTTGATTGGAATGTTTAAACTGAAAGTTTTTTTTTTTAATGTTTTGGTTTTTACTCCAGTACTGTCTTTCTTGGTAGGGGTCTTTTATTTCTATAATAATAAAAGTTATCTTTGATAAAAGCACTTATTCTATGCCAGACACTGTGTGAAGATGTTTTCTATACAAGATGTTCAGAAAAACAGAATTACTTGCCCACACTCCATAGTTGATGAAAGGCAGAGCTGGGTTTTAAAGTAGGGTCTGAATGACTATAAAGTTAGTGCTTTTGACTACTCCATTCTACTGGGACCCCGGCTTGTTGTTTTTTCTGCTCCATTGCTTCTTTAAACACAGCTCTCCAAGTTGAGCCCATTACTCCAGCAGAGGTTTGTGATTGATACTGTGCAAATTTGGAGATAGCCTATTAATGTCATTTGAAATGGATTCACCAAAGTTTTACCTTCCTCTGAAATTCCCAACACTTAAAATGATAGATCTTCTAAGTTTGGTAGTGTCTGCTGGTGTGCTGGCATGGATTGGCTACAGTGGATGTCCAAGCTAACCTTGCACCTCCGTGCTTTGTAAATTTTGTATCATCTTTAAAATCGTATATGAAATTCCTACTGTTGAAAAAAATCAGTGGGAATCGATGAGGCTTTTTCATTATACATTAATTGTAGGGTAATCTGACTTAGGAAATAGTGTTGGGTACATCCCCTCAAGCCAATCTAGGCTAAAGTTTAAACACTCATGTAAGCTTCCCCTTCATTTTTTTCCAGCTGGTTAAGGGAGGTATTTTTCCATTTTCCTAGGTATTTTGCAAGCAGAGTCTGTGTGCTTCCATGCACATATGTGTACCAGCATGTTTCTTTAAAGCAAATAGTTTTGATAGTGTAAAAAACATATTCAAAGTAAGCTGTTGCATTTGTCACATATTCTACAAGCCTTTGAGCAAACCTGCTCAAATTCGTTTAGTGGACATTCACTTAGAATTTTCCGAAGAACAATTTCTCTGTAAATTATTAACTTTTTATTGCCACATTTCCCAGATTCAATTAGATTAACATTTAGTGTCATTTCTCAAACAGAGATAATCATCCTGATTATGCTTTGAAGAAAGAACTTGTGTGCTATATACCTTTTGGGCTTTTACTTTATCTTATTTATTTGGCAGGTATGTGTATGTGTGCCAGGGCAGAGCGAAGCTGAAAAGGATGACACTTGATGAGAATTGATAAGTTGAGACTCGTTCAACACTGGGTTTATGGCATTTGGTTTTCTCTGCCATGGGCATATCAGAGCTGGAGAAATATGCAGGCTAAAGAGGATGGATTCTGTAAGTGGCTCCTGAATACATTTATTTCCAGCCAGTAAAGTTTAGCAAACTATGTCCAGTGCTGTTGACAAGTAGCACAAACCGAGTGACAACAATAAGCTTTTGATGTGTTAGCTAAGGTAGGCTTTAGAACTTACTGCTTTTACTGCTGGCCACAGTATGTGGTAGAGTCCAAAAGAGTAGGCATGTCCACACCAAACCCCCTTGCTATGGCAGCAGCTACTTCAAACATAGTTTCATGAATAGGAA
Source organism: Tolypeutes matacus (assembly GCA_026826555.1). Classification (NCBI taxonomy): domain Eukaryota; kingdom Metazoa; phylum Chordata; class Mammalia; order Cingulata; family Chlamyphoridae; genus Tolypeutes; species Tolypeutes matacus. Next base: position 60,135,351 of record JAKSZT010053883.1, on the reverse strand, counting down.
CTCATTTGACCCTTGACCAGAACCAGGCTCTAAATTGGCAGACGGAGAATCGGAGTAATTTGTATCATTTCAATTAGTTACTCGCTGCATAACGGGGAGGTCATGACTTTCTTCCATGATTACTGCCCATGGCAACCAAGCTTGAATGTACCGTCAGTTTCCAAATACTTTCACTTAATAAATGTAAGTCCATAAACAAGGCCCAATTGTTGGGGGTGCACAACAAAGTGAATCATCCACCCTGCGACCGAGCGAGCGGAAGATGACATAACTTTGTCGGCAAGATCCTTTCAATTTTGAAAAAAATTTTCTTCTTTAAGAGCGAAGCTGATAAATAGGGATAATAGCTTTGGCTGAATGAGCATTATTGATCCCTTGCTATGTAAAACAGCCAGGAGACAAGGGAGTTTGCGTAAGAGCAGTGCTGCTGTAGTTCTGAAAGCCGGCAGTTTTCTTTCACTGTTTGCTCTGTACAACCAAAATTCAAAAATCTTAAAATCAATGTTACCATTGTTGGGTCCAAACAGCACACCCTTCCACAGACAATGTAAAGAATTTCAAAATATAGATAGCTCCCTCATACATACAGATCTGATTGTAAGAAACATTGGGTTGTTTTCTTTCTCGAAAGAAAGGGCAGCTTGTTCAGGGCGAGGACAATGGTGTGTCTAGATGCCTGTGAAACTTCATGAACCCAGTGCAATAATTCAAGCCTTTGATTTGAAAAATGTTTTATATGTCTTCCTCCACATCTGCAAATACCTCCACTTTCCCTTGATGCCAGCCAAGAGTTGTTAGCAAGTCAATGTTTTCCACTTGAGGAAGAAAAAAAAAGTTCAGCACGTACATAAGTTTTGCTATTTGGCTTTTGTTTTTTGAATTAAAATAAAGGTTTCCTTCTTTCATGTCACAATCTATTAGCCACCAGGAAACCTGGTATCACAGTTCTCTCCCATTCACCCCTGCATTTGTAGCAGATTTGACGGTGTGTGGAAACTAACACGGGCACTGCTCTGTGACTGTGTCACCTACAATCAGCTTGTGCTGTGGTTCAGATTAATCATGACAGTAGGCAATATTTCCAACATTATTAGAAGAGAAACCTAATATTTTGGGACATCAGGGATCTCTGAGCTGTTGTCCATCAAACCGAGAACCTTCATTTTCTACTCCCTGGATGGTTAACCTTAAGTTTTAACCACTTAATGGACAAATAGTGTCTTTAAACAAAATAAATAAATGATTTACAAATTAAAACAAAGGAGAAAGACGCGGCTGTTCTGATGTTTAAAGTTGTATCTTGGGAGCATCTCCAAAAGATTTGCTAGGCATACTGTCCAAGAGTGGACTCCCATTCTTTTTTGAAATGTAGCCACGATTGCCAGATAGAGATCTCTAAGTTACTGTTGAACATTTATCTCATCCAGTTTCTATCGTGCAAACAAAATAAAGATTTGCCAAGGATGTCACATGACCAATTTACAGGAAGGAGATTTGGGGTGTATTTGAAGGATACGTCTTTTAAAAGCTACATTACATAAATATGGGTTAAAGGTACATATGCCAATGTACATGATTAAATTTGACAGTACTATTTAGAAAGTGGATGGTTTTTAGGTCTGTATTTACCTGCTTGAGTGAATTTTTTATCTTTTGTCTGACTTATTTGAATTTCCATGAACATGACTGAAAGTTGAGTATTCTATTGTTCTTTGGAAGCTTTGATTTTTCTCCTTCATAGTTGAGAAGAAAGAGCATCAGGTGATAGTGCACATGCTGTAGAGATCATATAGTTATTCACAGCTTCTTTGGTGATCCCAAACCTTTTTGGACTGAACTTATATTGGGTACCTAAAATATCCTAAGAACGAGGGATTTTAAAAAAGTCTTGAGACACTCATACCAAGACAGTGCACTATGCTTAGAGAATTTGGTCCCAATCAGAGAGTGTACATTTCATTTGTTCAGCTCACAGGTACAGGAAACCAGACCAGCCAGAGATGGTTGCTGGACTTTTGGGTTCCTGTTTCAGTCCTTTATCTCCTAGCACCTAGAACACAGAGTAAGTCCTCAAAAATATGTGTGGAATGAATTACTCCTTGGGCTAATATGCACGCAGTCTTACCAGAAAGAGACCAAAATCTTGATACAATTCCTTGCACTCAGTAGGTTTTGATGTGTGAATGGCTTACCATTTTCCAACTGAATTCCTAATTTCATAAATTGTATGAAAACAAGTACTATCCATGTAGCTGCTCACTCTCTTCCTTCTCTTTCAACTTCAGGAAAAGAACCTGATAAGTTCAGGGCTTTTTTCAAGACATTTCTTCCTTTTATAGACTTTGGCTGCTCCCAGGTCTATCCATCATCATTTTAGCTTTGAAAGTTGGTTCATTTGTCTTGTTCCCTTAGGTCTGTCACCTCAAGCTTCGAAGGTTGTGTCCCAATTTCTTGCATGTGGTCTTTCATTGGCCTACTCCCTGCTGGTACCCACTCCATCATTCTTGTAGCTATTTGATCTCAGTTTTCTATGTGTCAGACTCTGCCCAGCCACCTGATGGTTTTTGGTTCCAGGCTTACCACAGACTCCCTGTTCTCTTTTGGGCTTGTCATTCCATCACTATGCTAAGTTTCACCCCTTTCTTTATCCTTTTAATTAAGAAATAATTTGCTGCATTTTTCTCTATTACAGTTTGGTACTAACTGATTATAGACATTTTGGAAAATGAATAAAAGCACAATGAAAACCAAAAAAAAATCTTCCACAACCCCACCATCTAGAGAGCATCAATTTTGCCATTTTAAAATAGAGTTTCCAGGTTTTGCTTTTGTTTTTTCCATTCATGTCTCTTTTTTCCATCCTTCTTTCCTCTATTTTCTTTTCCTTTCCTCTTTCCTTTCTTCTTTTTCTTCCTTTATTCTTCTTCTCATCTATTTTCAGATAGTGTAGGGCAATTTAGAAAATTATTGGCTCCTTGGGCATTTTTTCTTTTCATCAAAAGCATTACTTTCAGCATTTTTCTTCAAAGATTATCTCCAAATGCTATAAAATTCTGTTTTCTTCTATTGCCTCTGTAATTTTCCTTCTCATTTGCTTCTCACAGTCTCGGGCCTGAATAAAATAACTCATGGTTTAATATAATGCATGTTCTCCATACCCTTTTCAGTTTGGCCTGCTTGGATGTACTCTGTTATGAAGCTTTAATCTTGTAATAAGGTTGTAATCTTCTTTGCTTTTTCATGCATGGCTGGCACTTTTTTTTTTTTTTTATTTTGGACAGGGAAAAATACAAGGTATTTCGAGCCTTTATGCCTTACAAACTCTTTTTACTGGTGGTTTAGCTTCCAGGGAGCACAGGGTAGAATACAAGATAACTCTTATGGGCTTCCCAGTTAGTAAGGAGACTGTGCCTGTCATCATGTTGTCAGGCCTCATTCTACAAGGAAGAGACTGGCTTTAGTCTCTCTAGAACCCTACAGCCCTTCTTGATAGTTCATTCATTCATTCATTCATTCATCCAGCAAAAATTTATGGAGCATCTCCTCTGTTCAATAGAAATATATAATGTGAGTCACAAATGTGAACTGCATATGTAATTTAAATTTTTCTGGTTGCCACCTTAAAAAGGAAAAGAAGAAATTAATTTCAAGTTTTTAACCTGATATATTAAAAATATTATATAGCAATCACTATAAAAATGAAATATTTTATAAAATTAGATATTTTCCTTTCTTCCTCAGTCTTTAAAATCTGGTGTTTGTTTAGAACATCTCAACCCAGACTAGCCCCATTTTAAGTATTCAATAGGCACATGTGGCTAGTGGCTACTATACAGGACAGCACAGTCCCAGACCCTTTTGCTGGGAATCCTCTGAAGAACAAGGCAGATGCCATCCACACCCACACGCAGCCTACCCTCCAACAGGGAAGACCACTGCTATACAAGTGATGATTAACACCAGGCTTCGGGAAAGTACAGGTCCAGTCTATCTTATTTACCCAAACTATTCGGGGTGGGGAGGAGAGGCAGGGGATTTGAGTTTTCTTTTTCTCCCACCCCTTCCCTGGGTTTACAATGAACTAATTGTGTGATTTTGGACAAATCAATAACCTCTCCTTTCAGGAATTAGGTCCGAATTATCACTCATTGACGCCAAAGAACTTACATTAAAAAAAAAAAAGAAACTACATTTAGTCACTCTGTCCTACTGCCTCCCATAATTAATATTTTAATGCCTGTGTTCCCTGCTGTATTGGAAGTAACGTGAGGCTAGAGACTCTTCCATTTGTCTACTTTGGTCTCTTCAGCATCCTTACTAAGCTTTTACTCCATAGTTTTTGAATGAATAAATGACCTGAGTAAATGAATGAAGGCTGAATAAAGGCTTCTCACTTCAATCTGATTGTTAGGTTTAAAATTCACTTACTCCATATGATAAACTTCTCTCTGCTTTCCTCCTCCTTTCCTTCTCTTCTGTTATTCCATCACTGTTTAACTAAGGGCTGCCTTATATGTCCCTGGAATCATGCAAGGTATTGAGTATGCAAAGATCAAAAAGACACAGTCCCTGCTCTCAAGAATGCATTTTTAATGTGTTTACCAAACATTTTCTTTATGTCAGGCATAATTACTGCATTGACAATTTGTTAGACATTTATCTTTTCAAATCCTCAGCATAGTATTGTATGTTAGGTATTATTTTATTCTCACTTTACAGATGAGGAAATTGAGCCTTAAGGAAGTTAAATAACTTGCTCAAAGTCCCATAGCTAGTAAGTGTTGGAGTTGGGGGCTACACTCCAAACCACTGTGCTAAAAGGCCTCCCGAATCTGTAGAGTCCCTGGGATGACCTATTGCACATTATGCAAAATTAGACAAAATGTCATCCTTAAAATGAATAACTGGTTAGATACTAATGTTTTTAAAATAATAAAGGGAAGTGAGATCTATCTCTTTATTAAATTCCCCGAAAACCTATTTCTTAGCCCACTTACTTTATGCCTTCTTCTGATACATGTTGAGGTATATGGATTATACATATAGGTCATATTTATATTTATATAGAGGACATCTAGAAGATATATAGATGGCAGTTCTGAGATCCTGAGTCATTATATCTGTTTTAGGCCTGGTAGGTGGCTGACTATTCCTCAACAATCAGTTTCATTCTTTTCAAAGGCATGGTTACCTTAGAAACCACAACTATTACCATGAAGATTCCACTAATTTAGTTATTTTGCTGATATCTTCCTGTCCTGAGGGTGTTTATCTTCCATTCATTCCATAACCCAAGCCAACTGCTTCCCCTTCCCCTTATGCCACTATTTGTGTGTAAGACTCCCTTAAGAATTTATGGAGCAAGATTGCACCAACACTCCCTATCCATTTTTTAAGGTAATGCTTTTCCAAGTCCTCTCTTCTTTTGTCCTCTTCATCTTTCTTCTCCAGATGTAAGTTTTATTTTCCTCAGAGTTTTGAGTTCCTTTCCTGGAATTTCTTGTCTCGCTTCCACTCGAGAAGATACTGGTTGTCTTTTAATTCTGGGATAATGATGTCACAATATGCTTATTCTTCATGCCTAATTTTGAGCGTTGCTTTCTTCTGAAAATTCAAAAGAGAAATGTAAGATAATATGAAGTTCAAAATAATGATCTGACTCATTGATATTGTGACAGTTTGAAGTTTTTTTGTGAATCCCAGAAAAGATGATTTTTCACTAATCCATTCCTGTGGGTGCCAGATCCTTCAATTGCATTAGGGATCTTGATTAGATTGCTTTTGATTGGACTATGTCAATAAGGCATAACTCAGGCTGGGCCTCTTGCTGGGTCTTATATAAACTGAGACTGTACAAAGAGAAAGAGAGACAGAAAAAGGAGTTCTGCCATTTTGACCTTGCCATGTGAGAGAGAGGACTCCAAGTTCATCTACAGCTACAGAAAGACTGAGAAGCCCTGAGAGGCTCAAGAAGATGAGGCCCAGGGAGAGATCCTGATCGCCCATAGCTGAGTTCCAAGAAAAAGTAGAGAAAGCCTGGCAGACCCACCATCTTGCCTCACCACATGGTAAGACTCCAGGAACTGCTAGCAGCTCACCTTTGGTGAGAAAACATTTCTGATGATCGCTTGAATTGGAAATTTTCACAGTCTTGGAGCTGTATGCTTTTACCCCAAATAAATCCCCTTTATAAAAACCAACCTGTTTCTGGTAATTTGCATTGGTAGCCTTTGTCAAACCAAAAACAGACATATTTTGAATAATTTATTATTGCAAACTCAATATTTGTAAACTGCAGTATCTTCTTTCCAATCTGACCTGCCCTCCTTCCTAACTTTCCTCTTTCTGTCAGGTGGTGTCCTACAGTGATTAAGAGCATAAGACTTGGTGTCAGACGGACCTGGATTCAAATCCAGCCTCTGCCATTTGCTCCTGGGTCATCTTGCTACCTGTGTTAGCCTCTCTGTGCCTCAGTGCCTTGTTTGTAAAATGAACATAATAATACCTATATTGTGTGGCTAAAAGTGCTTATTTACTCTAAGTACTTTTATGATAACATTTAATCTTCATAACAACCTTATGAGGAAACTGAGGCACAGGGAAGTTAATATCAGTATTCATAAGACTAGTTAGTATTTGGTTTGTAGATTTTTCAATTTAACACTATAGCACAAGCATTTTTCATGTTGACATAATTTGTAATGGCTTTGTAAACATGTTTTAATGACTATATAGTATTTTGTTGTGTGGTTATGCCTTAATTTTTTAAGCTATTGGTTTATTACCAGACATTTGGATTATTTCTCATTTTTCTATTGTAAATAATATAATGATCTACATTTTTGGACATAGTTTTTTACATAATGCTGGTGATTTCTTTGTCAAAAAGAAGAATTAGAGTCTAAGGGCAAAAATTACTTTATTAAGGCTTTTGCTACCTATTGCCACAATTGTTTCCCAAACAGTTGTATAAATCTAACTTGAGAGTGTCTGTTTTGCTGCATTCTCCCCAGCTCAGAGTCATCACATAAAGAGCAAACAACAAAGGTTAAAAACCCTGTAGCATGCAGTCTCTCTCATGCTACCTCGGAGGATGGGTAGCCTTTTCTACACTGTCAGCCAGCGTACATTGGCCTAATCATCTCCGCCAGTTTCATTCTAAAGCTACCAGATAATGGTCAGATACAATTTAACCTCAGCGAAAGAGTCTTGTTTTAAATACTAATGTTAAGGATTATGCCTCTGCTATCTTGTGGACAATTAGGGCTTTATTTGGCAAAGTCCAGCTAAATTGGGTAGATTTTTAAAAACCAGGGTGTAATTCATAAAATAGAATAATTGTGGGTATTCTAACTGCATTCTTAACCTGAGACGTAATGAACATTTGCTGCTTTGGAACAGAGGAGAGATTGTGGCAGAGTATCTCCATGGGTTTCTTTTCTTTTTTAGGAAGATGATGTTAATTTATTATGTCTCCAAGTGTGGGCTCTGTAACCAGAATCTGTGTTCTTCCACATATCAGCTTTGTGACTTTTGACAAGCTATATAACCTCACCAAATCTCTATTTTCTCATCTGTAAAACGGGGATAATAAGGCCTATCACTTACAGTGTTTTGAAGAATAGATTTGATATTTGTGAATTCTTATGGTGGGTGTTCAACATATGGCTTGTTGCATGATTGAATTTCTGTTGCTTTTGTAAAGGAATTGTTAGGATTAAATCTTTTTCCTGAGGCAATCTTTTGTCCAGGCTAGATATGAGTTGATCTTTTTCTTTGGATTCAGAAGGCCTTTTAAATAAAGTATACTAAAGTTCTATTCTTTTAATATCCCTGAAACCATTGTTCATGTCTCCAAAGAGAAAGCACAAATTAAATAAAGAATGTCGTTCTCAGACATGTGCTTACATTATTTTAACATACTAATGCTCATAATATAAACATCTGTGAGAGAAGGGAAATTCCACAGGCCAAGAAAGAAAACCTGGAGGCACTCTGGTGTCTGAGTATGCATGGAGGTACAGCACCCTACTTTGACTTCTTGGTCCTTAATGCAAAGCAAATAAGTGTTTTCAACAAGAAACCAGTAATCACCAAGATTCACCTGCAGCTACCACTAAATTTACTTTGCTTTTTTTCCCTGCTCCTCAGTCAGAAAATGTAGCTCAAGGGCAGATATTCCAGGTTCCAAGAGAGTAGCTCAATAAAAATAATAACCACCACAACAAAAGCAGCAATAGCTTACGTTTACTGAGGACGTACAAGGTGCCAGATTTTGTGCATCAGCACTTTTCATACATTGTCTTTACAACAACTAATGAAGAAAGAACCACGATTCTTCCTGTTTTACAATGGAGAAAACTGAGCTCAGATTGTTAAATTACTTGTCTAAGGCATGTGTGTATGCGATCTGGAATTTAAGCCTGGGGCTTACTGACTCCGATACCTTACATCCCTTCCAGGTCTATGAGTGTGAAACTCCTAAGATCCAGGGATGCTATGAAAAATGTAACCAAAGGAAGAGAGCATCATAGAAATCGAGAAGGAAGGAAGACCTGGAGAGTATCCAGACTAACTGAAAGGGCAGGGAAGCAACTTTCAGGGATCACACAATCTACTCTTTGTGGCCAAGTGAAGACTGAAATATCTATCTTTTGCTGTTAGCTTTTCAAAAAACCTTTCTATTATGAAAAATTTCAGCCATACGCAAAAGTAAAGAGAATACCATCGTGAACCCCCAGGTAGCGATCACTTAGTTTTATGGCAACCCACATTTTGCCATTCTTTATAGAAGCCTTATCTTTTGGGAGTTCGCTTTTAGCTCTTAAGTGGGAACGAAAATGTCAAAGGTGACTGGAAATACTCAAGGATCTTCCTATCTTGGTTTCAGCTTTAGCCAAAGTATCAGTATGAGAGGAACTTAGATTTATGTTGCTACTGACAAATATTCCATAACCAATGGTAATTCCCCCTCTAAAGCCAACTGAGGCAGAGGAAAGAGGTACTTGGAATAGGAGTAATAATTAGTCTTGTTAATTTAGCCTGTCATATTTGTTGATGTTAAGTGGCTTACTTTCTAGGAAAAATTTCATTGGAGCTGCTCCCTTGTTTGATCTACCCCCACCCCAAAGGAGGCACATTTTACAAATCTCTTCAAGCTAGGACATTGGAAAGATCAAAGAAAAGATGCCATAATCCTTTCACTAACTTTTTATCAACAATGATTCCCAAACATCTTTCTGTTGAAAATCTTATTATTTTTGTTAATAGTAACATTTTTATTATTTCACATTAGCTAGGCACCAACAATTAGCTAGGCCCTGGTTAAGAACAAAGAAGATCTGTTTCAGCACTTAGGTGCTCAAGGCCCAATTCTCATGCCCCTCTGCCCTCTCATTTCTATGCCTGGTATTGGTCTTTGAAGTTAAATGGAATCCAACCCACAGAAGAGAACTTAAGGGAAATGTATAGAGGTGAGCATGGACTGCTGGATACCAGGGGGTCATCTCTTCAGGAGCATCTTTAAGTGGTTGCTTGGCTCTCCCAAATACTCAAGGGATAGTAACTCTGCCAAGAGGACAGGAGAAGTAGCTATACTGAGAGGGAGGAGATTTGAGTACTTCCTTTTAAAAATCAGTAAAGCCCTGGACTTAGAAATTTATCTCTGAAAGAGTCAAATAGGAAGAGGGAAACGGTCCATGCTTAAAATGCCAAAACGTAGCCCAGTAGATTGATTCTGTGCAGCCAGTATCAATCATGCAGATAGATTTTGCCACAAAATGGTCCAATGTACTTTTTTTTCCTCCTCCTCTGACTTAGGCGTCCAGATGGTGCACGAACAGTGAAGAATGGGTGGATATTTTAAGACATCTTAACTAAAGTGGGGAAGCAGAAGCTAAATATGAATTTCCTAGTTCTCCTTCTCTACTCACATGAAACAAAAGGCCTGCACTGAACTTCCCAGAAGTCTCTGTTTCAATGGAACTTGGTGTTGTTTTATAAAAATCAAAGTTTGGGCATTCTCTGGTGAAAAAAAAAATGGTTTGAAAATAATTACTTTCCCTTGATAGTACTGATTTTTATAGAAGCATATTTTAGGTGATTTTCATGTATTAATAATCTCCCAAGTCTTTTCAACTTGCTTGTGTTTTCCACAATTAAATGTTTAAAAAACATTTCATGGTTTAAAAGCAATATAAGACCATTAAAGAAAAGTTGGAAAATACATAAAAGTACAAAGAAGAAATTAATCACCCATACTCCTATACCTCCCCACCCCCCCAAAAAAACCCACTGATAACATCTTGGTAGATTTCCTTCCAGTCTTTTTTCAGTAAATAAATAAGCATGATATCATAATTTAGTTATTCATATTTCTGACATTGGTACTTTAGTTTACCAAGCACAAAAGAAAGAATAAGTAATTTAGGTCAAATTTAAAAAATTAAAATGTAGGCTAGTAGATAAAGGATTGATTTTTTTAAATCATTTGAAAGCATGAATGGTGAAATTGTAAGGTCCATTGTCCCATGACATGCTATAATTTCCTTTTATCAGCAACAATGACTAAAACATGTGATCTAAAACTGCAGCATCTGCTTACAAACAGAAAACAGAGGAAACAAAGAGAAAACTATATGTACTTGTAGGCAATAAGAAGCCTTGTGTTATTTAGCATTTAAAATTGTCAAAGATAGAAATTAAAAGTACAAAAGTTGAAGCTTTGGTGACCATAGTGAAGCCTCCAGACATGAGTCAGCCACAAAAAAATGCCCAAACTCATTTAAAAAGCTCTTTGTCATGGTCCAAAAAAACAACATTTTTAGTGTTTTCCTTTGACTTCACATCCCGCTATTGCAAGTACATGGCTAATTATTATCTGAATGATATCTATTATTCCTGTGTTCTTCTGGTTCTAACCGGATATGATCCAAATATGGCCACAAACACATTATAGTGTGCAGCGAAATCAAAAGAATAAGATAATTCTGTTTTTAAGGGTTAATGGTATTTTCACTCCTCCTCAGTTTGAATCATGGACAATAGCTCTACTGTTGTCTATTCTAGGCAGCTGTGCAGAATAGTAAAGATTTGGAGATCTTTGGAGGCAAGGGAAAAATTAAGCCTTTGTGCACTTTTTGTTCAGTATATTCTACCCAACACCCATGTATAAGAGTTGGACTTGGGGAGTTGCAACAGGCTAAGGAAAGTTTGCACAGATAAACAGAGTTATTCTAAATTCTGTGCCTACCAAGTCCTGAATCACAAAGTACCACTGCACATCCTCTAGAAATGATATATAAGAAATGCTTTTTCTAACTCTGCCCACTATAGTCTGTGGGTTTCATTTATTGTTTTGCATAATGAACATAGGAAAAAGAAATAGTTGAAACATTAACAATTAGCTCATCATTTTCAGTTCTCAAACAGCTACTGTTCTTAAGCCTTTTAGAAGTAGACTAGTCTTATGAAAGAATATATCCATAGATGGAAGGAAAGCAAAAGTACCAGTATAGTTTTAAATGATTAGAAAAATGATTCCAAATATTTGATTACTTGTGGCTACAGAATGAAAAGTTATCATCAGAATCATTGGTGCTTACATTTGGGTCCCAGTGTATACCATTATGTACTTTTATGACTCTAATGCTTGGTATGACAGCAAACTAACCTAACACCTTGTGTCTGGGAATAGTGCTGCAGGGTGATAGGGAGGTGGAAATTGGGGCCAAGGAATATCATTTGGATCTAGGATTTTCTTCCATTTTGTCACTTTGGGAATCATTTCTAAGGAAGATTTAAAAATTCAGATGCCCTTTCTTATCTCACCCTTGTAATTGTTGGGAAGGGGATAAGAATAACAGCTACTACTTAATGAGCATCTTATATGTATCAGGCACTTTTCTTTCAGTACTTCATCTAATCTACCCAACAGCCCTGCAAGTTGGTCAAAAGCCCATACTCTGGCTAAGGAGGCCCAATATAGTTGATCACAGTTACCCCTTCTGACCTCATCCCCTACTACCCAGCCATGCTGACCTCCTTGTTCCTCACACACAACACCTCAGGGCCTTTGCACCTGCTGTTCCCTCTGCGTGGAATGACCTAGCCCCACATATATACATGGTTTGCTCTGTTATGTCATTCAGGTCTCTGCTCAAACTTCAACTCTCAGTAAGGCCTTCTCTGGCTAATCACAAAGAAAATAGCATACACTGCCACTCTCTGTCCCTTATCCTGCTTTATTCTTCTTCATAGCACTTATCGTTCAATGTTTATTATTGTCTCTCATCCCCTGCTAGAATGTAAGCCCCTTAAGAATAGGGCCTTTGTTGCCAGTTTTCTCCCCCTGCTTCATCCTCAATGCTTAGAACAGTGCCAAGCATATATTAGACATTGATTATATTTGTTGAATGCATGGATGAATGAAGAAACTGAACCTCAGACTGGTTAAGTAATGTTCCCAAGGATGCACAGCAGAACCAAGATTAGAATCTGTGTCCTTCTTAATCCAACAGCTGACAAAGAGGAGTGGCATATGAACTGAGCTACAAAAGATAAGTTAAACTTACTGTTTATATTCTGTTATTGCAAAAATGATTGAAACACGCTGTAGTTTTCAAATCACCATTCTTTTTTAATATTTTTATTCCACTTGTGAATAAATCTTTCTATAGTGCTGACCAATCACACAGTACCATAGGATAGCTGACCAACTTGCTTGCATCATCATCCTCTCCTTGTCCATCCACTCAATGGGCAGGATGCCTTGTTCCTTAAAATCCATAGAGTTCCCACTGTTCACAGACATAGTTCTTAACCACATGTTCAGATCAGCTGCATATTCCATATGCAGCACTCAGCACACTGTTTGGCCCCCAATAAGTCTCAGTAAATGGTAATTATTATTAGCATTACTCTGTTACCTCTTTTTATTACCCTTCAGCCTCAATGCCCAGTACCATCTCTGTCCCTGGATCTCCTTGGACCAAATTTCCCCACCAGCTCTGTTGTGTCTGATGTCTTGGACAAACCCCACACTATCCCAGGCTTTGGCACCATATTTTCTCTGACCACCGGTGTGGACACAGGGGAGTCCCGAACACCTATTTATAGCATCTCCTTTTTGGGCAAACTGCATCTGTGTATGGTCTTCAGGAAAACGTATGGCTTATTTCACTAAAATCACTTTTGCTTAATCCAGAGAAAAATACATACCACCTTCCCTACCTTTCTCTACTGCCGGGTTTGATGATAAGTCCTCATAGCCCACACCCCCTACTTCTATGGAAAGGTCTCTTGCCCTTTGCATGCTGCATGATCTTGAATGAGTTCACCTCTCTGAACCAGTTTCCTCATCTCTAACATGGGAATAATAATGTATATCTTACAGAGCAGTGGCAAATGACTGGGTGCTTTACATATATTATGCCACTTATATGCCTGGCATACACGTGGATTATTTTTTTTATTGTGGTGAAAAGACTGATGACGAAGACAATGATGCTGTCTTAAGTAATGTTGGGAAGCCATACCTCCTCATATCCTCCTTCTCTCCTTTGAATTATGTCCTTATTAACACCTTTCCACTTCTCCCTTATTTCAAAAGAAGCTGCACAGGAAGTTCCTGTAAGCAATGCTCCTAGCAAAGGAGGGCTTAGCAGTGGGTCAGACCCAAAAGGGGGTTGCCCCTCTTCATCCCTGATCATGCAGCTTGTGCCATGAGCTGAGCCTAGCATATTTTCTTTGTTTGCTTCAGACAGCTCCATAAGTAACTGCAGTATCTTTGACTTCTTTTTCAGCACCATCTTAGTCTTATCTGTTGTGAGGCCTCAAGTTCCTTTTCACTCTCTGTTCTGTGTGCTTCCAAAATGCTCAACGAGGTCTACAAGAGCACAGGAAACCCCTAGAGAACAAAGAACCAAACCTTATCCCCAGCCCAAACCACAGTGCCCGGCAGAGAGAAGACGCCCGTATGTTTGTTGCTTGTAATGGGGGTCTATGTTCCTGCTGAAACGCTTCTTTCTTCTTTGCTCACTCTGTTCTGCCTACACATACTTCTACCATCTGATCCTTGTACTACTATATCACCTCAGCTTGAGTTTTTCCCCTTGTTTTCCAGTAGGCTTATATTTGCCTTTTTCTATCTATGCACTCAGTTCAATGCTTTGGCTGCTGGAAATACCTGTGTGGTCATTTAAGCATTTAAGAACTTTCTTGATAATATATTTTACCATGTTGCTCCCCTCTCTGACATCTTAAATGGGGGAACAGAGCTTCCTCTCCCTTTGAAGACTGCTTTTTTAAAATTACATTTTTAATCTCTCCCTTTAAAAAAAAAAATAGGAATTTGTAGCTCCTCTATGTATTTCTGGCAAATTTCCCAGGTTTTAAGAAATTAATTTTGGTCATTACCTAGCAAGATCAGAAAGGGAACTCTCTTTCACTTTATATTCATAATCTCTAGCTTCTTTCTTATATATAAATCCTATTAATTCCACTGGCCCTCTTCTACTTTTGTTTTAATAATAGTAACTAACATTTGTGTAATGTTTTTTGGTTTAAAAAGTGTTTTCACATCCACTATTTCATTTGAGCCTAACAGCTCTATGGGAATGGCAGAGCAAGTGCATTATTATTCCAGTTTCACTGATGAGAAAAAAACAACCACACCCCAGAGAGTATAAGTGCTTTATCATGGGTCACATAACTTACAAGAATTAGAGCCTTGGACTGGACCCTAGGTTTTCTGATTCCAAATCCTGTTTGTTGTCTACTGTTTCACACCATATATATCTAGAAAGCTGCTTACCAACTAGTTCTAAATATTTGACTTCAAAGTTCATCTTGCTTACTTTCAGCACTCTTCTCGTCTCTTCTCTTCTCTTCTCTTCTCTTCTCTTCTCTTCTCTTCTCTTCTCTTCTCTTCT